>JAKOOJ010000037.1:0-600000 GCA_022577455.1 Arizona elegans
CGCTTGGTAGGCGTGGCTTGGTGGTGGTGGGGTCATGTGACTGGGTGGGTGTGGCCAACTTTTAAAAACGTTTTAAAACCATTTTTTAACTAAAAACAGTGAAAAAAGTTCCAACAATCAGCTGTGACAATCAGAGGAGCCTGCAATCATTGGATTCTTTTTTATTTTTTTACCTTTTTAAAGAATTTTTTTACTACCGGTTCAGTTGAATCGGTAGTTAAAAAATGCTTAGAGAAAGTAAGAAAAAGATTCCGATGATTGCACAGCACAGCTGATTTTCACAGCTGATCATCGGATTTTTTTTTTTTTTTTACTTTTTTAAAGCATTTTTTTACTATCAGTTCAGGCAAATAGGTAGTAAAAAATGCTATAAAAAGTAAAAAAAAAAAGAGGTTCCGATGCTTTTTTACTTTTTTAAAGCATTTTTTTTACTACTGGTTCGAATGAACCGGTAGCATTTTTTACTACTGGTTTGGGTGAAACAGCCCGAACTGGTAGCATTTCAACCCTTTGTCTGATGATCTTGGGAAGTCGAGGCCTATTGGAATCGCACGCTATACTTTTGTTCTGTCACTAAGGCCCTCGTGCCAAATGTCTCCAGAGAGAAGCAAACAACGAAGGTGGAGACACGTTTGTTTTGCTGGCACAACTCAACGGTTGATGTGTCCCTATTTCATGGATTAATGATCATTTCACAATATGGCAGATAGGAATTTCCCAATCTTCTCTTCTGCTTCGTGCTCCCCCTACATACATGACCTTCAGATGATCTACCATCATGTTCAATTGTACCCAGATGCCTACTGGCAACCGTTGCACCTCAGGTAGCTCTGGGGATGCTTGAATGTAATGCAAAGTCCCCATTGCTGCTCACAATGTTTCATCTTGGACCACTCACAGCTTCAGTATGGTCTTCAACACAGGGGTGGACTTCAAAATATTTAGCAAGGGGTTCTGTGCCCAGTTGCTGGGTGGGATTGGCCATGGTGGGCATGGCCTAATCGGCCTCCTGCACTGTGGTGTGTGTGGGGGGTGTTTTTGCCCTCCCCGGGCTCCAGAGGATTTTCTCGAGCTTCTGGGCAAAAATGGCCTCCCCAGGCTCCGGAGGCCCTTTGGAGCCTGGAAGTGGGCCTGTTTCTGACCTTCCCGAACTTCCAGCAGGCTCATTTTTTGCCCTTCCCGAGCCTTTGTGTGTGCCCTGCAATTACCTGCATCCAAAACGGGCTGCATGGGGACTCCTGAGAGGGGCAGGACAGGGTGAGCGGGGCCAGCCAGGAGTGGGATTTGGGCAGGAGTGGGATTTCTCCAAACTGCACAGAATATTACCTAGAAGTTCTACCGAACCCCTGCGAACCCCCAGCAGCCCACCCCTGATTTTGTACCGGTTATAGCTTCAGTATGGTCTTCAAGGGTAGCCCCATGTAGAGGATAAAGGGTTGGAGGAAAGAGCAAAAGTGACACATAAGACAAATCTTTCAGGAGGAGTTGTAAGTCCAGCAGAATCCCCAAGTACCGGTCACGTACTGTAATCTTATACTAGTAGTGTATGGTATGGTACGGTAGAGAACAGTACAATACCGTACAGAACAGTATAGTTACATTATCAACATTCATGAGTCTTACAAAATTGTATTAATTTTCAGGTTCATTTTCTGGAAATACAATATTTCTATATGAAACATCCATGGTTTCAGATTTGATCTTATTTTTTACAATGGTTTGGATTGTTGTATTTCTTTCCAATATTTTTTGATATATATATATATATATATATATATATATATATATATATATATATATATATATATATATATATATATATATATATATATATATATATTGCATGACCCCATAATTGGTAAAACATTCCTTCTACCATTTTAGCCTATCCAACAATTATGTGGAGTTTTAATACCCTCTAAAACAGTGGTGGCATTCAAATTTTTTTACTACCAGTTCTGTGGGCGTGACATAGGTTTGCCAACACGGGTTTAGGTCAATCAGAAATCAGAGTGTCAGCAGTCGCCAACATTGGGCTGGAATGTGGCCACTCAAGTCAATATTGTTCCGGGATCAACCTTAGTCCCATGGGATTGGAGGAGAACCAAATGAATAGGGCCAATGAGGAAAAAGAACCAACAGCATGTGATGCCAAGACTCTCTTCGGATTATGTTTACCTTCCCCCCTCCGAGTCAGCTTGCTCACTTTCTCCTCAAGCTCTGGACAGGTGCTTGGAAGCTCATTTCTTTCATCTTGCTGGAATTGTATAACTGCACAAGGAGCCTTTGTGAGACTTCAGTCTGACTTTCACAATGGGGTCCATCATCCTTTTTGTCTTTTTGGGGTTCGTCTTCCCTGGAGACAGCGTCCCTCTGAGCCCTCGAAACCGTGTCCCAGGTGAGTTCTCCCCTCTTTCTTTGCACTTCCTTTGGTCGAGTATGGAGAATCTTTTCCTTAGGATTAGAGCTTTCTCAACAATTCTTTTTCTTTCATATATAGATGTGTGTGTGTGTCTGTATACACCTCTGTCTGGTTGATGATCTTAACTGGGGATATATATATATATACCTGGAACTCGTATTTTTAGAATAGTTTGTAATACACAGAGAGAGAGAGAGATCTTAAAAAAATCATGCTAGGATTTATTCTCTGGTTGGGTCATATTTTCAGGGAAACAGGGTGTTAATATACATATATATGTATGTATGTATGTATGTATGTGTGTGTGTGTGTGCGTGGGCATATATATATACCTGGAACTCGTATTTTTAGAATAGTTTGTAATACACACAAAGATATACACACATCTAAAAAGGTAAAACGATACATCTAAAAATGTGACTTTATCTCTTTTTTTTTTTCTTTCCTTGTTTTTACAAAGAAAAGAGCATGGCACCCATCGTCCACGACTACCGTTCCATCCCTGGCAATTTGCTTATCATCAAGTGCTTCATCAGTGGCTTTCTCCCAATCAGATCAATATTCAATGGCCATGCTGTTCCAAAAAATGAATACATGGGGAACGTGTATACCTGTAAATTTGTCCACGAGGGCCTTGAAAGGAAGTGAACCCAGAAGACAATAGAGGAAACTTTGGGTAAACGTTGAAGACTCAAAATATCCGTTTACATGCTAACATGTTTGGCTCCTGGTTAAATAAAAGCAAACCAACTCAAAGGTCTCTTGGGTTATGCCCTTTTTTTCTCTCTCTCTCTCTTCAATGAAATTGGGGACTGAGGAAAGTTGAGGGATGAATTCTGGAATGAAGAGAGAAAGGGTTAATTTCTTCGGACATTAGAACAAAGGCTCAAGGTTGATGCTGGAGAAAAAGGGGTTTCACTCTTCCCTTATCAGTATCAATTTGAGAGCCAAAGTCTTGGGTCCATGTATTAAGATTAAAGAAAAAGGAAAAGGTTCCCCTCACACATATGTGCTGGTCGTTCCCAACTCTAGGGGCAGTGCTCATCTCCGTTTCAAAGCCAAAGAGCCAGTGCTGTCCGAAGACGTCTCTGTGGTCATATGGCTAGCATGGCTCAATGCCAAAGGCTCACAGAACACTGTTAGCTTCCCACCAAAGGTGGTCCCTATTTTTCTACTAGACTCAGTGGGGATTGAACTCCTGGCTGTGGGTAGAGTTAGCCTGCAATGCTGCACTCTCTCCACTATGCCACCAATACTGCATTCTATCCACTATGCCACTGGCATAGTGGATATCATATAAAGGTAAAGGTAAAGGTTCCCCCCGCACATCGTTCCGGACTCTGTGGAGCAGTGCTCATCTGCGTTTCAATTCTGAAGAGCCAGAGGTGTCCAAAGATGTCTCCGTGGTCATGTGGCTGGCATGATTAAGCGGGAAAGGCACATGGAATGCTGTTACCTTCCCACCAAAGGTGGTCCCTATTTTTCTACTTGTATTTTTTACGTGCTTTCGGACTGCTAGGTTGGCAGAAGCTGGGACTCTTAATAGGAGCTCACCCCATTGTGCAGCACTAGGGATTTTATATGTATGTATGTATGTATGTATGTATGTATGTATGTATATGCATGTTTTGGTGTATTCGGGTCTTTTCCCGTGTAAGATTGAGAGTATCTTGGTGGAGATATTGCCAAGATATTCTCAATCTTACACGGGAAAAGACCCGAATATACCAAAACTTGCATACTTCTACCCGTGAAAATCTACGAAAACAAGTGTGTGTGTGTGTGTGTGTGTGTGTGTGTGTGTGTGTGTATTATCAGCGTTTCAGAAAACCCCAAATCCAAGTAAAGACTCGGAAGCAAGCATTTTCCAAAGTTCTCTTTACTAGAATAGATTAACAGGCACATCTGGGAAAACCCGAATCTGAAAGGTCTGGGTTTTCCCTCAGTAAATCAAAACTCCCCCAAACCATCCCCTCAGTCCTCAGTCGATCACATGGTCCAATCAACATCCATCCCATCTCGACTCAGCACTCCAACCACTCCTTCTCCAGATGCCTGATTGCCCTGACCTTGACCGACAGGAAGAATGTTATTATGTCTACCAACAACTCCTCTACTAAATCCCCCCTCCTACTTTCCCACACATTTGGGTCTTCAAATCAGGCACGGAGCAGCTCAATAAACCCCTCGGCATCACTCAGTTCTGCAGTGCCCTCATTGTGCAGCTGGCCTATCCATTCAGAAGCCTGCCCTCATTCATCCCATTGGAAACCACTGACACCAAGTCCTGGTCTGACTTGTATTGGTCTCCGTACAGATCCACATGGGCCCAGACCCTGCTGAGGAAATAAGCCAGTTTGGCAGGCATACCATCAAAGGTTCATCTGAAGTGGGGTGGCATTAGCCTCATGGGTAGAGGGCCCCCGGCAGCTTCTGGGTGAGCTGGAACTTGTTGTGGAGCTGCTCCTGGTTGCTGTACTCCAGCCAGCTGCTGGGGGAGGGGGCACAGCCACGGAATTGCTTGCTGGGCTGGAGAGATGGGGGCACGCTAGCCGGCTGCTGGATTAGTCCCCACTGTGGTGCCAGCATCATTGGGCCATATTGGGGCCATGGGGATCCCTGGAAGCTTGGAACAGACAGCGCTGGATATCACTGGCACTGGACATACCCCTGGCCGTGATATAATCCCCAGCCTGGCAGTATACTCTCAGCAGGAGGTATCACAAAGGCATGCTTGTGAGGGGCCCCAAAAAGGGAGGGTTGCATTTCATATGCTGGCTGCGTTTGGTGTCTCACAGCTGCAGGATGGCCAGGCTGCGCTGATCCACTTGTTTTGCCCCTGGCTGGGTAGAGGGGCGTCAGCACCCTACTAATTCCCCCTCCAGGTCCCAGATCAGGAAAGGTGAATGTAGATTGTGCTAATCTCCATCTCACCTCAAGAGGTTGGGAGGTGGGTGCGTAACTTCCCACTTCCATCCGTTCAATATGCTCCAGGAGCCCAGTTAAGGATTGGCTTCACATTGGGAGCAACAGGTCCCAGTCCCAGGAGTCTCCGGATTCCACAGCTGTCCCCATTCTCCACTCTGGTTCACGGGACGACTTCATTTCCCCTCCTGGAGCTGGGTCAGACTGGCAACTCTTCCAGGAATCTGACACCTTGGACCGAGCCCCCAGCCTTCGGGCTTCCTCTACAGCCTCAATAGCTCGTACCATTTCCTCAGAAGGAGAAAGCAAGGAGTCCGTAAATCCTTGAGCATCCGTCCCCACAGCCCCCTCTACGATTTCTCCTTTCTCCTCCATCTTCACTGAGCCTTCGCACCACCCGAGGTTTAGGTAGATGCTGGTACTCAGCAACCCCAACAGCCCCCTTATGGGGTGCCGTTAGCTTTAAGAGAGATTCGAGTTAATGTCAGTGTTCCAGAAAACCCCAACTCTAAGTAAAGACTCGGAAACAAGCATTATCCAAAGTTCTCTTTACTAGAATAGATAAATAGGCACATATGGGAAAACCCAAATCTGAAAGGTCCGGGTTTTACCTCAGTAAATCAAAAACCCCCCAAACCATCCCCTCACTCCTCAGTCGATCACATGCTCCAATCAACGTCCATCCCATCTCGACTCAGCACTCCAACCACTCCTTCTCCAGATGCCAGATCGCTCTGACCTTAACCCACAGGAAGAATGCTATTATGTCTACAGTCAACCCCTCTATTAAATCTTCCCTCCTACTTTCCCACACATGAGAAGGTGGTAGCGTGGAAGCTTCCCACCTAGTATGGCTTCCAAAGCTTATAGATAGATAGATAGATAGATAGATAGATAGATAGATAGATAGATAGATAGATATACACACTCACATCTATACATACATATACATATACATACATACATACTTATATACATATATTGCGAACTATCCTAAAAATACAAGTTCCAGTTGTAGCTATAAAAGAAGAGACAGACATCGCAATCTCCGGAATTTAAAATATATTAACCACTTTGCTTTCGTTAGCCTCTGCTAACTTCGTCAGATGTAAAAACTGTAAAAGATGTAAACAATATCTCCACCATTGAGGAGACATTCACCTTTCTACATCATTGATCAATTTGGCCATTGCGCGCATGATTGGCTCGTCCACCTGCCTCCCACCTATAATTAACTCTGTTGTTTTTACTTCAGGCATGTTAATCGATGGAGGCTTAGCTGCTGTTGCTTTCTCCTCTTATCATGCACTGCTTGGATTGCCCACCCCTAGGGAATAATGCTGAGCTGTCAGCTATTGCGTTAAGGGCATTCTCTCCGGCTCCCTCCCACACACCGCCACTCTTCCGCCTCACAGGGACATTTGATATAGTAACCAAGTTGGTTTGTTGTTTTGCCTGTGATCTTGTGACTGGCTTGGCTCGTTCCTCATTACCCATAACTATTTTGGGTTGAAGCTGTTCTGCTGGGATATTTGGCATTCGGCCCGGGCTGGCTATACCTCCACAGGACAAATCTGCATGTCCAAAAGACATGGTTTTCCAAGCCTGGTTTTCCAACAATAACTCCATCAATAACAGTGGTGAAATCCAAATTTTTTTACTACCGGTTCTGTGGGTGTGGCTTGGTGGGTGTGGTGGGGGAACGATACTGCAAAATCTCCATTCTTACCCCACTCCAGGGGAAGGATACTGCAAGAGCCTTCTGCGCATATGCAGAGGATAAAAAACCAGGATGTAATGACGTCCCAGTGGGTGAGCATAGCTTCCCGCTGCTGGCGCTACCAGTTCAGTGAGCTGGATAGAACCGGGAGGATTTCACCGCTGGGTTAGGGACCTCTACTCTAAGTTAATGAACTAATCTATGACAAAGAGAAATTTAAGTGTGGTCACAGTTAAACATGATAAAGAATCTGTACTAAATATTCTCCTCACTCCTTTTCTTTTTCTTTTCACATTGTTCAGATGGAAAATCAAAAGCTCCCTCTGTCTACGTTCTTTTACCTCCAGTTTAAGAGCTGAATTTGAGGAACATGGACATCATCAGAGCCCTTCTAGAAGGTTTCTTTCCACTTATGCAATGGCTCCAGAACAAGCAGCTAATGAGTGAATCAGCATACGTCACAGGGCCATCTATCTTAGAGTCTAAGGCAGGGCTATCAAACTCAAGACCATGAGATGGACTGGTTTTCATATATGCAAATATTTTCTAGATATCGAGAAGATCTCAAACAAGAAGGTTTTTATAATGTCTTGACTAATTTAGACAAGATTTTAATGGGCTCTGATGATCGTATAATTCAAAAGCTGTATGGATATTTGTTAGAAGTAAAACTGGAAGAAGAACAAGTTAAAGAATCAATGATAGCGTGGGGGAAAAATTTTGGTTATGGTATTGATTTAGAGAAATGGCAAAAATTGTGGTCACATAATTATAAAATGACAATGTCTACAGCATATAAGGAGAATTTGTATAAAATGTTTTACAAGTGGCATTTACCCCCGACAAGGATAGCCAGAATGTTCCAGAATAAATCGGAGAAGTGTTGGAAGTATCATCAGACTCAAGGATCCTATTACCACATGTGGTGGACATGCGGAGATGCAAAGAGATATTGGACCAAGATACACACGTGGTTGGAAAAAATGATTAAGAGACATATTGATTTTAAACCAGAGATATTTTTATTAGGGATCTTGCAAGAGACATACAATAAAGAATTGCAATATTTAATTGTGAACCTTTTAACAGCAGCTAGAATTATATTTGCAAAAAATTGGAAATTACTGATGAAGAAATTATTAAGAAAATGGTGGACTGTGCTGAAATGTGTAAATTGACATTTGAAATAAGGGAGCAGGAAGATAAACAATATTATTTGATATGGGATTTATTTTATCAATGGATAAACAATAAAAAAGGGATATAAATATAAAATATGTGGATGCTGAGAAAAATTAAGTGATTTTTTTAATATATATATGAAAATAACCTTCGGATATATAGTGATATTTTGAAGAGCGGAGGGAGCACAAAAGCATGCAAACCAATCGATATAATGTCTGTAACTGTTTGGAATGATGATGTTTTTATGTTTTCTTTTTGTTTCAAAATAAAAAAATGATTGGAAAAAAAAAGAGCTGGGGTGGCGCAGTGGTTCGAGTGCCGTACTGCAGCCTCTGGGAGGGTGAAAACAGCCTCCCCGTGCTCCAGAGGCCCTCTGGAGGCCAGAAACAGGCCCATTTCTGGCCTTCCTGAACTTCCAGTAGGCCCGTTTTTTTGCCCTCTCTGAGTCTCTGCACATGCCCTGCTCTTACCTGCATCCAAAACAGGCCGTGTGGGGACTCCCTAGAGTGGCGTGGCAGGGTGGGTAGGGCAGGGGATTTCCGAACTGCACAGAATCTTAGCCAGAGGTTCTCCCGAATCCCTGAGAACCCTCAGCAGCCCACCCCTGCACCCATCTCAGCAAATGAATCTGGGAAGATCATCGTTCTGAGAATCCAACAAAATGGAGTTGATCATGTTTCTGTATGAATCCCACGGAAGGCCAATGGATTTAGCTGGGTAATGCACGGATACCCCCAAATTAGCCTCAGTGCAGTCCTGTGCTGTGAGAAAAGAATGGACATAGATGCATCTCCTCCAAACTGGTGAGCTTCAGGGTTCAATGTAGATTTGAACCCATCACGTTCAAGGACAATGATCCTTTACTGTCTGCTCCGTATCCACTTTCCTCTATTCTTAAATGCCCTTCTCTGTAGGTTGCTCACTTAGCCTAAGAGCAAAAAGTCAAAGTAATTGCAATACGTGGAATTGTAATTATTTATTGAAAAACGTCGCATCCTCCCAGATCCAGTCACGTCCCTTGGCCAACCACCTGTGACACACAGTTTCTTCATGGAACAATTACTGTGTTTCCCCAAAAATAAGACCATGTCTTATTTTTTTTGAACCCTGAAATAAGTGCTTGGCCTTATTTTCGGGAAGGATGTCTTATTATTTTGGCGGCCTGTGGAGCAAGACGGGGCTCCTCTTGATTTCCAGCTCTGTCTCCCTAACCCTAACCAGAGGAAATGGCAGGGCCTGACAGCACATGCATTTAAGGGGGCTTAATTTTGGGGAGGGCTTATTTTCAGGGAAGGCTTATTTTTTGAGGGGGGCTCATTTTAGCACATGCGCTCAAAAGCCCGATTGGGCTTATTATCAGGGGATGTCTTATTTTCGGGGAAACATAGTAATTGGGGCAAAACGACACAATTTTCTGCAGGTGTTCTAATCTGTAATCAATTTCAATATCAAGGATACACATCCAATACAAAAAATCCAAAATGTTCTCAAAGGAGCATCTTACTAAGCCGTTATACTATAAGGCTGCTATGATCAAAATCAAGTGATAATAAATGGAAGCGTCAAACTCAGGGACCGAACAAGAGAGACCATGTCAAGGAATACACCGACTTTGCCAAATAATTTATAGAAAGCCAAATGACTAATATAAAATAGAGGAAGGAAGGAAGGAAGGAAGGAAGGAAGGAAGGAAGGAAGGAAGGAAGGAAGGAAGGAAGGAAGGAGAGAGACACATTTGACAGTTAGACCAATTAATCAGTGGAACAACTTGCCTCCAGAGGTTGTGAATGCTCCAACACTGGAAGTTTTTAAGATGTGGATAACCATTTGTCCGAAGTGGTGTAGGGTTTCCTGCCTAAGCAGGGGGTTGGACTAGAAGACCTCCAAGGTCCCTTCCAACTCTGTTACTTTACTCTACTCTACTCTACTCTACTCTACTCTACTCTACTCTACTCTAAGTGGTCTGGGTTCTTAGGAAATTTCAGACTGGTTTCCATATTGTTGTTCGACATCCTCTTTCTGCTTTGGGAATTTCTCTTCCCTGGATACAGCCTACCAGTGATCTTTAGAAAGGTTACTGCAGATGAGTTCTCTACTTCTTCTTTTCACCTTTTTCTTTCATTAGCACACAATCCTTTGTTTTCCAGTTCTTTTAGCAGCTGCAGCCAGAAGGCCCCTTGCCCAAAAAATGCCCATCCAAGGAATGCAAGCATAAGAAGAAGAATGTCTGACCAGTGGTGAAATACAAAAAATAATCCCTACTGGTTCTGTGGTTGTCGCTTGGTAGGCGTGGCTTGGTGGTGGTGGGGTCATGTGACTGGGTGGGTGTGGCCAACTTTTAAAAACGTTTTAAAACCATTTTTTAACTAAAAACAGTGAAAAAAGTTCCAACAATCAGCTGTGACAATCAGAGGAGCCTGCAATCATTGGATTCTTTTTTATTTTTTTACCTTTTTAAAGAATTTTTTTACTACCGGTTCAGTTGAATCGGTAGTTAAAAAATGCTTAGAGAAAGTAAGAAAAAGGTTCCGATGATTGCACAGCACAGCTGATTTTCACAGCTGATCATCGGATTTTTTTTTTTTTTTTTTTACTTTTTTAAAGCATTTTTTTACTATCAGTTCAGGCAAATAGGTAGTAAAAAATGCTATAAAAAGTAAAAAAAAAAAGAGGTTCCGATGCTTTTTTACTTTTTTAAAGCATTTTTTTTACTACTGGTTCGAATGAACTGGTAGCATTTTTTACTACTGGTTTGGGTGAAACAGCCCGAACTGGTAGCATTTCAACCCTTTGTCTGATGATCTTGGGAAGTCGAGGCCTATTGGAATCGCACGCTATACTTTTGTTCTGTCACTAAGGCCCTCGTGCCAAATGTCTCCAGAGAGAAGCAAACAACGAAGGTGGAGACACGTTTGTTTTGCTGGCACAACTCAACGGTTGATGTGTCCCTATTTCATGGATTAATGATCATTTCACAATATGGCAGATAGGAATTTCCCAATCTTCTCTTCTGCTTCGTGCTCCCCCTACATACATGACCTTCAGATGATCTACCATCATGTTCAATTGTACCCAGATGCCTACTGGCAACCGTTGCACCTCAGGTAGCTCTGGGGATGCTTGAATGTAATGCAAAGTCCCCATTGCTGCTCACAATGTTTCATCTTGGACCACTCACAGCTTCAGTATGGTCTTCAACACAGGGGTGGACTTCAAAATATTTAGCAAGGGGTTCTGTGCCCAGTTGCTGGGTGGGATTGGCCATGGTGGGCATGGCCTAATCGGCCTCCTGCACTGTGGTGTGTGTGTGGGGTGTTTTTGCCCTCCCCGGGCTCCAGAGGATTTTCTCGAGCTTCTGGGCAAAAATGGCCTCCCCAGGCTCCGGAGGCCCTTTGGAGCCTGGAAGTGGGCCTGTTTCTGACCTTCCCGAACTTCCAGCAGGCTCATTTTTTGCCCTTCCCGAGCCTTTGTGTGTGCCCTGCAATTACCTGCATCCAAAACGGGCTGCATGGGGACTCCTGAGAGGGGCAGGACAGGGTGAGCGGGGCCAGCCAGGAGTGGGATTTGGGCAGGAGTGGGATTTCTCCAAACTGCACAGAATATTACCTAGAAGTTCTACCGAACCCCTGCGAACCCCCAGCAGCCCACCCCTGATTTTGTACCGGTTATAGCTTCAGTATGGTCTTCAAGGGTAGCCCCATGTAGAGGATAAAGGGTTGGAGGAAAGAGCAAAAGTGACACATAAGACAAATCTTTCAGGAGGAGTTGTAAGTCCAGCAGAATCCCCAAGTACCGGTCACGTACTGTAATCTTATACTAGTAGTGTATGGTATGGTACGGTAGAGAACAGTACAATACCGTACAGAACAGTATAGTTACATTATCAACATTCATGAGTCTTACAAAATTGTATTAATTTTCAGGTTCATTTTCTGGAAATACAATATTTCTATATGAAACATCCATGGTTTCAGATTTGATCTTATTTTTTACAATGGTTTGGATTGTTGTATTTCTTTCCAATATTTTTTGATATATATATATATATATATATATATATATATATATATATATATATATATATATATATATATATATATATATATATATATATATATATATATATATTGCATGACCCCATAATTGGTAAAACATTCCTTCTACCATTTTAGCCTATCCAACAATTATGTGGAGTTTTAATACCCTCTAAAACAGTGGTGGCATTCAAATTTTTTTACTACCAGTTCTGTGGGCGTGACATAGGTTTGCCAACACGGGTTTAGGTCAATCAGAAATCAGAGTGTCAGCAGTCGCCAACATTGGGCTGGAATGTGGCCACTCAAGTCAATATTGTTCCGGGATCAACCTTAGTCACATGGGATTGGAGGAGAACCAAATGAATAGGGCCAATGAGGAAAAAGAACCAACAGCATGTGATGCCAAGACTCTCTTCGGATTATGTTTACCTTCCCCCCTCCGAGTCAGCTTGCTCACTTTCTCCTCAAGCTCTGGACAGGTGCTTGGAAGCTCATTTCTTTCATCTTGCAGGAATTGTATAACTGCACAAGGAGCCTTTGTGAGACATCAGTCTGACTTTCACAATGGGGTCCATCATCTACTTTCTCCTGTTGGGGTTCGTCTTCCCTGGAGACAGCGTCCCTCTGAGCCCTCGAAACCGTGTCCCAGGTGAGTTCTCCCCTCTTTCTTTGCACTTCCTTTGGTTGAGTATGGAGAATTTTTTCCTTAGGATTAGAGCTTTCTCAACAATGCTTTTTCTTTCTTATATATGTGTGTGTGTGTGTGTCTGTCTACACCTCTGTCTGGTTGACGATCTTAACTATATATATACCTGGAATTCATATTTTTAGAATACTTTGTTATATATATATATATATATATATATATATATATATATATATATATATACACACACACACACACACACACACACACACACACACACACACATCTAAAAATGTAAAAAGATACATCTAAAAATGTGACTTTATCTCTCTTTTTTTTCTTTTCATGTTTTTACAAAGAAAAGAGCATGGCACCCATCGTCCACGTCGACCCTCCCATCCCTGGCAATTCAGTTATCATCAACTGCTTCGTCCGTCGCTTTTTCCCTGAGGATGTCCAAATTCAGTGGCTGAAGAATGGCCAGGCCGTTCCAGTAAATGAATACGTCAACACCCCAGCTGTGAAGGAAAGGAGTGGCGATTCCTACTACAAACTGTCCAACTCTAAATCATCTTGGGAGAAGGGAGACAAGTATAGCTGTATGGTTGTCCACACAGCCCTTGAAAGCAAGTTGACCCAGAAGACCATAGAGAAAACTTCGGGTAAACATTTGAGACTCAAAATATCCGTTGTCCTTCGAGATTTCTTTCTCAATGGTTTTGGATCCCAATCATTCTAAATAGTTTACATGCTAACATGTTTGGCTCCTGGTTAAATAAAAGCAAACCAACTCAAAGGTCTCTTGGGTTATGTCCTTTTTTTTCTCTCTCTCTCTTCAATGAAATTGGGGACTGAGGAAAGTTGAGGGATGAATTCTGGAATGAAGAGAGAAAGGGTTAATTTCTCTGGACGTTAGAACAAAGGCTCAAGGTTGATGCTGGAGAAAAAGGGGTTTCGCTCTTCCCTAATCAGTATCAATTTGAGAGCCAAAGTCTTGGGTTCATGTATTAATACTAAAGATAAAGGAAAAGGTTCCCCTCACACATATGTGCTGGTCGTTCCCAACTCTAGGGGCAGTGCTCATCTCCATTTCAAAGCCAAAGAGCCAGCGCTGTCTCTGTGGTCATGTGGCTAGCATGGCTCAATGCCAAAGGCTCACAGAACGCTGTTAGCTTCCCACCAAAGGTGGTCCCTATTTTTCTACTAGACTCAGTGGGGATTGAACTCCTGGCTGTGGGTAGAGTTAGCCTGCAATGCTGCATTCTCTCCACTATGCCACCAATACTGCATTCTATCCACTATGCCGCTGGCATAGTGGATATGATATAAAGGTAAAGGTAAAGGTTCCCCCCGCACATCGTTCCGGACTCTGTGGAGCAGTGCTCATCTCCATTTCAAAGCTGAAGAGCCAGAGGTGTCCAAAGATGTCTCCGTGGTCATGTGGCTGGCATGATTAAACGGGAAAGGCACATGGAATGCTGTTACCTTCCCACCAAAGTTGGTCCCTATTTTTCTACTTGTATTTTTTACGTGCTTTCGGACTGCTAGGTTGGCAGAAGCTGGGACTCTTAATAGGAGCTCACCCCATTGTGCAGCACTAGGGATTTTATATGTATGTATGTATGTATGTATGTATGTATGTATGTATATGCAAGTTTTGGTGTATTCGGGTCTTTTCCCGTGTAAGATTGAGAGTATCTTGGTGGAGATATTGCCAAGATATTCTCAAAGTTTTTTTATTGTAAAAGTTTTACAATTACATTTTCACCCCATTTTCACCCTCCTAACCCTCCCCAAACTCCCCAACCCACCCTCCCAAACCCCCCTGACCCTCCCCTCCCCCCCGGACTTCCATAGAATATCATTATCCCCTATACAAAAACCTTGAACCCCCCCAACCCCCATGTCATTTTTCATCTTCACATAGTTCGACTATTTCTATCTTAATATAATATAATACTATCAATAAAAAGCTATTTGATACTTCTTGGTTTGGTATTTGTTCTGCACATAATCTATCCACTTTTTCCATCCACATTCATAAGTCTCTTGTGAGCGATCTTTTAAGTATGCTGAAATCTTCGCCATCTCCGCAAAGCTGGCCATCTTCAAAATCCATTCTTCTACGGTGGGCAGAGCTTCATTTTTCCAATATTTACCTCTCAACAATCTCGCTGCTGTAATCATATACAAAATCAACTTTATTTCATCCACTGTAAAACCCTCAACTATACCCAATAAAAGCAATTGTGGAGAAAATTGGATTTTTTTCTTTAAAACATTCTGCATGACCCACCAAATTTTTATCCAAAAAGCCTTAACTTTCTTACAAGTCCACCAAATATGATAATATGTAGCATCTAAACAATCACACCTCCAACATTTTGGCTGAACATTAGGGTACATACACGACAATTTCTTAGGATCTAAATGCCATCTATAAAACATTTTGTAAAAATTTTCCCTCAAATTCTGCGACTGTGTAAATTTAACATTCTGAACCCAAATTTTTTCCCATGTTTCCAACATCACTGGTTCTTCAAAATTTTGTGCCCACTTAATCATACAATCTTTAACTAATTCAGTTTCCGAATCCCTTTCCAACAAAACATTATAAAGCCTTTTAATATGCATTGGACCTTTCTCTTTTATATGTCTAACCAATTCTTCCTCATGCACCATAATACCAGTTCTTTGGTCCTCTTTCCATCTCAGAAGAGATATTGGTCTGTAATTTTCCGGTTTTTTGGGACCTGCTTGTTCTTTTGGTATCAAAGTAATATATGCTGATTTCCATGATGGGGGTATTTTACCCCCTTGTTGTATATTACAAAATAAGTCTCTAAGTTGTTCCACCATTTCTGCTTGTAGAGTTTTATAATACACTGCTGTCAATCCATCTGTTCCAGGAGCTTTAGCTGTTTTCAATTGTTTAATTGCTGCAATTATTTCCTCAACTGTTATAGGGTAATTCATTCTTTCTTTTTGTTGGCTAGTAATTTTTGGGACTCTTTTCTCTTCTAGATGTTTTTCTATAAGTCCATTCTGTATGTCATCTTTAGCATATAATTTAACGTAGTAATCTACAAAGACTTCTTTAATCAGTTTTTGTTGGAAAATTTCTTTCCCCCCAATGTCAATACTCTCAATAGTCCGTATACTCTGCTTTTTCCTTAAGGTATAAGCCAACCATCTCCCCGGTTTGTTGGCATTACAAAACGTATTATGCTTCGCATATTGTAGATTTGTTGCAGCTTGTTCCGCCAAAAGCATTTGAAACTGATCTTTCAAAAGTTTTATAGCACCACGTATTCTTTCATCTGTTGGGTTTTTAATAAGTAACTGTTCCTTATTCTTTATTTCTGCTTCCAGTTCGAGTCTTTTCCTTTGTCGATTCTGTTTATGTTTGAAGTTCATATGAATAAGTACCCCTCTCATATAAGCTTTGCTCGCGTCCCATACTATTTCAATTGGGGTACCCTTATTCAAATTCATTTCAAAAAATTCTTTCATCTGTTTTTTAAGTTCTATTATATTTTTTTCATATCTGAACAAATTTTCATTTAGTCTCCATGACCTTCTCTCAGACTTTCCCATCTCGATTTCTATCCATACAGAGCTATGATCAGTTAAAGTTCTTGGAAATATCTTTGTTCTTTTTGTTTTAATAAGTAAATCATCTGATAACAAGATAAAGTCAATCCTGGAGAAAGATCTGTGTCTATCAGAGAAAAAAGTATAGTCCAGTTCCTTTGGGTTATATATTCTCCAGATATCCTTTAATTCCAAATCTTCTTTCATATCAAAAAAAGTCTGTGGCAGTCTGATCCTTGATTTCGCCAAACTTTTTTTATCTAATTTAGAATCAATTACTCCATTCCAGTCTCCCATTATTAGAATAGATCTATAGTCCCATTGCAATATTTTATTATGTAGAGTCTTATAAAAATGATCCTGTTGTTGGTTCGGAGCATAAATTCCAATCAAAAGAATTTGGCCATTTGCTGTGTGCAGTTCAATTGCAACAAACCTACCATCTTCATCTGCTTCTATAATTTTAGCGGACAGTCTTTTATTCACATAAATAACCACACCATTCTTTTTTTCCGAGGTTGAAGCTATAAAGTGTGTTCCTAATTTAGAATTTATCAAATATTTATGATCTTGAGTTCGAATATGAGTTTCTTGTAAACAAATTATATCATTATTAAATTGTCTCAAATATATAAATAATTTCTTCCTTTTTTGTGGTGAATTTAGGTTTTAGGTTTTTAGGTTTTATTTGATTTGTATACCGCCCTACTCCCGAAGGACTCAGGGCGGTGAACAGCCAACAATAAAATACATAGATACACAAAATTTAAAAACCCAATAAAATCAAATTAAATTATTTGGCCCAGACAAATTAAAACACCCCGATAATTTAAAAAACAGATTAAAATTTAAATATTTAAAAAGGGAAGAGATTAGGCCAAGCCATTAGTCCATTAACATTCCAAGATAAGAGCCTAATTGTCATCTTGACCTTTCTGAAGCGATGAGCTGCTTTGCCTAACTTCTTCTGAAGTCTTCGGCCTAGCTTCCATGGCTTCACGTTTTTCTTTTATCTGCTTGGAAATTGCACGAGTTATACGCTGGTCTTTAACTTCAGGCATCCCAGCTACATCCAAAACAGCACCAGTTGACAGAATTGGGGAAGGTTCTGACAATGATTCCTCCAAAAAGCCTCCTCCCCGTGCAGCACCCTGCATTTCCACTGGTTCCATCTGCTTAGACTGTTGTGCCCTCTCGTGCTGAGATTGCTTTTCTTTATCACTTTTTATCTCCAACAATGTAGATGTATGTGGGGATGATGATCTTTCTTTAAGGATATTATAATAAAAATATTCCGCCTTCTGAAAAGTATTCAATCGATGTCTCTCTCCATTATATTTCAAAATTATACCAGTTGGGGCATCCCACCGAAATGGTATTTCTTGCTTTTGCAATTCATTCACTAAGAACCTGTACTCTTTTCGATCTTTTAACATCTTAGGTGGTAATTCCTTATAGATTCCAATTTGAGCTCCCTCCACTTGCACAGAGGAAAGAAAGGATCTTTGCAGAATATCATTTCTTATTCTTCTATCAGTAAAGTATATCACCACATCTCTGGGCAATTTTCTTTGTCTAGCAACCCATGAATTCACTCTGTAAATTTTATCTATTTTATAGACCACATCTGCTGGATCAATTTTTAGCAATACAGCCAAGGCATCAGAACAAATCTGTCTCAGATCTTGCCTATCATTCTCTTTAATTCCTCGAAGCCTAATAGCAAATTCCATGGATCGGAACTGTATCATTGTAATTTCGTTTTCGACTCTCTCCACTTTGTTATCCACATCTGCAATTTTAATATCAGCATCCTTCATTTTGACATTAACTTCTGATTTAAATTCTTCCAGTTTGGAGTCCACTTTAGTAATGGATTCTGCCAAGTCAAAAACCACATTTGACAATTTATCTGACACCTTATCATAATTTTCTTTCATTGCCTCTTTAAATTCATTAATTTCCCTCTTTATTTCCTGTTGTGATTTTTGAAATTTTTCATCCAAAGCCTGGGTAAAAAAATCTTTTAAACTTTGCACATCAAAGTCCTTTCCCTCCCTCTGCTGACTGGGAGGGGGCTGCTGTTCTGGTTTGTGGGTGGGAGATCCCTCCCCTGCCACCTTTCCTTCCTGTTTCTTTGAAGCCATTTTGCCACGTAAATTAACTTTTCTGAAAGAAGAAAATCTTTTTTTTTTCCTTTCCTTTGCACCTCCACAATATCCTTTGGAAAAGTCCCCCAGAATTAAATAGATTGAGGCAAGCTCAAATTTATTTTTCTTTTCTTTTCCACACTTCTCCGTTCGCTTGCAACAGGCACTGCTACAATGTAGCTTGTTAAAATAGTTCTGCGCAATCACTCTCCCTTTCAGCTCATTAACGCTGGAACGGCGCCATTTTTTCAAGCCGTTTCCACTCGCTCTGGCTTTTCCCCAAATCAAAAGTTCAAAGGAGAAGAAATACTTGCAGTTTCTTGGTTTGGGGGTTGAGGTTGTTTTATAACAAAGTTATCTCCCCATCAGTTTAAATGTTTGCTGCAGCTGGCTTGCTCTGACGAGCAGAGTCGTCCCACGCCGTCCGGAGTCTCCGCAAGTTAAAAGGGAGCCACACCCGTTTCCTCCCCAGTAGCAAACTTCTGGGGGTTCACGGGGGCTCAACCCGCTTCTTGCTTTACTCTTCTCCTCAAATCCTCATGATTCTGGAGTTTTCAAGCCGCTTCCCTCACTTGGGGCGGCTCTACAGGCGGCGGGGCTGACGGCCGTTCAAAAGCGACCGTCTTCGCCGGTGGCAGTCAAACCCGGAAGTCCTGGAGATATTGCCAAGATATTCTCAATCTTACACGGGAAAAGACCCGAATATACCAAAACTTGCATACCTCTACCCGTGAAAATCTATGAAAACAAGTGTGTGTGTGTGTGTGTGTGTGTGTGTGTGTGTGTGTGTGTGCATTATCAGCGTTTCAGAAAACCCCAAATCCAAGTAAAGACTCGGAAGCAAGCATTTTCCAAAGTTCTTTTTACTAGAATAGATTAACAGGCACATCTGGGAAAACCCGAATCTGAAAGGTCTGGGTTTTCCCTCAGTAAATCAAAATTCCCCCAAACCATCCCCTCAGTCCTCAGTCGATCACATGGTCCAATCAACATCCATCCCATCTCGACTCAGCACTCCAACCACTCCTTCTCCAGATGCCTGATTGCCCTGACCTTGACCGACAGGAAGAATGTTATTATGTCTACCAACAACCCCTCTACTAAATCCCCCCTCCTACTTTCCCACACATTTGGGTCTTCAAATCAGGCACGGAGCAGCTCAATAAACCCCTCGGCATCACTCAGTTCTGCAGTGCCCTCATTGTGCAGCTGGCCTATCCATTCAGAAGCCTGCCCTCATTCATCCCATTGGAAACCGCTGACACCAAGTCCTGGTCTGACTTGTATTGGTCTCCGTACAGATCCACATGGGCCCAGACCCTGCTGAGGAAATAAGCCAGTTTGGCAGGCATACCATCAAAGGTTCATCTGAAGTGGGGTGGCATTGGCCTCATGGGTAGAGGGCCCCCGACAGCTTCTGGGTGAGCTGGAACTTGTTGTGGAGCTGCTCCTGGTTGCTGTACTCCAGCCAGCTGCTGGGGGAGGGGGCACAGCCACGGAGTTGCTTGCTGGGCTGGAGAGATGGGGGCACGCTAGCCGGCTGCTGGATTAGTCCCCACTGTGGTGCCAGCATCATTGGGCCATATTGGGGCCATGGGGATCCCTGGAAGCTTGGAACAGACAGCGCTGGATATCACTGGCACTGGACATACCCCTGGCCGTGTCTCACAGCTGCAGGATGGCCAGGCTGCGCTGATCCACTTGTTTTGCCCCTGGCTGGGTAGAGGGGCGTCTGCACCCTACTAATTCCCCCTCCAGGTCCCAGATCAGGAAAGGTGAATGTAGATTGCGCTAATCTCCATCTCACCTCAAGAGGTTGGGAGGTGGGTGCATAACTTCCCACTTCCATCCGTTCAATATGCTCCAGGAGCCCAGTTAAGGATTGGCTTCGCATTGGGAGCAACAGGTCCCAGTCCCAGGAGTCTCCGGATTCCACAGCTGTCCCCATTCTCCACTCTGGTTCACGGGACGACTTCATTTCCCCTCCTGGAGCTGGGTCAGACTGGCAACTCTTCCAGGAATCTGACACCTTGGACCGAGCCCCCAGGCTTCGGGCTTCCTCTACAGCCTCAATGGCTCGTACTATTTCCTCAGAAGGAGAAAGCAAGGAGTCCGTAAATCCTTGAGCATCCATTCCCACGGCCCCCTCTATGATTTCTCCTCCATCTTTACTGAGCCTTCACACCACCCGAGGCTTAGGTAGATGCTGGGACTCAGCAACCCCAACAGCCCCCTTATGGGGTGCCGTTAGCTTTAAGAGAGATTCGAGTTAATGTCAGTGTTCCAGAAAACCCCAACTCTAAGTAAAGACTCGGAAACAAGCATTATCCAAAGTTCTCTTTACTAGAATAGATAAATAGGCACATATGGGAAAACCCAAATCTGAAAGGTCCGGGTTTTACCTCAGTAAATCAAACCCCCCCCAAACCATCCCCTCACTCCTCAGTCAATCACATGGTCCAATCAACATCCATCCCATCTCGACTCAGCACTCCAACCACTCCTTCTCCAGATGCCAGATCGCTCTGACCTTAACCCACAGGAAGAATGCTATTATGTCTACAGTCAACCCCTCTATTAAATCCTCCCTCCTACTTTCCCACACATGAGAAGGTGGTAGCGTGGAAGCTTCCCACCTAGTATGGCTTCCAAAGCTTATATATATACACCCACACCTATACATACATATACATATACATACATACATACTTATATACATATATTGCGAACTATCCTAAAAATACAAGTTCCAGTTGTAGCTATAAAAGAAGAGACAGACATCGCAATCTCCGGAACTTAAAATATATTAACCACTTTGCTTTCGTTAGCCTCTACTAACTTCGTCAGATGTAAAAACTGTAAAAGATGTAAACAATATCTCCACCATTGAGGAGACATTCACCTTTCTACATCATTGATCAATTTGGCCATTGCGCGCATGATTGGCTCGTCCACCTGCCTCCCACCTATAATTAACTCTGTTGTTTTTACTTCAGGCATGTTAATCGATGGAGGCTTAGCTGCTGTTGCTTTCTCCCCTTATCGTGCACCGCTTGGATTGCCCACCCCTAGGGAATAATGCTGAGCTGTCAGCTATTGCGTTAACGGCTTTCTCTCCGGCTCCCTCCCACACACCGCCACTCTTCCACCTCACAGGGACATTTGATATAGTAACCAAGTTGGTTTGTTGTTTTGCCTGTGATCTTATGACTGGCTTGGCTCGTTCCTCATTACCCATAACTATTTTGGGTTGAAGCTGCTCTCCCGGCACCTTTGGCATGGTTTTCCAAGCCTGATTTTCCAACAATAACTCCATCAATAACAGTGGTGAAATCCATATTTTTTTACTACCGGTTCTGTGGGTGTGGCTTGGTGGGTGTGGTGTGATGTAGCTTGGTGGGTGTGGTGGGGGAACGATACTGCAAAATCTCCATTCTTACCCCACTCCAGGGGAAGGATACTGCAAGAGCCTTCTGCGCATATGCAGAGGGTAAAAAACCAGGATGTAATGACGTCCCAGTGGGTGAGCATAGCCTCCCGCTGCTGGCGCTACCAGTTCAGTGAGCTGGATAGAACCGGGCGGATTTCACCACTGGGTTAGGGACCTCTACTCTAAGTTAATGAACTAATCTATGACAAAGAGAAATTTAAGTGTGGTCACAGTTAAACATGATAAAGAATCTGTACTAAATATTCTCCTCACTCCTTTTCTTTTTCTTTTCACATTGTTCAGATGGAAAATCAAAAGCTCCCTCTGTCTACGTTCTTTTACCTCCAGTTTAAGAGCTGAATTTGAGGAACATGGACATCATCAGAGCCCTTCTAGAAGGTTTCTTTCCACTTATGCAATGGCTCCAGAACAAGCAGCTAATGAGTGAATCAGCATACGTCACAGGGCCATCTATCTTAGAGTCTAAGGCAGGGCTATCAAACTCAAGACCATGAGATGGACTGGTTTTCATATATGCAAATATTAAGATACACACATGGTTGGAAAAAATGATTAAGAGACATATTGATTTTAAACCAGAGATATTTTTATTAGGGATCTTGCAAGAGACATACAATAAAGAATTGCAATATTTAATTGTGAACCTTTTAACAGCAGCTAGAATTATATTTGCAAAAAATTGCAAATTACTGATGAAGAAATTATTAAGAAAATGGTGGACTGTGCTGAAATGTGTAAATTGACATTTGAAATAAGAGAGCAGGAAGATAAACAATATTATTTGATATGGGATTTATTTTATCAATGGATAAACAATAAAAAAGGGATATAAATATAAAATATGTGGATGCTGAGAAAAATTAAGTGATTTTTTTAATATATATATGAAAATAACCTTCGGATATATAGTGATATTTTGAAGAGCGGAGGGAGCACAAAAGCATGCAAACCAATCGATATAATGTCTGTAACTGTTTGGAATGATGATGTTTTTATGTTTTCTTTTTGTTTCAAAATAAAAAAATGATTGGAAAAAAAAAGAGCTGGGGTGGCGCAGTGGTTCGAGTGCCATACTGCAGCCTCTGGGAGGGTGAAAACAGCCTCCCCGTGCTCCAGAGGCCCTCTGGAGGCCAGAAACAGGCCCATTTCTGGCCTTCCTGAACTTCCAGTAGGCCCGTTTTTTTGCCCTCTCTGAGTCTCTGCACATGCCCTGCTCTTACCTGCATCCAAAACAGGCCGTGTGGGGACTCCCTAGAGTGGCGTGGCAGGGTGGGTAGGGCAGGGGATTTCCGAACTGCACAGAATCTTAGCCAGAGGTTCTCCCGAACCCCTGAGAACCCTCAGCAGCCCACCCCTGCACCCATCTCAGCAAATGAATCTGGGAAGATCATCGTTCTGAGAATCCAACAAAATGGAGTTGATCATGTTTCTGTATGAATCCCACGGAAGGCCAATGGATTTAGCTGGGTAATGCACGGATACCCCCAAATTAGCCTCAGTGCAGTCCTGTGCTGTGAGAAAAGAATGGACATAGATGCATCTCCTCCAAACTGGTGAGCTTCAGGGTTCAATGTAGATTTGAACCCATCACGTTCAAGGACAATGATCCTTTACTGTCTGCTCCGTATCCACTTTCCTCTATTCTTAAATGCCCTTCTCTGTAGGTTGCTCACTTAGCCTAAGAGCAAAAAGTCAAAGTAATTGCAATACGTGGAATTGTAATTATTTATTGAAAAACGTCGCATCCTCCCAGATCCAGTCACGTCCCTTGGCCAACCACCTGTGACACACAGTTTCTTCATGGAACAATTACTGTGTTTCCCCAAAAATAAGACCATGTCTTATTTTTTTTGAACCCTGAAATAAGTGCTTGGCCTTATTTTCGGGAAGGATGTCTTATTATTTTGGCGGCCTGTGGAGCAAGACGGGGCTCCTCTTGATTTCCAGCTCTGTCTCCCTAACCCTAACCAGAGGAAATGGCAGGGCCTGACAGCACATGCATTTAAGGGGGCTTAATTTTGGGGAGGGCTTATTTTCAGGGAAGGCTTATTTTTTGAGGGGGGCTCATTTTAGCACATGCGCTCAAAAGCCCGATTGGGCTTATTATCAGGGGATGTCTTATTTTCGGGGAAACATAGTAATTGGGGCAAAACGACACAATTTTCTGCAGGTGTTCTAATCTGTAATCAATTTCAATATCAAGGATACACATCCAATACAAAAAATCCAAAATGTTCTCAAAGGAGCATCTTACTAAGCCGTTATACTATAAGGCTGCTATGATCAAAATCAAGTGATAATAAATGGAAGCGTCAAACTCAGGGACCGAACAAGAGAGACCATGTCAAGGAATACACTGACTTTGCCAAATAATTTATAGAAAGCCAAATGACTAATATAAAATAGAGGAAGGAAGGAAGGAAGGAAGGAAGGAAGGGTTTTAGCAGCTGCAGCCAGAAGGCCCCTTGCCCAAAAAATGCCCATCCAAGGAATGCAAGCATAAGAAGAAGAATGTCTGACCAGTGGTGAAATACAAAAAATAATCCCTACTGGTTCTGTGGTTGTCGCTTGGTAGGCGTGGCTTGGTGGTGGTGGGGTCATGTGACTGGGTGGGTGTGGCCAACTTTTAAAAACGTTTTAAAACCATTTTTTAACTAAAAACAGTGAAAAAAGTTCCAACAATCAGCTGTGACAATCAGAGGAGCCTGCAATCATTGGATTCTTTTTTATTTTTTTACCTTTTTAAAGAATTTTTTTACTACCGGTTCAGTTGAATCGGTAGTTAAAAAATGCTTAGAGAAAGTAAGAAAAAGGTTCCAATGATTGCACAGCACAGCTGATTTTCACAGCTGATCATCGGATTTTTTTTTTTTTTTTTACTTTTTTAAAGCATTTTTTTACTATCAGTTCAGGCAAATAGGTAGTAAAAAATGCTATAAAAAGTAAAAAAAAAAAGAGGTTCCGATGCTTTTTTACTTTTTTAAAGCATTTTTTTTACTACTGGTTCGAATGAACTGGTAGCATTTTTTACTACTGGTTTGGGTGAAACAGCCCGAACTGGTAGCATTTCAACCCTTTGTCTGATGATCTTGGGAAGTCGAGGCCTATTGGAATCGCACGCTATACTTTTGTTCTGTCACTAAGGCCCTCGTGCCAAATGTCTCCAGAGAGAAGCAAACAACGAAGGTGGAGACACGTTTGTTTTGCTGGCACAACTCAACGGTTGATGTGTCCCTATTTCATGGATTAATGATCATTTCACAATATGGCAGATAGGAATTTCCCAATCTTCTCTTCTGCTTCGTGCTCCCCCTACATACATGACCTTCAGATGATCTACCATCATGTTCAATTGTACCCAGATGCCTACTGGCAACCGTTGCACCTCAGGTAGCTCTGGGGATGCTTGAATGTAATGCAAAGTCCCCATTGCTGCTCACAATGTTTCATCTTGGACCACTCACAGCTTCAGTATGGTCTTCAACACAGGGGTGGACTTCAAAATATTTAGCAAGGGGTTCTGTGCCCAGTTGCTGGGTGGGATTGGCCATGGTGGGCATGGCCTAATCGGCCTCCTGCACTGTGGTGTGTGTGGGGGGTGTTTTTGCCCTCCCCGGGCTCCAGAGGATTTTCTCGAGCTTCTGGGCAAAAATGGCCTCCCCAGGCTCCGGAGGCCCTTTGGAGCCTGGAAGTGGGCCTGTTTCTGACCTTCCCGAACTTCCAGCAGGCTCATTTTTTGCCCTTCCCGAGCCTTTGTGTGTGCCCTGCAATTACCTGCATCCAAAACGGGCTGCATGGGGACTCCTGAGAGGGGCAGGACAGGGTGAGCGGGGCCAGCCAGGAGTGGGATTTGGGCAGGAGTGGGATTTCTCCAAACTGCACAGAATATTACCTAGAAGTTCTACCGAACCCCTGCGAACCCCCAGCAGCCCACCCCTGATTTTGTACCGGTTATAGCTTCAGTATGGTCTTCAAGGGTAGCCCCATGTAGAGGATAAAGGGTTGGAGGAAAGAGCAAAAGTGACACATAAGACAAATCTTTCAGGAGGAGTTGTAAGTCCAGCAGAATCCCCAAGTACCGGTCACGTACTGTAATCTTATACTAGTAGTGTATGGTATGGTACGGTAGAGAACAGTACAATACCGTACAGAACAGTATAGTTACATTATCAACATTCATGAGTCTTACAAAATTGTATTAATTTTCAGGTTCATTTTCTGGAAATACAATATTTCTATATGAAACATCCATGGTTTCAGATTTGATCTTATTTTTTACAATGGTTTGGATTGTTGTATTTCTTTCCAATATTTTTTGATATATATATATATATATATATATATATATATATATATATATATATATATATATATATATTGCATGACCCCATAATTGGTAAAACATTCCTTCTACCATTTTAGCCTATCCAACAATTATGTGGAGTTTTAATACCCTCTAAAACAGTGGTGGCATTCAAATTTTTTTACTACCAGTTCTGTGGGCGTGACATAGGTTTGCCAACACGGGTTTAGGTCAATCAGAAATCAGAGTGTCAGCAGTCGCCAACATTGGGCTGGAATGTGGCCACTCAAGTCAATATTGTTCCGGGATCAACCTTAGTCCCATGGGATTGGAGGAGAACCAAATGAATAGGGCCAATGAGGAAAAAGAACCAACAGCATGTGATGCCAAGACTCTCTTCGGATTATGTTTACCTTCCCCCCTCCGAGTCAGCTTGCTCACTTTCTCCTCAAGCTCTGGACAGGTGCTTGGAAGCTCATTTCTTTCATCTTGCTGGAATTGTATAACTGCACAAGGAGCCTTTGTGAGACTTCAGTCTGACTTTCACAATGGGGTCCATCATCCTTTTTGTCTTTTTGGGGTTCGTCTTCCCTGGAGACAGCGTCCCTCTGAGCCCTCGAAACCGTGTCCCAGGTGAGTTCTCCCCTCTTTCTTTGCACTTCCTTTGGTCGAGTATGGAGAATCTTTTCCTTAGGATTAGAGCTTTCTCAACAATTCTTTTTCTTTCATATATAGATGTGTGTGTGTGTCTGTATACACCTCTGTCTGGTTGATGATCTTAACTGGGGATATATATATATATACCTGGAACTCGTATTTTTAGAATAGTTTGTAATACACAGAGAGAGAGAGAGATCTTAAAAAAATCATGCTAGGATTTATTCTCTGGTTGGGTCATATTTTCAGGGAAACAGGGTGTTAATATACATATATATGTATGTATGTATGTATGTATGTGTGTGTGTGTGTGCGTGGGCATATATATATACCTGGAACTCGTATTTTTAGAATAGTTTGTAATACACACAAAGATATACACACATCTAAAAAGGTAAAACGATACATCTAAAAATGTGACTTTATCTCTTTTTTTTTTTCTTTCCTTGTTTTTACAAAGAAAAGAGCATGGCACCCATCGTCCACGACTACCGTTCCATCCCTGGCAATTTGCTTATCATCAAGTGCTTCATCAGTGGCTTTCTCCCAATCAGATCAATATTCAATGGCCATGCTGTTCCAAAAAATGAATACATGGGGAACGTGTATACCTGTAAATTTGTCCACGAGGGCCTTGAAAGGAAGTGAACCCAGAAGACAATAGAGGAAACTTTGGGTAAACGTTGAAGACTCAAAATATCCGTTTACATGCTAACATGTTTGGCTCCTGGTTAAATAAAAGCAAACCAACTCAAAGGTCTCTTGGGTTATGCCCTTTTTTTCTCTTTCTCTCTCTTCAATGAAATTGGGGACTGAGGAAAGTTGAGGGATGAATTCTGGAATGAAGAGAGAAAGGGTTAATTTCTTCGGACATTAGAACAAAGGCTCAAGGTTGATGCTGGAGAAAAAGGGGTTTCACTCTTCCCTTATCAGTATCAATTTGAGAGCCAAAGTCTTGGGTCCATGTATTAAGATTAAAGAAAAAGGAAAAGGTTCCCCTCACACATATGTGCTGGTCGTTCCCAACTCTAGGGGCAGTGTTCATCTCCGTTTCAAAGCCAAAGAGCCAGTGCTGTCCGAAGACGTCTCTGTGGTCATATGGCTAGCATGGCTCAATGCCAAAGGCTCACAGAACACTGTTAGCTTCCCACCAAAGGTGGTCCCTATTTTTCTACTAGACTCAGTGGGGATTGAACTCCTGGCTGTGGGTAGAGTTAGCCTGCAATGCTGCACTCTCTCCACTATGCCACCAATACTGCATTCTATCCACTATGCCACTGGCATAGTGGATATCATATAAAGGTAAAGGTAAAGGTTCCCCCCGCACATCGTTCCGGACTCTGTGGAGCAGTGCTCATCTGCGTTTCAATTCTGAAGAGCCAGAGGTGTCCAAAGATGTCTCCGTGGTCATGTGGCTGGCATGATTAAGCGGGAAAGGCACATGGAATGCTGTTACCTTCCCACCAAAGGTGGTCCCTATTTTTCTACTTGTATTTTTTACGTGCTTTCGGACTGCTAGGTTGGCAGAAGCTGGGACTCTTAATAGGAGCTCACCCCATTGTGCAGCACTAGGGATTTTATATGTATGTATGTATGTATGTATGTATGTATGTATGTATGTATATGCATGTTTTGGTGTATTCGGGTCTTTTCCCGTGTAAGATTGAGAGTATCTTGGTGGAGATATTGCCAAGATATTCTCAATCTTACACGGGAAAAGACCCGAATATACCAAAACTTGCATACTTCTACCCGTGAAAATCTACGAAAACAAGTGTGTGTGTGTGTGTGTGTGTGTGTGTGTGTGTGTGTATTATCAGCGTTTCAGAAAACCCCAAATCCAAGTAAAGACTCGGAAGCAAGCATTTTCCAAAGTTCTCTTTACTAGAATAGATTAACAGGCACATCTGGGAAAACCCGAATCTGAAAGGTCTGAGTTTTCCCTCAGTAAATCAAAACTCCCCCAAACCATCCCCTCAGTCCTCAGTCGATCACATGGTCCAATCAACATCCATCCCATCTCGACTCAGCACTCCAACCACTCCTTCTCCAGATGCCTGATTGCCCTGACCTTGACCGACAGGAAGAATGTTATTATGTCTACCAACAACCCCTCTACTAAATCCCCCCTCCTACTTTCCCACACATTTGGGTCTTCAAATCAGGCACGGAGCAGCTCAATAAACCCCTCGGCATCACTCAGTTCTGCAGTGCCCTCATTGTGCAGCTGGCCTATCCATTCAGAAGCCTGCCCTCATTCATCCCATTGGAAACCACTGACACCAAGTCCTGGTCTGACTTGTATTGGTCTCCGTACAGATCCACATGGGCCCAGACCCTGCTGAGGAAATAAGCCAGTTTGGCAGGCATACCATCAAAGGTTCATCTGAAGTGGGGTGGCATTAGCCTCATGGGTAGAGGGCCCCCGGCAGCTTCTGGGTGAGCTGGAACTTGTTGTGGAGCTGCTCCTGGTTGCTGTACTCCAGCCAGCTGCTGGGGGAGGGGGCACAGCCACGGAATTGCTTGCTGGGCTGGAGAGATGGGGGCACGCTAGCCGGCTGCTGGATTAGTCCCCACTGTGGTGCCAGCATCATTGGGCCATATTGGGGCCATGGGGATCCCTGGAAGCTTGGAACAGACAGCGCTGGATATCACTGGCACTGGACATACCCCTGGCCGTGATATAATCCCCAGCCTGGCAGTATACTCTCAGCAGGAGGTATCACAAAGGCATGCTTGTGAGGGGCCCCAAAAAGGGAGGGTTGCATTTCATATGCTGGCTGCGTTTGGTGTCTCACAGCTGCAGGATGGCCAGGCTGCGCTGATCCACTTGTTTTGCCCCTGGCTGGGTAGAGGGGCGTCAGCACCCTACTAATTCCCCCTCCAGGTCCCAGATCAGGAAAGGTGAATGTAGATTGTGCTAATCTCCATCTCACCTCAAGAGGTTGGGAGGTGGGTGCGTAACTTCCCACTTCCATCCGTTCAATATGCTCCAGGAGCCCAGTTAAGGATTGGCTTCACATTGGGAGCAACAGGTCCCAGTCCCAGGAGTCTCCGGATTCCACAGCTGTCCCCATTCTCCACTCTGGTTCACGGGACGACTTCATTTCCCCTCCTGGAGCTGGGTCAGACTGGCAACTCTTCCAGGAATCTGACACCTTGGACCGAGCCCCCAGCCTTCGGGCTTCCTCTACAGCCTCAATAGCTCGTACCATTTCCTCAGAAGGAGAAAGCAAGGAGTCCGTAAATCCTTGAGCATCCGTCCCCACAGCCCCCTCTACGATTTCTCCTTTCTCCTCCATCTTCACTGAGCCTTCGCACCACCCGAGGTTTAGGTAGATGCTGGGACTCAGCAACCCCAACAGCCCCCTTATGGGGTGCCGTTAGCTTTAAGAGAGATTCGAGTTAATGTCAGTGTTCCAGAAAACCCCAACTCTAAGTAAAGACTCGGAAACAAGCATTATCCAAAGTTCTCTTTACTAGAATAGATAAATAGGCACATATGGGAAAACCCAAATCTGAAAGGTCCGGGTTTTACCTCAGTAAATCAAAAACCCCCCAAACCATCCCCTCACTCCTCAGTCGATCACATGCTCCAATCAACGTCCATCCCATCTCGACTCAGCACTCCAACCACTCCTTCTCCAGATGCCAGATCGCTCTGACCTTAACCCACAGGAAGAATGCTATTATGTCTACAGTCAACCCCTCTATTAAATCTTCCCTCCTACTTTCCCACACATGAGAAGGTGGTAGCGTGGAAGCTTCCCACCTAGTATGGCTTCCAAAGCTTATAGATAGATAGATAGATAGATAGATAGATAGATAGATAGATAGATAGATAGATAGATAGATATACACACTCACATCTATACATACATATACATATACATACATACATACTTATATACATATATTGCGAACTATCCTAAAAATACAAGTTCCAGTTGTAGCTATAAAAGAAGAGACAGACATCGCAATCTCCGGAATTTAAAATATATTAACCACTTTGCTTTCGTTAGCCTCTGCTAACTTCGTCAGATGTAAAAACTGTAAAAGATGTAAACAATATCTCCACCATTGAGGAGACATTCACCTTTCTACATCATTGATCAATTTGGCCATTGCGCGCATGATTGGCTCGTCCACCTGCCTCCCACCTATAATTAACTCTGTTGTTTTTACTTCAGGCATGTTAATCGATGGAGGCTTAGCTGCTGTTGCTTTCTCCTCTTATCATGCACTGCTTGGATTGCCCACCCCTAGGGAATAATGCTGAGCTGTCAGCTATTGCGTTAAGGGCATTCTCTCCGGCTCCCTCCCACACACCGCCACTCTTCCGCCTCACAGGGACATTTGATATAGTAACCAAGTTGGTTTGTTGTTTTGCCTGTGATCTTGTGACTGGCTTGGCTCATTCCTCATTACCCATAACTATTTTGGGTTGAAGCTGTTCTGCTGGGATATTTGGCATTCGGCCCGGGCTGGCTATACCTCCACAGGACAAATCTGCATGTCCAAAAGACATGGTTTTCCAAGCCTGGTTTTCCAACAATAACTCCATCAATAACAGTGGTGAAATCCAAATTTTTTTACTACCGGTTCTGTGGGTGTGGCTTGGTGGGTGTGGCGGGGGAACGATACTGCAAAATCTCCATTCTTACCCCACTCCAGGGGAAGGATACTGCAAGAGCCTTCTGCGCATATGCAGAGGATAAAAAACCAGGATGTAATGACGTCCCAGTGGGTGAGCATAGCTTCCCGCTGCTGGCGCTACCAGTTCAGTGAGCTGGATAGAACCGGGAGGATTTCACCGCTGGGTTAGGGACCTCTACTCTAAGTTAATGAACTAATCTATGACAAAGAGAAATTTAAGTGTGGTCACAGTTAAACATGATAAAGAATCTGTACTAAATATTCTCCTCACTCCTTTTCTTTTTCTTTTCACATTGTTCAGATGGAAAATCAAAAGCTCCCTCTGTCTACGTTCTTTTACCTCCAGTTTAAGAGCTGAATTTGAGGAACATGGACATCATCAGAGCCCTTCTAGAAGGTTTCTTTCCACTTATGCAATGGCTCCAGAACAAGCAGCTAATGAGTGAATCAGCATACGTCACAGGGCCATCTATCTTAGAGTCTAAGGCAGGGCTATCAAACTCAAGACCATGAGATGGACTGGTTTTCATATATGCAAATATTTTCTAGATATCGAGAAGATCTCAAACAAGAAGGTTTTTATAATGTCTTGACTAATTTAGACAAGATTTTAATGGGCTCTGATGATCGTATAATTCAAAAGCTGTATGGATATTTGTTAGAAGTAAAACTGGAAGAAGAACAAGTTAAAGAATCAATGATAGCGTGGGGGAAAAATTTTGGTTATGGTATTGATTTAGAGAAATGGCAAAAATTGTGGTCACATAATTATAAAATGACAATGTCTACAGCATATAAGGAGAATTTGTATAAAATGTTTTACAAGTGGCATTTACCCCCGACAAGGATAGCCAGAATGTTCCAGAATAAATCGGAGAAGTGTTGGAAGTATCATCAGACTCAAGGATCCTATTACCACATGTGGTGGACATGCGGAGATGCAAAGAGATATTGGACCAAGATACACACGTGGTTGGAAAAAATGATTAAGAGACATATTGATTTTAAACCAGAGATATTTTTATTAGGGATCTTGCAAGAGACATACAATAAAGAATTGCAATATTTAATTGTGAACCTTTTAACAGCAGCTAGAATTATATTTGCAAAAAATTGGAAATTACTGATGAAGAAATTATTAAGAAAATGGTGGACTGTGCTGAAATGTGTAAATTGACATTTGAAATAAGGGAGCAGGAAGATAAACAATATTATTTGATATGGGATTTATTTTATCAATGGATAAACAATAAAAAAGGGATATAAATATAAAATATGTGGATGCTGAGAAAAATTAAGTGATTTTTTTAATATATATATGAAAATAACCTTCGGATATATAGTGATATTTTGAAGAGCGGAGGGAGCACAAAAGCATGCAAACCAATCGATATAATGTCTGTAACTGTTTGGAATGATGATGTTTTTATGTTTTCTTTTTGTTTCAAAATAAAAAAATGATTGGAAAAAAAAAGAGCTGGGGTGGCGCAGTGGTTCGAGTGCCGTACTGCAGCCTCTGGGAGGGTGAAAACAGCCTCCCCGTGCTCCAGAGGCCCTCTGGAGGCCAGAAACAGGCCCATTTCTGGCCTTCCTGAACTTCCAGTAGGCCCGTTTTTTTGCCCTCTCTGAGTCTCTGCACATGCCCTGCTCTTACCTGCATCCAAAACAGGCCGTGTGGGGACTCCCTAGAGTGGCGTGGCAGGGTGGGTAGGGCAGGGGATTTCCGAACTGCACAGAATCTTAGCCAGAGGTTCTCCCGAACCCCTGAGAACCCTCAGCAGCCCACCCCTGCACCCATCTCAGCAAATGAATCTGGGAAGATCATCGTTCTGAGAATCCAACAAAATGGAGTTGATCATGTTTCTGTATGAATCCCACGGAAGGCCAATGGATTTAGCTGGGTAATGCACGGATACCCCCAAATTAGCCTCAGTGCAGTCCTGTGCTGTGAGAAAAGAATGGACATAGATGCATCTCCTCCAAACTGGTGAGCTTCAGGGTTCAATGTAGATTTGAACCCATCACGTTCAAGGACAATGATCCTTTACTGTCTGCTCCGTATCCACTTTCCTCTATTCTTAAATGCCCTTCTCTGTAGGTTGCTCACTTAGCCTAAGAGCAAAAAGTCAAAGTAATTGCAATACGTGGAATTGTAATTATTTATTGAAAAACGTCGCATCCTCCCAGATCCAGTCACGTCCCTTGGCCAACCACCTGTGACACACAGTTTCTTCATGGAACAATTACTGTGTTTCCCCAAAAATAAGACCATGTCTTATTTTTTTTGAACCCTGAAATAAGTGCTTGGCCTTATTTTCGGGAAGGATGTCTTATTATTTTGGCGGCCTGTGGAGCAAGACGGGGCTCCTCTTGATTTCCAGCTCTGTCTCCCTAACCCTAACCAGAGGAAATGGCAGGGCCTGACAGCACATGCATTTAAGGGGGCTTAATTTTGGGGAGGGCTTATTTTCAGGGAAGGCTTATTTTTTGAGGGGGGCTCATTTTAGCACATGCGCTCAAAAGCCCGATTGGGCTTATTATCAGGGGATGTCTTATTTTCGGGGAAACATAGTAATTGGGGCAAAACGACACAATTTTCTGCAGGTGTTCTAATCTGTAATCAATTTCAATATCAAGGATACACATCCAATACAAAAAATCCAAAATGTTCTCAAAGGAGCATCTTACTAAGCCGTTATACTATAAGGCTGCTATGATCAAAATCAAGTGATAATAAATGGAAGCGTCAAACTCAGGGACCGAACAAGAGAGACCATGTCAAGGAATACACTGACTTTGCCAAATAATTTATAGAAAGCCAAATGACTAATATAAAATAGAGGAAGGAAGGAAGGAAGGAAGGAAGGAAGGGTTTTAGCAGCTGCAGCCAGAAGGCCCCTTGCCCAAAAAATGCCCATCCAAGGAATGCAAGCATAAGAAGAAGAATGTCTGACCAGTGGTGAAATACAAAAAATAATCCCTACTGGTTCTGTGGTTGTCGCTTGGTAGGCGTGGCTTGGTGGTGGTGGGGTCATGTGACTGGGTGGGTGTGGCCAACTTTTAAAAACGTTTTAAAACCATTTTTTAACTAAAAACAGTGAAAAAAGTTCCAACAATCAGCTGTGACAATCAGAGGAGCCTGCAATCATTGGATTCTTTTTTATTTTTTTACCTTTTTAAAGAATTTTTTTACTACCGGTTCAGTTGAATCGGTAGTTAAAAAATGCTTAGAGAAAGTAAGAAAAAGATTCCGATGATTGCACAGCACAGCTGATTTTCACAGCTGATCATCGGATTTTTTTTTTTTTTTTACTTTTTTAAAGCATTTTTTTACTATCAGTTCAGGCAAATAGGTAGTAAAAAATGCTATAAAAAGTAAAAAAAAAAAGAGGTTCCGATGCTTTTTTACTTTTTTAAAGCATTTTTTTTACTACTGGTTCGAATGAACCGGTAGCATTTTTTACTACTGGTTTGGGTGAAACAGCCCGAACTGGTAGCATTTCAACCCTTTGTCTGATGATCTTGGGAAGTCGAGGCCTATTGGAATCGCACGCTATACTTTTGTTCTGTCACTAAGGCCCTCGTGCCAAATGTCTCCAGAGAGAAGCAAACAACGAAGGTGGAGACACGTTTGTTTTGCTGGCACAACTCAACGGTTGATGTGTCCCTATTTCATGGATTAATGATCATTTCACAATATGGCAGATAGGAATTTCCCAATCTTCTCTTCTGCTTCGTGCTCCCCCTACATACATGACCTTCAGATGATCTACCATCATGTTCAATTGTACCCAGATGCCTACTGGCAACCGTTGCACCTCAGGTAGCTCTGGGGATGCTTGAATGTAATGCAAAGTCCCCATTGCTGCTCACAATGTTTCATCTTGGACCACTCACAGCTTCAGTATGGTCTTCAACACAGGGGTGGACTTCAAAATATTTAGCAAGGGGTTCTGTGCCCAGTTGCTGGGTGGGATTGGCCATGGTGGGCATGGCCTAATCGGCCTCCTGCACTGTGGTGTGTGTGGGGGGTGTTTTTGCCCTCCCCGGGCTCCAGAGGATTTTCTCGAGCTTCTGGGCAAAAATGGCCTCCCCAGGCTCCGGAGGCCCTTTGGAGCCTGGAAGTGGGCCTGTTTCTGACCTTCCCGAACTTCCAGCAGGCTCATTTTTTGCCCTTCCCGAGCCTTTGTGTGTGCCCTGCAATTACCTGCATCCAAAACGGGCTGCATGGGGACTCCTGAGAGGGGCAGGACAGGGTGAGCGGGGCCAGCCAGGAGTGGGATTTGGGCAGGAGTGGGATTTCTCCAAACTGCACAGAATATTACCTAGAAGTTCTACCGAACCCCTGCGAACCCCCAGCAGCCCACCCCTGATTTTGTACCGGTTATAGCTTCAGTATGGTCTTCAAGGGTAGCCCCATGTAGAGGATAAAGGGTTGGAGGAAAGAGCAAAAGTGACACATAAGACAAATCTTTCAGGAGGAGTTGTAAGTCCAGCAGAATCCCCAAGTACCGGTCACGTACTGTAATCTTATACTAGTAGTGTATGGTATGGTACGGTAGAGAACAGTACAATACCGTACAGAACAGTATAGTTACATTATCAACATTCATGAGTCTTACAAAATTGTATTAATTTTCAGGTTCATTTTCTGGAAATACAATATTTCTATATGAAACATCCATGGTTTCAGATTTGATCTTATTTTTTACAATGGTTTGGATTGTTGTATTTCTTTCCAATATTTTTTGATATATATATATATATATATATATATATATATATATATATATATATATATATATATATATATATATATATATATATATATATATATATATATATATATATATTGCATGACCCCATAATTGGTAAAACATTCCTTCTACCATTTTAGCCTATCCAACAATTATGTGGAGTTTTAATACCCTCTAAAACAGTGGTGGCATTCAAATTTTTTTACTACCAGTTCTGTGGGCGTGACATAGGTTTGCCAACACGGGTTTAGGTCAATCAGAAATCAGAGTGTCAGCAGTCGCCAACATTGGGCTGGAATGTGGCCACTCAAGTCAATATTGTTCCGGGATCAACCTTAGTCACATGGGATTGGAGGAGAACCAAATGAATAGGGCCAATGAGGAAAAAGAACCAACAGCATGTGATGCCAAGACTCTCTTCGGATTATGTTTACCTTCCCCCCTCCGAGTCAGCTTGCTCACTTTCTCCTCAAGCTCTGGACAGGTGCTTGGAAGCTCATTTCTTTCATCTTGCAGGAATTGTATAACTGCACAAGGAGCCTTTGTGAGACATCAGTCTGACTTTCACAATGGGGTCCATCATCTACTTTCTCCTGTTGGGGTTCGTCTTCCCTGGAGACAGCGTCCCTCTGAGCCCTCGAAACCGTGTCCCAGGTGAGTTCTCCCCTCTTTCTTTGCACTTCCTTTGGTTGAGTATGGAGAATTTTTTCCTTAGGATTAGAGCTTTCTCAACAATGCTTTTTCTTTCTTATATATGTGTGTGTGTGTGTGTCTGTCTACACCTCTGTCTGGTTGACGATCTTAACTATATATATACCTGGAATTCATATTTTTAGAATACTTTGTTATATATATATATATATATATATATATATATATATATATATATATATATATATATATACACACACACACACACACACACACACACATCTAAAAATGTAAAAAGATACATCTAAAAATGTGACTTTATCTCTCTTTTTTTTCTTTTCATGTTTTTACAAAGAAAAGAGCATGGCACCCATCGTCCACGTCGACCCTCCCATCCCTGGCAATTCAGTTATCATCAACTGCTTCGTCCGTCGCTTTTTCCCTGAGGATGTCCAAATTCAGTGGCTGAAGAATGGCCAGGCCGTTCCAGTAAATGAATACGTCAACACCCCAGCTGTGAAGGAAAGGAGTGGCGATTCCTACTACAAACTGTCCAACTCTAAATCATCTTGGGAGAAGGGAGACAAGTATAGCTGTATGGTTGTCCACACAGCCCTTGAAAGCAAGTTGACCCAGAAGACCATAGAGAAAACTTCGGGTAAACATTTGAGACTCAAAATATCCGTTGTCCTTCGAGATTTCTTTCTCAATGGTTTTGGATCCCAATCATTCTAAATAGTTTACATGCTAACATGTTTGGCTCCTGGTTAAATAAAAGCAAACCAACTCAAAGGTCTCTTGGGTTATGTCCTTTTTTTTCTCTCTCTCTCTTCAATGAAATTGGGGACTGAGGAAAGTTGAGGGATGAATTCTGGAATGAAGAGAGAAAGGGTTAATTTCTCTGGACGTTAGAACAAAGGCTCAAGGTTGATGCTGGAGAAAAAGGGGTTTCGCTCTTCCCTAATCAGTATCAATTTGAGAGCCAAAGTCTTGGGTTCATGTATTAATACTAAAGATAAAGGAAAAGGTTCCCCTCACACATATGTGCTGGTCGTTCCCAACTCTAGGGGCAGTGCTCATCTCCATTTCAAAGCCAAAGAGCCAGCGCTGTCTCTGTGGTCATGTGGCTAGCATGGCTCAATGCCAAAGGCTCACAGAACGCTGTTAGCTTCCCACCAAAGGTGGTCCCTATTTTTCTACTAGACTCAGTGGGGATTGAACTCCTGGCTGTGGGTAGAGTTAGCCTGCAATGCTGCATTCTCTCCACTATGCCACCAATACTGCATTCTATCCACTATGCCGCTGGCATAGTGGATATGATATAAAGGTAAAGGTAAAGGTTCCCCCCGCACATCGTTCCGGACTCTGTGGAGCAGTGCTCATCTCCATTTCAAAGCTGAAGAGCCAGAGGTGTCCAAAGATGTCTCCGTGGTCATGTGGCTGGCATGATTAAACGGGAAAGGCACATGGAATGCTGTTACCTTCCCACCAAAGTTGGTCCCTATTTTTCTACTTGTATTTTTTACGTGCTTTCGGACTGCTAGGTTGGCAGAAGCTGGGACTCTTAATAGGAGCTCACCCCATTGTGCAGCACTAGGGATTTTATATGTATGTATGTATGTATGTATGTATGTATGTATGTATATGCAAGTTTTGGTGTATTCGGGTCTTTTCCCGTGTAAGATTGAGAGTATCTTGGTGGAGATATTGCCAAGATATTCTCAAAGTTTTTTTATTGTAAAAGTTTTACAATTACATTTTCACCCCATTTTCACCCTCCTAACCCTCCCCAAACTCCCCAACCCACCCTCCCAAACCCCCCTGACCCTCCCCTCCCCCCCGGACTTCCATAGAATATCATTATCCCCTATACAAAAACCTTGAACCCCCCCAACCCCCATGTCATTTTTCATCTTCACATAGTTCGACTATTTCTATCTTAATATAATATAATACTATCAATAAAAAGCTATTTGATACTTCTTGGTTTGGTATTTGTTCTGCACATAATCTATCCACTTTTTCCATCCACATTCATAAGTCTCTTGTGAGCGATCTTTTAAGTATGCTGAAATCTTCGCCATCTCCGCAAAGCTGGCCATCTTCAAAATCCATTCTTCTACGGTGGGCAGAGCTTCATTTTTCCAATATTTACCTCTCAACAATCTCGCTGCTGTAATCATATACAAAATCAACTTTATTTCATCCACTGTAAAACCCTCAACTATACCCAATAAAAGCAATTGTGGAGAAAATTGGATTTTTTTCTTTAAAACATTCTGCATGACCCACCAAATTTTTATCCAAAAAGCCTTAACTTTCTTACAAGTCCACCAAATATGATAATATGTAGCATCTAAACAATCACACCTCCAACATTTTGGCTGAACATTAGGGTACATACACGACAATTTCTTAGGATCTAAATGCCATCTATAAAACATTTTGTAAAAATTTTCCCTCAAATTCTGCGACTGTGTAAATTTAACATTCTGAACCCAAATTTTTTCCCATGTTTCCAACATCACTGGTTCTTCAAAATTTTGTGCCCACTTAATCATACAATCTTTAACTAATTCAGTTTCCGAATCCCTTTCCAACAAAACATTATAAAGCCTTTTAATATGCATTGGACCTTTCTCTTTTATATGTCTAACCAATTCTTCCTCATGCACCATAATACCAGTTCTTTGGTCCTCTTTCCATCTCAGAAGAGATATTGGTCTGTAATTTTCCGGTTTTTTGGGACCTGCTTGTTCTTTTGGTATCAAAGTAATATATGCTGATTTCCATGATGGGGGTATTTTACCCCCTTGTTGTATATTACAAAATAAGTCTCTAAGTTGTTCCACCATTTCTGCTTGTAGAGTTTTATAATACACTGCTGTCAATCCATCTGTTCCAGGAGCTTTAGCTGTTTTCAATTGTTTAATTGCTGCAATTATTTCCTCAACTGTTATAGGGTAATTCATTCTTTCTTTTTGTTGGCTAGTAATTTTTGGGACTCTTTTCTCTTCTAGATGTTTTTCTATAAGTCCATTCTGTATGTCATCTTTAGCATATAATTTAACGTAGTAATCTACAAAGACTTCTTTAATCAGTTTTTGTTGGAAAATTTCTTTCCCCCCAATGTCAATACTCTCAATAGTCCGTATACTCTGCTTTTTCCTTAAGGTATAAGCCAACCATCTCCCCGGTTTGTTGGCATTACAAAACGTATTATGCTTCGCATATTGTAGATTTGTTGCAGCTTGTTCCGCCAAAAGCATTTGAAACTGATCTTTCAAAAGTTTTATAGCACCACGTATTCTTTCATCTGTTGGGTTTTTAATAAGTAACTGTTCCTTATTCTTTATTTCTGCTTCCAGTTCGAGTCTTTTCCTTTGTCGATTCTGTTTATGTTTGAAGTTCATATGAATAAGTACCCCTCTCATATAAGCTTTGCTCGCGTCCCATACTATTTCAATTGGGGTACCCTTATTCAAATTCATTTCAAAAAATTCTTTCATCTGTTTTTTAAGTTCTATTATATTTTTTTCATATCTGAACAAATTTTCATTTAGTCTCCATGACCTTCTCTCAGACTTTCCCATCTCGATTTCTATCCATACAGAGCTATGATCAGTTAAAGTTCTTGGAAATATCTTTGTTCTTTTTGTTTTAATAAGTAAATCATCTGATAACAAGATAAAGTCAATCCTGGAGAAAGATCTGTGTCTATCAGAGAAAAAAGTATAGTCCAGTTCCTTTGGGTTATATATTCTCCAGATATCCTTTAATTCCAAATCTTCTTTCATATCAAAAAAAGTCTGTGGCAGTCTGATCCTTGATTTCGCCAAACTTTTTTTATCTAATTTAGAATCAATTACTCCATTCCAGTCTCCCATTATTAGAATAGATCTATAGTCCCATTGCAATATTTTATTATGTAGAGTCTTATAAAAATGATCCTGTTGTTGGTTCGGAGCATAAATTCCAATCAAAAGAATTTGGCCATTTGCTGTGTGCAGTTCAATTGCAACAAACCTACCATCTTCATCTGCTTCTATAATTTTAGCGGACAGTCTTTTATTCACATAAATAACCACACCATTCTTTTTTTCCGAGGTTGAAGCTATAAAGTGTGTTCCTAATTTAGAATTTATCAAATATTTATGATCTTGAGTTCGAATATGAGTTTCTTGTAAACAAATTATATCATTATTAAATTGTCTCAAATATATAAATAATTTCTTCCTTTTTTGTGGTGAATTTAGGTTTTAGGTTTTTAGGTTTTATTTGATTTGTATACCGCCCTACTCCTGAAGGACTCAGGGCGGTGAACAGCCAACAATAAAATACATAGATACACAAAATTTAAAAACCCAATAAAATCAAATTAAATTATTTGGCCCAGACAAATTAAAACACCCCGATAATTTAAAAAACAGATTAAAATTTAAATATTTAAAAAGGGAAGAGATTAGGCCAAGCCATTAGTCCATTAACATTCCAAGATAAGAGCCTAATTGTCATCTTGACCTTTCTGAAGCGATGAGCTGCTTTGCCTAACTTCTTCTGAAGTCTTCGGCCTAGCTTCCATGGCTTCACGTTTTTCTTTTATCTGCTTGGAAATTGCACGAGTTATACGCTGGTCTTTAACTTCAGGCATCCCAGCTACATCCAAAACAGCACCAGTTGACAGAATTGGGGAAGGTTCTGACAATGATTCCTCCAAAAAGCCTCCTCCCCGTGCAGCACCCTGCATTTCCACTGGTTCCATCTGCTTAGACTGTTGTGCCCTCTCGTGCTGAGATTGCTTTTCTTTATCACTTTTTATCTCCAACAATGTAGATGTATGTGGGGATGATGATCTTTCTTTAAGGATATTATAATAAAAATATTCCGCCTTCTGAAAAGTATTCAATCGATGTCTCTCTCCATTATATTTCAAAATTATACCAGTTGGGGCATCCCACCGAAATGGTATTTCTTGCTTTTGCAATTCATTCACTAAGAACCTGTACTCTTTTCGATCTTTTAACATCTTAGGTGGTAATTCCTTATAGATTCCAATTTGAGCTCCCTCCACTTGCACAGAGGAAAGAAAGGATCTTTGCAGAATATCATTTCTTATTCTTCTATCAGTAAAGTATATCACCACATCTCTGGGCAATTTTCTTTGTCTAGCAACCCATGAATTCACTCTGTAAATTTTATCTATTTTATAGACCACATCTGCTGGATCAATTTTTAGCAATACAGCCAAGGCATCAGAACAAATCTGTCTCAGATCTTGCCTATCATTCTCTTTAATTCCTCGAAGCCTAATAGCAAATTCCATGGATCGGAACTGTATCATTGTAATTTCGTTTTCGACTCTCTCCACTTTGTTATCCACATCTGCAATTTTAATATCAGCATCCTTCATTTTGACATTAACTTCTGATTTAAATTCTTCCAGTTTGGAGTCCACTTTAGTAATGGATTCTGCCAAGTCAAAAACCACATTTGACAATTTATCTGACACCTTATCATAATTTTCTTTCATTGCCTCTTTAAATTCATTAATTTCCCTCTTTATTTCCTGTTGTGATTTTTGAAATTTTTCATCCAAAGCCTGGGTAAAAAAATCTTTTAAACTTTGCACATCAAAGTCCTTTCCCTCCCTCTGCTGACTGGGAGGGGGCTGCTGTTCTGGTTTGTGGGTGGGAGATCCCTCCCCTGCCACCTTTCCTTCCTGTTTCTTTGAAGCCATTTTGCCACGTAAATTAACTTTTCTGAAAGAAGAAAATCTTTTTTTTTTCCTTTCCTTTGCACCTCCACAATATCCTTTGGAAAAGTCCCCCAGAATTAAATAGATTGAGGCAAGCTCAAATTTATTTTTCTTTTCTTTTCCACACTTCTCCGTTCGCTTGCAACAGGCACTGCTACAATGTAGCTTGTTAAAATAGTTCTGCGCAATCACTCTCCCTTTCAGCTCATTAACGCTGGAACGGCGCCATTTTTTCAAGCCGTTTCCACTCGCTCTGGCTTTTCCCCAAATCAAAAGTTCAAAGGAGAAGAAATACTTGCAGTTTCTTGGTTTGGGGGTTGAGGTTGTTTTATAACAAAGTTATCTCCCCATCAGTTTAAATGTTTGCTGCAGCTGGCTTGCTCTGACGAGCAGAGTCGTCCCACGCCGTCCGGAGTCTCCGCAAGTTAAAAGGGAGCCACACCCGTTTCCTCCCCAGTAGCAAACTTCTGGGGGTTCACGGGGGCTCAACCCGCTTCTTGCTTTACTCTTCTCCTCAAATCCTCATGATTCTGGAGTTTTCAAGCCGCTTCCCTCACTTGGGGCGGCTCTACAGGCGGCGGGGCTGACGGCCGTTCAAAAGCGACCGTCTTCGCCGGTGGCAGTCAAACCCGGAAGTCCTGGAGATATTGCCAAGATATTCTCAATCTTACACGGGAAAAGACCCGAATATACCAAAACTTGCATACCTCTACCCGTGAAAATCTACGAAAACAAGTGTGTGTGTGTGTGTGTGTGTGTGTGTGTGTGCATTATCAGCGTTTCAGAAAACCCCAAATCCAAGTAAAGACTCGGAAGCAAGCATTTTCCAAAGTTCTTTTTACTAGAATAGATTAACAGGCACATCTGGGAAAACCCGAATCTGAAAGGTCTGGGTTTTCCCTCAGTAAATCAAAATTCCCCCAAACCATCCCCTCAGTCCTCAGTCGATCACATGGTCCAATCAACATCCATCCCATCTCGACTCAGCACTCCAACCACTCCTTCTCCAGATGCCTGATTGCCCTGACCTTGACCGACAGGAAGAATGTTATTATGTCTACCAACAACCCCTCTACTAAATCCCCCCTCCTACTTTCCCACACATTTGGGTCTTCAAATCAGGCACGGAGCAGCTCAATAAACCCCTCGGCATCACTCAGTTCTGCAGTGCCCTCATTGTGCAGCTGGCCTATCCATTCAGAAGCCTGCCCTCATTCATCCCATTGGAAACCGCTGACACCAAGTCCTGGTCTGACTTGTATTGGTCTCCGTACAGATCCACATGGGCCCAGACCCTGCTGAGGAAATAAGCCAGTTTGGCAGGCATACCATCAAAGGTTCATCTGAAGTGGGGTGGCATTGGCCTCATGGGTAGAGGGCCCCCGACAGCTTCTGGGTGAGCTGGAACTTGTTGTGGAGCTGCTCCTGGTTGCTGTACTCCAGCCAGCTGCTGGGGGAGGGGGCACAGCCACGGAGTTGCTTGCTGGGCTGGAGAGATGGGGGCACGCTAGCCGGCTGCTGGATTAGTCCCCACTGTGGTGCCAGCATCATTGGGCCATATTGGGGCCATGGGGATCCCTGGAAGCTTGGAACAGACAGCGCTGGATATCACTGGCACTGGACATACCCCTGGCCGTGTCTCACAGCTGCAGGATGGCCAGGCTGCGCTGATCCACTTGTTTTGCCCCTGGCTGGGTAGAGGGGCGTCTGCACCCTACTAATTCCCCCTCCAGGTCCCAGATCAGGGAAGGTGAATGTAGATTGCGCTAATCTCCATCTCACCTCAAGAGGTTGGGAGGTGGGTGCATAACTTCCCACTTCCATCCGTTCAATATGCTCCAGGAGCCCAGTTAAGGATTGGCTTCGCATTGGGAGCAACAGGTCCCAGTCCCAGGAGTCTCCGGATTCCACAGCTGTCCCCATTCTCCACTCTGGTTCACGGGACGACTTCATTTCCCCTCCTGGAGCTGGGTCAGACTGGCAACTCTTCCAGGAATCTGACACCTTGGACCGAGCCCCCAGGCTTCGGGCTTCCTCTACAGCCTTAATGGCTCGTACTATTTCCTCAGAAGGAGAAAGCAAGGAGTCCGTAAATCCTTGAGCATCCATTCCCACGGCCCCCTCTATGATTTCTCCTCCATCTTTACTGAGCCTTCACACCACCCGAGGTTTAGGTAGATGCTGGGACTCAGCAACCCCAACAGCCCCCTTATGGGGTGCCGTTAGCTTTAAGAGAGATTCGAGTTAATGTCAGTGTTCCAGAAAACCCCAACTCTAAGTAAAGACTCGGAAACAAGCATTATCCAAAGTTCTCTTTACTAGAATAGATAAATAGGCACATATGGGAAAACCCAAATCTGAAAGGTCCGGGTTTTACCTCAGTAAATCAAACCCCCCCCCCCCAAACCATCCCCTCACTCCTCAGTCAATCACATGGTCCAATCAACATCCATCCCATCTCGACTCAGCACTCCAACCACTCCTTCTCCAGATGCCAGATCGCTCTGACCTTAACCCACAGGAAGAATGCTATTATGTCTACAGTCAACCCCTCTATTAAATCCTCCCTCCTACTTTCCCACACATGAGAAGGTGGTAGCGTGGAAGCTTCCCACCTAGTATGGCTTCCAAAGCTTATATATATACACCCACACCTATACATACATATACATATACATACATACATACTTATATACATATATTGCGAACTATCCTAAAAATACAAGTTCCAGTTGTAGCTATAAAAGAAGAGACAGACATCGCAATCTCCGGAACTTAAAATATATTAACCACTTTGCTTTCGTTAGCCTCTACTAACTTCGTCAGATGTAAAAACTGTAAAAGATGTAAACAATATCTCCACCATTGAGGAGACATTCACCTTTCTACATCATTGATCAATTTGGCCATTGCGCGCATGATTGGCTCGTCCACCTGCCTCCCACCTATAGTTAACTCTGTTGTTTTTACTTCAGGCATGTTAATCGATGGAGGCTTAGCTGCTGTTGCTTTCTCCCCTTATCGTGCACCGCTTGGATTGCCCACCCCTAGGGAATAATGCTGAGCTGTCAGCTATTGCGTTAACGGCTTTCTCTCCGGCTCCCTCCCACACACCGCCACTCTTCCACCTCACAGGGACATTTGATATAGTAACCAAGTTGGTTTGTTGTTTTGCCTGTGATCTTATGACTGGCTTGGCTCGTTCCTCATTACCCATAACTATTTTGGGTTGAAGCTGCTCTCCCGGCACCTTTGGCATGGTTTTCCAAGCCTGATTTTCCAACAATAACTCCATCAATAACAGTGGTGAAATCCATATTTTTTTACTACCGGTTCTGTGGGTGTGGCTTGGTGGGTGTGGTGTGATGTAGCTTGGTGGGTGTGGTGGGGGAACGATACTGCAAAATCTCCATTCTTACCCCACTCCAGGGGAAGGATACTGCAAGAGCCTTCTGCGCATATGCAGAGGGTAAAAAACCAGGATGTAATGACGTCCCAGTGGGTGAGCATAGCCTCCCGCTGCTGGCGCTACCAGTTCAGTGAGCTGGATAGAACCGGGCGGATTTCACCACTGGGTTAGGGACCTCTACTCTAAGTTAATGAACTAATCTATGACAAAGAGAAATTTAAGTGTGGTCACAGTTAAACATGATAAAGAATCTGTACTAAATATTCTCCTCACTCCTTTTCTTTTTCTTTTCACATTGTTCAGATGGAAAATCAAAAGCTCCCTCTGTCTACGTTCTTTTACCTCCAGTTTAAGAGCTGAATTTGAGGAACATGGACATCATCAGAGCCCTTCTAGAAGGTTTCTTTCCACTTATGCAATGGCTCCAGAACAAGCAGCTAATGAGTGAATCAGCATACGTCACAGGGCCATCTATCTTAGAGTCTAAGGCAGGGCTATCAAACTCAAGACCATGAGATGGACTGGTTTTCATATATGCAAATATTAAGATACACACGTGGTTGGAAAAAATGATTAAGAGACATATTGATTTTAAACCAGAGATATTTTTATTAGGGATCTTGCAAGAGACATACAATAAAGAATTGCAATATTTAATTGTGAACCTTTTAACAGCAGCTAGAATTATATTTGCAAAAAATTGGAAATTACTGATGAAGAAATTATTAAGAAAATGGTGGACTGTGCTGAAATGTGTAAATTGACATTTGAAATAAGAGAGCAGGAAGATAAACAATATTATTTGATATGGGATTTATTTTATCAATGGATAAACAATAAAAAAGGGATATAAATATAAAATATGTGGATGCTGAGAAAAATTAAGTGATTTTTTTAATATATATATGAAAATAACCTTCGGATATATAGTGATATTTTGAAGAGCGGAGGGAGCACAAAAGCATGCAAACCAATCGATATAATGTCTGTAACTGTTTGGAATGATGATGTTTTTATGTTTTCTTTTTGTTTTAAAATAAAAAAATGATTGGAAAAAAAAAGAGCTGGGGTGGCGCAGTGGTTCGAGTGCCGTACTGCAGCCTCTGGGAGGGTGAAAACAGCCTCCCCGTGCTCCAGAGGCCCTCTGGAGGCCAGAAACAGGCCCATTTCTAGCCTTCCTGAACTTCCAGTAGGCCCGTTTTTTTGCCCTCTCTGAGTCTCTGCACATGCCCTGCTCTTACCTGCATCCAAAACAGGCCGTGTGGGGACTCCCTAGAGTGGCGTGGCAGGGTGGGTAGGGCAGGGGATTTCCGAACTGCACAGAATCTTAGCCAGAGGTTCTCCCGAACCCCTGAGAACCCTCAGCAGCCCACCCCTGCACCCATCTCAGCAAATGAATCTGGGAAGATCATCGTTCTGAGAATCCAACAAAATGGAGTTGATCATGTTTCTGTATGAATCCCACGGAAGGCCAATGGATTTAGCTGGGTAATGCACGGATACCCCCAAATTAGCCTCAGTGCAGTCCTGTGCTGTGAGAAAAGAATGGACATAGATGCATCTCCTCCAAACTGGTGAGCTTCAGGGTTCAATGTAGATTTGAACCCATCACGTTCAAGGACAATGATCCTTTACTGTCTGCTCCGTATCCACTTTCCTCTATTCTTAAATGCCCTTCTCTGTAGGTTGCTCACTTAGCCTAAGAGCAAAAAGTCAAAGTAATTGCAATACGTGGAATTGTAATTATTTATTGAAAAACGTCGCATCCTCCCAGATCCAGTCACGTCCCTTGGCCAACCACCTGTGACACACAGTTTCTTCATGGAACAATTACTGTGTTTCCCCAAAAATAAGACCATGTCTTATTTTTTTTGAACCCTGAAATAAGTGCTTGGCCTTATTTTCGGGAAGGATGTCTTATTATTTTGGCGGCCTGTGGAGCAAGACGGGGCTCCTCTTGATTTCCAGCTCTGTCTCCCTAACCCTAACCAGAGGAAATGGCAGGGCCTGACAGCACATGCATTTAAGGGGGCTTAATTTTGGGGAGGGCTTATTTTCAGGGAAGGCTTATTTTTTGAGGGGGGCTCATTTTAGCACATGCGCTCAATCAGGGGATGTCTTATTTTCGGGGAAACATAGTAATTGGGGCAAAACGACACAATTTTCTGCAGGTGTTCTAATCTGTAATCAATTTCAATATCAAGGATACACATCCAATACAAAAAATCCAAAATGTTCTCAAAGGAGCATCTTACTAAGCCGTTATACTATAAGGCTGCTATGATCAAAATCAAGTGATAATAAATGGAAGCGTCAAACTCAGGGACCGAACAAGAGAGACCATGTCAAGGAATACACCGACTTTGCCAAATAATTTATAGAAAGCCAAATGACTAATATAAAATAGAGGAAGGAAGGAAGGAAGGAAGGAAGGAAGGAAGGAAGGAAGGAAGGAAGGAAGGAAGGAGAGAGACACATTTGACAGTTAGACCAATTAATCAGTGGAACAACTTGCCTCCAGAGGTTGTGAATGCTCCAACACTGGAAGTTTTTAAGATGTGGATAACCATTTGTCCGAAGTGGTGTAGGGTTTCCTGCCTAAGCAGGGGGTTGGACTAGAAGACCTCCAAGGTCCCTTCCAACTCTGTTACTTTACTTTACTCTACTCTACTCTACTCTACTCTAAGTGGTCTGGGTTCTTAGGAAATTTCAGACTGGTTTCCATATTGTTGTTCGACATCCTCTTTCTGCTTTGGGAATTTCTCTTCCCTGGATACAGCCTACCAGTGATCTTTAGAAAGGTTACTGCAGATGAGTTCTCTACTTCTTCTTTTCACCTTTTTCTTTCATTAGCACACAATCCTTTGTTTTCCAGTTCTTTTAGCAGCTGCAGCCAGAAGGCCCCTTGCCCAAAAAATGCCCATCCAAGGAATGCAAGCATAAGAAGAAGAATGTCTGACCAGTGGTGAAATACAAAAAATAATCCCTACTGGTTCTGTGGTTGTCGCTTGGTAGGCGTGGCTTGGTGGTGGTGGGGTCATGTGACTGGGTGGGTGTGGCCAACTTTTAAAAACGTTTTAAAACCATTTTTTAACTAAAAACAGTGAAAAAAGTTCCAACAATCAGCTGTGACAATCAGAGGAGCCTGCAATCATTGGATTCTTTTTTATTTTTTTACCTTTTTAAAGAATTTTTTTACTACCGGTTCAGTTGAATCGGTAGTTAAAAAATGCTTAGAGAAAGTAAGAAAAAGGTTCCGATGATTGCACAGCACAGCTGATTTTCACAGCTGATCATCGGATTTTTTTTTTTTTTTTTACTTTTTTAAAGCATTTTTTTACTATCAGTTCAGGCAAATAGGTAGTAAAAAATGCTATAAAAAGTAAAAAAAAAAAGAGGTTCCGATGCTTTTTTACTTTTTTAAAGCATTTTTTTTACTACTGGTTCGAATGAACCGGTAGCATTTTTTACTACTGGTTTGGGTGAAACAGCCCGAACTGGTAGCATTTCAACCCTTTGTCTGATGATCTTGGGAAGTCGAGGCCTATTGGAATCGCACGCTATACTTTTGTTCTGTCACTAAGGCCCTCGTGCCAAATGTCTCCAGAGAGAAGCAAACAACGAAGGTGGAGACACGTTTGTTTTGCTGGCACAACTCAACGGTTGATGTGTCCCTATTTCATGGATTAATGATCATTTCACAATATGGCAGATAGGAATTTCCCAATCTTCTCTTCTGCTTCGTGCTCCCCCTACATACATGACCTTCAGATGATCTACCATCATGTTCAATTGTACCCAGATGCCTACTGGCAACCGTTGCACCTCAGGTAGCTCTGGGGATGCTTGAATGTAATGCAAAGTCCCCATTGCTGCTCACAATGTTTCATCTTGGACCACTCACAGCTTCAGTATGGTCTTCAACACAGGGGTGGACTTCAAAATATTTAGCAAGGGGTTCTGTGCCCAGTTGCTGGGTGGGATTGGCCATGGTGGGCATGGCCTAATCGGCCTCCTGCACTGTGGTGTGTGTGGGGGGTGTTTTTGCCCTCCCCGGGCTCCAGAGGATTTTCTCGAGCTTCTGGGCAAAAATGGCCTCCCCAGGCTCCGGAGGCCCTTTGGAGCCTGGAAGTGGGCCTGTTTCTGACCTTCCCGAACTTCCAGCAGGCTCATTTTTTGCCCTTCCCGAGCCTTTGTGTGTGCCCTGCAATTACCTGCATCCAAAACGGGCTGCATGGGGACTCCTGAGAGGGGCAGGACAGGGTGAGCGGGGCCAGCCAGGAGTGGGATTTGGGCAGGAGTGGGATTTCTCCAAACTGCACAGAATATTACCTAGAAGTTCTACCGAACCCCTGCGAACCCCCAGCAGCCCACCCCTGATTTTGTACCGGTTATAGCTTCAGTATGGTCTTCAAGGGTAGCCCCATGTAGAGGATAAAGGGTTGGAGGAAAGAGCAAAAGTGACACATAAGACAAATCTTTCAGGAGGAGTTGTAAGTCCAGCAGAATCCCCAAGTACCGGTCACGTACTGTAATCTTATACTAGTAGTGTATGGTATGGTACGGTAGAGAACAGTACAATACCGTACAGAACAGTATAGTTACATTATCAACATTCATGAGTCTTACAAAATTGTATTAATTTTCAGGTTCATTTTCTGGAAATACAATATTTCTATATGAAACATCCATGGTTTCAGATTTGATCTTATTTTTTACAATGGTTTGGATTGTTGTATTTCTTTCCAATATTTTTTGATATATATATATATATATATATATATATATATATATATATATATATATATATATATATATTGCATGACCCCATAATTGGTAAAACATTCCTTCTACCATTTTAGCCTATCCAACAATTATGTGGAGTTTTAATACCCTCTAAAACAGTGGTGGCATTCAAATTTTTTTACTACCAGTTCTGTGGGCGTGACATAGGTTTGCCAACACGGGTTTAGGTCAATCAGAAATCAGAGTGTCAGCAGTCGCCAACATTGGGCTGGAATGTGGCCACTCAAGTCAATATTGTTCCGGGATCAACCTTAGTCCCATGGGATTGGAGGAGAACCAAATGAATAGGGCCAATGAGGAAAAAGAACCAACAGCATGTGATGCCAAGACTCTCTTCGGATTATGTTTACCTTCCCCCCTCCGAGTCAGCTTGCTCACTTTCTCCTCAAGCTCTGGACAGGTGCTTGGAAGCTCATTTCTTTCATCTTGCTGGAATTGTATAACTGCACAAGGAGCCTTTGTGAGACTTCAGTCTGACTTTCACAATGGGGTCCATCATCCTTTTTGTCTTTTTGGGGTTCGTCTTCCCTGGAGACAGCGTCCCTCTGAGCCCTCGAAACCGTGTCCCAGGTGAGTTCTCCCCTCTTTCTTTGCACTTCCTTTGGTCGAGTATGGAGAATCTTTTCCTTAGGATTAGAGCTTTCTCAACAATTCTTTTTCTTTCATATATAGATGTGTGTGTGTGTCTGTATACACCTCTGTCTGGTTGATGATCTTAACTGGGGATATATATATATATACCTGGAACTCGTATTTTTAGAATAGTTTGTAATACACAGAGAGAGAGAGAGATCTTAAAAAAATCATGCTAGGATTTATTCTCTGGTTGGGTCATATTTTCAGGGAAACAGGGTGTTAATATACATATATATGTATGTATGTATGTATGTATGTGTGTGTGTGTGTGCGTGGGCATATATATATACCTGGAACTCGTATTTTTAGAATAGTTTGTAATACACACAAAGATATACACACATCTAAAAAGGTAAAACGATACATCTAAAAATGTGACTTTATCTCTTTTTTTTTTTCTTTCCTTGTTTTTACAAAGAAAAGAGCATGGCACCCATCGTCCACGACTACCGTTCCATCCCTGGCAATTTGCTTATCATCAAGTGCTTCATCAGTGGCTTTCTCCCAATCAGATCAATATTCAATGGCCATGCTGTTCCAAAAAATGAATACATGGGGAACGTGTATACCTGTAAATTTGTCCACGAGGGCCTTGAAAGGAAGTGAACCCAGAAGACAATAGAGGAAACTTTGGGTAAACGTTGAAGACTCAAAATATCCGTTTACATGCTAACATGTTTGGCTCCTGGTTAAATAAAAGCAAACCAACTCAAAGGTCTCTTGGGTTATGCCCTTTTTTTCTCTCTCTCTCTCTTCAATGAAATTGGGGACTGAGGAAAGTTGAGGGATGAATTCTGGAATGAAGAGAGAAAGGGTTAATTTCTTCGGACATTAGAACAAAGGCTCAAGGTTGATGCTGGAGAAAAAGGGGTTTCACTCTTCCCTTATCAGTATCAATTTGAGAGCCAAAGTCTTGGGTCCATGTATTAAGATTAAAGAAAAAGGAAAAGGTTCCCCTCACACATATGTGCTGGTCGTTCCCAACTCTAGGGGCAGTGTTCATCTCCGTTTCAAAGCCAAAGAGCCAGTGCTGTCCGAAGACGTCTCTGTGGTCATATGGCTAGCATGGCTCAATGCCAAAGGCTCACAGAACACTGTTAGCTTCCCACCAAAGGTGGTCCCTATTTTTCTACTAGACTCAGTGGGGATTGAACTCCTGGCTGTGGGTAGAGTTAGCCTGCAATGCTGCACTCTCTCCACTATGCCACCAATACTGCATTCTATCCACTATGCCACTGGCATAGTGGATATCATATAAAGGTAAAGGTAAAGGTTCCCCCCGCACATCGTTCCGGACTCTGTGGAGCAGTGCTCATCTGCGTTTCAATTCTGAAGAGCCAGAGGTGTCCAAAGATGTCTCCGTGGTCATGTGGCTGGCATGATTAAGCGGGAAAGGCACATGGAATGCTGTTACCTTCCCACCAAAGGTGGTCCCTATTTTTCTACTTGTATTTTTTACGTGCTTTCGGACTGCTAGGTTGGCAGAAGCTGGGACTCTTAATAGGAGCTCACCCCATTGTGCAGCACTAGGGATTTTATATGTATGTATGTATGTATGTATGTATGTATGTATGTATGTATATGCATGTTTTGGTGTATTCGGGTCTTTTCCCGTGTAAGATTGAGAGTATCTTGGTGGAGATATTGCCAAGATATTCTCAATCTTACACGGGAAAAGACCCGAATATACCAAAACTTGCATACTTCTACCCGTGAAAATCTACGAAAACAAGTGTGTGTGTGTGTGTGTGTGTGTGTGTGTGTGTGTGTATTATCAGCGTTTCAGAAAACCCCAAATCCAAGTAAAGACTCGGAAGCAAGCATTTTCCAAAGTTCTCTTTACTAGAATAGATTAACAGGCACATCTGGGAAAACCCGAATCTGAAAGGTCTGGGTTTTCCCTCAGTAAATCAAAACTCCCCCAAACCATCCCCTCAGTCCTCAGTCGATCACATGGTCCAATCAACATCCATCCCATCTCGACTCAGCACTCCAACCACTCCTTCTCCAGATGCCTGATTGCCCTGACCTTGACCGACAGGAAGAATGTTATTATGTCTACCAACAACCCCTCTACTAAATCCCCCCTCCTACTTTCCCACACATTTGGGTCTTCAAATCAGGCACGGAGCAGCTCAATAAACCCCTCGGCATCACTCAGTTCTGCAGTGCCCTCATTGTGCAGCTGGCCTATCCATTCAGAAGCCTGCCCTCATTCATCCCATTGGAAACCACTGACACCAAGTCCTGGTCTGACTTGTATTGGTCTCCGTACAGATCCACATGGGCCCAGACCCTGCTGAGGAAATAAGCCAGTTTGGCAGGCATACCATCAAAGGTTCATCTGAAGTGGGGTGGCATTAGCCTCATGGGTAGAGGGCCCCCGGCAGCTTCTGGGTGAGCTGGAACTTGTTGTGGAGCTGCTCCTGGTTGCTGTACTCCAGCCAGCTGCTGGGGGAGGGGGCACAGCCACGGAATTGCTTGCTGGGCTGGAGAGATGGGGGCACGCTAGCCGGCTGCTGGATTAGTCCCCACTGTGGTGCCAGCATCATTGGGCCATATTGGGGCCATGGGGATCCCTGGAAGCTTGGAACAGACAGCGCTGGATATCACTGGCACTGGACATACCCCTGGCCGTGATATAATCCCCAGCCTGGCAGTATACTCTCAGCAGGAGGTATCACAAAGGCATGCTTGTGAGGGGCCCCAAAAAGGGAGGGTTGCATTTCATATGCTGGCTGCGTTTGGTGTCTCACAGCTGCAGGATGGCCAGGCTGCGCTGATCCACTTGTTTTGCCCCTGGCTGGGTAGAGGGGCGTCAGCACCCTACTAATTCCCCCTCCAGGTCCCAGATCAGGAAAGGTGAATGTAGATTGTGCTAATCTCCATCTCACCTCAAGAGGTTGGGAGGTGGGTGCGTAACTTCCCACTTCCATCCGTTCAATATGCTCCAGGAGCCCAGTTAAGGATTGGCTTCACATTGGGAGCAACAGGTCCCAGTCCCAGGAGTCTCCGGATTCCACAGCTGTCCCCATTCTCCACTCTGGTTCACGGGACGACTTCATTTCCCCTCCTGGAGCTGGGTCAGACTGGCAACTCTTCCAGGAATCTGACACCTTGGACCGAGCCCCCAGCCTTCGGGCTTCCTCTACAGCCTCAATAGCTCGTACCATTTCCTCAGAAGGAGAAAGCAAGGAGTCCGTAAATCCTTGAGCATCCGTCCCCACAGCCCCCTCTACGATTTCTCCTTTCTCCTCCATCTTCACTGAGCCTTCGCACCACCCGAGGTTTAGGTAGATGCTGGGACTCAGCAACCCCAACAGCCCCCTTATGGGGTGCCGTTAGCTTTAAGAGAGATTCGAGTTAATGTCAGTGTTCCAGAAAACCCCAACTCTAAGTAAAGACTCGGAAACAAGCATTATCCAAAGTTCTCTTTACTAGAATAGATAAATAGGCACATATGGGAAAACCCAAATCTGAAAGGTCCGGGTTTTACCTCAGTAAATCAAAAACCCCCCAAACCATCCCCTCACTCCTCAGTCGATCACATGCTCCAATCAACGTCCATCCCATCTCGACTCAGCACTCCAACCACTCCTTCTCCAGATGCCAGATCGCTCTGACCTTAACCCACAGGAAGAATGCTATTATGTCTACAGTCAACCCCTCTATTAAATCTTCCCTCCTACTTTCCCACACATGAGAAGGTGGTAGCGTGGAAGCTTCCCACCTAGTATGGCTTCCAAAGCTTATAGATAGATAGATAGATAGATAGATAGATAGATAGATAGATAGATATACACACTCACATCTATACATACATATACATATACATACATACATACTTATATACATATATTGCGAACTATCCTAAAAATACAAGTTCCAGTTGTAGCTATAAAAGAAGAGACAGACATCGCAATCTCCGGAATTTAAAATATATTAACCACTTTGCTTTCGTTAGCCTCTGCTAACTTCGTCAGATGTAAAAACTGTAAAAGATGTAAACAATATCTCCACCATTGAGGAGACATTCACCTTTCTACATCATTGATCAATTTGGCCATTGCGCGCATGATTGGCTCGTCCACCTGCCTCCCACCTATAATTAACTCTGTTGTTTTTACTTCAGGCATGTTAATCGATGGAGGCTTAGCTGCTGTTGCTTTCTCCTCTTATCATGCACTGCTTGGATTGCCCACCCCTAGGGAATAATGCTGAGCTGTCAGCTATTGCGTTAAGGGCATTCTCTCCGGCTCCCTCCCACACACCGCCACTCTTCCGCCTCACAGGGACATTTGATATAGTAACCAAGTTGGTTTGTTGTTTTGCCTGTGATCTTGTGACTGGCTTGGCTCATTCCTCATTACCCATAACTATTTTGGGTTGAAGCTGTTCTGCTGGGATATTTGGCATTCGGCCCGGGCTGGCTATACCTCCACAGGACAAATCTGCATGTCCAAAAGACATGGTTTTCCAAGCCTGGTTTTCCAACAATAACTCCATCAATAACAGTGGTGAAATCCAAATTTTTTTACTACCGGTTCTGTGGGTGTGGCTTGGTGGGTATGGCGGGGGAACGATACTGCAAAATCTCCATTCTTACCCCACTCCAGGGGAAGGATACTGCAAGAGCCTTCTGCGCATATGCAGAGGATAAAAAACCAGGATGTAATGACGTCCCAGTGGGTGAGCATAGCTTCCCGCTGCTGGCGCTACCAGTTCAGTGAGCTGGATAGAACCGGGAGGATTTCACCGCTGGGTTAGGGACCTCTACTCTAAGTTAATGAACTAATCTATGACAAAGAGAAATTTAAGTGTGGTCACAGTTAAACATGATAAAGAATCTGTACTAAATATTCTCCTCACTCCTTTTCTTTTTCTTTTCACATTGTTCAGATGGAAAATCAAAAGCTCCCTCTGTCTACGTTCTTTTACCTCCAGTTTAAGAGCTGAATTTGAGGAACATGGACATCATCAGAGCCCTTCTAGAAGGTTTCTTTCCACTTATGCAATGGCTCCAGAACAAGCAGCTAATGAGTGAATCAGCATACGTCACAGGGCCATCTATCTTAGAGTCTAAGGCAGGGCTATCAAACTCAAGACCATGAGATGGACTGGTTTTCATATATGCAAATATTTTCTAGATATCGAGAAGATCTCAAACAAGAAGGTTTTTATAATGTCTTGACTAATTTAGACAAGATTTTAATGGGCTCTGATGATCGTATAATTCAAAAGCTGTATGGATATTTGTTAGAAGTAAAACTGGAAGAAGAACAAGTTAAAGAATCAATGATAGCGTGGGGGAAAAATTTTGGTTATGGTATTGATTTAGAGAAATGGCAAAAATTGTGGTCACATAATTATAAAATGACAATGTCTACAGCATATAAGGAGAATTTGTATAAAATGTTTTACAAGTGGCATTTACCCCCGACAAGGATAGCCAGAATGTTCCAGAATAAATCGGAGAAGTGTTGGAAGTATCATCAGACTCAAGGATCCTATTACCACATGTGGTGGACATGCGGAGATGCAAAGAGATATTGGACCAAGATACACACGTGGTTGGAAAAAATGATTAAGAGACATATTGATTTTAAACCAGAGATATTTTTATTAGGGATCTTGCAAGAGACATACAATAAAGAATTGCAATATTTAATTGTGAACCTTTTAACAGCAGCTAGAATTATATTTGCAAAAAATTGGAAATTACTGATGAAGAAATTATTAAGAAAATGGTGGACTGTGCTGAAATGTGTAAATTGACATTTGAAATAAGGGAGCAGGAAGATAAACAATATTATTTGATATGGGATTTATTTTATCAATGGATAAACAATAAAAAAGGGATATAAATATAAAATATGTGGATGCTGAGAAAAATTAAGTGATTTTTTTAATATATATATGAAAATAACCTTCGGATATATAGTGATATTTTGAAGAGCGGAGGGAGCACAAAAGCATGCAAACCAATCGATATAATGTCTGTAACTGTTTGGAATGATGATGTTTTTATGTTTTCTTTTTGTTTCAAAATAAAAAAATGATTGGAAAAAAAAAGAGCTGGGGTGGCGCAGTGGTTCGAGTGCCGTACTGCAGCCTCTGGGAGGGTGAAAACAGCCTCCCCGTGCTCCAGAGGCCCTCTGGAGGCCAGAAACAGGCCCATTTCTGGCCTTCCTGAACTTCCAGTAGGCCCGTTTTTTTGCCCTCTCTGAGTCTCTGCACATGCCCTGCTCTTACCTGCATCCAAAACAGGCCGTGTGGGGACTCCCTAGAGTGGCGTGGCAGGGTGGGTAGGGCAGGGGATTTCCGAACTGCACAGAATCTTAGCCAGAGGTTCTCCCGAACCCCTGAGAACCCTCAGCAGCCCACCCCTGCACCCATCTCAGCAAATGAATCTGGGAAGATCATCGTTCTGAGAATCCAACAAAATGGAGTTGATCATGTTTCTGTATGAATCCCACGGAAGGCCAATGGATTTAGCTGGGTAATGCACGGATACCCCCAAATTAGCCTCAGTGCAGTCCTGTGCTGTGAGAAAAGAATGGACATAGATGCATCTCCTCCAAACTGGTGAGCTTCAGGGTTCAATGTAGATTTGAACCCATCACGTTCAAGGACAATGATCCTTTACTGTCTGCTCCGTATCCACTTTCCTCTATTCTTAAATGCCCTTCTCTGTAGGTTGCTCACTTAGCCTAAGAGCAAAAAGTCAAAGTAATTGCAATACGTGGAATTGTAATTATTTATTGAAAAACGTCGCATCCTCCCAGATCCAGTCACGTCCCTTGGCCAACCACCTGTGACACACAGTTTCTTCATGGAACAATTACTGTGTTTCCCCAAAAATAAGACCATGTCTTATTTTTTTTGAACCCTGAAATAAGTGCTTGGCCTTATTTTCGGGAAGGATGTCTTATTATTTTGGCGGCCTGTGGAGCAAGACGGGGCTCCTCTTGATTTCCAGCTCTGTCTCCCTAACCCTAACCAGAGGAAATGGCAGGGCCTGACAGCACATGCATTTAAGGGGGCTTAATTTTGGGGAGGGCTTATTTTCAGGGAAGGCTTATTTTTTGAGGGGGGCTCATTTTAGCACATGCGCTCAAAAGCCCGATTGGGCTTATTATCAGGGGATGTCTTATTTTCGGGGAAACATAGTAATTGGGGCAAAACGACACAATTTTCTGCAGGTGTTCTAATCTATAATCAATTTCAATATCAAGGATACACATCCAATACAAAAAATCCAAAATGTTCTCAAAGGAGCATCTTACTAAGCCGTTATACTATAAGGCTGCTATGATCAAAATCAAGTGATAATAAATGGAAGCGTCAAACTCAGGGACCGAACAAGAGAGACCATGTCAAGGAATACACTGACTTTGCCAAATAATTTATAGAAAGCCAAATGACTAATATAAAATAGAGGAAGGAAGGAAGGAAGGAAGGAAGGAAGGGTTTTAGCAGCTGCAGCCAGAAGGCCCCTTGCCCAAAAAATGCCCATCCAAGGAATGCAAGCATAAGAAGAAGAATGTCTGACCAGTGGTGAAATACAAAAAATAATCCCTACTGGTTCTGTGGTTGTCGCTTGGTAGGCGTGGCTTGGTGGTGGTGGGGTCATGTGACTGGGTGGGTGTGGCCAACTTTTAAAAACGTTTTAAAACCATTTTTTAACTAAAAACAGTGAAAAAAGTTCCAACAATCAGCTGTGACAATCAGAGGAGCCTGCAATCATTGGATTCTTTTTTATTTTTTTACCTTTTTAAAGAATTTTTTTACTACCGGTTCAGTTGAATCGGTAGTTAAAAAATGCTTAGAGAAAGTAAGAAAAAGGTTCCGATGATTGCACAGCACAGCTGATTTTCACAGCTGATCATCGGATTTTTTTTTTTTTTTTACTTTTTTAAAGCATTTTTTTACTATCAGTTCAGGCAAATAGGTAGTAAAAAATGCTATAAAAAGTAAAAAAAAAAAAGAGGTTCCGATGCTTTTTTACTTTTTTAAAGCATTTTTTTTACTACTGGTTCGAATGAACTGGTAGCATTTTTTACTACTGGTTTGGGTGAAACAGCCCGAACTGGTAGCATTTCAACCCTTTGTCTGATGATCTTGGGAAGTCGAGGCCTATTGGAATCGCACGCTATACTTTTGTTCTGTCACTAAGGCCCTCGTGCCAAATGTCTCCAGAGAGAAGCAAACAACGAAGGTGGAGACACGTTTGTTTTGCTGGCACAACTCAACGGTTGATGTGTCCCTATTTCATGGATTAATGATCATTTCACAATATGGCAGATAGGAATTTCCCAATCTTCTCTTCTGCTTCGTGCTCCCCCTACATACATGACCTTCAGATGATCTACCATCATGTTCAATTGTACCCAGATGCCTACTGGCAACCGTTGCACCTCAGGTAGCTCTGGGGATGCTTGAATGTAATGCAAAGTCCCCATTGCTGCTCACAATGTTTCATCTTGGACCACTCACAGCTTCAGTATGGTCTTCAACACAGGGGTGGACTTCAAAATATTTAGCAAGGGGTTCTGTGCCCAGTTGCTGGGTGGGATTGGCCATGGTGGGCATGGCCTAATCGGCCTCCTGCACTGTGGTGTGTGTGGGGGGTGTTTTTGCCCTCCCCGGGCTCCAGAGGATTTTCTCGAGCTTCTGGGCAAAAATGGCCTCCCCAGGCTCCGGAGGCCCTTTGGAGCCTGGAAGTGGGCCTGTTTCTGACCTTCCCGAACTTCCAGCAGGCTCATTTTTTGCCCTTCCCGAGCCTTTGTGTGTGCCCTGCAATTACCTGCATCCAAAACGGGCTGCATGGGGACTCCTGAGAGGGGCAGGACAGGGTGAGCGGGGCCAGCCAGGAGTGGGATTTGGGCAGGAGTGGGATTTCTCCAAACTGCACAGAATATTACCTAGAAGTTCTACCGAACCCCTGCGAACCCCCAGCAGCCCACCCCTGATTTTGTACCGGTTATAGCTTCAGTATGGTCTTCAAGGGTAGCCCCATGTAGAGGATAAAGGGTTGGAGGAAAGAGCAAAAGTGACACATAAGACAAATCTTTCAGGAGGAGTTGTAAGTCCAGCAGAATCCCCAAGTACCGGTCACGTACTGTAATCTTATACTAGTAGTGTATGGTATGGTACGGTAGAGAACAGTACAATACCGTACAGAACAGTATAGTTACATTATCAACATTCATGAGTCTTACAAAATTGTATTAATTTTCAGGTTCATTTTCTGGAAATACAATATTTCTATATGAAACATCCATGGTTTCAGATTTGATCTTATTTTTTACAATGGTTTGGATTGTTGTATTTCTTTCCAATATTTTTTGATATATATATATATATATATATATATATATATATATATATATATATTGCATGACCCCATAATTGGTAAAACATTCCTTCTACCATTTTAGCCTATCCAACAATTATGTGGAGTTTTAATACCCTCTAAAACAGTGGTGGCATTCAAATTTTTTTACTACCAGTTCTGTGGGCGTGACATAGGTTTGCCAACACGGGTTTAGGTCAATCAGAAATCAGAGTGTCAGCAGTCGCCAACATTGGGCTGGAATGTGGCCACTCAAGTCAATATTGTTCCGGGATCAACCTTAGTCCCATGGGATTGGAGGAGAACCAAATGAATAGGGCCAATGAGGAAAAAGAACCAACAGCATGTGATGCCAAGACTCTCTTCGGATTATGTTTACCTTCCCCCCTCCGAGTCAGCTTGCTCACTTTCTCCTCAAGCTCTGGACAGGTGCTTGGAAGCTCATTTCTTTCATCTTGCTGGAATTGTATAACTGCACAAGGAGCCTTTGTGAGACTTCAGTCTGACTTTCACAATGGGGTCCATCATCCTTTTTGTCTTTTTGGGGTTCGTCTTCCCTGGAGACAGCGTCCCTCTGAGCCCTCGAAACCGTGTCCCAGGTGAGTTCTCCCCTCTTTCTTTGCACTTCCTTTGGTCGAGTATGGAGAATCTTTTCCTTAGGATTAGAGCTTTCTCAACAATTCTTTTTCTTTCATATATAGATGTGTGTGTGTGTCTGTATACACCTCTGTCTGGTTGATGATCTTAACTGGGGATATATATATATATACCTGGAACTCGTATTTTTAGAATAGTTTGTAATACACAGAGAGAGAGAGAGATCTTAAAAAAATCATGCTAGGATTTATTCTCTGGTTGGGTCATATTTTCAGGGAAACAGGGTGTTAATATACATATATATGTATGTATGTATGTATGTATGTGTGTGTGTGTGTGCGTGGGCATATATATATACCTGGAACTCGTATTTTTAGAATAGTTTGTAATACACACAAAGATATACACACATCTAAAAAGGTAAAACGATACATCTAAAAATGTGACTTTATCTCTTTTTTTTTTTCTTTCCTTGTTTTTACAAAGAAAAGAGCATGGCACCCATCGTCCACGACTACCGTTCCATCCCTGGCAATTTGCTTATCATCAAGTGCTTCATCAGTGGCTTTCTCCCAATCAGATCAATATTCAATGGCCATGCTGTTCCAAAAAATGAATACATGGGGAACGTGTATACCTGTAAATTTGTCCACGAGGGCCTTGAAAGGAAGTGAACCCAGAAGACAATAGAGGAAACTTTGGGTAAACGTTGAAGACTCAAAATATCCGTTTACATGCTAACATGTTTGGCTCCTGGTTAAATAAAAGCAAACCAACTCAAAGGTCTCTTGGGTTATGCCCTTTTTTTCTCTCTCTCTCTCTTCAATGAAATTGGGGACTGAGGAAAGTTGAGGGATGAATTCTGGAATGAAGAGAGAAAGGGTTAATTTCTTCGGACATTAGAACAAAGGCTCAAGGTTGATGCTGGAGAAAAAGGGGTTTCACTCTTCCCTTATCAGTATCAATTTGAGAGCCAAAGTCTTGGGTCCATGTATTAAGATTAAAGAAAAAGGAAAAGGTTCCCCTCACACATATGTGCTGGTCGTTCCCAACTCTAGGGGCAGTGCTCATCTCCGTTTCAAAGCCAAAGAGCCAGTGCTGTCCGAAGACGTCTCTGTGGTCATATGGCTAGCATGGCTCAATGCCAAAGGCTCACAGAACACTGTTAGCTTCCCACCAAAGGTGGTCCCTATTTTTCTACTAGACTCAGTGGGGATTGAACTCCTGGCTGTGGGTAGAGTTAGCCTGCAATGCTGCACTCTCTCCACTATGCCACCAATACTGCATTCTATCCACTATGCCACTGGCATAGTGGATATCATACAAAGGTAAAGGTAAAGGTTCCCCCCGCACATCGTTCCGGACTCTGTGGAGCAGTGCTCATCTGCGTTTCAATTCTGAAGAGCCAGAGGTGTCCAAAGATGTCTCCGTGGTCATGTGGCTGGCATGATTAAGCGGGAAAGGCACATGGAATGCTGTTACCTTCCCACCAAAGGTGGTCCCTATTTTTCTACTTGTATTTTTTACGTGCTTTCGGACTGCTAGGTTGGCAGAAGCTGGGACTCTTAATAGGAGCTCACCCCATTGTGCAGCACTAGGGATTTTATATGTATGTATGTATGTATGTATGTATGTATGTATGTATGTATATGCATGTTTTGGTGTATTCGGGTCTTTTCCCGTGTAAGATTGAGAGTATCTTGGTGGAGATATTGCCAAGATATTCTCAATCTTACACGGGAAAAGACCCGAATATACCAAAACTTGCATACTTCTACCCGTGAAAATCTACGAAAACAAGTGTGTGTGTGTGTGTGTGTGTGTGTGTGTGTGTATTATCAGCGTTTCAGAAAACCCCAAATCCAAGTAAAGACTCGGAAGCAAGCATTTTCCAAAGTTCTCTTTACTAGAATAGATTAACAGGCACATCTGGGAAAACCCGAATCTGAAAGGTCTGGGTTTTCCCTCAGTAAATCAAAACTCCCCCAAACCATCCCCTCAGTCCTCAGTCGATCACATGGTCCAATCAACATCCATCCCATCTCGACTCAGCACTCCAACCACTCCTTCTCCAGATGCCTGATTGCCCTGACCTTGACCGACAGGAAGAATGTTATTATGTCTACCAACAACCCCTCTACTAAATCCCCCCTCCTACTTTCCCACACATTTGGGTCTTCAAATCAGGCACGGAGCAGCTCAATAAACCCCTCGGCATCACTCAGTTCTGCAGTGCCCTCATTGTGCAGCTGGCCTATCCATTCAGAAGCCTGCCCTCATTCATCCCATTGGAAACCACTGACACCAAGTCCTGGTCTGACTTGTATTGGTCTCCGTACAGATCCACATGGGCCCAGACCCTGCTGAGGAAATAAGCCAGTTTGGCAGGCATACCATCAAAGGTTCATCTGAAGTGGGGTGGCATTAGCCTCATGGGTAGAGGGCCCCTGGCAGCTTCTGGGTGAGCTGGAACTTGTTGTGGAGCTGCTCCTGGTTGCTGTACTCCAGCCAGCTGCTGGGGGAGGGGGCACAGCCACGGAATTGCTTGCTGGGCTGGAGAGATGGGGGCACGCTAGCCGGCTGCTGGATTAGTCCCCACTGTGGTGCCAGCATCATTGGGCCATATTGGGGCCATGGGGATCCCTGGAAGCTTGGAACAGACAGCGCTGGATATCACTGGCACTGGACATACCCCTGGCCGTGATATAATCCCCAGCCTGGCAGTATACTCTCAGCAGGAGGTATCACAAAGGCATGCTTGTGAGGGGCCCCAAAAAGGGAGGGTTGCATTTCATATGCTGGCTGCGTTTGGTGTCTCACAGCTGCAGGATGGCCAGGCTGCGCTGATCCACTTGTTTTGCCCCTGGCTGGGTAGAGGGGCGTCAGCACCCTACTAATTCCCCCTCCAGGTCCCAGATCAGGAAAGGTGAATGTAGATTGTGCTAATCTCCATCTCACCTCAAGAGGTTGGGAGGTGGGTGCGTAACTTCCCACTTCCATCTGTTCAATATGCTCCAGGAGCCCAGTTAAGGATTGGCTTCACATTGGGAGCAACAGGTCCCAGTCCCAGGAGTCTCCGGATTCCACAGCTGTCCCCATTCTCCACTCTGGTTCACGGGACGACTTCATTTCCCCTCCTGGAGCTGGGTCAGACTGGCAACTCTTCCAGGAATCTGACACCTTGGACCGAGCCCCCAGCCTTCGGGCTTCCTCTACAGCCTCAATAGCTCGTACCATTTCCTCAGAAGGAGAAAGCAAGGAGTCCGTAAATCCTTGAGCATCCGTCCCCACAGCCCCCTCTACGATTTCTCCTTTCTCCTCCATCTTCACTGAGCCTTCGCACCACCCGAGGTTTAGGTAGATGCTGGTACTCAGCAACCCCAACAGCCCCCTTATGGGGTGCCGTTAGCTTTAAGAGAGATTCGAGTTAATGTCAGTGTTCCAGAAAACCCCAACTCTAAGTAAAGACTCGGAAACAAGCATTATCCAAAGTTCTCTTTACTAGAATAGATAAATAGGCACATATGGGAAAACCCAAATCTGAAAGGTCCGGGTTTTACCTCAGTAAATCAAAAACCCCCCAAACCATCCCCTCACTCCTCAGTCGATCACATGCTCCAATCAACGTCCATCCCATCTCGACTCAGCACTCCAACCACTCCTTCTCCAGATGCCAGATCGCTCTGACCTTAACCCACAGGAAGAATGCTATTATGTCTACAGTCAACCCCTCTATTAAATCTTCCCTCCTACTTTCCCACACATGAGAAGGTGGTAGCGTGGAAGCTTCCCACCTAGTATGGCTTCCAAAGCTTATAGATAGATAGATAGATAGATAGATAGATAGATAGATAGATAGATAGATAGATATACACACTCACATCTATACATACATATACATATACATACATACATACTTATATACATATATTGCGAACTATCCTAAAAATACAAGTTCCAGTTGTAGCTATAAAAGAAGAGACAGACATCGCAATCTCCGGAATTTAAAATATATTAACCACTTTGCTTTCGTTAGCCTCTGCTAACTTCGTCAGATGTAAAAACTGTAAAAGATGTAAACAATATCTCCACCATTGAGGAGACATTCACCTTTCTACATCATTGATCAATTTGGCCATTGCGCGCATGATTGGCTCGTCCACCTGCCTCCCACCTATAATTAACTCTGTTGTTTTTACTTCAGGCATGTTAATCGATGGAGGCTTAGCTGCTGTTGCTTTCTCCTCTTATCATGCACTGCTTGGATTGCCCACCCCTAGGGAATAATGCTGAGCTGTCAGCTATTGCGTTAAGGGCATTCTCTCCGGCTCCCTCCCACACACCGCCACTCTTCCGCCTCACAGGGACATTTGATATAGTAACCAAGTTGGTTTGTTGTTTTGCCTGTGATCTTGTGACTGGCTTGGCTCGTTCCTCATTACCCATAACTATTTTGGGTTGAAGCTGTTCTGCTGGGATATTTGGCATTCGGCCCGGGCTGGCTATACCTCCACAGGACAAATCTGCATGTCCAAAAGACATGGTTTTCCAAGCCTGGTTTTCCAACAATAACTCCATCAATAACAGTGGTGAAATCCAAATTTTTTTACTACCGGTTCTGTGGGTGTGGCTTGGTGGGTGTGGCGGGGGAACGATACTGCAAAATCTCCATTCTTACCCCACTCCAGGGGAAGGATACTGCAAGAGCCTTCTGCGCATATGCAGAGGATAAAAAACCAGGATGTAATGACGTCCCAGTGGGTGAGCATAGCTTCCCGCTGCTGGCGCTACCAGTTCAGTGAGCTGGATAGAACCGGGAGGATTTCACCGCTGGGTTAGGGACCTCTACTCTAAGTTAATGAACTAATCTATGACAAAGAGAAATTTAAGTGTGGTCACAGTTAAACATGATAAAGAATCTGTACTAAATATTCTCCTCACTCCTTTTCTTTTTCTTTTCACATTGTTCAGATGGAAAATCAAAAGCTCCCTCTGTCTACGTTCTTTTACCTCCAGTTTAAGAGCTGAATTTGAGGAACATGGACATCATCAGAGCCCTTCTAGAAGGTTTCTTTCCACTTATGCAATGGCTCCAGAACAAGCAGCTAATGAGTGAATCAGCATACGTCACAGGGCCATCTATCTTAGAGTCTAAGGCAGGGCTATCAAACTCAAGACCATGAGATGGACTGGTTTTCATATATGCAAATATTTTCTAGATATCGAGAAGATCTCAAACAAGAAGGTTTTTATAATGTCTTGACTAATTTAGACAAGATTTTAATGGGCTCTGATGATCGTATAATTCAAAAGCTGTATGGATATTTGTTAGAAGTAAAACTGGAAGAAGAACAAGTTAAAGAATCAATGATAGCGTGGGGGAAAAATTTTGGTTATGGTATTGATTTAGAGAAATGGCAAAAATTGTGGTCACATAATTATAAAATGACAATGTCTACAGCATATAAGGAGAATTTGTATAAAATGTTTTACAAGTGGCATTTACCCCCGACAAGGATAGCCAGAATGTTCCAGAATAAATCGGAGAAGTGTTGGAAGTATCATCAGACTCAAGGATCCTATTACCACATGTGGTGGACATGCGGAGATGCAAAGAGATATTGGACCAAGATACACACGTGGTTGGAAAAAATGATTAAGAGACATATTGATTTTAAACCAGAGATATTTTTATTAGGGATCTTGCAAGAGACATACAATAAAGAATTGCAATATTTAATTGTGAACCTTTTAACAGCAGCTAGAATTATATTTGCAAAAAATTGGAAATTACTGATGAAGAAATTATTAAGAAAATGGTGGACTGTGCTGAAATGTGTAAATTGACATTTGAAATAAGGGAGCAGGAAGATAAACAATATTATTTGATATGGGATTTATTTTATCAATGGATAAACAATAAAAAAGGGATATAAATATAAAATATGTGGATGCTGAGAAAAATTAAGTGATTTTTTTAATATATATATGAAAATAACCTTCGGATATATAGTGATATTTTGAAGAGCGGAGGGAGCACAAAAGCATGCAAACCAATCGATATAATGTCTGTAACTGTTTGGAATGATGATGTTTTTATGTTTTCTTTTTGTTTCAAAATAAAAAAATGATTGGAAAAAAAAAGAGCTGGGGTGGCGCAGTGGTTCGAGTGCCGTACTGCAGCCTCTGGGAGGGTGAAAACAGCCTCCCCGTGCTCCAGAGGCCCTCTGGAGGCCAGAAACAGGCCCATTTCTGGCCTTCCTGAACTTCCAGTAGGCCCGTTTTTTTGCCCTCTCTGAGTCTCTGCACATGCCCTGCTCTTACCTGCATCCAAAACAGGCCGTGTGGGGACTCCCTAGAGTGGCGTGGCAGGGTGGGTAGGGCAGGGGATTTCCGAACTGCACAGAATCTTAGCCAGAGGTTCTCCCGAACCCCTGAGAACCCTCAGCAGCCCACCCCTGCACCCATCTCAGCAAATGAATCTGGGAAGATCATCGTTCTGAGAATCCAACAAAATGGAGTTGATCATGTTTCTGTATGAATCCCACGGAAGGCCAATGGATTTAGCTGGGTAATGCACGGATACCCCCAAATTAGCCTCAGTGCAGTCCTGTGCTGTGAGAAAAGAATGGACATAGATGCATCTCCTCCAAACTGGTGAGCTTCAGGGTTCAATGTAGATTTGAACCCATCACGTTCAAGGACAATGATCCTTTACTGTCTGCTCCGTATCCACTTTCCTCTATTCTTAAATGCCCTTCTCTGTAGGTTGCTCACTTAGCCTAAGAGCAAAAAGTCAAAGTAATTGCAATACGTGGAATTGTAATTATTTATTGAAAAACGTCGCATCCTCCCAGATCCAGTCACGTCCCTTGGCCAACCACCTGTGACACACAGTTTCTTCATGGAACAATTACTGTGTTTCCCCAAAAATAAGACCATGTCTTATTTTTTTTGAACCCTGAAATAAGTGCTTGGCCTTATTTTCGGGAAGGATGTCTTATTATTTTGGCGGCCTGTGGAGCAAGACGGGGCTCCTCTTGATTTCCAGCTCTGTCTCCCTAACCCTAACCAGAGGAAATGGCAGGGCCTGACAGCACATGCATTTAAGGGGGCTTAATTTTGGGGAGGGCTTATTTTCAGGGAAGGCTTATTTTTTGAGGGGGGCTCATTTTAGCACATGCGCTCAAAAGCCCGATTGGGCTTATTATCAGGGGATGTCTTATTTTCGGGGAAACATAGTAATTGGGGCAAAACGACACAATTTTCTGCAGGTGTTCTAATCTGTAATCAATTTCAATATCAAGGATACACATCCAATACAAAAAATCCAAAATGTTCTCAAAGGAGCATCTTACTAAGCCGTTATACTATAAGGCTGCTATGATCAAAATCAAGTGATAATAAATGGAAGCGTCAAACTCAGGGACCGAACAAGAGAGACCATGTCAAGGAATACACTGACTTTGCCAAATAATTTATAGAAAGCCAAATGACTAATATAAAATAGAGGAAGGAAGGAAGGAAGGAAGGAAGGAAGGGTTTTAGCAGCTGCAGCCAGAAGGCCCCTTGCCCAAAAAATGCCCATCCAAGGAATGCAAGCATAAGAAGAAGAATGTCTGACCAGTGGTGAAATACAAAAAATAATCCCTACTGGTTCTGTGGTTGTCGCTTGGTAGGCGTGGCTTGGTGGTGGTGGGGTCATGTGACTGGGTGGGTGTGGCCAACTTTTAAAAACGTTTTAAAACCATTTTTTAACTAAAAACAGTGAAAAAAGTTCCAACAATCAGCTGTGACAATCAGAGGAGCCTGCAATCATTGGATTCTTTTTTATTTTTTTACCTTTTTAAAGAATTTTTTTACTACCGGTTCAGTTGAATCGGTAGTTAAAAAATGCTTAGAGAAAGTAAGAAAAAGGTTCCAATGATTGCACAGCACAGCTGATTTTCACAGCTGATCATCGGATTTTTTTTTTTTTTTTTACTTTTTTAAAGCATTTTTTTACTATCAGTTCAGGCAAATAGGTAGTAAAAAATGCTATAAAAAGTAAAAAAAAAAAGAGGTTCCGATGCTTTTTTACTTTTTTAAAGCATTTTTTTTACTACTGGTTCGAATGAACTGGTAGCATTTTTTACTACTGGTTTGGGTGAAACAGCCCGAACTGGTAGCATTTCAACCCTTTGTCTGATGATCTTGGGAAGTCGAGGCCTATTGGAATCGCACGCTATACTTTTGTTCTGTCACTAAGGCCCTCGTGCCAAATGTCTCCAGAGAGAAGCAAACAACGAAGGTGGAGACACGTTTGTTTTGCTGGCACAACTCAACGGTTGATGTGTCCCTATTTCATGGATTAATGATCATTTCACAATATGGCAGATAGGAATTTCCCAATCTTCTCTTCTGCTTCGTGCTCCCCCTACATACATGACCTTCAGATGATCTACCATCATGTTCAATTGTACCCAGATGCCTACTGGCAACCGTTGCACCTCAGGTAGCTCTGGGGATGCTTGAATGTAATGCAAAGTCCCCATTGCTGCTCACAATGTTTCATCTTGGACCACTCACAGCTTCAGTATGGTCTTCAACACAGGGGTGGACTTCAAAATATTTAGCAAGGGGTTCTGTGCCCAGTTGCTGGGTGGGATTGGCCATGGTGGGCATGGCCTAATCGGCCTCCTGCACTGTGGTGTGTGTGGGGGGTGTTTTTGCCCTCCCCGGGCTCCAGAGGATTTTCTCGAGCTTCTGGGCAAAAATGGCCTCCCCAGGCTCCGGAGGCCCTTTGGAGCCTGGAAGTGGGCCTGTTTCTGACCTTCCCGAACTTCCAGCAGGCTCATTTTTTGCCCTTCCCGAGCCTTTGTGTGTGCCCTGCAATTACCTGCATCCAAAACAGGCTGCATGGGGACTCCTGAGAGGGGCAGGACAGGGTGAGCGGGGCCAGCCAGGAGTGGGATTTGGGCAGGAGTGGGATTTCTCCAAACTGCACAGAATATTACCTAGAAGTTCTACCGAACCCCTGCGAACCCCCAGCAGCCCACCCCTGATTTTGTACCGGTTATAGCTTCAGTATGGTCTTCAAGGGTAGCCCCATGTAGAGGATAAAGGGTTGGAGGAAAGAGCAAAAGTGACACATAAGACAAATCTTTCAGGAGGAGTTGTAAGTCCAGCAGAATCCCCAAGTACCGGTCACGTACTGTAATCTTATACTAGTAGTGTATGGTATGGTACGGTAGAGAACAGTACAATACCGTACAGAACAGTATAGTTACATTATCAACATTCATGAGTCTTACAAAATTGTATTAATTTTCAGGTTCATTTTCTGGAAATACAATATTTCTATATGAAACATCCATGGTTTCAGATTTGATCTTATTTTTTACAATGGTTTGGATTGTTGTATTTCTTTCCAATATTTTTTGATATATATATATATATATATATATATATATATATATATATATATATATATATATATATATATATATATATTGCATGACCCCATAATTGGTAAAACATTCCTTCTACCATTTTAGCCTATCCAACAATTATGTGGAGTTTTAATACCCTCTAAAACAGTGGTGGCATTCAAATTTTTTTACTACCAGTTCTGTGGGCGTGACATAGGTTTGCCAACACGGGTTTAGGTCAATCAGAAATCAGAGTGTCAGCAGTCGCCAACATTGGGCTGGAATGTGGCCACTCAAGTCAATATTGTTCCGGGATCAACCTTAGTCACATGGGATTGGAGGAGAACCAAATGAATAGGGCCAATGAGGAAAAAGAACCAACAGCATGTGATGCCAAGACTCTCTTCGGATTATGTTTACCTTCCCCCCTCCGAGTCAGCTTGCTCACTTTCTCCTCAAGCTCTGGACAGGTGCTTGGAAGCTCATTTCTTTCATCTTGCAGGAATTGTATAACTGCACAAGGAGCCTTTGTGAGACATCAGTCTGACTTTCACAATGGGGTCCATCATCTACTTTCTCCTGTTGGGGTTCGTCTTCCCTGGAGACAGCGTCCCTCTGAGCCCTCGAAACCGTGTCCCAGGTGAGTTCTCCCCTCTTTCTTTGCACTTCCTTTGGTTGAGTATGGAGAATTTTTTCCTTAGGATTAGAGCTTTCTCAACAATGCTTTTTCTTTCTTATATATGTGTGTGTGTGTGTGTCTGTCTACACCTCTGTCTGGTTGACGATCTTAACTATATATATACCTGGAATTCATATTTTTAGAATACTTTGTTATATATATATATATATATATATATATATATATATATATATATATATATACACACACACACACACACACACACACATCTAAAAATGTAAAAAGATACATCTAAAAATGTGACTTTATCTCTCTTTTTTTTCTTTTCATGTTTTTACAAAGAAAAGAGCATGGCACCCATCGTCCACGTCGACCCTCCCATCCCTGGCAATTCAGTTATCATCAACTGCTTCGTCCGTCGCTTTTTCCCTGAGGATGTCCAAATTCAGTGGCTGAAGAATGGCCAGGCCGTTCCAGTAAATGAATACGTCAACACCCCAGCTGTGAAGGAAAGGAGTGGCGATTCCTACTACAAACTGTCCAACTCTAAATCATCTTGGGAGAAGGGAGACAAGTATAGCTGTATGGTTGTCCACACAGCCCTTGAAAGCAAGTTGACCCAGAAGACCATAGAGAAAACTTCGGGTAAACATTTGAGACTCAAAATATCCGTTGTCCTTCGAGATTTCTTTCTCAATGGTTTTGGATCCCAATCATTCTAAATAGTTTACATGCTAACATGTTTGGCTCCTGGTTAAATAAAAGCAAACCAACTCAAAGGTCTCTTGGGTTATGTCCTTTTTTTTCTCTCTCTCTCTTCAATGAAATTGGGGACTGAGGAAAGTTGAGGGATGAATTCTGGAATGAAGAGAGAAAGGGTTAATTTCTCTGGACGTTAGAACAAAGGCTCAAGGTTGATGCTGGAGAAAAAGGGGTTTCGCTCTTCCCTAATCAGTATCAATTTGAGAGCCAAAGTCTTGGGTTCATGTATTAATACTAAAGATAAAGGAAAAGGTTCCCCTCACACATATGTGCTGGTCGTTCCCAACTCTAGGGGCAGTGCTCATCTCCATTTCAAAGCCAAAGAGCCAGCGCTGTCTCTGTGGTCATGTGGCTAGCATGGCTCAATGCCAAAGGCTCACAGAACGCTGTTAGCTTCCCACCAAAGGTGGTCCCTATTTTTCTACTAGACTCAGTGGGGATTGAACTCCTGGCTGTGGGTAGAGTTAGCCTGCAATGCTGCATTCTCTCCACTATGCCACCAATACTGCATTCTATCCACTATGCCGCTGGCATAGTGGATATGATATAAAGGTAAAGGTAAAGGTTCCCCCCGCACATCGTTCCGGACTCTGTGGAGCAGTGCTCATCTCCATTTCAAAGCTGAAGAGCCAGAGGTGTCCAAAGATGTCTCCGTGGTCATGTGGCTGGCATGATTAAACGGGAAAGGCACATGGAATGCTGTTACCTTCCCACCAAAGTTGGTCCCTATTTTTCTACTTGTATTTTTTACGTGCTTTCGGACTGCTAGGTTGGCAGAAGCTGGGACTCTTAATAGGAGCTCACCCCATTGTGCAGCACTAGGGATTTTATATGTATGTATGTATGTATGTATGTATGTATGTATGTATATGCAAGTTTTGGTGTATTCGGGTCTTTTCCCGTGTAAGATTGAGAGTATCTTGGTGGAGATATTGCCAAGATATTCTCAAAGTTTTTTTATTGTAAAAGTTTTACAATTACATTTTCACCCCATTTTCACCCTCCTAACCCTCCCCAAACTCCCCAACCCACCCTCCCAAACCCCCCTGACCCTCCCCTCCCCCCCGGACTTCCATAGAATATCATTATCCCCTATACAAAAACCTTGAACCCCCCCAACCCCCATGTCATTTTTCATCTTCACATAGTTCGACTATTTCTATCTTAATATAATATAATACTATCAATAAAAAGCTATTTGATACTTCTTGGTTTGGTATTTGTTCTGCACATAATCTATCCACTTTTTCCATCCACATTCATAAGTCTCTTGTGAGCGATCTTTTAAGTATGCTGAAATCTTCGCCATCTCCGCAAAGCTGGCCATCTTCAAAATCCATTCTTCTACGGTGGGCAGAGCTTCATTTTTCCAATATTTACCTCTCAACAATCTCGCTGCTGTAATCATATACAAAATCAACTTTATTTCATCCACTGTAAAACCCTCAACTATACCCAATAAAAGCAATTGTGGAGAAAATTGGATTTTTTTCTTTAAAACATTCTGCATGACCCACCAAATTTTTATCCAAAAAGCCTTAACTTTCTTACAAGTCCACCAAATATGATAATATGTAGCATCTAAACAATCACACCTCCAACATTTTGGCTGAACATTAGGGTACATACACGACAATTTCTTAGGATCTAAATGCCATCTATAAAACATTTTGTAAAAATTTTCCCTCAAATTCTGCGACTGTGTAAATTTAACATTCTGAACCCAAATTTTTTCCCATGTTTCCAACATCACTGGTTCTTCAAAATTTTGTGCCCACTTAATCATACAATCTTTAACTAATTCAGTTTCCGAATCCCTTTCCAACAAAACATTATAAAGCCTTTTAATATGCATTGGACCTTTCTCTTTTATATGTCTAACCAATTCTTCCTCATGCACCATAATACCAGTTCTTTGGTCCTCTTTCCATCTCAGAAGAGATATTGGTCTGTAATTTTCCGGTTTTTTGGGACCTGCTTGTTCTTTTGGTATCAAAGTAATATATGCTGATTTCCATGATGGGGGTATTTTACCCCCTTGTTGTATATTACAAAATAAGTCTCTAAGTTGTTCCACCATTTCTGCTTGTAGAGTTTTATAATACACTGCTGTCAATCCATCTGTTCCAGGAGCTTTAGCTGTTTTCAATTGTTTAATTGCTGCAATTATTTCCTCAACTGTTATAGGGTAATTCATTCTTTCTTTTTGTTGGCTAGTAATTTTTGGGACTCTTTTCTCTTCTAGATGTTTTTCTATAAGTCCATTCTGTATGTCATCTTTAGCATATAATTTAACGTAGTAATCTACAAAGACTTCTTTAATCAGTTTTTGTTGGAAAATTTCTTTCCCCCCAATGTCAATACTCTCAATAGTCCGTATACTCTGCTTTTTCCTTAAGGTATAAGCCAACCATCTCCCCGGTTTGTTGGCATTACAAAACGTATTATGCTTCGCATATTGTAGATTTGTTGCAGCTTGTTCCGCCAAAAGCATTTGAAACTGATCTTTCAAAAGTTTTATAGCACCACGTATTCTTTCATCTGTTGGGTTTTTAATAAGTAACTGTTCCTTATTCTTTATTTCTGCTTCCAGTTCGAGTCTTTTCCTTTGTCGATTCTGTTTATGTTTGAAGTTCATATGAATAAGTACCCCTCTCATATAAGCTTTGCTCGCGTCCCATACTATTTCAATTGGGGTACCCTTATTCAAATTCATTTCAAAAAATTCTTTCATCTGTTTTTTAAGTTCTATTATATTTTTTTCATATCTGAACAAATTTTCATTTAGTCTCCATGACCTTCTCTCAGACTTTCCCATCTCGATTTCTATCCATACAGAGCTATGATCAGTTAAAGTTCTTGGAAATATCTTTGTTCTTTTTGTTTTAATAAGTAAATCATCTGATAACAAGATAAAGTCAATCCTGGAGAAAGATCTGTGTCTATCAGAGAAAAAAGTATAGTCCAGTTCCTTTGGGTTATATATTCTCCAGATATCCTTTAATTCCAAATCTTCTTTCATATCAAAAAAAGTCTGTGGCAGTCTGATCCTTGATTTCGCCAAACTTTTTTTATCTAATTTAGAATCAATTACTCCATTCCAGTCTCCCATTATTAGAATAGATCTATAGTCCCATTGCAATATTTTATTATGTAGAGTCTTATAAAAATGATCCTGTTGTTGGTTCGGAGCATAAATTCCAATCAAAAGAATTTGGCCATTTGCTGTGTGCAGTTCAATTGCAACAAACCTACCATCTTCATCTGCTTCTATAATTTTAGCGGACAGTCTTTTATTCACATAAATAACCACACCATTCTTTTTTTCCGAGGTTGAAGCTATAAAGTGTGTTCCTAATTTAGAATTTATCAAATATTTATGATCTTGAGTTCGAATATGAGTTTCTTGTAAACAAATTATATCATTATTAAATTGTCTCAAATATATAAATAATTTCTTCCTTTTTTGTGGTGAATTTAGGTTTTAGGTTTTTAGGTTTTATTTGATTTGTATACCGCCCTACTCCCGAAGGACTCAGGGCGGTGAACAGCCAACAATAAAATACATAGATACACAAAATTTAAAAACCCAATAAAATCAAATTAAATTATTTGGCCCAGACAAATTAAAACACCCCGATAATTTAAAAAACAGATTAAAATTTAAATATTTAAAAAGGGAAGAGATTAGGCCAAGTCCATTAACATTCCAAGATAAGAGCCTAATTGTCATCTTGACCTTTCTGAAGCGATGAGCTGCTTTGCCTAACTTCTTCTGAAGTCTTCGGCCTAGCTTCCATGGCTTCACGTTTTTCTTTTATCTGCTTGGAAATTGCACGAGTTATACGCTGGTCTTTAACTTCAGGCATCCCAGCTACATCCAAAACAGCACCAGTTGACAGAATTGGGGAAGGTTCTGACAATGATTCCTCCAAAAAGCCTCCTCCCCGTGCAGCACCCTGCATTTCCACTGGTTCCATCTGCTTAGACTGTTGTGCCCTCTCGTGCTGAGATTGCTTTTCTTTATCACTTTTTATCTCCAACAATGTAGATGTATGTGGGGATGATGATCTTTCTTTAAGGATATTATAATAAAAATATTCCGCCTTCTGAAAAGTATTCAATCGATGTCTCTCTCCATTATATTTCAAAATTATACCAGTTGGGGCATCCCACCGAAATGGTATTTCTTGCTTTTGCAATTCATTCACTAAGAACCTGTACTCTTTTCGATCTTTTAACATCTTAGGTGGTAATTCCTTATAGATTCCAATTTGAGCTCCCTCCACTTGCACAGAGGAAAGAAAGGATCTTTGCAGAATATCATTTCTTATTCTTCTATCAGTAAAGTATATCACCACATCTCTGGGCAATTTTCTTTGTCTAGCAACCCATGAATTCACTCTGTAAATTTTATCTATTTTATAGACCACATCTGCTGGATCAATTTTTAGCAATACAGCCAAGGCATCAGAACAAATCTGTCTCAGATCTTGCCTATCATTCTCTTTAATTCCTCGAAGCCTAATAGCAAATTCCATGGATCGGAACTGTATCATTGTAATTTCGTTTTCGACTCTCTCCACTTTGTTATCCACATCTGCAATTTTAATATCAGCATCCTTCATTTTGACATTAACTTCTGATTTAAATTCTTCCAGTTTGGAGTCCACTTTAGTAATGGATTCTGCCAAGTCAAAAACCACATTTGACAATTTATCTGACACCTTATCATAATTTTCTTTCATTGCCTCTTTAAATTCATTAATTTCCCTCTTTATTTCCTGTTGTGATTTTTGAAATTTTTCATCCAAAGCCTGGGTAAAAAAATCTTTTAAACTTTGCACATCAAAGTCCTTTCCCTCCCTCTGCTGACTGGGAGGGGGCTGCTGTTCTGGTTTGTGGGTGGGAGATCCCTCCCCTGCCACCTTTCCTTCCTGTTTCTTTGAAGCCATTTTGCCACGTAAATTAACTTTTCTGAAAGAAGAAAATCTTTTTTTTTTCCTTTCCTTTGCACCTCCACAATATCCTTTGGAAAAGTCCCCCAGAATTAAATAGATTGAGGCAAGCTCAAATTTATTTTTCTTTTCTTTTCCACACTTCTCCGTTCGCTTGCAACAGGCACTGCTACAATGTAGCTTGTTAAAATAGTTCTGCGCAATCACTCTCCCTTTCAGCTCATTAACGCTGGAACGGCGCCATTTTTTCAAGCCGTTTCCACTCGCTCTGGCTTTTCCCCAAATCAAAAGTTCAAAGGAGAAGAAATACTTGCAGTTTCTTGGTTTGGGGGTTGAGGTTGTTTTATAACAAAGTTATCTCCCCATCAGTTTAAATGTTTGCTGCAGCTGGCTTGCTCTGACGAGCAGAGTCGTCCCACGCCGTCCGGAGTCTCCGCAAGTTAAAAGGGAGCCACACCCGTTTCCTCCCCAGTAGCAAACTTCTGGGGGTTCACGGGGGCTCAACCCGCTTCTTGCTTTACTCTTCTCCTCAAATCCTCATGATTCTGGAGTTTTCAAGCCGCTTCCCTCACTTGGGGCGGCTCTACAGGCGGCGGGGCTGACGGCCGTTCAAAAGCGACCGTCTTCGCCGGTGGCAGTCAAACCCGGAAGTCCTGGAGATATTGCCAAGATATTCTCAATCTTACACGGGAAAAGACCCGAATATACCAAAACTTGCATACCTCTACCCGTGAAAATCTACGAAAACAAGTGTGTGTGTGTGTGTGTGTGTGTGTGTGTGTGCATTATCAGCGTTTCAGAAAACCCCAAATCCAAGTAAAGACTCGGAAGCAAGCATTTTCCAAAGTTCTTTTTACTAGAATAGATTAACAGGCACATCTGGGAAAACCCGAATCTGAAAGGTCTGGGTTTTCCCTCAGTAAATCAAAATTCCCCCAAACCATCCCCTCAGTCCTCAGTCGATCACATGGTCCAATCAACATCCATCCCATCTCGACTCAGCACTCCAACCACTCCTTCTCCAGATGCCTGATTGCCCTGACCTTGACCGACAGGAAGAATGTTATTATGTCTACCAACAACCCCTCTACTAAATCCCCCCTCCTACTTTCCCACACATTTGGGTCTTCAAATCAGGCACGGAGCAGCTCAATAAACCCCTCGGCATCACTCAGTTCTGCAGTGCCCTCATTGTGCAGCTGGCCTATCCATTCAGAAGCCTGCCCTCATTCATCCCATTGGAAACCGCTGACACCAAGTCCTGGTCTGACTTGTATTGGTCTCCGTACAGATCCACATGGGCCCAGACCCTGCTGAGGAAATAAGCCAGTTTGGCAGGCATACCATCAAAGGTTCATCTGAAGTGGGGTGGCATTGGCCTCATGGGTAGAGGGCCCCCGACAGCTTCTGGGTGAGCTGGAACTTGTTGTGGAGCTGCTCCTGGTTGCTGTACTCCAGCCAGCTGCTGGGGGAGGGGGCACAGCCACGGAGTTGCTTGCTGGGCTGGAGAGATGGGGGCACGCTAGCCGGCTGCTGGATTAGTCCCCACTGTGGTGCCAGCATCATTGGGCCATATTGGGGCCATGGGGATCCCTGGAAGCTTGGAACAGACAGCGCTGGATATCACTGGCACTGGACATACCCCTGGCCGTGTCTCACAGCTGCAGGATGGCCAGGCTGCGCTGATCCACTTGTTTTGCCCCTGGCTGGGTAGAGGGGCGTCTGCACCCTACTAATTCCCCCTCCAGGTCCCAGATCAGGGAAGGTGAATGTAGATTGCGCTAATCTCCATCTCACCTCAAGAGGTTGGGAGGTGGGTGCATAACTTCCCACTTCCATCCGTTCAATATGCTCCAGGAGCCCAGTTAAGGATTGGCTTCGCATTGGGAGCAACAGGTCCCAGTCCCAGGAGTCTCCGGATTCCACAGCTGTCCCCATTCTCCACTCTGGTTCACGGGACGACTTCATTTCCCCTCCTGGAGCTGGGTCAGACTGGCAACTCTTCCAGGAATCTGACACCTTGGACCGAGCCCCCAGGCTTCGGGCTTCCTCTACAGCCTTAATGGCTCGTACTATTTCCTCAGAAGGAGAAAGCAAGGAGTCCGTAAATCCTTGAGCATCCATTCCCACGGCCCCCTCTATGATTTCTCCTCCATCTTTACTGAGCCTTCACACCACCCGAGGTTTAGGTAGATGCTGGGACTCAGCAACCCCAACAGCCCCCTTATGGGGTGCCGTTAGCTTTAAGAGAGATTCGAGTTAATGTCAGTGTTCCAGAAAACCCCAACTCTAAGTAAAGACTCGGAAACAAGCATTATCCAAAGTTCTCTTTACTAGAATAGATAAATAGGCACATATGGGAAAACCCAAATCTGAAAGGTCCGGGTTTTACCTCAGTAAATCAAACCCCCCCCCAAACCATCCCCTCACTCCTCAGTCAATCACATGGTCCAATCAACATCCATCCCATCTCGACTCAGCACTCCAACCACTCCTTCTCCAGATGCCAGATCGCTCTGACCTTAACCCACAGGAAGAATGCTATTATGTCTACAGTCAACCCCTCTATTAAATCCTCCCTCCTACTTTCCCACACATGAGAAGGTGGTAGCGTGGAAGCTTCCCACCTAGTATGGCTTCCAAAGCTTATATATATACACCCACACCTATACATACATATACATATACATACATACATACTTATATACATATATTGCGAACTATCCTAAAAATACAAGTTCCAGTTGTAGCTATAAAAGAAGAGACAGACATCGCAATCTCCGGAACTTAAAATATATTAACCACTTTGCTTTCGTTAGCCTCTACTAACTTCGTCAGATGTAAAAACTGTAAAAGATGTAAACAATATCTCCACCATTGAGGAGACATTCACCTTTCTACATCATTGATCAATTTGGCCATTGCGCGCATGATTGGCTCGTCCACCTGCCTCCCACCTATAGTTAACTCTGTTGTTTTTACTTCAGGCATGTTAATCGATGGAGGCTTAGCTGCTGTTGCTTTCTCCCCTTATCGTGCACCGCTTGGATTGCCCACCCCTAGGGAATAATGCTGAGCTGTCAGCTATTGCGTTAACGGCTTTCTCTCCGGCTCCCTCCCACACACCGCCACTCTTCCACCTCACAGGGACATTTGATATAGTAACCAAGTTGGTTTGTTGTTTTGCCTGTGATCTTATGACTGGCTTGGCTCGTTCCTCATTACCCATAACTATTTTGGGTTGAAGCTGCTCTCCCGGCACCTTTGGCATGGTTTTCCAAGCCTGATTTTCCAACAATAACTCCATCAATAACAGTGGTGAAATCCATATTTTTTTACTACCGGTTCTGTGGGTGTGGCTTGGTGGGTGTGGTGTGATGTAGCTTGGTGGGTGTGGTGGGGGAACGATACTGCAAAATCTCCATTCTTACCCCACTCCAGGGGAAGGATACTGCAAGAGCCTTCTGCGCATATGCAGAGGGTAAAAAACCAGGATGTAATGACGTCCCAGTGGGTGAGCATAGCCTCCCGCTGCTGGCGCTACCAGTTCAGTGAGCTGGATAGAACCGGGCGGATTTCACCACTGGGTTAGGGACCTCTACTCTAAGTTAATGAACTAATCTATGACAAAGAGAAATTTAAGTGTGGTCACAGTTAAACATGATAAAGAATCTGTACTAAATATTCTCCTCACTCCTTTTCTTTTTCTTTTCACATTGTTCAGATGGAAAATCAAAAGCTCCCTCTGTCTACGTTCTTTTACCTCCAGTTTAAGAGCTGAATTTGAGGAACATGGACATCATCAGAGCCCTTCTAGAAGGTTTCTTTCCACTTATGCAATGGCTCCAGAACAAGCAGCTAATGAGTGAATCAGCATACGTCACAGGGCCATCTATCTTAGAGTCTAAGGCAGGGCTATCAAACTCAAGACCATGAGATGGACTGGTTTTCATATATGCAAATATTAAGATACACACGTGGTTGGAAAAAATGATTAAGAGACATATTGATTTTAAACCAGAGATATTTTTATTAGGGATCTTGCAAGAGACATACAATAAAGAATTGCAATATTTAATTGTGAACCTTTTAACAGCAGCTAGAATTATATTTGCAAAAAATTGGAAATTACTGATGAAGAAATTATTAAGAAAATGGTGGACTGTGCTGAAATGTGTAAATTGACATTTGAAATAAGAGAGCAGGAAGATAAACAATATTATTTGATATGGGATTTATTTTATCAATGGATAAACAATAAAAAAGGGATATAAATATAAAATATGTGGATGCTGAGAAAAATTAAGTGATTTTTTTAATATATATATGAAAATAACCTTCGGATATATAGTGATATTTTGAAGAGCGGAGGGAGCACAAAAGCATGCAAACCAATCGATATAATGTCTGTAACTGTTTGGAATGATGATGTTTTTATGTTTTCTTTTTGTTTTAAAATAAAAAAATGATTGGAAAAAAAAAGAGCTGGGGTGGCGCAGTGGTTCGAGTGCCGTACTGCAGCCTCTGGGAGGGTGAAAACAGCCTCCCCGTGCTCCAGAGGCCCTCTGGAGGCCAGAAACAGGCCCATTTCTAGCCTTCCTGAACTTCCAGTAGGCCCGTTTTTTTGCCCTCTCTGAGTCTCTGCACATGCCCTGCTCTTACCTGCATCCAAAACAGGCCGTGTGGGGACTCCCTAGAGTGGCGTGGCAGGGTGGGTAGGGCAGGGGATTTCCGAACTGCACAGAATCTTAGCCAGAGGTTCTCCCGAACCCCTGAGAACCCTCAGCAGCCCACCCCTGCACCCATCTCAGCAAATGAATCTGGGAAGATCATCGTTCTGAGAATCCAACAAAATGGAGTTGATCATGTTTCTGTATGAATCCCACGGAAGGCCAATGGATTTAGCTGGGTAATGCACGGATACCCCCAAATTAGCCTCAGTGCAGTCCTGTGCTGTGAGAAAAGAATGGACATAGATGCATCTCCTCCAAACTGGTGAGCTTCAGGGTTCAATGTAGATTTGAACCCATCACGTTCAAGGACAATGATCCTTTACTGTCTGCTCCGTATCCACTTTCCTCTATTCTTAAATGCCCTTCTCTGTAGGTTGCTCACTTAGCCTAAGAGCAAAAAGTCAAAGTAATTGCAATACGTGGAATTGTAATTATTTATTGAAAAACGTCGCATCCTCCCAGATCCAGTCACGTCCCTTGGCCAACCACCTGTGACACACAGTTTCTTCATGGAACAATTACTGTGTTTCCCCAAAAATAAGACCATGTCTTATTTTTTTTGAACCCTGAAATAAGTGCTTGGCCTTATTTTCGGGAAGGATGTCTTATTATTTTGGCGGCCTGTGGAGCAAGACGGGGCTCCTCTTGATTTCCAGCTCTGTCTCCCTAACCCTAACCAGAGGAAATGGCAGGGCCTGACAGCACATGCATTTAAGGGGGCTTAATTTTGGGGAGGGCTTATTTTCAGGGAAGGCTTATTTTTTGAGGGGGGCTCATTTTAGCACATGCGCTCAATCAGGGGATGTCTTATTTTCGGGGAAACATAGTAATTGGGGCAAAACGACACAATTTTCTGCAGGTGTTCTAATCTGTAATCAATTTCAATATCAAGGATACACATCCAATACAAAAAATCCAAAATGTTCTCAAAGGAGCATCTTACTAAGCCGTTATACTATAAGGCTGCTATGATCAAAATCAAGTGATAATAAATGGAAGCGTCAAACTCAGGGACCGAACAAGAGAGACCATGTCAAGGAATACACCGACTTTGCCAAATAATTTATAGAAAGCCAAATGACTAATATAAAATAGAGGAAGGAAGGAAGGAAGGAAGGAAGGAAGGAAGGAAGGAAGGAAGGAAGGAAGGAAGGAGAGAGACACATTTGACAGTTAGACCAATTAATCAGTGGAACAACTTGCCTCCAGAGGTTGTGAATGCTCCAACACTGGAAGTTTTTAAGATGTGGATAACCATTTGTCCGAAGTGGTGTAGGGTTTCCTGCCTAAGCAGGGGGTTGGACTAGAAGACCTCCAAGGTCCCTTCCAACTCTGTTACTTTACTTTACTCTACTCTACTCTACTCTACTCTAAGTGGTCTGGGTTCTTAGGAAATTTCAGACTGGTTTCCATATTGTTGTTCGACATCCTCTTTCTGCTTTGGGAATTTCTCTTCCCTGGATACAGCCTACCAGTGATCTTTAGAAAGGTTACTGCAGATGAGTTCTCTACTTCTTCTTTTCACCTTTTTCTTTCATTAGCACACAATCCTTTGTTTTCCAGTTCTTTTAGCAGCTGCAGCCAGAAGGCCCCTTGCCCAAAAAATGCCCATCCAAGGAATGCAAGCATAAGAAGAAGAATGTCTGACCAGTGGTGAAATACAAAAAATAATCCCTACTGGTTCTGTGGTTGTCGCTTGGTAGGCGTGGCTTGGTGGTGGTGGGGTCATGTGACTGGGTGGGTGTGGCCAACTTTTAAAAACGTTTTAAAACCATTTTTTAACTAAAAACAGTGAAAAAAGTTCCAACAATCAGCTGTGACAATCAGAGGAGCCTGCAATCATTGGATTCTTTTTTTTTTTTTTTTACCTTTTTAAAGAATTTTTTTACTACCGGTTCAGTTGAATCGGTAGTTAAAAAATGCTTAGAGAAAGTAAGAAAAAGGTTCCGATGATTGCACAGCACAGCTGGTTTTCACAGCTGATCATCGGATTTTTTTTTTTTTTTTACTTTTTTAAAGCATTTTTTTACTATCAGTTCAGGCAAATAGGTAGTAAAAAATGCTATAAAAAGTAAAAAAAAAAGAGGTTCCGATGCTTTTTTACTTTTTTAAAGCATTTTTTTTACTACTGGTTCGAATGAACCGGTAGCATTTTTTACTACTGGTTTGGGTGAAACAGCCCGAACTGGTAGCATTTCAACCCTTTGTCTGATGATCTTGGGAAGTCGAGGCCTATTGGAATCGCACGCTATACTTTTGTTCTGTCACTAAGGCCCTCGTGCCAAATGTCTCCAGAGAGAAGCAAACAACGAAGGTGGAGACACGTTTGTTTTGCTGGCACAACTCAACGGTTGATGTGTCCCTATTTCATGGATTAATGATCATTTCACAATATGGCAGATAGGAATTTCCCAATCTTCTCTTCTGCTTCGTGCTCCCCCCGCATAGATGACCTTCAGATGATCTACCACCATGTTCAATTGTACCCAGATGCCTACTGGCAACCGTTGCACCTCAGGTAGCTCTGGGGATGCTTGAATGTAATGCAAAGTCCCCATTGCTGCTCACAATGTTTCATCTTGGACCACTCACAGCTTCAGTATGGTCTTCAACACAGGGGTGGACTTCAAAATATTTAGCAAGGGGTTCTGTGCTCAGTTGCTGGGTGGGATTGGCCATGGTGGGCATGGCCTAGTCGGCCTCCTGCACCGTGGTGTGTGTGTGTGGGGTGTTTTTGCCCTCCCCGGGCTCCAGAGGATTTTCTCGAGCTTCTGGGCAAAAATGGCCTCCCCAGGCTCCGGAGGCCCTTTGGAGCCTGGAAGTGGGCCTGTTTCTGACCTTCCTGAACTTCCAGCAGGCTCATTTTTTGCCCTTCCTGAGCCTTTGTGTGTGCCCTGCAATTACCTGCATCCAAAACGGGCTGCATGGGGACTCCTGAGAGGGGCAGGACAGGGTGAGCGGGGCCAGCCAGGAGTGGGATTTGGGCAGGAGTGGGATTTCTCCAAACTGCACAGAATATTACCTAGAAGTTCTACCGAACCCCTGCGAACACCAGCAGCCCACCCCTGATTTTGTACCGGTTATAGCTTCAGTATGGTCTTCAAGGGTAGCCCCATGTAGAGGATAAAGGGTTGGAGGAAAGAGCAAAAGTGACACATAAGACAAATATTTCAGGAGGACTTGTAAGTCCAGCAGAATCCCCAAGTACCGGTCACGTACTGTAATCTTATACTAGTAGTGTATGGTATGGTATAGTAGAGAACAGTACAATACCGTACAGGACAGTATAGTTACATTATCAACATTCATGAGTCTTACAAAATTGTATTAATTTTCAGGTTCATTTTCTGGAAATGCAATATTTCTATATGAAACATCCATGGTTTCAGATTTGATCTTATTTTTTACAATGGTTTGGATTGTTGTATTTCTTTCCAATATTTTTTGATATATATATTGCATGACCCCATAATTGGTAAAACGTTCCTTCTTCCATTTTAGCCTATCCAACAATTATGTGGAGTTTTAATACCCTCTAAAACAGTGGTGGCATTCAAATTTTTTTACTACCAGTTCTGTGGGCGTGCCATAGGTTTGCCATCATGGGTTTAGGTCAATCAGAAATCAGAGTGTCAGCAGTCGCCAACATTGGGCTGGAATGTGGCCACTCAAGTCAATATTGTTCTGGGATCAACCTTAGTCGCATGGGATTGGAGGAGAACCAAATGAATAGGGCCAATGAGGAAAAAGAACCAACAGCATGTGATGCCAAGACTCTCTTCGGATTATGTTTACCTTCCCCGCTCCGAGTCAGCTTGCTCACTTTCTCCTGAAGCTCTGGACAGGTGCTTGGAAGCTCATTTCTTTCATCTTGCTGGAATTATATAACTGCACAAGGAGCCTTTGTGAGACATCAATCTGACTTTCACAATGGGGTCCATCATCTACTTTCTCCTGTTGGGGTTCATCTTCCCTGGAAACAGCGTCCCTCTGAGCCCTCGAAACCATGTCCCAGGTGAGTTCTCCCCTCTTTCTTTGCACTTCCTTTGGTTGAGTATGGAGAATTTTTTCCTTAGGATTAGAGCTCTCTCTTTTTTTTTTTTTATTGCAAAAGTTTTACAATTACATTTTCGCCCCTTTTTTTTCCCCTCAACCCACCCCAAACTTCCCAACCTCCCTAACCCACCCTAACCCTCCCCTCCCCCCCAGACCTCCACACAGTATACTCATATCAAGTAAAAGGAAAAACCCACCTTTGTATATAAAACTTGAACCCCTCCCTCCCCCTTATAAATTTTCATCTTCATTACATTAACATATTTCTATCTTAATATAACTTTTTCAAATAAATTTTTGTCTTCATTACCTTAAAATATTTCTATCTTAATATAACATTTTCAAATAAAAGCTATTTGATAATTCCTAGTTTGATATTTGTTCTGAGCATAATCTATCCACTTCTTCCATTCCCATTCATCAGTCTCTTGTGAACAATCTTTTAGATATGCTGAAATCTTCGCCATCTCTGCAAAACTGGCCATCTTCAAAGTCCATTCCTCGATCGTGGGCAAAGCGTCATTTTTCCAGTATTTACCTATCAACAATCTTGCTGCTGTTATCATATACAATATCAATTTTGTTTCACCCAATGTAAAACCCTTAACTATACCCAATAAAAACAATTGTGGAGAAAATTGAATTTTTTTCTTCAAGACATTCTGCATGACCCACCAAATTTTTATCCAAAAAGCCTTGACTTTCTTACAGGTCCACCAAACATGATAATATGTAGCATCTAGACAATCACATCTCCAACATTTAGGCTGCACATTAGGGTACATACACGATAATTTTTGGGGGTCTAAATGCCATCTATAAAGCATTTTATAAATGTTTTCCCTCAGATTCTGCGACTGTGTAAATTTAACATTCTGAACCCAAATTTTTTCCCATGTTTCCAACATCACTGGTTCCTCAAAATTTTGTGCCCACTTAATCATACAATCTTTAACTAGTTCAGTTTCTGAATCCCTTTCTAACAAAACATTATAAAGTCTTTTAATATGCATTGGACCTTTCTCTTTTATGTGTCTGACCAATTCTTCCTCATACATCATAATACCGTTTTTTTGGTCCTCTTTCCATCTCAATTGCAATTGATTATATTGTAACCAAGTTAAATTAATCCCTTCAGCCAACAATGTCTGTAATGTCTTCAGCTGCCATCTGCCCGCATCTGTAAAAAGAACCTCTTTGTATAAAAACCCCCCGAGTGACATTATATTTGTATTCCACAAAGTATGACCAAGATCCAGCCATACCGGTATTTTATAATCCCATTTGAATCGGTGCTTCTTCCAAACTCTCAGCAGAGAATCTCTAAGTATATGGCTTTTAAATACTTTATCCACTTTGTTGTCATAAAATAGGTAAGCATGCCATCCAAATTCCAAATCAAAACTTTCTGCGTTCAATATTCCAGTCTTTTTTCCTCCAAACCAATCACTTGTTAAAGTCAAAGCTGCTGCATCATAATATAACTGTAGGTTTGGAAGTTTAAGACTTCCCCTTTCTGGAACATCTTGCATAATTTTCATTTTCACTCTCGGCTTTTTCTCGTTCCAGACAAACTTATTCACTCCATTTTGCCACTCTTTCAATTGTTTATCACTTTTAAGCACCGGAATCATTTGAAACAGAAAAAGAAATCTTGGCAAAATGTTCATCTTAACTGCTGCTATTCTTCCGAGTAAAGACAGCTGCAGTTTTTTCCAAGTCTCCATATCTTTCTGCACATCTCGCCACAACACCTCATAATTGTTTTGAAACAATTTTGTGTTTGATTCTGCAACCTGAACTCCTAGATATTTTACCTTTGGTACAATCTCAAAACCTGCCCTTCTTTCAAGCTCATGTTTACGATCTTGAGTCATGTTTTTGACTATCATCTTTGTTTTTTTCTGGTTCAGTCTAAAACCTGAAACTTTACCATAGTCTTGTATAATGTCCTTCATCTGGATTATTGATTCCATTGGATGTGTTAGGGTAACGACCAGATCATCTGCAAATGCCTTTATTCTGTAGTCCTCTTGCCTTATCATTATACCTTTCAAGATATTAGAGTCCCGTATTGTATTTAACAAGACTTCTAATGTTAAAATAAATAAAAGTGGGGACAACGGACATCCCTGTCTTGTTCCTTTTTCGATTTTAAACTCTGTTGTCAAACTTCCATTGATAATAATCTATGCCTTTTGCTCTTGATAAATTGCTGAAACCGCCTGTATAAATTGGTCCCCAAAGTCCATCTTTTTTAAAGTCTTTAATAGAAAATTCCAATCCACTCTATCAAAGGCCTTCTCTGCATCCAAGAAAACCAGCACTGCAGGGATCTGTTTATTCTTCTCAAGATATTCCAATAAATCTATTACTTGCCTTACATTGTCCTTCATGTATCTACCTTCAATAAATCCCGCTTGATCATCATGAATCACCTTTTGAATTACTGGCATCAATCTGTTGGCTAATACTTTTGCGTAAATTTTGTAATCCGTATTCAAAAGAGATATTGGTCTGTAGTTCTCCGGTTTTTTAGGGCCTGCTTGCTCTTTTGGTATCAAAGAAATATAAGCTGTTGTCCATGATGGGGGTATTTTTCCCCCTTGTTGTATATTACAAAATAAATCTCTGAGTTGTTCCACCACTTCTGCCTGCAAAGTTTTATAGTACACTGCAGTCAGACCATCTGTTCCAGGAGCTTTGGCTGTTTTTAGTTGTTTAATTGCTGCTATTATCTCCTCCTCTGTTATAAGATAATTCATTCTTTCCTTTTGTTGCTCAGTAATTTTTGTAACTCTTTTATTATCTAAATATTTTTCTATAAGTCCATTCTGCACCTCCTCTTTAGCATATAATTTATTGTAGTAGTCAAGAAAAGCTTCTTTAATTAATTTCTGTTGAAAAATTTCTTTCCCTCCAATATCAATACTATCAATAGTCCGTATACTCTGTTTCTTCCTCAGTGTGTAGGCCAACCTCCTGCCCGGTTTATTAGCATTACAGAATGTATTGTGCTTCGCATATTGTAAATTTGTTGCAACTTGTTCCGCCATGAGCATTTGGAATTGATCTTTCAAAAGTTTTATGACACCACGTATTCTTTCATCTGTTGGATTTTTAATAAGTAACTGTTCTTTATTCTTTATTTCTGCTTCCAATTCAAGTCTTTTCTTTTGTCGGATCAATCTATGTTTAGAGTTCATATAAATAAGCACCCCTCTCATATAAGCTTTGCTTGCATCCCACACAATTTCCATTGGACTGCCTTTATTCAGATTCATTTCAAAAAACTCTTTCAAATACTTTCTATTATATTTTTTTCATGTCTGAACAAGTTTTCATTTAATCTCCAGGAGCGTCTCTCAGTCTTACTTGTCTCAATTTCTATCCACACTGGGCTATGGTCAGTCAGAGTTCTTGGCAAAATCTTTGTTCTTTTTGCCCTGACAAGTAAATCATCTGACAACAAAATGAAATCAATCCTAGAGAAGGATCTATGTCTATCAGAAAAGAAAGTATAATCCAGTTCTTTTGGATTGTGTATTCTCCAAATATCTTTTATTTCCAAGTCTTCTTTCATATCAAAGAAAGTCTGTGGTAGTCTAATCCTTGATTTCGCCAAAGTCTTTTTATCTAATTTAGAATCAATTACTCCATTCCAATCTCCCATAATTAAAATAGATCTATAATCCCATTGTAGTATTTTAGTATGTAGCATTTTGTAGAAGTGGTCCTGTTGTTGATTGGGAGCATAAATTCCAATCAAAAGAGTTTGACTATTTGCTGAAAGTAGTTCAATTGCTACAAACCTACCATCTTGATCTGCTTCAATAAGTTTGGCTGTTAATTTTTTATTTACATAGATAACCACACCATTCTTTTTTTGATTAGTTGAAGATATAAAATGTGTTCCTAATTTGGAATTTTTCAAGTAGTTTTGATCTTGAACTGTAATATGCATTTCTTGTAAACAAATTATATCATTATTAAATTGTTTCAAATATGCAAATACTTTCTTCCTTTTCTGTGTTACATTCAACCCATTCACATTCCAAGATAAGCATTTAATCATCATTATTATCTTTCTGGAGCAAAGAGCAGAATAATCGGATATCATCCGAAATCTTCAATCCTGCATTCCCCATGGCCCCAGTCTCTTGTACAGTCTTAGCTCCCTTTTTATCTTGTCTTTCCTGTTGTAACTTTTCTTTAAGTTGCTTGGATTTTGCTCGGGTTATGCGCTGGTCCTTAACTTCAGCCATCCAGACCGGCTCCAAAATTGGAGAAGATTCCAACAAGGGCTCATCCAGGAAACCTCCTTCAGCGCCCTTCATTTCCTCTGATTCCTGCTTAGATTGTTCTTGCGGTTCTTGAAGTTGCTTCTGATCACTCTCCTTAATCTCCAAAACTGTAGATGTACATGGGGATGGTGTTCTTTCTTTAAGGATATCAGTATAAAATTGCTCCGCCTTCTCCACAGTATTCAAACGGTATCTCTCTCCCTTATATCTCAAAATTATACCAGTTGGAGCATCCCAGCGAAACGGTATCTGGTTATTTTGCAGTTCTTTAACAAGAAAGCCAAAGTCTTCTCTGGATTTCAACATTTAGAGCTTTCTCAACAATGCTTTTTCTTTCATATACATGTGTGTGTGTGTGTGTCTGTATACACCTCTGTCTGGTTGACGATCTTATATATATATATATATATATATATACCTGGAATTCATATTTTTAGAATACTTTGTAATATATATATATATATATATATATATATATATATATATATATATATTCTCAGGTTTTCGCGGGTGTTTGTATGTAGGTCTTTGGTTATTCGGGTCTTCTCCCACGTAAAATTGGAAGTGTCTTGGCGACGTTTCGACGAAGTCTCATTTGTCATCTTCAGGCTGGTGTTCTCGGCTTCGTGCTTCCAGGAGCAAGGAGCAACCATTTGCTCCTGGAAGCACGAAGCCCAGAACACCAGCCTGAAGATGATGAATGAGACTTCATCGAAACATCGCCAAGACACTTCCAATTTTACGTGGGAGAAGACCCGAATAACCAAAGACCTACACACACACACACACACACACACATCTAAAAATGTAAAAAGATACATCTAAAAATGTGACTTTATCTCTTTTTTTTTTCTTTTCATGTTTTTACAAAGAAAAGAGCATGGCACCCATCATCCACGTCTACCCTCCCATCCCTGGCAATTCAGTTATCATCAACTGCTTCTTCCGTCACTTTTTCCCTGAGGATGTCCAAATTCAGTGGCTGAAGAATGGCCAGGCCGTTCCAGAAAATGAATACGTCAACACCCCAGCTGTGAAGGAAAAGAGTGGCGATTCCTACTACAAACTGTCCATCTCTAAATCATCTTGGGAGAAGGGAGACAAGTATAGCTGTATGGTTGTCCACACAGCCCTTGAAAGCAAGTTGACCCAGAAGACCATAGAGAAAACTTCGGGTAAACATTGGAGACTCAAAATATTCGTTGTCCCTCTAGATTTCCTTCTCAATGGATCCTAATCTTTCTAAATAGTTTACATGCTAACATGTTTGGCTCCTGGTTAAATAAAAGCAAACCAACTCAAAGGTCTCCTTTTTCTCTCTCTCTCTCTTCAATGAAATTGGGGACTGAGCAAAGTTGAGGGATGAATTCTGGAATGAAGAGAGAAAGGGTTAATTTCTCTGGACGTTAGAACAAAGGCTCAAGGTTGATGCTGGAGAAAAAGGGGTTTCGCTCTTCCCTTATCACTATCAATTTTATGAGCCAAAGTCTTGTGTTCATGTATTAATACTAAAGATAAAGGAAAAGGTTCCCCTCGCACGTATGTGCTAGTCGTTCCCAACTGTAGGGGCAGTGCTCATCTCCGTTTCAAAGCCAAAGAGCCAGCACTGTCCGAAGACGTCTCCATGGTCATGTGGCTAGCATGGCTCAATGCCAAAAGCACACAGAACGCTGTTAGCTTCCCATCAAATGTGGTCCCTATTTTTCTACTAGACCCGGTGGGGATTGAACTCCTGGCTGTGGGTAGAGTTAGCCTGTAATGCTGCACTCTCTCCACTATGGTTACTAACTATGGTTACCCACCAAATATGCCACGCCCACAGAACCGGTAGTAAAAAAAATTGGAACCCACCCCTGCACCCCTGCATATGTATGTATGTATGTATGTATGTATGTATGTATGTACACACACACACACACACCCATATCTATACATACATATACATATACATACATACATACTTATATGCATATATTGCGAACTATCCTAAAAATACGAGTTCCAGTTGTAGCTATAAAAGAAGAGACAGACATCGCAATCTCCGGAACTTAAAATAAATTAACCACTTTCCTTTCGTTAGGCTCTGCTAACATCGTCAGATGTAAAAACTATCATTGAGGAGATATTAGCCGTTACACATCATTGATCAATTTGGCCATTGCGCGTGTGATTGGCTCATCCACCTGCCTCCCACCTATAATTAACTCTGTTGTTTTTACTTCAGGCATGTTAATCGATGGAGGCTTAGCTGCTCTTGCTTCCTCCCCTTATCATGCACCGCTTGGATTGCCCATCCTCAGGGAATAATGCTGAGCTGTCAGATATTGCATTAACAGCATTGTCTCGGGCTCCCTCCCACACACCACCACTCTTCCGCCTCACAGGGACATTTGATATAGTAACCAAGTTCCTTTGTTGTTTTGCCTGTGATCTTGTGACCAGCTTGGCTCATTCCTCATTACCCATAACTATTTTGGCTTGAAGCTGTTCTGCTGGGATCTTTGGCATTCGGCCCGGGCTGGCTATACCTCCACAGGACAAATCTGCATGTCCAAAGGGCATGATTTTCCAAGCCTGGTTTTCCAACAATAACTCCATCAATAACAGTGGTGAAATCCAAATTTTTTTACTACCGGTTCTGTGGGTGTGGCTTGGTGGGTGTGGTGGGGGAACGATACTGCAAAATCTCCATTCTTACCCCACTCCAGGGGAAGGATACTGCAAGAGCCTTCTGCGCATATGCAGAGGATAAAAAACCACGACGTAATGACTTCCCAGTGGGTGAGCATAGCCTCCCGCTGCCGGCGCTACCAGTTCAGTGAGCTGGATAGAACCGGGAGGATTTCACCGCTGGGTTAGGGACCTCTGCTCTAAGCTAATGAACTAATTTATGACAAAGAGAAATCTAAGTGTGGTCACAGTTAAACATGATAAAGAATCTGTACTAAATATTCTCCTCACTCCTTTTCTTTTTCTTTTCACATTGTTCAGATGGAAAATCAAAAGCTCCTTCTGTCTATGTCCTTCTACCTCCAGCAGAACAGCTGAATTTGAGGAACATGGACATCATCAGAGCCCTCCTAGAAGGTTTCTTTCCACTTATGCAATGGCTCCAGAACAAGCATCTAATGAGCGAATCAGCATACGTCACAGGTCCATCTATCTTAGAGTCTAAGGTAGGGCTGTCAAACACAAGACCATGAGGTGCTTAGATCTTGCCCGCAGGGCCGTCCTGGAAACAGCAAAGAACCGGTTCGTGCTGCCTCTGCCAGTGAAAACTGAGATCGGGAGGGCCGCAGGCGCTCCTCCCAAGCTCCATTTTCACTGGCAGAGAGTTGCAGGAATTTGTCGCAGCTGAAAATGGAGCTCACGAGGACTGCTGGTGGCCCTCCCGAGCTGTTTTCACTGGCAAAGGGATGCAGGAGGCCGTCGCAGCTGAAAATGGAGTTTGAAAGGGCCAGGGGAGCACTCCCAAACTCCGTTTTTCCTGGCAGAGGGTTGCAGGAGGTTGTTGCAGCCAAAAATGGAGCTTGGGAGCTTGTTTTCGCTAGGAGACCGCTCAGGGCACCACAGGAGCCCCCGACATGAATGACGTCAGACTGGTCACACCCACCCTGACTACATCCACCCCGGTCCCCCAAGGTCAAACACAGCCCTGATTCAGCCCTCAATGAAATCGAGTTCTAGGAAGAAGACACAATAGATGTACTCAGATGATACACTGACTGATTGATTATGTATTGTATGTTTGTTTGTCTATAGATTAAAAAAAAACTTTTATATATAAAAAAAATGAAATCGAGTTTTACACCCCGGTCTAAAACATCCAATCAGTATTATGCCGACTGCAGGTTGACCATCAGTAAACAGGAATGGCGTTCTGGAGATCCCTTCACTTGCCTGGTGAGCCATGAAGCCTTGCCCTACCACTCAATTCAGACGCCTATAAGTAAGAACATGGGTAAAGTAAGAACATAGTAAGTAAGAACATGGGTAAATCATCTGTGGTTGACCTCCCCTTCGCCTTCTCTGACACCAACAACATTTGCTTCTAACGGTCAACCTAATTTCTTTTGTGAAACCTTAATTCGGTCTGTTCCCACCAGTGTCGGTTTCCTTGATAAATATTTTACAATAAAACATATTTCTGAAAACAAAACAAAACAAAATCTGGCTTATTGTGAGAAATACTGATGATGCACGGACTATATTGGAATTTCTGACTTCCTCAGGCATCTCTATTCCTTAAGAGCTGCGGTGGCCAAATGGAAAAGATTTATACAGGCAATTGAAGCTATTTATTTTAAACAGACAGCAAAAGTAATGATAAATGGAGAATTGACTGATCCTATTGAAATAGAAAAAGGCACTAGACAAGGATTTTATTTATTTATTTATTTATTTATTTATTTATTTATTGAATTTGTATACCGCCCTACTCCCGAAGGACTCAGGGCGGTGAACAGCCAAATAAAATACATATAATACAAATGTTAAAAAACAATTAAAATACAACTAAATAATTGGCCCGGAAAACAAAATTTAAAACACCCAAAATTCATAAGACAAATTTAAAATTTAAAAATTTTTAAAAAAAATTTAAAAGAGAGGTTAGGCCAGGCCAGCCTGCTGGAAAAGAAATGTTTTGATGGCACAGCGGAAAGCGGGCAGGTCCGGGATCCTCCGTATCTCCGGGGGGAGCTCGTTCCAGATGGCCGGTGCCCCCACAGAGAAGGCTTTCCCCCTGGGGGCTGCCAGTCGACACTGTTTGGCCGACAGCACCCTGAGGAGCCCCTCTCTATGGGAGCGTACTGGTCGGTGAGAGGCTACTGGTGGCAGACGGCAGTCTCGTAGTTACCCCGCTCTAAGCCATGGAGCACTCTAAAGGTGGTAACCAAAACCTTGCAGTAGTCCAGGCGGGAAGTGACGAGGGCATGAGTGACCGTATTTAACGAGTCCCGATCCAGAAAGGGACGCAACTGACGAATCAGGCAAATCTGATAAAACGCCCTCCCGGCCACAGCCGTCAAGTGCTCTTCTAAAGACAACTGTGAGTCCAGGAGGACCCCCAGGTTGCGAGCCCTCTCTGTGGGGGCCAACAACTCACCCCCAATAGTCAGTGATGGCACCAACTGACTATATTGGGATGTCAGAAACCACAGCCACTCGGTCTTGGATGGGTTGAGCCTGAGTCTGAGTCAAGGATGCCCACTGTATCCATTGTTGTTTATAATGACTTTAGAAGTTTTAAATAAACGCATGAAAATCTGAAAAGAAGAATATAAACTTCAAGCCTTTGCAGATGATTTGGTTTTTATCATTGAAGAACCATTAACAACAATAAATAAATTGATAGAAAGTGTTGGAGAATTTGAGAAAGTAGCCGGCTTGAAAATTAATAAAGATAAAACGAAAATAATGACTAGAAATATGTTGAAAAAGCAAGAAGAAGAACTGATGGAGATTTCAAAAGTGCTGGTTACAAACAAAGTAAAGGATTTGGGGATATATTTAACACCAAGGTGTAGCGCACTTAAAGAAAATAACTATAATAAGCTTAAACAACAGATAGGGCAAGACTTGGTGAAATGGGGTAATTTGGTAGGATCTCAAGTATCAAGATGAATATTCCACCTAGAATTTTGTACCTATTTCAGACCATTCCTATCAAGCTTGGTAAGGAATTTTTTGTAGATTTAAATAAAACGATACTGAAATATATTTGGCAAGGAAAAAAGGCGAGAATAAAACTAAAACTATTACAAGATGCTAAAGCTAGGGGTGGTTTTGATTTGCCTAATTTTGAATTGTATTATCAATCAGCAAGTTTAATGTGGATTAAAGAATGGATAACTTTGAGAAATACCAGATTATTGAATTTGGAGGGACATGATTTACTGATGGGGTGGCACGCCTTTTTATGGTACAAAGGCACAAAAATACAAGGGTATTTTAGAAGACATCAGATACGTGAAGCTTTATGGTTGAATTGGGAGAAGGTAAAAAAACATCATTATTTGAAGATTCCTGTCTCTGTATCTACAATTGAAGCTTTTTCATATTCAGTAATATTAAAAAGGGAACAAATTATTAGGTATAGTGAATTGTTGGATGAAAAGGGTGAACTCAAATTAAAGCAAGAAATAGAAGAGGGATGTAAGATGGACTGGTTTTCATATATGCAAATATTTTTTAGATATCGAGATCTCAAACAAGAAGGTTTTTATAATGTCTTGACTAATTTAGACAAGATTTTAATGGGCTCTGATGACTGTATAATTCAAAAGCTGTATGGATATTTGTTAGAAGTAAAACTGGAAGAAGAACAAGTTAAAGAATCAATGATAGCGTGGGGAAAAAATTTTGGTTATGATATTGATTTAGAGAAATGGCAAAAATTGTGGTCACATAATTATAAAATGACAATGTCTACAGCATATAAGGAGAATTTGTATAAGATGTTTTACAGGTGGCATTTACCCCCGACAAGGATAGCCAGAATGTTCCAGAATAAATCGGAGAAGTGTTGGAAGTGTCATCAGACTCCAGGATCCTATTACCACATGTGGTGGACATGCGGAGATGCAAAGAGATATTGGACCAAGATACACACGTGGTTGGAAAAAATGACTAAGAGACATATTGATTTTAAACCAGAGATATTTTTATTAGGGATCTTACCAGAGACATACAATAAAGAATTGCAATATTTAAGTGTGAACCTTTTAACAGCAGCTAGAATTATATTTGCAAAAAATTGGAAAGGAGAAAGGACACCTACTGATGAAGAAATTATTAAGAAAATGGTGGACTGTGCTGAAATGAGTAAATTGACATTTGAAATAAGATAGCAGGAAGATCAACAATATTATTTGGTATGGGATTTATTTCATCAATGGATGGACAATAAAAAATGGAGATAAATATAAAATATGTGGATGCTGAGAAAAATTAAGTGATTATATACATACATACATACATACATACATACATACATACATGTGTGTGTGTGTGTGTGTGTGTGTAGTTAATATTTCGGGTTTCTTCCCGTGTAATTGTGGATATATCCCTAAAAGGGTAGAAGCGACGTTTCGACAGAATCTCATCTGCCATCATCAGGCTTATGTGAGGAGTCTTTTGCAGTAACTGCCGTTACTATTTCAAATCTGGTGCTGGTAGTCTGGGATGGCTCCACCTTTTCATTCTGATTGGTTGGGAGTCTCAGTATGTGTTTATTGGCTTGGCTTCGGGTGTATGGTCGGTTTTTCTCCACTAGGTGGCAGGGCTTCATCTTTGTGGCTGGTTTGAATATGATTTGGTTGGGATTTGTACATGTTTTTTGATTAATGCTTGATCTATGTTTTATATTTGGTGTTAAGATTTGTCTATCTATGAGAGCAGGTTTCCAAATAGTAGGCAGACGTGAAGTGTCATCCTGTTTATTCATGCAATATGGTCTTTTCTCTATTTCAATTGCTTCTCTGATTATTCTGCCATTGAGATGTTCTATTTTTGCAACTGTTTTTGTGTTATTAAAATTAATATTGTGTCCTGTTGTATTTATGTGTTGAACTAATGATGATGTGTGTTCTTGCTTTTGTATTGAGTTTTTGTGTTCCTCGATGCGCACACTCATTCTTCTGTTGGTCTGTCCAATGTATGTTGATGGGCAGGAAGCACACGGGATTTCGTATATGCCTTGGTTTTCTAATTCTATTTTGTCCTTAGGGTTTCTCAGAATGGACGATATCTTTCTATCAAAATATGGTTTTGATGTTGTGTCTATGTAGTACTTTGCTAATTTTATCTGCTGTTCCCCTTATATAGGGCCAGATGGCTTTCCCATTGTTTTGTTCCTCTTGTTGTTTTTTCTTCTGTTTAGGTGTTGCATGTTGGATCATATTGATGACTTTATTTCTACAGAACCCATTTGATGTCAGTACATTAGTTAGTGTATATAATTCTGTTTGTAAATGTGCTTCATCTGCCAGACGTTTAGTTCTTGTGGTTAATGTTTTGGCAACAGAGTTTATTTGTGCTGGATGGTGGTGTGATTTGGCGTTGAGATAGCGGTTCGTATGTGTCTTCTTTTGATAGATGGTATGTCCTAAGGTGCCATCAGATTTTTTATAAATTAATACATCGAGGAAAGGTAACTGGTTTTCTGATTCTATCTCCATGGTGAACTTTATTTTGGGATGGAGGCTGTTCAAATATACTAAGAAGTTTTCCAGTTTATCTCTTCCATGTGGCCAGATCACAAAGGTGTCATCAACATATCTGAGCCATAATTTTTTTTTTTAATTTGATTTATATGCCGCCCTTCTCCGAAGACTCAGGGCGGCTTACAATGTGCTCAGCAATACCCTTCATCCTTTTGTATATTTATACAAAGTCAGCTTATTGCCCCCACAACTGGGTCCTCATTTTGGTTTGTTAACAGTTTTTTCTAAAGCATTGGATTCGAATTCTTCCATGAAAAGATTAGCGATGACTGGTGATAATGGTGATCCCATTGGTGCACCTTCTACTTGTTTATATCTCTGTCCTCTGTGTATGAAATATGTGTTGGATAAACAATGTTCTGTTAAATCTTTGATATGTTTTGGTAGTTGATATTTGTTTTTAATTGATGACAGGGCTTCTTTGACAGGTATTTGTGTGAATAGTGATATAACATCAAAGCTTACAAGAAGGTCATTTTCTTTTATGTGTTGCTTTTTTATTATTTGTATGAAATGGTATGAGTTCTGTACATATGAAGCAGCAGATTCTGCGTAAGGTTGCAGATGTTTTGCTAAATATCTGGCTAGATTTTGTAACGGTGAGCCTATGGAACTTACTATGGGTCTGAGAGGTATTCCATCTTTGTGTATTTTTGGGAGGCCATACAGTTTTGGGCATTTTGATGATTTTTCTCTGGGAATAATTGTTTGTTGGATTTCTTTACTTATAGTACTTGATTTTATCTTTATCTTCGTGGTTTTTTCTAGATATGTTGTTGGGTCTGTGTTTATGGATTTATATGTGGTGTCCTGAAGTAAGTCAGACAGTTTCTTTTCATAGTCTACTACGTTCATTACTACTGTTGCATTGCCTTTATCTGCTGGTAATATCATTATGCTATTATCGTTTTTTAAAACTTGCAGTGCTTTTTGTTCTTCTTTTGATAAGTTGCTTTTAGATGGTTTACTAGTGCATAGAATGTTGGTGACGTCATGTCTGACTTTATCAGCATCGTCAGCACTGAGTTTCTTTAAGCTGGTTTCAATTTCACTTATGATGGTTTCTATTGGAATTTTATTGGGTGCCACTGCAAAATTAAAGCCCTTTGCTAAGACATTTGTTTCTGCTGTTGTTAGTTTTCTGTCGGAAGCATTGTATACTACTTGTTTTAAATGATGTTGTGTTGTGGTTGGAGGTTTTTTATGTTCTAATTTCTTAGGTTTCTTTAAATGTCTGTAAGTTTTATGAGTGGTTTCTATTTCAGATCTCCAGGTGGCAAGCTGTTTTATTTTGTCCCATAATATGGGGTGAATAATATTGCTTATCTTTAAGTATGAAGCTAATAGATCCTTGTTTACTTGATCCAATAGGAATCTTTTGCTATGGATTTCATTTCTAAGTAATGCCATTTCAGTTCTTTTCAGAATACATTCCCGTGAAAACTTACATATATATATATATATATATATATATATATATATATATATATATATATACATACATACATACATACATACATACATACATACATACATATATATATGCATATTCTTTCTAGCCAGGTTTTACCTACGTAAACTAAGTTGTTCTGCAGCCCTGTTCAGAACCAGGGCTACAGAACAACTTAGTTTACGTAGGTAAAACCTGGCTAGAAAGAATATGCACATAAAAGCCTACGAAAAAGAAAAAGACACACACACATGTGTTTTTCTTCTAGCCAGGTTTTCCCTACGTAGCCAAGGTTTTTTTTTTGTAGCTCCAGCTCAGTAGAATCTCATCTACTCGGTTCTGGGCTTTTTTCCTTTCTAACACCTAGCAAGCTCTAACTGCTAGGTGGGAGACCTAAATAGATCCATTTCTAGCTCGTTAGCTGTCATCAGTAGGCCACACCCATATCCTCCCTGTAAAGGCACAGTATCAATTTTCTTACTTCTTCGTAGGGTTTATGTGTGTTTTTCTTCTAGCCAGGTTTTCCCTACGTAGCCAAGGTTTTTTTTTTGTAGCTCCAGCTCAATAGAATCTCATCTACTCGGTTCTGGGCTTTTTTCCTTTCTAACACCTAGCAAGCTCTAACTGCTAGGTGGGAGACCTAAATAGATCCATTTCTAGCTCGTTAGCTGTCATCAGTAGGCCACACCCATATCCTCCCTGTAAAGGCACAGTATCAATTTTCTTACTTCTTCGTAGGGTTGATGTGTGTTTTTCTACGTAGGGAAAACCTGGCTAGAAGATATATATATATATATATATATATATATATTTGATTTATATGCCGCCCTTCTCTGGAGACTCAGGGCGGCTTACAATGCGTTAAGCAATAGCCTTCATACTTTTGTATATTTTATACAAAGTCAGCTTATTGCCCCCACAAACTGGGTCCTCATTTCACCTACCTTAGAAAGGATGGAAGGCTGAGTCAACCTTGAGCCTTGGAGAGATTCGAACCAGCAGAAATTGCAGGCAGCTGTGTTAATAACAGGGTGCTTAGACCACTGTACTATATGTATATATATATTTATGTTTATAGGTTTTTGGTTATTCAGGTTTTCTCCCATGTAAAATTGGAAGTGTCTTGGCAACGTTTCGACAAAGTCTCATTCATCATCTTCAGGCTGGTGTTTTCAGCTTCATGCTTCTAGGAGCAATGTGAGATCGCAGCTCTTTCTTCTTTTTAACTGCCCGTGGGGGTGTGAACTGATTGGGTGGGGGCTTGGCTGTGTTCTGATTGGGTGGAGGTGTGTTCTGATTGGTTGGGGGTTTGGCTGTGCTCTGATTGGATGGAGGGTTGGCTGTGGTCTGATTGGCTGGGGGTGTGTTCTTTTTAGGTGGGGGCTTGTTTGTGCTCATGTTAGTCTGAGTTGCAGGGGGATTTGAGCTGGTGAGCTGCATTGCTGTTGTTTGGCTTCGCATTCATGGTCGTGCGACATCATCATGGTGGGTGTCAGTTTGCTTCATGTATGGATTGGAGGGATTTAAAGTGGCTAATGATGCAGCTGTGATTTGGCTTCTGGTTTGTGGCCGTGCTTCATTGGTGTGGGTTTGCTTTTTGCGTGGATGTGTGGTGGTGACATCTTGTGTGGTTTTTGTGAGTGTGGGTCTGGTGTCATTCTTTGTGTTAGGGACTCATTTGTCAATGAGGGCGGGTTTCCAAATGGCTGGTAGGCGGGAGGTATCATCTCGTTTATTCATGCTGTGTGGGCGTTTTTCTATCTCGATGGCTTCTCTGATTATTCTGTTGTTAAAGTGTTCAGTTTTGGCGATAGTTCTGGTCTTTTTAAAGTCAATATTATGTCCTGTGGCTTTAAGGTGTTGGACCAGGGAAGAAGTTGGTTCCTCTTTTCTGACTGAGTTCTTGTGTTCTTCAATGCGTGCACTTATTCTTCTGTTGGCTTGTCCGATGTATGTGGTGGGCCAGGCGGTGCATGGGATTTCATATACTCCTTGATTTTCTGACTCAATTTTGTCTTTGGGGTGTCTTAGGATGGTGGATATTTTTTGGTTTGTGCAGAATGCTGTCTTGATGTTGTGTTTGTGGAGGATCTTGCTGATTCTGTCTGTGGTGCCTTTTATGTATGGGAGAAGGGCTTTGCCGTTTTCTTGTTTTCTGTCTTGGGCTTTAGTGGGGGTTTCTTTTTGGATTAGGTTGGTAATCTTATTTCTTTGGAATCCGTTGGATGTTAGTATGTTAGTGAGAGTGTGTAGTTCGGTTTTTAGGTGTTGTTCGTCAGCTAAGCGTTTTGTTCTGGAAATGAGTGTCTTGGCTACAGAGTTAATCTGTGCTGGGTGGTGGTGTGAGAGTGCGTGCAGATAGCGGTTTGTGTGTGTTTTCTTCTGGTAAATGGTGTGTCCTAGTGAGCCATTGGATTTTTTGTAGACTAAGACATCCAGGAAGGGAAGTTGGTTGTTAGCTTCTGTTTCCATGGTGAACTGCATTTTGGGATGTAGGCTGTTGAGGTGTGTGAGGAAGTTGTCCAGTTTTTCTGTCCCATGTGGCCAGATTATGAAGGTGTCATCTACATATCTGAGCCAGAGTTTGGGTTTGTGATCCGATTTTTCTAGAGCTTGGGTGATGGCTGATTTTATGACCGGGGTTTTTTTTGTTTTTGTTTTTTTGTTTTTTGCCATGGCTGTTAATCGAATCAATGCAGGTAAGGAAGTCACACGGTGGTTAGGCAAATGCAGCCTCCCCCACTGACTTTGCTGGTCAGAAGCCAGCTGGGAAGATCGCGAAAATTGATCACATGACCCTGGGATGCTGCAACCATCATAAATACATGTCTCTTGCCAAGCAACCAAATTTTGATCATGTGACTGTGAGGACGCTGCAACAGTTGAAGTGCGAGGACCGTTCATAAGCCACTTTTCCAGCACTGTGGTAACTTTGAGCAGTTGCTAAAAAAATTGTTGTAAGTTGGGGACTATCTGCATAACACCTTGAGTACCCTAGCTAACTCCAAAGATGCTATAATTCTTCATTGAAAAGATGACGCATATCACAAATATCATTGACTGGCACTAATGGTTGATACAGGTTGTTGCCAGCATCCTAGCTATTAACCAAGTATCTTCTCAAAATATATTATTATTATTATTATTATTATTATTATTATTATTATTATTATTATATTTTTATTCATTAAACATGAGACTCAGTCAAGTGAATATTTAAAAATGTATCACAAATATTATTGACTAGCACTGATAGTTGATTTGGGTATTATTATTATTATTATTATTATTATTATTATTACCAAATTTATTCATTAAACATGAAACTCAGTCAACTGAACATTTAAAAATGTGTCACAAATATGATTGACTGGTGCTAATGGTTGATATGGGTTGCTGCCAGCATCCTAGGTATCAACCAAGTATCATCATCATCATCATCATCATCATCATCATCATCATCATCATCACAACAATGAGAAATCACACCTTCCATTCTTTAGATGGTATTAGCCTTTCCTTCACCTCGAGTTTTCTTTTTATATTTTATTTATTATTCTAATTTATGTACTAATTTATTTACCATGAGCAAATTGTAATTATTTTATTTTGTATTATAATTTTATAATTGAGTGATATTATCATTGCATTTCAAAACTATTAACTTATTTAGTTTCATTTTCTTCTTTCTGGAGGAGGAAAAAAACTGTCTTTGTATATTTATATATTTTTTCAGCTGTTTGTGTGGAATGGTATTGTCAGAGAAACCGGAAGCGTTGCGGTGAGACTGGCTGGAAAATAGCAGGTTCCAAAAGCTTCACGAAAATCCAATCAGACAAACTGCTGTCGGTGGGTCTTTGGACTGGAACTGTCCTGTAGGGAGGGTGAAGAATGGGAGGTGCCTCGGATGATCAAGAGGAGCGGGCAAGTTCGTTGAAAGGTTAGAGGCAGTTCTTTGAACCAGCAGCAGGTGCAGCGGCCATTAAAAATGACCACTTTGAAGCTGGGGCAGCCGGAATAAGATTTTGTGCAGGAGCAGTGTTTGAATGAAGTACTGCGACAGCCGGCAAACATCTAAGCATGTGCAGAGCCAGACTTTGGTGAATAGTGTGTGAACTGGGTGAGAGAATATTTTCTGTTAAAATTTTGATCCCAAGGAAATCTAGGGGGAATATATTTAGAACTATTTCTTAGATCAGTGAACAAGCTACAGTTGTTTTGTTCTTGAGTGCTGGATAATATCTCTTTCTCGTCTCTGCATTGATTAGGGGACTGGAGACTAAAACATGGTTGCAGGAACTGGGTATGTCTAGGCTAGTGAAAAGAAGGACTAGAGGTGACATGGTAACAGTGTCCCAATATTTGAGGGGCTGCCACAAAGAAGAGGGGGACAATCTATTTTCCAAAGCACCAGAAGGCAAAACATGAAGCAATGGTTGAAAATAAAAAAAGAGAGAAGAAACTTAGAACTAAGGAGAAATTTCTTGACAGTGAGAATAATTAATCAGTGGAATGGTTTGCCTGTAGAGATTGTGGGTGCTCCATCACTGCAGGCTTTTGAAAAGAGATTGGATGACCATTTGTCTGAAATGGCATAGAGTCTCCTGCTTGGGCAGGTGGTTGGGCTAGAAGACTTCCAAGGTCCCTTCCAACTCTGTTATTCTGTCTTGAAATGACATCTGGAATGTCAAAGTTTTGAGGCAAGGTCTCCTTTTTGTGTTAATACAGATTGTATCCTCTCCTATGGAATTTTGAATAACCCATCAGTGAATTTTGATAGAACGTTTTAAGGACAAATGGGATTGCTTTTTGTTATTTTAATTTGTCCTGATCATCAGGTAAGTTTTGGAAGTATATCTGGAGAACAATTGTTCCTCTACCATGTAGCTTTGCATTTCTGAATGTGGATATCTTGAGAGTTGAATGCCCATTGTCATCTATTTTCCCTTATTACTCAACCTCCTTGTTTAGTAACTTGAATTAAACATTTCTTCCCTCCCTCTCTCCCTTGATTTTCTATTTACTACTTGGTGTTGTATCAATTATTTGGCAAATTCAGAGTATTCCCTGATATAGTTGAGCCTTTAGAACTCTCCCTTACTGGACCTTATTGGAGTGTGATGCTTCTATTTATTATTATTTTTTTAGAATGGCTCATAGCATCTGTATATTATAATATCTTATTGAGATTCTGCCTTGAGCATTCTCTGGGTTTTTTATGGTGGGGGAGATTAGATATGAATCCTGCAGGAAGGCCTGGAGGAACGTTGTCCATGGGGTCGCAATGGTTTAGACACGTTCGCGACTAACAACAACAAAATGAATCCTTGATATTGAAATTAAGTGTAGATTATAGACCTGCAGAGAACAGTGTCACTTTGCCCCAACTGATTGGTCCATGGAGAAACTGTGACTAAGAGGAACTTGGCCAAGGGACATAGCTGGATCTGCGATGATGGAACATTTTTCAGTACATAATTACAATTACATGTATTTTGGCTACTTGGACTCTTTGCTGTTGGGCTAAATGGACAACTTACAGAGAACGGCATTTAAGAATAGAGGAAAGTGGATATGGAGCAGACAGTAAAGGATTATTGTCCTTGAATGTGGTGGGTTCAAATCTACACTGAACCCTGAAGCTCACCAGGTTGGAGGAGATACCTCTATTCCATTCTTTTCTCACAGCACAGAGTTGCAGTGAGGCTAATTTGGGGTACCTCCCCCTAACCCAGCTAAATCCATGTAGTGGTGGGTTCTAACCAGTTTTACCACCGGTTAGCGATTGCCAAACTTGTGCTTCGTGCAAGCGCATTGAGCAAAAAAACAGCTGAGGCATGGCAATCCATTCTGCCGCGCCTTACAGCTGAGCTAAAAACAAAGGAATAAAGGTAGGTATAGCACACCTACCTTTGGGTAGGAGTGTTTGGGTAGCTAGGTGGGAGGGCCCAGCTGACGTTCGGAGTGAACCGGTTTGTTTCTGCTATCAGCTCTCCCGAACCGGGGAGAACCAGTAGCAACCCACCACTGAATCCATGGGATTCATACAGAAACATGATGGATGTCATTTTTTTGGATTATCAAAACAGTGACTCGGCCAGATTCATTTGCTGAGATGGGCAGCTGTAGAAATCACATCAACCAACCAACCAAACAACCAAACAGCCAACCAAACAATCAACCAGCCAACTGACCAATACAATAAACCAGCCTTAAACCTTGACTCTTTTTTTTCCCAGACAGATTGTACCCTTTCCCCCTTCTAGATCTCACCCCTAAGGAGAAAAGAACAGAATCTGAGGTATTTCTGAGTTGGGTTGCTTTTTATTCATCCAGATGTGAAATGGGTGAGCTGGGAAATCATGAACAGTTTGATCTGACAGTGCAAGAGGCAAATCTAGGATGGATTGAAATGGAGCAGCTGGTTCATTTTTTACCCTGGGTTTTTGAGATGTTCCTCTGGGTGAACTTCATGGGGAGGGCTTCGTGGACACCATACAAGTGATGTCACTGGTTTCTGCTTCCCACTGGACCTCAGCATCCTCTGGGTAAAAACCAATTAACATGCAGGTAAGAACCATCGTTGTGCCTGGGTTGAGCTCATCTCGGTGAGGAGGGAAGACCTTGGGTGCACTGCGCTTGCCTTGGTAAAGTTTGAGGAAAGAAACACAACAATGTTAGAAAATAGGACAAATTCATGGCAGCAATAAATGGTTGACCCCTCTTGTTAAACTATGATTCTTTTAGCCATTGTTCACTTATACCACAAAAACCATTGTTTGCGGGGCTATTCTATGACTAGAGGCCCACACTGATGCAAAGCCAATTGTGAAGTTTGTTATCCTGGTATACTAATCCATCCAACATCCTTGGTGTACTAATCGGTCCACCAAGAGGCCTTGGTGGAGCAGCGGACTAAAGTGCTATTAAAGTAGCACTTAGCTGCCAGCTGCCTGTAATTACTGCGAGTTCAAATCTCACCAGGCTCAAGGTTGACTCAGCCTTCCATCCTTCCGAGGTACGTAAAATGAGGAGCTGGATTGTGGGGGCAATAAACTGACGTTGTATAAAAAAGAACACCGCTTGGGGGAGGGGGGCAAAAGCAGGTATATACAAAAGTATGAAGGCTATTGCTTAACGCATTGTAAGCTGCCCTGAGTCTCCGGAGAAGGGCGGCATATAAATTGAACTAATAAATAAGTAAGCAAATAAATAAATAAATAAATAAATAAATATTCTGGATTGTTGCTGCCATATTCTGACCTAGGCTTTTCCGGCAGCACGAAGCCAAGGACTCGTCCCGATAAAACCCTCTTATTTTTTCATTTACAGTGAATTCCTCTCCAGCAAAGTCCTTCTCCCACAGTCTTTCAATACAGTTCACAATTACTGACCTTTATCAGGCTTGGAGAGTGGCCAGGCCGATACCTTTCAGACGCCACAACACTTGGCAAGAATGCAGGAGTGAACTAATTGTCTCCTGCAAACTCCACTCCCCTTTCGCTCATCTTTTATTCCCTCTGGGAGGGGCCATTCATCGTTCACCTGTGGCCTTACTCCCAAGTCGACTCTTGTTCCTTAGCTGTTCCCTTCTTCTGGCAGCTCTGCACATGCACACACTGGGAACAGGCTCCAGCTGTTCATCTGCCTCACTGATGTCTGACTCCGAAGGCAGCTGATAACTGGTATACGGCCCTGGCCCCCTCTTTGCCTTTGATGCAGAGCCCTCATCAGAGCCTTCCCCAGACTCCAGGACTGGCCCATGTTCCTCCCCAACCTCCTCACCCTCCAAATCTGCTGCCAGATCTGTTGGCCGGCCACAACATGCCAGCCCTTTTCATATTTCCAAGCTTGCATCACACACCATATGTTACAGAGATTGTCCTACAACGTCTTGACACAAATGAAAACAAGTCCATTAGTCTCCCTGAGGGAGAACAATGTAATTTCCTCCTTACCTCTGGTCTTGGAAATTGTCTTTGTGACAGGCGTAACAAAGGATGGATGTTCCACCACACAGGTGAAAACCTCTCCCGATTCCCAGTCGTAAAAGTAGACGCTGAGTCTACTCTCAGCAGTGTAGGTACCATTTGGTTCTTCTCTCATTTCAATTGGATCAGGATTCAGGTGTCCATTCTTCTCCCGAGTCCAGGTAATTTTCAACCCCTGTTCCTTTTGCAGATTGTTCACAACACAGCTGATCTTGCTATTTCTATCAATGTACAAGGCTCTTGGTGTTGGGGGCAGAATATATACATTAATATCTCCAGAGGGACAATCGCTTCCACCTAAGGATGAAAAAATTAATGTCAGTTCCTTAGTCAACTTTCATTTCTTCCCCACCCAACAGGCTCTTGATCTGATCTATACTGGAGCTGCTTTTGAGTTTAGTAAATCACATGAAGTGTTAATACTATTTTATAAGGCTTGGTAAGGCCACATTTGGAATATGGCATGCAGTTTTGGTCACAACAATGTAAAAAAGATGTGGAGACTCTAGAAAGAGTGCAGAGAAGAGCAACAAAGATGATTAGGGGACTAGAGGCTAAAACATATGAAGAACAGTTGCAGGAACTGGGTATGTCTAGTTTAATGAAAAGAAGGACTAGGGAGACATGATAGCAGTGTTCCAATATCTCAGGGGTTGCCACAAAGAAGAGGGAGTCAAGCTATTCTCCAAAGCACCTGAGGGTAGGACAAGAAGCAATGGGTGGAAACTAATCAAGGAGAGAAGCAATTTAGAACTAAGGAGAAATTTCCTGACAGTGAGAACAATTAAATCAGTGGAACAACTTGCCTCCAGAAGTTGTGAATGCTCCAACACTGGAAGTTTTAAAGAAGATGTTGGATAACGTTTTGTCTGAAGTGGTGTAAGGTTTCCTGCCTAAGTAGGGGGTTGGACTAGAAGACCTCCCAGGTCCTTTCCAACTCTGTTATTCTATTCTAAATATAAGTCAATAGCCATAGCACTTAAACTTATATACCATTTCATAGTGCTTTAATGGTCCTCTCGAAGCAATTTACAGTCAGAATATTGCCCTCAACCATCTGGGTTCTCATTTTATTGGCCTCTGAAGGATGGAAGGCTGAGTTAAACTGGAGCCAGTCAGGACATCAAACTCCTGGCAGTCAGCAGTGAGCAAGCCTGCAATACTGCATTTTAACCACTGTGCCACCACTGGCTCCAATCTAGCCAGAAAGAAAAGTTTCCCCTCCCAGTCTAGGGAGATTCTCAGTCATCCAGATCACGATTGTCCCAAAGGTGCTTTTTCAAGAGTTAACTGGACTTTTTGGTTTTTCTTTGACAAGGTTTCACTTCTCATCCAAGAAGCTGAAGAGGAGTTGAACATGTTATGGCCCACCAGTGGCCAGTGGATCTGACAGCAGATTCAGACAGTGAGGAGGTTGGGGAGGAACATGGGCCAGTCTTGGAGTCTAGGGAAGGCTCTGATGAGTGTTCTGCATCAGAGGCAGAGATGGGGCCAGGGCCGTCTGACAGTTGTCAGCTACCTTCGGAGTCAGACATCAGTGGGGCAGAAGAACAGCAAATGGTCTTCTGAATGACGTGGAATGGTAAGGCTTCATGGGCCACCTGGCAAGAGAAGATATCGCCAGTATTCCATTCCCGCTTGCTAATGGTCAACCTGCTATAGGCAAAATACTGTTCGGGTGTGTTGGACTGTAAATTGGGTGGGCCAGTGTGGTATGTTGATTCACTGAGCGGTTGCCCATTCTGGAGCCATTTCACAAAGATGTCTCTAGGATCAAAACCTTCAATGAGGTATGTGAGACTGAGTACTTCTTGCGAATTCAGTTGTTCTGCTGGAGGTGGGAGGATGTAGAGAGAAGGGGTGCTCGGCTTTCTATTTGAACGGTGGGAAAGAAAAGGAAAAGGAGTCAGGAGAATATTTAGCGCACATTCTTTATCGTGTTTAACCGTAACTGCTGCTTGGAGCGGCCACACTTAAATGTTGAAGGCATTTTCTCTTTGGCAATGGAACAAAAATTATTAGTTCATCAGCTTGGAGCAGGGGTCTGCAACCTTAAACACTCAAAGAGCGATTTGGACCCATTTCCCACAGGGAAAAAAAAACCACTGAGCCACAAAAGCCACAAAACCTGGGTGGGCGTGGCCAACTCAACATCACACATTTCCACCAGTCACATGATGACCCCCAGCCATGCCTAACCAGCCGGTCATTAGGGCAGAGAACCAGGAACCACAAAACCCTTTTCTCTCCCCCCCTCTCTGTATCTATGTGTGTGTCTCTCTCCCCCTTTCCCTGTCTCTCTTTCTGTAACTCTCTCTCCCCCTCTCCCTCTCTATCTTCCCCTCTCTCTCCCCCCCTCTCTCTGTATCTCTCTGTCCCCCTCTCTCCCCCTCTCTCTGTATTTCTCTCTCCCCCTTTCCCTCTTTCATCCCCTCTTCCTCTCTATCTTCCCCTCTCTCCCCCCTCTCTGTATCTCTCGTCTCCCTCTCCCTCTCTCTCCCCCTATCTCTGTATTTCTCTCTCCCCGCTCTCCCTCTCTATCTTCCCTTCTCTCTCCCCCCTCTCTCTCTCTGTATTTCTCTGTCTCTCTCCCCCCCTCTAACTCTACCTCTCCCCCTCTCTCCCCCTTTCTCCCCCTCTCTCCCCCTCTCCCTCTCTATCTTCCCCTCTCTCCCCCTCTCGCTCTGTATCTTCCCCTCTCTCTCCCCCTCTCGCTCTGTATCTTCCCCTCTCTCTCCCCTCTCTCTCTGTATCTCTCTGTCTCTCTCTCCCCCTCTCCCTCCCTATCTCTGTATTTCTCTCTCACCCTCTCCCTCTCTATCTTCCCCTCTCTCTTCCCCCTCTCTCTCCCTCTCTCCCCTCTCTCTGTATCTCTCTATGTCTCTCTCACCCCCTCTCCCTCTCTATCTTCCCCTCTCTCTCTGTATCTCTCTGTATATTTCTCCCCCTCTCCCACTATCTCTCCCCTCTCTCCCCCATCTCTGTATCTCTCTCTTCCCCCTCCCTATCTATCTTCCCCTCTCTCTCCCCCTCTCTGTCTCTTTCTCCCCCCTCCCTCTCTCTCACCCTCTCTCTATATATATATATATCTCCCCCCTTCTCTCTTCCACTCTCTCTTTATTTCTTTATCTCTCTCTCCCCCTCTGTATCTCTCTCTGTGTTTCACTTCTCATCCAATGAGCTTCTTCGGCTCATCCCAGAAGTTTCTTCAGAGCTGAAGAAGCTTCTTGGATGAGAAGCAAAATGTCTTCAAAGAAAAACCAGAAAGTCCAGTTACCTCTTGAAAAAGCACCTTGGGGTATAGCTAAGAACCTGATTAATGTAGTGCAGTGTGAGGTTCTTTTATCCCTTACATGCTGTTTTCGGGTAGGGGAAAAAATGTACTCTTGATATTGGGGACCTGTGGATATATAAATTATAAATTTTAAAATTCTAAAACATAAATTAGGCACAGGCCATCAAGAGGGAGAACAGCCACGAGAATTGCATTTGCACCACGTTGGGAAAAATGAGGAAACGCCTACAGAAGAAAATATAATTTTAAAAATATACTAGATTGTGCAGAAATGGATAGGTTGACATTAAAGATAAAGGATAAAGAAGATACTTTTTAACATGGGATTTGTTTTATCAATGGTTAGACAACAGGAGGGAGAAATTAGAAATTGGAAATCATGATTATGTATAAGGAAATTGACCCAGATAATACACTGTTTGCTAAGCACTTACGTATGTTAAAAACAAATGTATAAATAAAATGTTAAAAGAGAGAGAGAGAGAACAAAAGAAATATCCATGATTAGAGACAATGAGAAACCTATATGCGGATCAAGAAGCAACAGTGAGAACTGGACACGGAACCACTGATTGGTTCAAAATTGGGGAAGGAGTCCGGCAAGGCTGTATACTGTCACCCTGCCTATTTAACTTATATGCAGAGCACATCGTGAGAAAGGCGGGGCTAGATAAATCACAAACTGGAATTAAGATTGCCCGGAGAAATACCAACAACCTCAGATATGCAGATGATACCACTCTAATGGCAGAAAGTGAAGAGGAACTAAAGAGCCGCTTGATGTGGGTGAAGAAGGAGAGTGCAAAAGCTGGGAAGACTCTCACCCTGGTCACCACTTCTTTACCCTCCTACCATCAGGAAGGAGATATAGAAGTATAGCCAGCTGCACAAACAGGCTGAAGAACAGTTTTTATCCGTGGGCTGTCGGACTCCTGAATGAGAAATAACATCATAACTACATAGTATGATGGACTGCAGGGCCGGTGCAATGTGTAACAAGTTCCCACTGGTGCAATAGGACTGGGTGTTTTGTTAATATGATTTATTGGGTTAGGGGTTTTCTGTCTTCACTGTGAGCTGTATTGTGTTGGGGGGGGCGCACTGAGGGAGCTCGACCAATCTCATTGTACATATGTTGTGCACTGACAATAAAGATTTGAATTTGAATTTGGCTTGAAACTCATCATGAAGAAAACTAAGATCATGGCACCAACTGGAAAATAAGTCCTAGCATGATTTTTCAGGATGCTTGTAATATAAACCCTACCCCAAAAAGAAGCCACAGTTAAGATTGTCAAGCAGACGGAGGTGTACACACACACACACACACACACGAAAGAAAAAGCATTGTTGAGAAACCTCTAATCCTAAGGAAAAAATTCTCCATACTCGACCAAAGGAAGTGCAAAGAAAGAGGAGAGAACTCACCTTTCTGAGGGCTCAGAGGGACGCTGTCTCCAGGGAAGATGAACCCCAAAAAGACAAAAAGGATGATGGACCCCATTGTGAAAGTCAGACTGAAGTCTCACAAAGGCTCCTTGTGCAGTTATACAATTCCAGCAAGATGAAAGAAATGAGCTTCCAAGCACCTGGCTAGAGCTTCAGGAGAAAGTTAGCAAGCTGACTCAGAGGGGGGAAGTTAAACATAATCCGAAGAGAGTCTTGGCGTTACATGCTGTTGGTTCTTTTTCCTCATTGGCCCAATTCATTTGGTTCTCCTCCAATCCCATGCGACTAAGGTTGATCCCGGAACAATATTGACTTGAGTGGCCACATGCCACCCAATGTTGGCAACTCCTGACACTCTGATTTCTCTTTGACCTAAACCTCCACGTAACTGGTAGTAAAAAAAAAAAAATTTTGAATGCCACCACTGTTTTAGAGGGTATTAAGACTCCACATAGAATTGCTAAGATATATACAGATTGTGAAATACATGTTGGATAGGCCAAAATGGAAGAAGGAAAGTTTTACTAATTATGGGGTCATGCAAAAAATAAATAAATCAATCAAATCAAAAAATATTGGAAAGAAATACAACAATCCAAACCATTCTAAAAAATAACATCAAATCTGAAACCATGGAAGTTTCATATAGAAATATTGTATTGCCAGAAAATGAACCTGAAAATTAATAAATTTTGTAAGAATCGTGAATGTTGATAATGTAACTATAATGTACTGTATGGTATTGTACTGTTACACCCAGCTGTACATCTCCACCCCGGCCCACCCCAACGATGCCCTTGAAGTGATGTCCCGGTACTTGGAGGCCGTACGGATCTGGATGGGGAGGAACAGGCTCAGGCTCAACCCATCCAAGACCAAGTGGCTGTGGTTTCCGATATCCTGATATAGTCAGCTGGTGCCATCGCTGACTATTGGGGGTGAATCATTGGCCCCCACAGAAAGGGCTCGCAACTTGGGTGTCCTCCTGGATTCACGGCTGTCTTTAGAAGAGCACTTGACGGCCGTGACCGGGAGGATTTTTCATCAGGTTCGCCTGATTCACCAGTTTCACCCTTTCTAGATCGGGACTCCTTACTCACGGTCACTCATGCCCTCGTCACCTCCCATCTGGACTTTTGCAACGCTCTCTACATGGGGCTCCCCTTGAGGAGCACTCGGAGGCTCCAACTGACGCAGAGTGCGGCCGCGCGGGTGGTGATGGAAGTGACATAGCGCTTCCATGTAACACCTCTCCTGCACGAGCTGCACTGGCTCCCGGTGGTCTTCCGAGTGCGCTTCAAGGTTTTGGTTATCACCTTTAGAGCGCTCCATGGCTTAGGACCTGGTTATTTACGGGACCGTCTCCTACCACCAAAAGCCTCCCACCAACCAGAACGCTCCCATAGAGAGGGGCTCCTCCGGGTGCCATCGGCCAAACAATATCAACTGGCGGCCCCCAGGGGGAGAGCCTTCTCTGTGGGGGCACATACTACATGGAACGAGCTCCCCCCGGAGATACAGAGGATCCCGGATCTGCGCACCTTCCATCGCACGCTCAAAACGTTCCTATTTCATCAAGCCGGCCTGACCTAAGTCTTTCCCCTTTTTAAATGGAAATTTTAAATTTGATTTTAAATTATTGGGGTTTTAAATTTGTTCAGCCAAATTATTTAATTCGTTTTAGTCTATTTTAAATTTTGTATTTATATGTTTATTCTATGGCTGTTCACCGCCCTGAGTCCTTCGGGAGTAGGGCGGTATACAAATTCATGAATGTTGATAATGTAATTATACTGTCCTGTATGTTATTGTACTGTTCTCTACCGTACCATACCATACACTACTATTATAAGGGTACAGTACGTGACCGGTACTTGGGGATTCTGCTGGACTTACAACTCCTCCTGAAAGATTTGTCTTATGTGCCATTTTGCTCTTTCCTCCACCAGGAAGACCTTTATCCTCTACATGGGGCTGCTCTTGAAGACCATACTGAAGCTATGACCAGTACAAGATCAAGGGTGGGCTGGTGGGATTCGCAGGGGTTCGGGAGAACCTGTAGCTAAGATTCTGTGCAGTTCACAGAACCCCCAAATCCAACTCCTGGCTGGCCTGCCCACCCCACCCCTCCCAGGAGACCCCACGCGGCCCATTTTGGATGCAGGTAATTTTAAGGCACACACGGAAGCTCAGGAAGGACAAAAAACAGGCCTGCTGGAAGTTTGGGAAGGCCCAAAATGGGCCCACTTCCAGCCTCCAGAGGGCCTCCAGAGCCTGGGGAGGCCATTTTTGCCCTTCCGGAGGTGGAAAAAAGTCTCTGGAGCCTGGGGAGGGTAAAAACACCCCACACAAACACCGTGGTGCAGGAGGCAGACTAGGCCATGCCCACTATGGCCAAGCCCACCCAACAACCGGGCACAGAACCCCTTGCTAAATTTTTTGAGGTCCACTCCTGCGTTGAAGACCATACTGAAGCTATGAGTGGTACAAAATGAAACATTGTGAGCAGCAATCGGGACTTTACATTACATTCAAGCATCTTCAAAGCTACCTGACGTGCAATGGTTGCCAGTAGGCATCTGATTACAATTCAAGATGGCGGTCATCCTCTCTGAAGCTCTTTCCAGCAGTGCCCAAGTAGGTCATACGAAGGTCATCTATCCGGTAGAGCACAAAGCAGAAGAGAAGATTGGGAAATTCTTCGGGGCCATTTTGTTAAATGATCATTAATACATGAAATAGGGACACGTCAACTGTTAAGTTGTGCCAGCAAAACAAACGAGTCTCCTCCATTGTGTCTTGCTTCTCCCTGGAGACATTTGGCACGAGGGCTTTAGTGACAGAACAAAAGTACAGTGTTCGGAGAGAAGACATGATTTGCTGCAGATATTCATCGGTAAATATCATTTATGTTGACAAATGAATAATCCCATTTTACAGACCTGACTTCTTTGTCCTTCCTGAAACAATTCTATTCAACGCATTCTGGACATGACGCAATGGCTTTAATTTGTGAACAGAGGTTTTTGATTGGGAGCCGAGCTGGTGGGGTAAGTAGGTGTGGGAGGAGGCGGCACTAGGCTAATTTGTTTGAATGACCGCCGGTCCCCAATAGGCCTCGACTTCTCAAGATCATCAGACAAAGGGTTGAAGTGCTACTGGTTCATCCGAACCATTGAATTTCACCACTGGTCAGACATTCTGTTATAATAAAATAGTTTTGTTTGAGACTAATTGTGTCCTGTAATGACAAATTGAGCTTAGGTGACAACACTTCTAGTAGAGTAGAGTAACAGAGTTGGAAGGGACCTTGGAGGTCTTCTAGTCCAACCCCCTGCTTAGGCAGGAAAACCTACACCACTTTGGACAAATGGTTATCCACATCTTAAAAACTTCCAGTGTTGGAGCATTCACAACCTCTGGAGGCAAGTTGTTCCACTGATTAATTGGTCTAACTGTCAAATGTGTCTCCTTCCTTCCTTCCTTTCTTTATTCCTTTCTTCCTTCCTTCCTCTATTTTATATTAGCCATTTGGCTCTCTTTTAATTATTTGGCAAAGTCGCTGTATTCCTTGACATGGTCTCTCTTGTTCGGTCCCTGAGTTTGACGCTTCCATTTATTATCACTTGATTTTGATCATAGCAGCCTTATATTATAACGGCTTACTAAGATGTTCCTATGAGAACATTTTGGCTTTTTTGTATTGGATGTGTCTCCTTGATATTGAAATTGGTTACAGTTAATACACCTGCAGAAAATTGTGTCGTTTTGCCCCAATTACTGTGTTTCCCCAAAAATAAGACATCCCCTGATAATAAGCCCAGTCGGGCTTTTGAGTGCATGTGCTAAAATAAGCCCCCCTCAAAATAAACCCTCACCCAAAAATAAGCCTTCCCTGAAAATAAGCCCTCCCCAAAAATAAGCCCTCCCAAAAATATTTAAATGCATGTGCAGTCAGGCCCTGCCATTTCCACGGGTTAGGCCTAGGGAGACAGAGCTGGAAATCAAGAGGAGCCCCGTCTTGCTCCACACACACCCAAAATAATAAGACAACAACACACACACACACACGAAAATAAGCCCAAGCACTTATTTCAGGGTTCAAAAAAAATAAGACAGGGTCTTATTTTTGGGGAAACACAGTAATTGGTCCATGGAGAAACTGTGTGTCACAGGCAGTTGGCCAAGGGACATGACTGGATCTGGGAGGAAGGGACGTTTTTCAATAAATGATTACAATTACACGTATTGCAACTAATTTGACTTTTTGCTCTTAGGCTAAGTGGGCAACCGACAGAGAAGGGCATTTAAGAATAGAGGAAAGTGGATACGGAGCAGACAGTAAAGGATCATTGTCCTTGAACGTGATGGATTCAAATCTACACTGAACCCTGAAGCTCACCAGGTTGGAGGAGATGCACCTATGTCCATTCTTTTCTCACAGCACAGGGCTGCACTGAGGCTAATTTGGGGTATCCGTACATTACCCAGCTAAATCCATTGGCCTTCTGTGGGATTCATACAGAAACATGATCAACTCCATTTTGTTGGATTCTCAGAACGATGATCTGCCCAGATTCATTTGCTGAGATGGATGCAGGGGTGGGCTGCTGAGGGTTCGCAGGGGATCAGGAGAACCTCTGGATAAGATTCTGTGCAGTTTGGAGAACCCCCAAATATCCTGCCCTACCCACCCTGCCCCGCCACTCTAGGGAGTCCCCACACGGCCCATTTTGGATGCAGGTAAGAGCAGGGTGTGCGGAGAGGCTCAGGGAGGCCAAATTACAGACCTACCAAAAGTTCAGGAAGTCCAGAAATGGACCTGTTTCTGGCCTCCAGAGGGCCTCCAGAGCCTGGGGAGGTTGTTTTCGCCCTCCCAGAGGCTGCAGTACAGCACTCGAACCACTGCGCCACCGCCGCTCTTAAAGAATAGAGATGCCAGAGGAAGTCAGAAATTCCAATATAGTCCGTTCATCATCATTAGTTCTCACGATAAACCAGATTTTGTTTTTGTTTTTGGCAAAATATTTTATTGTAAAATGTTTATGAAGTATCAATAGTAAGCAGAGGAAACAGGCACTGGTGGGAACAGACAGAACTAAGGTTTCACAAAAGAAATTAGGTTGACCGTTAGAAGCAAATGTTGTTGGTGTCAGAGAAGGCGAAGGGGAGGTCAACCACAGATGGATGACCCATGTTCTTACTTACTATGTTCTTCCTTTACCCATGTTCTTACTTATAGGCTTCTGAATTGAGTGGTAGGGCAAGGCTTCGTGGGTCACCAGGCAAGGGAAAGGATCTCCAGAACTCCATTCCTGTTTAGTGATGGTCAACCTGCAGTTGGCATAATACTGATTGGATATCTTAGACCAGAGGTTTCAAACTCGATTTCATTTTTTATATATATAAAAGTTTTTTTTTATTTTATAGACAAACAAACATACAATACATAATCAATCAGTCAGTGTATCATCTGAGTACAACTTTTGTGTCTTCTTCCTAGAACTGGATTACATTGAGGGCTGAATCAGGGTTGTTTTTGACCTTGGGGGACCGGGGTGGATGTTGTCAGGGTGGGTGTGGCCACATTGATGTCACTCGTGTCGTGGGCACCTGTGGTGACCCGAGCGGTCTCCCAGCAAAAACAAGCTCTCGAGCTCTATTTTTGGCTGCAATGGCCTCCTGCAACCCTCTGCCAGGAAAAACGGCGTTTGGGAGTGCTGCCCCTGGCCCTTTCAAACTCTGTTTTCAGCTGCGATGGCCTTCTGCATCCCTCTGCTGGTGAAAACAGAGCTCGGGAGGGCCACCCGCGGCCCTCGTGAGCTTCATTTTCAGCTGCAACAGACTCCTGCAATCCTCTGCCAGTGAAAATGGAGCTTGGGAGGACCACCTGCGGCCCTCCCAACCCCTATTTTCACTGGCAGAGGCAGCATGGGCCGGTTCTTTGCTGTTTCCAGGGCGGCCCCGCAGGCCAGATCTAAGCACCTCATCATCTTGAGTTTGACACCCCTGCCTTAGACTCTAAGATGGGTGACCAGTGACGTATGCTGATTTCCTCATTAGCTGCTTGTTCTGGAGCCATTGCATAAGTGGAAAGAAACCTTCTAGGAGGGCTCTGATGATGTCCATGTTCCTCAAATTCAGCTGTTCTGCTGGAGGTAAAAGAATGTAGACAGAAGGAGCTTTTGATTTTCCATCTGAACAATGGGAAAAGAAAAAGAAAAGGAGTGAGGAGAATATTTAGTACAGATTCTTTTATCATGTTTAACTGTGACCACACTTAAATTTCTCTTTGTCATAGATTAGTTCATTAGCTTAGACCAGGGTTCCCTAACCCAGCAGGCTATGCCCACCCACTGGGACATCATTGCATCCTGGTTTTTTACCTTCTGGATATGCGCAGAAGGCTCTTGCAGTATCCTTCCCCTGAAGTTCGTTAAGAATGGAGATTTTGCAGTATCCTTCCCCTGCCACGCCCACCAAGCCACATCCACAGAACCGCTAGTAAAAAAATTTGAATTTCACCATTGCTATTGATGGAGTTATTGTTGGAAAACCAGGCTTGGAAAACCTTTGGACATGCAGATTTGTTCTGTGAAGGCATAGCCAGCCCAGGCCCAATGCCAAACATCCCGGCAGAGTAGCTTCAAGCCACAATGCATATGGGTAATGAGGAACGAGTCAGGCCGGTCACAAGATCACAGGTAAAACAACAAACGAACTTGGTTACTATATCAAATGGGCCTGTGAGGCGGAAGAGTGGCGGTGTGTGGGAGGGAGCCAGAGAGAATGCCCTTAACGCAGTATCTGACAGCCCAGCATTATTCCCTGGGGATGGGCAACCCAAGCGGTGCACGATAAGGGGAGGAAGCAACAATAGCTAAGCCTCCATCGATTAACATGCCTGAAGTAAAAACGACAGAGTTAATTATAGATGGAAGGCAGTGGATGAGCCAATCACGCGCACAATGGCCAAATTGATCAATGATGTATAAAGGCAAATATCTCCTCAATGGTAATTTTTACATCTGACGATATATGTATTTTTAGGATAGTTCGCAATATATGTATATATGTATATATGTATATATAAAAAGTTAAAATCTCGGGTGTTTTCCCATGTCATTAAAAGTCTGTTAGTTAAAATGCTTGAAATCCTGGCTAAGATCTCAGCTCAAAATCCTCCAAAATCCCAACAAAACACTTTGTAAGTTCTTTTAAAACTCTGTCTAAAATCCTAACCAACACTTTAAAGGTTTGGCAACGTTTCGACAAGCTCTCTACCTTGTCATCTTCCGGCCTTTACTATCAGTTTAGAAGTTGTGGGTCCTGCTTCATTATCCTAGCTGCAGCCTGACTGCTTTTCAGAGTAAATTTCTCTGTAATTTCTCCATAGCCACCTTCTGTACACATATGACGATATGTACATAAATATCTAGACTAAAACATAAGAAGAATGGTTGCAGGATTAGGGTATGGCCAATCTAGAGAAAAGAAGGACTGGGGTGACATGATAGCAGTCTTCCAGTATTGGAGGGGATGCCACAAAGAAAAAGGGGGTCAACTTATTTTCCAAAGCTCCAGAAGGCAAGACAAGAAGCAATGGGTTTCTGTTTGATGTAAACCCCCACATAACTGGTAGTAAAAAAAAATTAAATGCCACCACTGTTTAAGAAGGTATTAAGACTCCACATAGAATTGGTAAGATATGTACAGATTATGAAATACATGTTGGATAGGCCAAAATGGAAGAAGGAACGTTTTACCAATTATGGGGTCATGCAAAAAATCAATCAATCCATCAAATCAAAAAAATATTGGAAAGAAATACAACAATCCAAACCATTCGAAAAAATAACATCAAATCTGAAACCATAGAAGTTTCATATAGAAATATTCTATTTCCAGAAAATGAACCTGAAAAATAATACAATTTTGTAAGAGTCATGAATGTTGATAATGTAATTATACTGTCCTGTATGGTATTGTACTGTTCTCTACCGTACCATACCATACACTACTATTATAAGGGTACAGTACGTGACCGTTACCTGGGGATTCTGCTGGACTTACAACTCCTCCTGAAAGATTTGTCTTATGTGTCACTTTTGCACTTTCCTCCATCAGGAAGACCTTTATCCTCTACATGGGGCTGCCCTTGAAGACCATACTGAAGCTATGACCGGTACAAGATCAGGGGTGGGCTGGTGGGGGTTCGCAGAGCTTTGGGAGAACCTGTAGCTAAGATTCGGTGCAGTTCAGAGAAACCCTAAATCCAACTCCTCGCTTGCCTGCCCACCCCACCGCTCCCAGGAGACCCCACGCGGCCCATTTTGGATAAAGGTAATTTTAAGGCACACACGGAAGCTCAGGAAGGACAAAAAACAGGCCTGCTGGAAGTTTGGGAAGGCCAGAAACGTGCCCATTTCCAGCCTCCAGAGGGCCTCCGGAGCTTGGGGTGGCCATTTTCGCCCTCCCGGAGGCTGGAGAAAAGTCTCTGAAGCCCAGGGAGGGTAAAAACACCCCACACAAACACCGTGGTGCAGGAGGCCGACTAGGCCATGCCCACTATGGCCAAGCCCACCCAGCAACCGGGCACAGAACCCCTTGCTAAATTTTTTGAACTCCACCCCTGCGTTGAAGACCATACTGAAGCTATGAGTGGTACAAAATGAAACATTGTGAGCAGCAATGGGGACTTTACATTACATTCAAGCATCTTCAGAGCTACCTGAGGTGCAATGGTTGCCAATAGGCATCTGATTACAATTCAAGATGGCGGTCATCCTCTCTGAAGCTCTTTCCAGCAGTGCCCAAGTAGGTCATACGAAGGTCATCTATCCGGTGGAGCACAAAGCAGAAGAGAAGATTGGGAAATTCTTCGGGGCCATTTTGTTAAATGATCATTAATACATGAAATAGGGACACGTCAACTGTTGAGGTATGCCAGCAAAACAAACGCGTTTCCTCCATCGTGTCTTGCTTCTCCCTGGAGACATTTGGCACGAGGGCTTTAGTGACAGAACAAAAGTACAGTGTTCAGAGAGAAGACATGATTTGCTGCAGATATTCACCGGTAAATATCATTTGTGTTGACAAATGAATAATCCCCTTTTACAGACCTGACCTCTTTGTCCTTCCTTAAACAATTCTACTCAACACATTCTGGACCTGATGCAATGGCTTTAATTTGTGAACAGAGGTTTTTGATTGGGTGCCGAACTGGTGGGGCAAGTAGGTGTGGGAGAAGGTCGCACTAGGCTAATTTGTTTGAATGACCGCCGGTCCCCGATAGGCCTCAACTTCCCAAGATCATCAGACAAAGGGTTGAAATGCTACTGGTTCATCCGAACCACTGAATTTCACCACTGGTCAGAAATTCTGTTATATTAAAATAGTTTTGTTTGAGACTAATTGTGTCCTGTAATGACAAATTGAGCCTAGGTGACAACACTTCTTTTCTTCCTTCCTTCCTTCCTTCCTTCCTTCCTTCCTTCCTTCCTTCCTTCCTTCCTTCCTTCCTTCCTTCCTTTCTCTATTTTATATTAGCCATTTGGCTTTCTATAAATTATTTGGCAAAGTCGCTGTATTTCTTGACATGGTCTCTCTTGTTCGGTCCCTGAGTTTGACGCTTCCATTTATTATCACTTGATTTTGATCGTAGCAGCCTTATATTATAACGGCTTAATAAGATGCTCCTTTGAGAACATTTTGGCTTTTTTGTATTAGATGTGTGTCCTTGATATTGAAATTGATTACAGATTATACACCTTCAGAAAATTGTGTCATTTTGCCTCAATTACCGTGTTTCCCCAAAAATAAAACATCCCCTGATAATAAGCCCAATCGGGCTTTTGAGTGCATGTGCTAAAATAAGCCCCCCTCAAAATAAACCCTCACCCAAAAATAAGCCTTCCCTGAAACTAAGCCCTCCCAAAAAATATATAAATGCATGTGCAGCCAGTCCCTGCCATTTCCTCTGGTTAGGGTTAGGGAGAGAGAGCTGGAAATCAATAGGAGCGCCGTCTTGCTCCACACGCCCCCAAATGATCCCAGTTGTGATGGGGAATGGCCGCAGAGGGAAGAACGGAGGGCCTTGTCGGAGTTTGGGAACACGCCCCCGCTATCTTCAAGCGGTGGCCTGCTCTGGCTCTCCAGTTTCTGCCTGCCTTCCTGAGGGTCTGCGAGAGATTCCCCCTGGACTTAGGCTGGTTTATTTTAATGCCAGGTCCATAGTTAACAAAGCTCCCTCATCAGGGAACTGATTGAGGAGGAAAATGCGGACCTGGCTTGCATTACGGAGACCTGGCTGGGCTCGGAGGGGGGTTACCCTCTGACTGAACTTTGCCTGTCGGGTTTCCGGGTGTTACATCAGCCGAGGGCCCAGGGGAGGGGTGGGGGGGCAGTGGTTATCAGGGAGACCCATGGTCCACAGGAGGTCACTGCTCCTCAGATAGACGGGTGTGAATCTCTCCTCATGAGATGGGGTACACAAGGTCAGTGGGGTCTGTTGATTACGTACCTATCTCCCAGCAACATATCATCAGCCCTGCCCAGGCTGCTGGACGCCCTATCGGGGTTGGTGGTGGAGTTCCCCAGACTTATTGTTCTGGGGGACTTTAACCTACCATCCCTGGGTGGGGCGTCAGGAGCGGCCCAGGAGTTCATGGCTTCCATGGTCGCTATGGACCTGACTCAAATAATTCAGGGCCTGATTCATCTGAGGGGACACACACCCGATCTGGTTTTTCTCTCAGAGCAGTGGCATAGTGAGTTTGGTGGGAATATGCCAGTTATCTACCCCCTGTCATGGACCGATCACTATCTCCTTTGGCTGGGCTTCCATTACGCCACCCCCCTCCGCCGGGAGTCAGAACCAACCATCTGGTTTTGCCCCAGGTGCCTGATGGACCCCGAGCGGTTCCAGACGGAGCTTGGGGATATCCCTGTCTCACTGTCAAGTTTCCGAAAGATTCTCCCTCCCTCCTGCTCATGGCAACTTGAAAGCTTCGCAAGTTGACACTCACTTTCCCACGCCCCAGTCGAGACCCTGGTGGATGCCTGGGAAAAGGCAGCCACTGGGGCTCTTGACCAGGTCATGCCTTTGTGGCCTCTGACCCGACATAGGTCCCGGTTGGCTCCTTTTTTTATGGAGGAGCTCCAGGAGATGAAATACTGGAGGAGAGGCTTAGAGAGCTCTTGGAGGTCCAGCCATTCCAAGTCTGACCGAGCCCAGTTGAGATCCTTTTTACGGTCTTATCTGGTGGTGATGGAGGCAGCGAAGCGCTCTTACTTCACTGCCCTTATCGCGTCTGCAGATAATCACCCGGCCACACTGTTTAGGGTCTCACGCCCTCTTTTGAATTGGATGGAGGGGGAGGACCCTATGCAGGGATGGGCTGAGGAGTATAGTCAATATCTGTCAGACAAGATCGCTCAGATTTGGGAGAGGCTGGACTCTGACTGTGTGGGGTCGATCGGAGAGGTGGCGATGGGTCTGGTTGTTTGGGACAAGTTCGATCCTGTTACTCCCAAGGAAGTGGACAGGATCATGGGAAAGCTGAGCACCACCACGTGTTAGTTGGACCCGTGTCCCTCCTGGCTTGTTTATTTGGCCAGGGAGGTTACACGTAGCTGGATCCAGGCAGTGGTCACTGCATCACTGGCTGAGGGGAGTTTCCCCGCTTCCTTGAAGGAGGCAGTGGTGAGGCCCCTCCTCAGGAAGCCCACCTTGGATCCAGTAATTTTGAACAATTTTCATCCTGTCTCTAACCTTCGCTTTATTGCAAAGGTTGTTGAGAGCGTGGTGGCACGTCAGCTTCATTCTAAAAAATAATATCAAATCTGAAACCATGGAAGTTTCATATAGAAATATTCTATTTCCAGAAAATGAACCTGAAAAATAATACAATTTTGTAAGAGTCATGAATGTTGATAATGTAATTATACTGTCCTGTATGGTATTGTACTGTTCTCTACCGTACCATACCATACACTACTATTATAAGGGTACAGTACGTGACCGGTACTTGGGGATTCTGCTGGACTTACAACTCCTCTTGAAAGATTTGTCTTATGTGCCATTTTGCTCTTTCCTCCACCAGGAAGACCTTTATCCTCTACATGGGGCTGCTCTTGAAGACCATACTGAAGCTATGACCAGTACAAGATCAAGGGGGGCTGGTGGGGATTCGCAGGGGTTCGGGAGATCCTGTAGCTAAGATTCTGTGCAGTTCAGAGAACCCCTAAATCCAACTCCTCGCTGGCCTGCCCACCCCACCCCTCCCAGGAGACCCGACGCAGCCCATTTTGGATGCAGGTAATTTTAAGGCACACACGGAGGCTCAGGAAGGACAAAAAACAGGCCTGCTGGAAGTTTGGGAAGGCCCAAAACGGGCCCACTTCCAGCCTCCAGAGGGCCTCCAGAGCCTGGGGAGGCCATTTTTGCCCTTCCGGAGGTGGAAAAAAGCCTCTGGAGCCCGGGGAGGGTAAAAACACCCCACACAAACACCGTGGTGCAGGAGGCCGACTAGGCCATGCTCACTATGGCCAAGCCCACCCAGCAACCGGGCACAGAACCCCTTGCTAAATTTTTTGAGGTCCACTCCTGCGTTGAAGACCATACTGAAGTTATGAGTGGTACAAAATGAAATATTGTGAGCAGCAATGGGGACTTTACATTACATTCAAGCATCTTCAGAGCTACCTGAGGTGCAATGGTTGCCAGTAGGCATCTGATTACAATTCAAGATGGCGGTCATCCTCTCTGAAGCTCTTTCCAGCAGTGCCCAAGTAGGTCATCTGAAGGTCATCTATCCGGTGGAGCACAAAGCAGAAGAGAAGATTGGGAAATTCTTTGGGGCCATTTTGTTAAATGATCATTAATACATGAAATAGGGACACGTCAACTGTTAAGTTGTGCCAGCAAAACAAACGCGTCTCCTCCTTCGTGTCTTGCTTCTCCCTGGAGACATTTGGCATGAAGGCTTTAGTGACAGAACAAAAGTACAGTGTTCGGAGAGAAGACGTGATTTGCTGCAGATATTCATCGGTAAATATCATTTATGTTGACAAATGAATAATCCCCTTTTAGAGACCTGACCCTTTGTCCTTCCTGAAACAATTCTACTCATCGCATTCTGGACATGACGCAATGGCTTTAATTTGTGAACAGAGGTTTTTGATTGGGAGCCAAGCTGGTGGGGCAAGTAGATGTTGGAGAAGGCGGCACTAGGCTAATTTGTTTGAATGACCGCCGGTCCCCGATAGGCCTCGACTTCCCAAGATCATCAGACAAAGGGTTGAAACGCTACTGGTTCATCTGAACCATTGAATTTCACCACTGGTCAGACATTCTGTTATAATAAAATAGTTTTGTTGGAGACTAATTGTGTCCTGTAATGACAAATTGAGCCTAGGTGACAACGCTTCTTTCCTTCCTTCCTTCCTTCCTTCCTTCCTTCCTTCCTTCCTTCCTTCCTTCCTCTATTTTATATTAGCCATTTGGCTTTCTATAAATTATTTGGCAAAGTCACTGTATTTCTTGACATGGTCTCTCTTGTTCGGTCCCTGAGTTTGACGCTTCCATTTATTATCACTTGATTTTGATCGTAGCAGCCTTATATTATAACGGCTTAGTAAGATGCTCCTTTGAGAACATTTTGGCTTTTTTGTATTAGATGTGTGTCCTTGATATTGAAATTGATTACAGATAATACACCTTCAGAAAATTGTGTCATTTTGCCCCAATTACTGTGTTTCCCCAAAAATAAAACATCCCCTGATAATAAGCCCAATCGGGCTTTTGAGTGTATGTGCTAAAATAAGCCCCCCTCAAAATAAACCCTCACCCAAAAATAAGCCTTCCCTGAAAATAAGCCCTCCCAAAAATATTTAAATGCATGTGCAGCCAGTCCCTGCCATTTCCTCGGGTTAGGGCTAGGGAGACACAGCTGGAAATCAAGAGGAGCCCCGTCTTGCTCCACACACACCCAAAATAATAAGACAACAACACACACACCCAAAAATAAGGCCAAGCACTTATTTCAGGTTTCAAAAAAAATAAGAAAGGGTCTTATTTTTGGGGAAACACACTAATTGGTCCATGGAGAAACTGTGTGTCACAGGCGTTTGGCCAAGGGACATGACTGGATCTGGGAGGAAGGGACGTTTTTCAATAAATAATTACAATTACACGTATTGCAACTAATTTGACTTTTTGTTCTTAGGCTAAGTGGGCAACCGACAGAGAAGGGCATTTAAGAATAGAGGAAAGTGGATATGGAGCAGACAGTAAAGGATCATTGTCCTTGAATGTGATGGGTTCAAATCTACACTGAACCCTGAAGGTCACCAGGTTGGAGGAGCTGCATCTATGTCCATTCTTTTCTCACAGCACAGGGCTGCACTGAGGCTAATTTGGGGTATCCGTACATTACCCAGCTAAATCCATTGGCCTTCCGTGGGATTCATACAGAAACATGATCAACTCCATTTTGTTGGTTTCTCAGAATGATGATCTTCCCAGATTCATTTGCTGAGATGGATGCAGGGGTGGGCTGCTGAGGGTTCGCAGGAGTTCAGGAGAACCTCTGGATAACATTCTGTGCAGTTTGGAGAACCCCCAAATACCTACCCACCCTGCCCTGCCACTCCACGGAGTCCCCACAAGGCCCGTTTTGGATTCAGATAAGAGCAGGGTGTGCGGAGAGGCTCAGGGAGGCCAAAAAACGGACCTACCAAAAGTTCAGGAAGTCCTGAAATGGGCCTGTTTCTGGCCTCCAGAGGGCCTCCAGAGCCTGGGGAGGCTGTTTTCGCCCTCCCAGAGTCTGCAGTACAGCACTCGAACCACTGCGCCACTGCAGCTCTTAAGGAATAGAGATGCCAGAGGAAGTCAGAAATTCCAATACAGTCCGTGCATCATCATTAGTTCTCACGATAAACCAGATTTTGTTTTTGTTTTTGTTTTTGGCAAAATGTTTTATTGTAAAATATTTATCAAGTATCAATAATAAGCAGAGGAAACAGGCACTGGTGGGAACAGACAGAATTAAGGTTTCACAAAAGAAATTAGGTTGACCATTAGAAGCAAATGTTGTTGGTGTCAGAGAAGGCGAAGGGGAGGTCAACCACAGATGGTTTACCCATGTTCTTACTTACTATTAAAAAATATTTAAATGCATGTGCAGCCAGTCCCTGCCATTTCCTCTGGTTAGGGTTAGGGAGACAGAGCTGGACATCAAGAGGAGCCCCGTCTTGCTCCACACGCCCCCAAACGATCCCGGTTGTGATGGGGAATGGCCGCAGAGGGAAGAACGGTGGGCCTTGTTGGAGTTTGGGAGCACGCCCCCACTTTCTTCAAGTGGTGGCCTGCTCTGGCTCTCCAGTTTCTGCCTGCCTTCCTGAGGGTCTGCGAGAGAGGCCCCCTAGACTTAGGCTGGTTTATTTTAATGCCAGGTCCGTAGTTAACAAAGCTCCCTCATCAGGGAACTGATTGAGGAGGAAAATGCGGACCTGGCTTGCATTACGGAGACCTGGCTGGGCTCGGAGGGGGGTTACCCTCTGACTGAACTTTGCCTGTCGGGTTTCCGGGTGTTACATCAGCCGAGGGCCCAGGGGAGGGGTGGGGGGGCAGTGGTTATCAGGGAGACCCATGGTCCACAGGAGGTCACTGGTCCTCAGATAGACGGGTGTGAATCTCTCCTCATGAGATGGGGTACACAAGGTCAGTGGGGTCTGTTGATTACGTACCTATCTCCCAGCAACATATCATCAGCCCTGCCCAGGCTGCTGGACGCCCTATCGGGGTTGGTGGTGGAGTTCCCCAGACTTATTGTTCTGAGGGAGTTTAACCTACCATCCCTGGGTGGGGCGTCAGGAGCGGCGCAGGAGTTCATGGCTTCCATGGTAGCTATGGACCTGACTCAAATAATTCAGGGCCTGACTCATGTGGGGGGACACACACCCGATCTGGTTGATATCTCAGAGCAATGGCATAGTGAGTTCGGTGGGGATATGCCAGTTATCTACCCCCTGTCATGGACCGATCACTATCTCCTTTGGCTGGGCTTCCATTACGCCACCCCCCACCGCCGGGAGTCAGAACCAACCATCTGGTTTCGCCCCAGGTGCCTGATGGACCCCGAGCGGTTCCAGATGGAGCTTGGGGATATCCCTGTCTCACTGTCAAGTTTCCGAAAGATTCTCCCTCCCTCCTGCTCATGGCAACTTGAAAGCTTCGCAAGTTGACACTCACTTTCCCATGCCCCAGTCGAGACCCTGGTGGATGACTGGGAAAAGGCGGCCCCTGGGGCTCTTGACCGGGTCATGCCTTTGTGGCCTCTGACCCGACATAGGTCCCGGTTGGCTCCTTTTTTTACGGAGGAGCTCCAGGAGATGAAATACTGGAGGAGAGGCCTAGAGAGCTCTTGGAGGTCCAGCCATTCCGAGTCTGACCGAGCCCAGTTGAGATCCTTTTTACGGTCTTATCTGGTGGCGATGGAGGCAACGAAGCGCTCTTACTTCTCTGCCCTCATCGCGTCCGCAAATAATCACCCAGCCGCCCTGTTTAGGGTCTCACACTCTCTTTTGAATTGGAGGGAGGGGGAGGACCCTATGCAGGGATGGGCTGAGGAGTATAGTCAATATCTGTCAGACAAGATCGCTCACATTTGGGACAGGCTGGACTCTGACTGTGCAGGGTCGATTGGAGAGGTGGCGACGGGTATCTCCGGGGGGAGCTCATTCCAGATAGTAGGTGCCCACACAGAGAAGGCTCTCCCCCTGGGGGTCACCAGTCGACATTGTTTGGCCGATGGCATCCAGAGGAGCCCCTCTCTATGGGAGCGTACTGGTCGGTGGGAGACTATTGGTGGTAGCAGGAAGTCCCGTAGATAACCAGGTCCTAAGCCATGGAGCACTCTAAAGGTGATAACCAAAACCTTGAAGCGTACTCGGAAGACCACCGGGAGCCAGTGCAGTTCGTCCAGGAGAGGTGTTACATTGGAGCGCCACGTCGCTCCCGTCACCACCCGCGCTGCCGCACTCTGCACCAATTGGAGCCTCCAAGTGCTCCTCAAGTGGAGCCCCATGTAGAGAGAGGTATGGGTCTGAGAGGTATGCCCTCTTTATGTATTTTTGGGAGGCCATATAGATTTGGACATTTCAATGACTTCTCTCTAGGGATAATTAGTACAGCACCATCTGAAACAGGTAGTTCACAATGTTTCTAATAGAGAGCTGACTACAGCAGAAACAAGCGTCTTAACAAAGGGCTTTAATTTTGCAGTAGCGCCGAAGAGAATTCCTATAGAAACAATAATATGTGAAGTGGAAGCCAGCTTAACAAAACTTAACATTGAGGATGCTGATAAAATTAGACATGAGATTACTAACATTATTTGCACTAGTAAACCCCCTAAAAAAAGTAATCTGCCCAGAGAAGAATACAGAGCATTGCAGGAACTAAGAAAGGATGATAGTATAATCATACTGCCCGCAGACAAAGAAAATGCTATGGTGGGAATGAATACAGTGCATTACGACAAAAAATTGCTCGAGCTCCTCCAAGATGTCACGTATAAACCCTTAAGTAATGACCCAACCACATATTTAGAAAAAAACTACCAAACTAAGATAAAGGCCAGTCCCATAGATAAAGATGTTCAACAAACAATTAGCTCGATGTCCCGGTTGTCCACACTGACAGCTTTTAATCTCCAGTTGAGGGGTGTGTGTGATTTCAGTAGCCTTTGAAATGGGCCGTCTAGATAACACTCTCTGAGGCGGCTTCTCTTCTGGGGCTTTGCTGTGGGAGTGGATTTCTCTGTCTAGAGCTATGGGCATGGTATACCAGTTGTGCAGACACTCAGGCACCCTCCGGATCCCACAGGCGTTTCTGACTTCCTGGTCAATAGCTTCTTTAAAATAGTAGGAGTATGCAGCCTGGCCAATGTCCCAGGTTACCGGCAACTCATCTAGAGTCCCATACAAAGTCTTTTATGGGTCGATTGACTTGCTTCTTAACCTTTAGCGTGGCTTCACTTTCATTTATTCGGTGTCGGTCTTCAAATCAGGCATGGAGCAGCTCAATAAACTCCTCGGCATCATTCAGTTCCGTAGTGCCCTCATTGTGCTGCTGGGCTATCCATTCAGAAGCCTGCTCCTCATTCATCCCATCAGAAATGGCCAACACCAAGTCCCGGTCTGACTTCTTTGGTCTCCACATGTATGAATCCACGTACGGATCCACATGGGCCCAGACCAGGGGTAAAATGCTCCCGGTTCAGACCATCTCGGGCGAGTAGGTAGTGATGGCAGTGGGCAGTTCAGAGAACCTGTAGCAAAAATCCCTGCCACCGCCACTGCCCCCCATGCCCAGCTGAGCCGCCCGATCATGAGAGGCTTTTTTTTCTTTTAAATGCCTCTGACGAGCCAAGCTCTGACAATCCCGGCTGAGTTGTCTGCCAATCAGGCAACTCAGCTTGGATCGTCAGAGCCTTTTAAAAGAAAAAAAGAGTTTTTTCTTTTAAATGGCTGTGACGATCCAAGCTCTGACGATCCAAGAGAGTTTTTAAAAAACCCTCTGACGATCAGGCAACTCAGCTGGGATCGTCAGAGCCTTTTGAAAGCATTTTTTTACATGGTTTTACATGTAAAAAATGGTTTCAAAAGTAAAAAAAAAATTGGCCATGCCCACCCAGCCACATTACCCCCCCACCAAGCCATGCCCACAGAACCAGTAGTAACAAATTTTAGATTTCACCACTGGCCCAGACCCTTCTGAGGAAATAAGCCAGTTTGGCAGGTGTACCATCAAAGGTTGCTCTGAAGCGGGGTGGTGTTGGCCTCGTGGGTGGAGGGGCCCTGGCAGCGGCTGGGTGAGCTGGAACTTGTTGCTTCTGGTTGCTGTACTCCAGCCAGCTGCTGGGGGAGGGGGCCCAGCCACTGAGCTGCTTGCTGGGCTGGAGAGATGAGGGCACTCCAGCTGGCTGCTGGATTAGTCCCCCCTGTGGTGCCGGGATCGTTGGCCCATATTGGGGCCATGGGGATCCCTGGAAGCTTGGAACAGACAGTGCTGGATACCACTGGCACTGGACCCACCCCTGGCTGTGATATAATCCCCAGCCTGGCAGTATACTCTCAGCAGGAGGTATCACAAAGGCACGCTGGTGAGGGCCCCCCAAAAGGGGGGTTTGCATTCCGTATGCTGGCTGTGTTTGGTGTCTCACAGCTGCAGGATGGCCAGGCTGCACTGATCCACTTGTTTCACCCCTGGCCGGATAGAGGGGCATCTGCACCCACCTAATTTCCCCTCCAGGTCCCAGATCAGGGAAGGTGAATGTAGATTGCGCTAATCTCCATCTCACCTCAAGGTGGGTGAGTAACTTCCCACTTCCATCCATTCAAAACACTCCAGGAGCCCAGTTAAGGATTGGCTTCGCATTGGGAGAAACAGGTCCCAGTCCCGGGAGTCTCCAGATCCTACAGCTGTCCCCATTCTCCACTCTGGCTCACGGGGCCACTTCATTTCCCCTCCTGGAGCTGGGTCAGACTGGCAACTCTTCCAGGAATCTGACATCTTGGGCCGAGCCCCCACTGTTCGGGCTTCCTCTGCAGCCTCAATGGCTCGTACCATTTCCTCAGAAGGAGAAAGCAAGGAGTCTATAAATCCTTGAGCATCCGTCCCCACAGCCCCCTCTACAATTTCTCCTTTCTCCTCCATCTTCACTGAGCCTTCGCACGACCCGAGGTTTAGGTAGATGCTGGGACTCAGCAACCCCAACAGCCCCCTTATGGGGTGCCGTTAGCTTTAAGAGAGATTCGAGTTAATGTCAGTGTTCCACAAAACCCCAACTCTAAGTAAAGACTCGGAAACAAGCATTATCCAAAGTTCTCTTTACTAGAATAGATAAATAGGCACATTTATTATTTTGGCGGCGTGTGGAGCAAGACGGGGCTCCTCTTGATTTCCAGCTCTGTCTCCCTAACCCTAACCAGAGGAAATGGCAGGGCCTGACTGCACATGCATTTAAGAGGGTTTAATTTGGGGGAGGGCTTATTTTCAGGGAAGGCTTATTTTTTGAGGGGGGCTCATTTTAGCACATGCACTCAAAAGCCCGATTGGGCTTATTATCAGGGAATGTCTTATTTTCGGGGAAACATAGTAATTGGGGCAAAACGACACAATTTTCTGCAGGTGTTATAATCTGTAATCAATTTCAATATCAAGGACATACATCCAATACAAAAAATCCAAAATGTTCTCAAAGGAGCATCTTACTAAGCCGTTATACTATAAGGCTGCTATGATCAAAATCAAGTGATAATAAATGGAAGCGTCAAACTCAGGGACCGAACAAGAGAGACCATGTCAAGGAATACACTGATTTTGCCAAATAATTTATAGAAAGCCAAATGACTAATACAAAATAGTGGAAGGAAGGAAGGAAGGAAGGAAGGAAGGAAGGAAGGAAGGAAGGAAGGAAGGAAGGAAGGAAGGAAGGAAGGAAGGAAGGAAGGAGAGAGACACATTTGATAGTTAGACCAATTCATCAGTGGAACAACTTGCCTCCAGAGGTTGTGAAAGCTCCAACACTGGAAGTTTTTAAGATGTGGATAACCATTTGTCCGAAGTGGTGTAGGATTTCTTGCCTAAGCAGGGGGTTGGACTAGAAGACCTCCAAGGTCCCTTCCAACTCTGTTACTCTACTCTACTCTAAGGGGTCTGGGTTCTTAGGAAATTTCAGACTGGTTTCCACAATGTTGTTCGACATCCTCTTTCTGCTTTGGGGATTTCTCTTCCCTGGATACAGCCTACCAGTGATCTTTAGAAAGGTCACTGCAGATGAGTTCTCTACTTCTTCTTTTCACCTTTTTCTTTCAGTAGCACACAATCCTTTGTCTTTCAGTTCTTTAGCAGCTGCAACCAGAAGGCCCCTTGCCCAATAAATGCCCATCCAAGGAATGCAAGCATGAGAAGAAGAATGTCTGACCAGTGGTGAAATACAAAAAATAATCCCTACTGGTTCTGTGGTTGTCGCTTGGTGGGCGTGGCTTGGTGATGGTGGGATCATGTCACTGAGTGGGTGTGGCCAACTTTTAAAAACATTTTAAAACCATTTTTTAACTAAAAACAGTGAAAAAAGTTCCAACAATCAGCTGTGACAATCAGAGGTGCCCGCAATCATTGGATTCTTTTTTTTTTTTTTTACCTTTTTAAAGAATTTTTTTTACTACCGGTTCAGGTGAATAGGCAGTTAAAAAATGCTTTGAGAAAGTAAGAAAAAGGTTCCGATGATTGCGCAGCACAGCTGATTTTCAGAGCTGATCATCGGAATTTTTTTTTTTTTTACTTTTTTAAAGTATTTTTTTACTATCAGTTCGGGCGAATAGGTAGTAAAAAATGCTTTAAAAAGTAAAAAAAAAGACGTTCTGACGCTCTTTTACTTTTTTAAAGCATTTTTTTACTACTGGTTCGAATGAACCAGTAGCATTTTTTACTACTGGTTTGGGTGAAACCGCCCGAACTGGTAGCATTTCAACCCTTTGTCTGATGATCTTGGGAAGTCAGGGCCTATTGGAGACCAGCGGTCATTCAAACAACCTAGCCTAGTCCCGCCTTCTCCCATGCCTAATTGCCCCACCAGCTCTGCTCCCAATCAAAAACCTCTGTTCACAAATTAAAACCATAGCGTCATGTCCAGAATGTGATGAGTAGAATTGTTTCAGGAAAGACAAAAGAGATCAGGTCTGTAAAAAGGGGAATATTCATTTGTCAACAGAAATGATGGTTACCGTTGAATATCTGCAGCACATCACGTCTTCTCTCCGAATCGCACGCTGTACTTTTGTTCTGTACTAAAGCCCTCATGCCAAATGTCTCCAGAGAGAAGCAAACAACAAAGGGGGAGACACGTTTGTTTTGCTGGCACAACTCAACAGTTGACGTGTCCCTATTTCATGGATTAATGATCGTTTCACAATATGGCCGAGAGGAATTTCCCAATCTTCTCTTCTGCTTCGTGCTCCCCCCGCATAGATGACCTTCAGATGATCTACCACCATGTTCAATTGTACCCAGATGCCTACTGGCAACCGTTGCACCTCAGGTAGCTCTGGGAAGCTTGAGTGTAATGCAAAGTCCCCATTGCTGCTCACAATGTTTCATCTTGGACCACTCACAGCTTCAGTAGGGTCTTCAACACAGAGGTGAACTTCAAAATACTTAGTAAGGGGTTCTCTGCCTGTTTGCTGGGTGGGCTTGGCCATGGTGGGCATGGCCTAGTCGGCCTCCTGCACCATGGTGTGTGTGTGGGGGGTGGAATGTGGCCACTCAAGTCAATATTGTTCCGGGATCAACCTTAGTCAAATGGGATTGGGGGAGAACCAAATGAATAGGGCCAATGGGATAAAAGAACCAGCAGCATGTGACGCCAAGACTCTCTTCGGATTATGTTTAACTTCCCCCCTCTGAGTCAGCTTGCTCACTTTCTCCTCAAGCTCTGGACAGGTGCTTGGAAGCTCATTTCTTTCATCTTGCTGGAATTGTATAACTACACAAAGACCCTTTGTGAGACTTCAGTCTGACTTTCGCAATGGGGTCCATCATCCTTTTTGTCTTTTTGGTGTTCGTCTTCCCTGGACACAGCGTCCCTCTGAGCCCTCAAAACCGTGTCCCAGGTGAGTTCTCCCCTCTTTCTTTGCACTTCCTTTGGTCGAGTATGGAGAATCTTTTCCTTAGGATTAGAGATTTCTCAACAATTCTTTTTCTTTCATATATATATATATCTTTGTGTCTGTATACATCTCTGTCTGGTTGACGATCTTAACTGGGGATATATATATATATATATACCTGGAACTCGTATTTTTAGAATAGTTTGTAATACACACACACACAGAGAGAGAGAGATCTTTAAAAAAGCATGCTAGGATTTACTCTCTGGTTGGGTCATATTTTCAGGGAGACAGGATGTTTATATACATGTATATGTATGTAGGTGTGTGTGTGTGTGTGTGTGTGTGTGTGTACCTGGAACTCGTATTTTTAGAATAGTTTGTAATGCACACACACACAGAGAGAGAGAGACACACACACACACACATCTAAAAAGGTAAAAAGATACATCTAAAAATGTGACTTTATCTCTTTTTTTTGTTTCCTTGTTTTTACAAAGAAAAGAGCATGGCACCCATCGTCCACGTCTACCCTACCATCCCTGGCAATTCGCTTATCCTCAAGTACTTCATCCGGGGCTTTTTTCATGGGGATGTCCATATTCAGTGGCTGAAGAATGGCCAGGCCGTTCCAGAAAATGAATACGTCAACACCCCATTTGTGAAGGAAAAGATTCCTAAACGCAATTCCTACTTCGCGTTTAGCAAACTGTCCATCTCTAAATCATCTTGGGACATGGGAGACCTGTATAGCTCTATGGTTGTCACGAGGGGCTTGAAAGGAAGAAGACCATAGAGAAAACTTTGGGTAAATGTTGAAGACTCAAAATATCCGTTGTCCTTCTAGTTTCGTCTCTCACGGTGTTGGATCCCAATCATTCTAAATAGTTTACATGCTAACATGTTTGGCTCCTGGCTTAATAAAAGCAAACCAACTCAAAAGTCTCTTGGGTTATACCCTTTCTCTCTCTCTCTCTCTCTCTCTCTCTTCAATGAAATTGGGGACTGAGCAAAGTTGAGGGATGAATTCTGGAATGAAGAGAGAAAGGGTTAATTTCTCCGGACGTTAGAGCAAAGGCTCAAGGTTGATGCTGGAGAAAAAGGGGTTTCACTCTTCCCTCATCAGTATCAATTTGAGAGCCAAAGTCTTGGGTCCATGTATTAGTACTAAAGATAAAGGAAAAGCTTCCCCTCGCACATATGTGCTAGTCATTCCCAAATCTAGCGGCAGTGTTCATCTCCGTTTCAAAGCCAAAGAGCCAGCGCTGTCCGAGGACGTCTCCGTGGTCATGTGGCTAGCATGACTCAATGCCAAAGGCGCACAGAACGCTGTTAGCTTCCCACCAAAGGTGGTCCCTATTTTTCTACTAGACCCAGTGGGGATTGAACTCCTGACTGTGGGTAGAGTTAGCCTGCAATGCTGCACTCTATCCATTATGCCACCAATACTGCATAGTGGATATGATATAAAGGTAAAGTTAAAGGTTCCCCCCGCACATCGTTCCGGACTCTATGGAGCAGTGCTCATCTCCGTTTCAAAACTGAAGAGCCAGAGGTGTCTGAAGATGTCATGTGGCTGGCATGATTAAACTGCAAAGGCGCAGGGAATGCTGTTACCTTCCCACCAAAGGTGGTCCCTATTTTTCTACTTGTATTTTTTACGTGTTTTCGGACTGCTAGGTTTGCAGAAGCTGGGACAATTAATGGGAGCTCACCCCATTGCGCAGTATTAGGGATTTTGTTTGTATGTATGTATGTATGTATGTATGTATGTGCAAGTTTTGGTGTATTCGGGGCTTTTCCCATGTAAGATTGAAAGTATCTTGGCGGAGATATCACCAACATACTCTCAATCTTACACGGGAGAAGACCCGAATATACCAAAACTTGCATACCTCTATCCATGAAAATCTATGAAAACACATATATGAGAGTGTGTGTGTGTGAGTGTGTGTGTGTGTGTGTGTGTGTGTGTTTGTGTATTATCAGCGTTTCAGAAAACCCCAACTCCAAGTAAAGACGCGGAAGCAAGCATTTTCTAAAGTTCTCTTTACTAGAAACTGGCACATCTGGGCAAACCCGAATCTGAAAGGTCCGGGTTTTCCCTCAGTAAATCAAAACCCCCCAAACCATCCCTTCACTCCTCAGTCGATCGTATGGTCCTATCAACATCCATCCCATCTCGACTCAGCACTCCAACCACTCCTTCTCCAGTTGCCAGATCGCTCTGACCTTAACCGACAGGAAGTATGCTATTATGTCTACAGTCAACCAGTGGTGAGTTGCTCCTGGTTCGCACCGGTTCTCGAGAACCGGTAGTAAAAATCTCTCATCGTTCGGAGAACCGGTAGTAATTCCTGGCTGGCCATGCCCCCGAACAGGTTCCCTGGCTTCCATGTTCCTTGCAAGTCCAATGGAATGAGCATGCGCAAAGAACATGGCGACAACAGCAGATGCTTTTTGGCAGCCTGCGGAGAAAGTCGCTGGCAAAAAAGCCTTTTTGGAGGCTTTCTGGACAGCCACTTTCCAGCAGTGGCGGCTGGCTGGGGGCTGCCAAAAACTCGGGTTAGCTTGCCTTCCCGACTCTGGACCAGCTGCCGTGGAACGTAAGCAGCCGAAAAAAGAAGCGGTGGTGGGGGAGGAAGGTAAGCAAGAGGGCCTGGCCACGGGGACCATCGGGAAGGCAGGCAAGCATGTCGGGGCCGCTCGGCTAGCTAGCTCCCTTCCCCATGGCCCTACCATGCTTTCCTGCCTTGCAGCCTGGCCAGTGGGTGGGCGGGCGGCCCTTCAGGGGGAGAGAGCCGCTGTGCTGGAGGTGAGAGGGGCAGGAGCAGCGGCAGTGCTGGGGGACGGTGGCTGGATGTCTCTCTCTTTCTCTCTCTGTGTCACTCACACACACACACGCCCTGCCCTGTTTCCTCCACTTCCGCTTCTTTTGCATTGGCTTCTCGCCTCTCTTAAAGTTGATTGTGAAGAGCTGGAAGACATTTCCTTAGATCTCCCCCAAGTCATTGTGCAACGTCAGAGAACTAAGGAAATGTCTTCCGGCTCTTCACAATCAACTTTAAGAAAGGTGAGAAGCCAATGCAAAAGAAGCGGCAGTGGAGGTGACAGGGCAGGGTGTGTGTGTGTGTGTGTGTGTGTGTGTGTGTTTATCCCTTCGCAAGGACTTGGAGGCAGCCCCTTTGAAGGAAATAGGAGGCAGTGAAGCCCTGGCTGTCCCCCGGAAGAGGACCGCAGAAAGACAAACACACTAACACACACACACACAGACACACACACACACACACAAACCCCTGTCGGCTCTGCTGCCACTTCTTTTGCATTGGCTTCTCGTCTCTCTTAAAGTTGATTGTGAAGAGCTGGAAGAGTTTTCCTTAGATCTCTGATGCTCTAACAATGATTTGGGGGAGGAAATGGCGCCTAGTTCCACTTCCGGGACAGGAGAGGTGAGGAGCAGCAGCTGCTGCAATGTTGGAGGCTCTTGGAAATGTTGGAGGGGGAGGGCGAGTGGGAAATGAAACTCTTCTTGGTCTTGGGGGAGAAGTTTGTCAAAATTCCACCCCTTTTTTACGTGCATCTACGTTAAGGGGGCTTTGTCCCTCTCTCCCCCTTTAGTCACTTCCCCACTCTTCGTCCGACCCATTACTCAGAGACCGAAGCCCTGATCAGAGGAGTTTGTGGTTTGATGAGGGGATTAAAAGAAAGGCTATTTTTCTAGACATGAAGCATCTCCCCCCCCCCGCCCTCATTTTCCAGTTTGGGTTGCTAGGCAGTCAGGTTTTTATTTTATCAGCCCAAGGGTCAAGGGAAGGTACACAGGAAATCGCTCTGTCTCTGCAGCATCAGTCATGTGACTGAGTGGGCATGGCCAACTTGATATCACTCACAGCAAGGTGCCGCCCCACCTTGCCATGACTGACTTTGAGTTTGCCACGCCCACTCAGTCACATGACCACCAAGCCACACCCACCAAATAAGCCACGCCCACAGAACCGGTAGTAAAAAAAATTGGAACCCACCCCTGCAGTCAACCCCTCTACTAAATACTCCCTCTTACTTTCCCACACATGAAAAGGTGGCAGCATGGAAGCTTCCCACCTAATATGGCTTCCAAAGCTGACATACACACACACACACACACACACACACACACACCCATATCTATACATACATATATATATATATACATACATACATACTTATATACATATATTGCGAACTATCCTAAAAATACGAGTTCCAGTTGTAGCTATAAAAGAAGAGACAGACATCGCAATCTCCGGAACTTAAAATATATTAACCACTTTGCTTTCGTTAGCCTCTGCTAACATCGTCAGATGTAAAAACTACCATTGAGGAGATATTAACCGTTATACATCATTGATCAATTTGGCCATTGCGCGCATGATTGGCTCATCCACCTGCCTCCCACCTATAATTAACTCTGTTGTTTTTACTTCAGGCATGTTAATCGATGGAGGCTTAGCTGCTGTTGCTTCCTCCCCTTATCACGCACCACTTGGATTGCACATCCTCAGGGAATAATGCTGAGCTGTCAGATATTGCATTAACGGCATTCTCTCGGGCTCCCTCCCACACACCACCACTCTTCCGCCTCACAGGGACATTTGATATAGTAACCAAGTTCCTTTGTTGTTTTGCCTGTGATCTTGTGACCAGCTTGGCTTGTTCCTCATTACCCATAACTATTTTGGCTTGAAGCTGTTCTGCTGGGATCTTTGGCATTCGGCCCGGGCTGGCTATACCTCCACAGGACAAATCTGCATGTCCAAAGGGCATGATTTTCCAAGCCTGGTTTTCCAACAATAACTCCATCAATAACAGTGGTGAAATCCAAATTTTTTTACTACCGGTTCTGTGGGTGTGGCTTGGTGGGTGTGGTGTGGTGTAGCTTGGTGGGTGTGGTGGGGGAACGATACTGCAAAATCTCCATTCTTACCCCACTCCAGGGGAAGGATACTGCAAGAGCCTTCTGCGCATATGCAGAGGATAAAAAACCACGACGTAATGACTTCCCAGTGGATGGGCATAGCCTCCGACTGGCGGCGCTACCAGTTAAGTGAGAGACCCGGGCGGATTTCACTGCTGGGTTAGGACCCCTGGTCTAAGCTAATGAACTAATCTATGACACAAAGAAATTTAAGTGTTCACAGTTAAACATGATAAAGAATCTGTACTAAATATTCTCCTCACTCCTTTTCTTTTTCTTTTCACATTGTTTATATGGAAAATCAAAAGCTCCCTCTGTCTACGTTCTTTTACCTCCAGTTTAACAGCTGAATTTGAGGAACATGGATATCATCAGATATCCATGTCTAGAAAGTTTCTTTCCAGAACAAGCAGCTAATGAGCCAATCAGCATACATCACAGGTCACCTATCTTACAGTCTAAGGCAGGGCTGTCAAACTCAAGACCATGAGGTCCTGGGGATGTCCATATTCAGTGGCTGAAGAATGGCCAGGCCGTTCCAGAAAATGAATACGTCAACATCCCATTTGTGAAGCAAAAGATTCCTAAACGCAATTCCTACTTCGCGTTTAGCAAACTGTCCATCTCTAAATCATCTTGGGACACGGGAGACCTGTATAGGTCTATGGTTGTCACGAGGGCCTTGAAAGGAAGTGAACCCAGAAGACCATAGAGAAAACTTTGGGTAAATGTTGAAGACTCAAAATATCCGTTGTCCTTCTAGTTTCGTCTCTCACGGTGTTGGATCCCAATCATTCTCAATAGTTTACATGCAAACATGTTTGGCTCCTGGTTAAATAAAAGCAAACCAACTCAAAGGTCTCTTGGGTTATGTCCTTTTTTTCTCTCTCTCTCTTCAATGAAATTGGGGACTGAGCAAAGTTGAGGGATGAATTCTGGAATGAAGAGAGAAAGGGTTAATTTCTCCGGACGTTACAACAAAGGCTCAAGGTTGATGCTGGAGAAAAAGGGGTTTCACTCTTCCCTTATCAATATCAATTTGAGAGCCAAAGTCTTGGGTCCATCTATTAGTACTAAAGATAAAGGAAAAGGTTCCCCTCGCACATATGTGCTAGTCGTTCCCAACTCTAGGGGCAGTGCTCATCTCCGTTTCAAAGCCAAAGAGCCAGCGCTGTCTGAAGACGTCTCCATGGTCATGTGGCTAGCATGGCTCAATGCCAAAGGCGCACAGAACGCTGTTAGCTTCCCACCAAAGGTGGTCCCTATTTTTCTATTTGTATTTTTTACATGCTTTCGAACTGCTAGGTTGGCAGAAGCTGAGACAATTAATGGGAGGTCACCCCATTACACGGCACTAGGGATTATATATATCTCTATCTATCTATCTATCTATCTATCTCTATATCTATCTATCTATCTATCTATCTATCTATCTCTATTTCTATCTCTATCTCTATCTATCTCTATCTCTATGTTTTCGTAGATTTTCACGGGTAAAAAGAGGTTGCAGAAAAAAAAATTCTTTAAAAATCTCTCTGACGATCCCAGCTGAGCCGCGCGATCATCAAAGGCTTTTTTTTTTACTTTTAAAAGCATTTTTTCGGCGTAAGAAGTTGTAGGAAAAATGCTTTTAAAAGTTTTTTTAAAAAGCCTCTGATGATCGTGTGGCTCAGCTGGGCATTGGGGGGGGAGTGGCACAGGGATTTTTGCTACCGGTTCTCCGAACCACCCTCCGCCATATGTATGTATGTATGTATTTCTTTTTAGCTAGGTTCTTCGTACGTAAACCAAGATTTTTATGCAGCCCTAGTTCAGTGAAATCACAATCCACTAGTTTATAGGCTTTTGTGTGTGTGTGTGTGTGTGGCAGCCAGCAAACACTCTGCTGTCCATTGTGAGACTAAGGAGACTAAGATAGATCTATTTTGGACCCCAACTCCAAGTAAAGATCCGGCGGAAGCAAGCATTTTCCAAAGTTGTCTTTACTAGAATAGATAAACAGGCACATCTGGGAAAAACCGAATCTGAAAGATCCAGGTTTTCCCTCAGTACATCAAAAAACCCCAAAACCATCCCCTCACTCCTCAGTCGATCACATGCTCCAATCAACGTCCATCCCATCTCGACTCAGCACTCCGACCATTCCTTCTCCAGATGCCAGATTGCTCTGACCTTGACCGACAGGAAGAATGCTATTATGTCTACAGTCAACCCCTCTACTAAATCCCCCCTCCTACTTTCCCACACATGAGAAGGTGGCAGCCTGGAAGCTTTCGGCCTAATATGGCTTCCAAAGCTGACAGGCAACTCCCCCTGCAGAAAAAACCACATCCTGAAAAATAAAACAGACAAAACACAAAAGAAGGAGTTAACACCTTAACCCACTCTCCCCCTCCCTCAGGGGGACCTTTTGGTTTCTCAAGAAATTTATCATGAAATTGCTTCATTAGTGTATCAGCATTCACATCCCAACTTTCCACCCAAGTAGCTTCAGATAATAGGTACCCTTTCCAGTGTACCAAATATTGTAAGTGACCTCTGTAGAGTCTAGAGTCAAGGATCTTCGTAACTTCATAATGAGTCTCCCCTTGCACTACTAAAGGAGGGGGAGAGCAGCTAGTAAGAGCCTTAAGTTAGATTCTTTTGCTGGTTTCAATAAGCTACTGTGAAAAACTGGATGCACTTTCCCTAATATGCGAGGGAGGCTAAGTTGGACAGTCACTGGGTTAATCACTTTCACTATAGGGAAAGGACTTATGAATTTAGGTCCAAACTTCTTGCTAGGTAACCTCAATCTTAGGTAGGAGAGCCCATCGCACCTCCAAAGCCTCTTTCTCCCATACCGCCCATCTACGCTCAGTGTCCATTAACTTCCTCAACACATAAGCACACGGCATTAGATTGTTTTGGACATTCCTTTGCAGTAGAACAGCAGCCACCGTCATATCACTTGCGTCCGCCTGAATCACAAATGGCTTATTTGGGTCAGGGTGCTGTAGGATCGGCTCCACAGCAAATAGGTGTTTTAACTGTTCAAAGGATTTTTGACAGCCCATTGTCCAAGCTAGGATTTGGCTAGGTTTTGGCTTGGTGGGAGATGGACCGGTTTTTAGCAATTCTGCCAAAGGGAGAGCAACCTCAGCAAAGGCAGGGATGAATTGTCTGTAAAACTTTGCAAGCCCCAGAAAGAAGAAATACCTAGCAGTGCACATAACAACAGCAGCAAGAATCTCTTTTGCTCAACAATGGAAAGAGAAAAAAATACCAACCAAGGAACAAGTGATCGGTAAAATAATGGAATGTGCCGAGATGAATAAATTAACATTAGAAATCAATGACAGAGAAGATACTGATTATTACAGCATGTGGGACAAGTGGTATGGGTGGTTAGATAAGAGGAAAATGAAATAAAAAATGAAAGAGACAAGATTGAGTATAAGAAATAGTTAAATGGTATAATAAGATAAGATGTACTGCAGATTGTAGAAAGTAAAATGAAGTAAGGATAGGTTATATGGGTAAGTAAAAGATATGATTTATGTATCTACTGATTTACTTTTAAAGACCTAATATATATATATATATATATATATATATATATATATATATATATATATATATATATATATATATATACATTAAGAATGATATAAGTAAATATTTATGTGTAGTATTTTTCAAATTAAGATAAATAGGATATACCATGTAATTAAGTAGCAAAGATTATTATCTATATGTACATACATCTGTATTCTTATTTATTTTCTTTTCCTATACTATGTAACTGGATGGACAAAAACTGTATTATTATAATTCCTTAACAATAAAAACATAAAAAAAAAAAACTTTGCAAACCCCAGAATGCTTTGAAGCTGCTTATGGGTTCGTGGAGGTTGTCTGTCCAACACTGCCTTCACCTTCCCTGAGTCCATTTCGACTCCTTGATTTGCCACCCTGTATCCCAGGTAGTCCAAGGACTCCTTATTGAACTCGCATTTGGACAACTTCACATAAAGCTTGGCTGTTAGGAGCTTTTTCAGCACTTGTCTGACCAATTTGACATGCTCTTCCATACTTTCACTGAATATAAGGATGTCATCAAGGTAAACAAGGATCCCCTTTATACAGGTGCTCATGCAAAATTTTGTTGACCAGTTGCATGAAGACTGCAGGGGCCCCTTGAAGTCCAAAAGGCAAAAAAAGAGGTTCTGACGCTTTTTTACTTTTTTAAAGCATTTTTTTACTACTGGTTTGGATGAACTAGTAGCATTTTTTACTACTGGTTTGGGTGAAACAGCCCGAACTGGTAGCATTTCAAGCCTTTGTCTGATGATCTTGGGAAGTCGAGGCCTATTGGAGACCAGCGGTCATTCAAACAACCTAGCCTAGTCCTGCCTTCTCCCATGCCTAATTGCCCCACCAGCTCTGCTCCCAATCAAAAACCTCTGTTCACAAATTAAAACCATAGCGTCATGTCCAGAATGTGTTGAGTAGAATTGTTTCAGGAAGGACAAAAGAGATCAGGTCTGTAAAAAGGGGACTATTCATTTGTCAACAGAAATGAGGGTTACCGATGAATATTTGCAGCACATCACGTCTTCTCTCCAAATCGCATGCTGTACTTTTGTTCTGTCACTAAGGCCCTCGTGCCAAATGTCTCCAGAGAGAAGCAAACAACGAAGGAGGAGACACGTTTGTTTTGCTGGCACAACTCAACGGTTGACATGTCCCTATTTCATGGATTAATGATCATTTCACAATATGGCAAATAGGAATTTCCCAATCTTCTCTTCTGCTTCGTGCTCCCCCCGCATAGATGACCTTCAGATGATCTACCACCATGTTCAATTGTACCCAGATGCCTACTGGCAACCGTTGCACCTCAGGTAGCTCTGGGGATGCTTGAATGTAATGCAAAGTCCCCGTTGCTGCTCACAATGTTTCATCTTGGACCACTCACAGCTTCAGTATGGTCTTCAACACAGGGGTGGACTTCAAAATATTTAGCAAGGGGTTCTCTGCCTGGTTGCTGGGTGGGCGTGGTCATGGTGGGCATGGCCTAATCGGCCTCCTACACCATGGTGTGTGTGTGGGGGGGTGTTTTTGCCCTCCCCGGGCTCCAGATGCTTTTCTCGAGCTTCCGGGGTGAAAATGGCCTCACCAGGCTGCCGAGGCCCTTTGGAGCCTGGAAGTGGGCCTGTTTCTGGCCTTCATGAACTTCCAGCAGGAACATTTTTTGCCCTTCCCGAGACTTTGTGTGTGCCCTGCAATTACCTGCACCCAAAACGGGCTGCATGGGGACTCCTGAGAGGGGCAGGACACGGTGTGTGGGGACAGCCAGGAGTGGGATTTGGGCAGGAGCGGGATTTCTCCAAACTGCACAGAATAGTACCTAGAAGTTCTACCAAACCCCTGCGAACCCCCAGCAGCCCACCCCTGATTTTGGACCGGTTATAGCTTCAGTATGGTCTTCAAGGGCAGCCCCATGTAGAGGATAAAGGTCTTCCTGGTGGAGGAAAGAGCAAAAGTGACACATAAGACAAATCTTTCAGGAGGAGTTGTAAGTCCAGCAGAATCCCCAAGTACCGGTCACGTACTGTAACCTTATAATAGTAGTGTATGGTATGGTACGGTAGAGAACAGTACAATACCATACAGGACAGTATAGTTACATTATCAACATTCATGACTTTTACAAAATTGTATTAATTTTCAGGTTCATTTTCTGGAAATACAATATTTCTATATGAAACATCCATGGTTTCAGATTTGATCTTATTTTTTACAATGGTTTGGATTGTTGTATTTCTTTCCAATATTATAGATATATAGATATATAGATATAGATATAGATATAGATATAGATATAGATATAGATATAGATATAGATATAGATATAGATATAGATATAGATATAGATATTGCATGACACCATAATTGGTAAAACGTTCCTTCTTCCATTTTGGCCTATCCAATATGTATTTCATAACCTGTATAGATCTTAGCAATTCTATGTGGAGTCTTAATACCCTCTAAAATAGTGGTGGCATTCAAATTTTTTAATACCAGTTCTGTGGGCGTGCCATAGGTTTGCCATCACGGGTTTAGGTCAATCAGAAATCAGAGTGTCAGCAGTCGCCAACATTGGGGTGGAATGTGGACACTCAAGTCAATATTGTTCCGGGATCAACCTTAGTCGCATGGGATTGGAGGAGAACCAAATGAATAGGGCCAATGGGATAAAAGAACCAGCAGCATGTGACGCCAACTCTCTCTTCGGATTATGTTTAACTTCCCCCCTCTGAGTCAGCTTGCTCACTTTCTCCTGAAGCTCTGGACAGGTGCTTGGAAGTTCATTTCTTTCATAACTGCACAAGGAGCCTTTGTGAGACTTCACTCTGACTTTCACAATGGGGTCCATCATCTACTTTCTCCTGTTGGGGTTCGTCTTCCCTGGACACAGCGTCCCTCTGAGCCCTCAAAACCATGTCCCAGGTGAGTTCTCCCCTCTTTCTTTGCACTTCCTTTGGTTGAGTATGGAGAATTTTTTCCTTAGGATTAGAGGTTTCTCAACAATGCTTTTTCTTTCATATATATGTGTGTGTGTGTGTCTGTATACACCTCTGTCTGGTTGACGATCTTAAATATATATATATATATACCTGGAACTCGTATTTTTAGAATAGTTTGTAATATATATACACACACGCACACATCTAAAAAGGTAAAAAGATACATCTAAAAATGTGACTGTATCTCTTTTTTTTTCTTTCCATGTTTTTACAAAGAAAAGAGCATGGCACCCATCGTCCATGTGTACCGTTCCATCCCTGGCAATTCGCTTATCCTCCAGTGCTCCATCCATGACTTTTTCCCTGTGAATGTCGATATTCAGTGGCTGAAGAATGGCCAAGACGTTCCAGAAAATGAATACGTCAACACCCCAGCTGTGAAGGAAAAGAGTGGTGATTCCTACTTCCCGTTTAGCAAATCATCTTGGGACAGGGGAGACAAGTTTCACTGTATGGTTGTCCACGAAGGAAGTGAACCCAGAAGACCATAGAGAAAACTTTGGGTAAACGTTGAAGACTCAAAATATCCGTTGTCCTTCTAGTTTCGTCTCTCACGGTGTTGGATCCCAATCATTCTAAATAGTTTACATGCTAACATGTTTGGCTCCTGGCTTAATAAAAGCAAACCAACTCAAAAGTCTCTTGGGTTATACCCTTTCTCTCTCTCTCTCTCTCTCTCTCTCTTCAATGAAATTGGGGACTGAGCAAAGTTGAGGGATGAATTCTGGAATGAAGAGAGAAAGGGTTAATTTCTCCGGACGTTAGAGCAAAGGCTCAAGGTTGATGCTGGAGAAAAAGGGGTTTCACTCTTCCCTTATCAGTAACAATTTGAGAACCAAAGTCCTGGGTCCATGTATTAGTACTAAAGATAAAGGAAAAGCTTCCCCTCGCACATATGTGCTAGTCGTTCCCAACTCTAGCGGCAGTGCTCATCTCCGTTTCAAAGCCAAAGAGCCAGCGCTGTCCGAAGACGTCTCCGTGGTCATGTGGCTAGCATGACTCAATGCCAAAGGCGCACAGAACGCTGTTAGCTTCCCACCAAAGGTGGTCCCTATTTTTCTACTAGATCCAGTGGGGATTGAACTCCTGACTGTGGGTAGAGTTAGCCTGCAATGCTGCACTCTATCCATTATGCCACCAATACTGCATAGTGGATATGATATAAAGGTAAAGTTAAAGGTTCCCCCCGCACATCGTTCCGGACTCTATGGAGCAGTGCTCATCTCCGTTTCAAAACTGAAGAGCCAGAGGTGTCTGAAGATGTCATGTGGCTGGCATGATTAAACTGCAAAGGCGCAGGGAATGCTGTTACCTTCCCACCAAAGGTGGACCCTATTTTTCTACTTGTATTTTTTACGTGTTTTCGGACTGCTAGGTTTGCAGAAGCTGGGACAGTTAATGGGAGCTCACCCCATTGCGCAGTATTAGGGATTTTGTATGTATGTATGTATGTATGTATGTATGTATGTGCAAGTTTTGGTGTATTCGGGTCTTTTCCCATGTAAGATTGAAAGTATCTTGGCGGAGATATCGCCAACATACTCTCAATCTTACACAGGAGAAGACCCGAATATACCAAAACTTGCATACCTCTACCCGTGAAAATCTATGAAAACACATATATGAGTGTGTGTGTGTGAGTGTGAGTGTGAGTGTGTGTGTGTGTGTGTGTGTGTGTGTGTGTATTATCAGCGTTTCAGAAAACCCCAACTCCAAGTAAAGACGCGGAAGCAAGCATTTTCTAAAGTTCTCTTTACTAGAAACTGGCACATCTGGGCAAACCCGAATCTGAAAGGTCCGGGTTTTCCCTCAGTAAATCAAAAATCCCCAAACCATCCCTTCACTCCTCAGTCAATCGTATGGTCCTATCAACATCCGTCCCATCTCTACTCAGCACTCCAACCACTCCTTCTCCAGTTGCCAGATCGCTCTGACCTTAACCGATAGGAAGAATGCTATTATGTCCACAGACAACCAGTGGTGAGTTGCTCCTGGTTCGCACCGGTTCTCGAGAACCGGTAGTAAAAATCTCTCATCGTTCGGAGAACCGGTAGTAATTCCTGGCTGGCCATGCCCCCGAACAGGTTCCCTGGCTTCCATGTTCCTTGCAAGTCCAATGGAATGAGCAAGCGCAAAGAACATGGCGACAACAGCAGATGCTTTTTGGCAGCCTGCGGAGAAATTCGCTGGCAAAAAAGCCTTTTTGGAGGCTTTCTGGACAGCCACTTTCCAGCAGTGGCGGCTGGCTGGGGGCTGCCAAAAACTCGGGTTAGCTTGCCTTCCCGACTCTGGACCAGCTGCCGTGGAACGTAAGCAGCCGAAAAAAGAAGCGGTGGTGGGGGAGGAAGGTAAGCAAGAGGGCCTGGCCACGGGGACCATCGGGAAGGCAGGCAAGCATGTCGGGGCCGCTCGGCTAGCTAGCTCCCTTCCCCATGGCCCTACCATGCTTTCCTGCCTTGCAGCCTGGCCAGTGGGTGGGCGGGTGGCCCTTCAGGGGGAGAGAGCCGCTGTGCTGGAGGTGAGAGGGGCAGGAGCAGCGGCAGTGCTGGGGGACGGTGGCTGGATGTCTCTCTCTTTCTCTCTCTGTGTCACTCACACACACACACGCCCTGCCCTGTTTCCTCCACTTCCGCTTCTTTTGCATTGGCTTCTCGCCTCTCTTAAAGTTGATTGTGAAGAGCTGGAAGACATTTCCTTAGATCTCCCCCAAGTCATTGTGCAACGTCAGAGAACTAAGGAAATGTCTTCCGGCTCTTCACAATCAACTTTAAGAAAGGTGAGAAGCCAATGCAAAAGAAGCAGCAGTGGAGGTGACAGGGCAGGGTGTGTGTGTGTATGTGTGTGTGTGTTTATCCCTTCGCAAGGACTTGGAGGCAGCCCCTTTGAAGGAAAGAGGAGGCAGTGAAGCCCTGGCTGTCCCCCGGAAGAGGACCGCAGAAAGACAAACACACTAACACACACACACAGACACACACACACACAAACCCCTGTCGGCTCTGCTGCCACTTCTTTTGCATTTGCTTCTCATCTCTCTTAAAGTTGATTGTGAAGAGCTGGAAGAGTTTTCCTTAGATCTCTGATGCTCCAACAATGATTTGGGGGAGGAAATGGCGCCTGGTTCCACTTCCGGGACAGGAGAGGTGAGGAGCAGCAGCTGCTGCAATGTTGGAGACTCTTAGAAATGTTGGAGGGGGAGGGCGAGTGGGAAATGAATCTCTTCTTGGTCTTGGGGGAGAAGTTTGTCAAAATTCCACCCCTTTTTTACGTGCATCTACGTTAAGGGGGCTTTGTCCCTCTCTCCCCCTTTAGTCACTTCCCCACTCTTCGTCCGACCCATTACTCAGAGACCGAAGCCCTGATCGGAGGAGTTTGTGGTTTGATGAGGCGATTAAAAGAAAGGCTGCTTTTCTAGACATGAAGCATCTACCCCCGCCCTCATTTTCCAGTTTGGGTTGCTAGGCAGTCAGGTTTTTATTTTATCAGCCCAAGGGTCAAGGGAAGGTACACAGGAAATCGCTCTGTCTCTGCAGCATCAGTCATGTGACTGAGTGGGCATGGCCAACTTGATATCACTCACAGCAAGGTGCCGCCCCACCTTGCCATGACTGACTTTGAGTTTGCCACGCCCACTCAGTCACATGACCACCAAGCCACACCCACCAAATAAGCCACGCCCACAGAACCGGTAGTAAAAAAAATTGGAACCCACCCCTGCAGTCAACCCCTCTACTAAATACTCCCTCTTACTTTCCCACACATGAAAAGGTGGCAGCATGGAAGCTTCCCACCTAATATGGCTTCCAAAGCTGACATACACACACACACACACACACACACACACCCATATCTATACATACATATATATATATACATACATACATACTTATATACATATATTGCGAACTATCCTAAAAATACGAGTTCCAGTTGTAGCTATAAAAGAAGAGACAGACATCGCAATCTCCGGAACTTAAAATATATTAACCACTTTGCTTTCGTTAGCCTCTGCTAACATCGTCAGATGTAAAAACTACCATTGAGGAGATATTAACCGTTATACATCATTGATCAATTTGGCCGTTGCGCGCATGATTGGCTCATCCACCTGCCTCCCACCTATAATTAACTCTGTTGTTTTTACTTCAGGCATGTTAATCGATGGAGGCTTAGCTGCTGTTGCTTCCTCCCCTTATCACGCACCGCTTGGATTGCACATCCTCAGGGAATAATGCTGAGCTGTCAGATATTGCATTAACGGCATTCTCTCGGGCTCCCTCCCACACACCACCACTCTTCCGCCTCACAGGGACATTTGATATAGTAACCAAGTTCCTTTGTTGTTTTGCCTGTGATCTTGTGACCAGCTTGGCTTGTTCCTCATTACCCATAACTATTTTGGTTTGAAGCTGTTCTGCTGGGATCTTTGGCATTCGGCCCGGGCTGGCTATACCTCCACAGGACAAATCTGCATGTCCAAAGGGCATGATTTTCCAAGCCTGGTTTTCCAACAATAACTCCATCAATAACAGTGGTGAAATCCAAATTTTTTTACTACCGGTTCTGTGGGTGTGGCTTGGTGGGTGTGGTGTGGTGTAGCTTGGTGGGTGTGGTGGGGGAACGATACTGCAAAATCTCCATTCTTACCCCACTCCAGGGGAAGGATACTGCAAGAGCCTTCTGCGCATATGCAGAGGATAAAAAAAAACGATGTAATGACTTCCCAGTGGATGGGCACAGCCTCCGACTGGCGGCACTACCAGTTAAGTGAGAGACCCGGGTGGATTTCACTGCTGGGTTAGGACCCCTGGTCTAAGCTAATGAACTAATCTATGACACAAAGAAATTTAAGTGTGGTCACAGTTAAACATGATAAAGAATCTGTACTAAATATTCTCCTCACTCCTTTTCTTTTTCTTTTCACATTGTTTATATGGAAAATCAAAAGCTCCCTCTGTCTACGTTCTTTTACCTCCAGTTTAACAGCTGAATTTGAGGAACATGGATATCATCAGATATCCATGTCTAGAAAGTTTCTTTCCAGAACAAGCAGCTAATGAGCCAATCAGCATACATCACAGGTCACCTATCTTACAGTCTAAGGCAGGGCTGTCAAACTCAAGACCATGAGGTCCTGGGGATGTCCATATTCAGTGGCTGAAGAATGGCCAGGCCGTTCCAGAAAATGAATACGTCAACATCCCATTTGTGAAGCAAAAGATTCCTAAACGCAATTCCTACTTCGCGTTTAGCAAACTGTCCATCTCTAAATCATCTTGGGACACGGGAGACCTGTATAGGTCTATGGTTGTCAAGAGGGCCTTGAAAGGAAGTGAACCCAGAAGACCATAGAGAAAACTTTGGGTAAACGTTGAAGACTCAAAATATCAGTTGTCCTTCTAGATTCGTCTCTCACGGTGTTGGATCCCAATCATTCTCAATAGTTTACATGCTAACATGTTTGGCTCCTGGTTAAATAAAAGCAAACCAACTCAAAGGTCTCTTGGGTTATGTCCTTTTTTTCTCTCTCTCTCTTCAATGAAATTGGGGACTGAGCAAAGTTGAGGGATGAATTCTGGAATGAAGAGAGAAAGGGTTAATTTCTCCGGACGTTACAACAAAGGCTCACGGTTGATGCTGGAGAAAAAGGGGTTTCACTCTTCCCTTATCAATATCAATTTGAGAGCCAAAGTCTTGGGTCCATCTATTAGTACTAAAGATAAAGGAAAAGGTTCCCCTCGCACATATGTGCTAGTCGTTCCCAACTCTAGGGGCAGTGCTCATCTCCGTTTCAAAGCCAAAGAGCCAGCGCTGTCTGAAGACGTCTCCATGGTCATGTGGCTAGCATGGCTCAATGCCAAAGGCGCACAGAACGCTGTTAGCTTCCCACCAAAGGTGGTCCCTATTTTTCTATTTGTATTTTTTACATGCTTTCGAACTGCTAGGTTGGCAGAAGCTGAGACAATTAATGGGAGGTCACCCCATTACACGGCACTAGGGATTATATATATCTCTATCTATCTATCTATCTATCTATCTCTATATCTATCTATCTATCTATCTATCTATCTATCTATCTCTATTTCTATCTCTATCTCTATCTATCTCTATCTCTATGTTTTCGTAGATTTTCACGGGTAAAAAGAGGTTGCAGAAAAAAAAATTCTTTAAAAATCTCTCTGACGATCCCAGCTGAGCCGCGCGATCATCAAAGGCTTTTTTTTTTACTTTTAAAAGCATTTTTTCGGCGTAAGAAGTTGTAGGAAAAATGCTTTTAAAAGTTTTTTTAAAAAGCCTCTGATGATCGTGTGGCTCAGCTGGGCATTGGGGGGGGAGTGGCACAGGGATTTTTGCTACCGGTTCTCCGAACCACCCTCCGCCATATGTATGTATGTATGTATTTCTTTTTAGCTAGGTTCTTCGTACGTAAACCAAGATTTTTATGCAGCCCTAGTTCAGTGAAATCACAATCCACTAGTTTATAGGCTTTTGTGTGTGTGTGTGTGTGTGGCAGCCAGCAAACACTCTGCTGTCCATTGTGAGACTAAGGAGACTAAGATAGATCTATTTTGGACCCCAACTCCAAGTAAAGATCCGGCGGAAGCAAGCATTTTCCAAAGTTGTCTTTACTAGAATAGATAAACAGGCACATCTGGGAAAAACCGAATCTGAAAGATCCAGGTTTTCCCTCAGTACATCAAAAAACCCCAAAACCATCCCCTCACTCCTCAGTCGATCACATGCTCCAATCAACGTCCATCCCATCTCGACTCAGCACTCCGACCATTCCTTCTCCAGATGCCAGATTGCTCTGACCTTGACCGACAGGAAGAATGCTATTATGTCTACAGTCAACCCCTCTACTAAATCCCCCCTCCTACTTTCCCACACATGAGAAGGTGGCAGCCTGGAAGCTTTCGGCCTAATATGGCTTCCAAAGCTGACAGGCAACTCCCCCTGCAGAAAAAACCACATCCTGAAAAATAAAACAGACAAAACACAAAAGAAGGAGTTAACACCTTAACCCACTCTCCCCCTCCCTCAGGGGGACCTTTTGGTTTCTCAAGAAATTTATCATGAAATTGCTTCATTAGTGTATCAGCATTCACATCCCAACTTTCCACCCAAGTAGCTTCAGATAATAGGTACCCTTTCCAGTGTACCAAATATTGTAAGTGACCTCTGTAGAGTCTAGAGTCAAGGATCTTCGTAACTTCATAATGAGTCTCCCCTTGCACTACTAAAGGAGGGGGAGAGCAGCTAGTAAGAGCCTTAAGTTAGATTCTTTTGCTGGTTTCAATAAGCTACTGTGAAAAACTGGATGCACTTTCCCTAATATGCGAGGGAGGCTAAGTTGGACAGTCACTGGGTTAATCACTTTCACTATAGGGAAAGGACTTATGAATTTAGGTCCAAACTTCTTGCTAGGTAACCTCAATCTTAGGTAGGAGAGCCCATCGCACCTCCAAAGCCTCTTTCTCCCATACCGCCCATCTACGCTCAGTGTCCATTAACTTCCTCAACACATAAGCACACGGCATTAGATTGTTTTGGACATTCCTTTGCAGTAGAACAGCAGCCACCGTCATATCACTTGCGTCCGCCTGAACCACAAATGGCTTATTTGGGTCGGGGTGCTGTAGGATCGGCTCCACAGCAAATAGGCGTTTTAACTGTTCAAAGGATTTTTGACAGCCCATTGTCCAAGCTAGGATTTGGCTAGGTTTTGGCTTGGTGGGAGATGGACCGGTTTTTAGCAATTCTGCCAAAGGGAGAGCAACCTCAGCAAAGGCAGGGATGAATTGTCTGTAAAACTTTGCAAGCCCCAGAAAGAAGAAATACCTAGCAGTGCACATAACAACAGCAGCAAGAATCTCTTTTGCTCAACAATGGAAAGAGAAAAAAATACCAACCAAGGAACAAGTGATCGGTAAAATAATGGAATGTGCCGAGATGAATAAATTAACATTGGAAATCAATGACAGAGAAGATACTGATTATTACAGCGTGTGGGACAAGTGGTATGGGTGGTTAGATAAGAGGAAAATGAAATAAAAATGAAAGAGACAAGATTGAGTATAAGAAATAGTTAAATGGTATAATAAGATAAGATGTACTGCAGATTGTAGAAAGTAAAATGAAGTAAGGATAGGTTATATAGGTAAGTAAAAGATATGATTTATGTATCTACTGATTTACTTTTAAAGATCATATATATATATATATATATATATATATACACACATTAAGAATGATATAAGTAAATATTTATGTGTAGTATTTTTCAAATTAAAATAAATAGGATATACCATGTAATTAAGTAGCAAAGATTATCTATATGTACATACATCTGTATTCTTATTTCTTTTATTTTCCTATACTATGTAACTGGATGGACAAAAACTGTATTATTATAATTCCTTAACAATAAAAATATAAAAAAAAAAAACTTTGCAAACCCCAGAATGCTTTGAAGCTGCTTATGGGTTCGTGGAGGTTGCCAGTCCAACACTGCCTTCACCTTCCCTGAGTCCATTTCGACTCCTTGATTTGCCACCCTGTATCCCAGGTAGTCCAAGGACTCCTTATTGAACTCGCATTTGGACAACTTCACATAAAGCTTGGCTGTTAGGAGCTTTTTCATCATTTGTCTGACCAATTTGACATGCTCTTCCATACTTTCACTGAATATAAGGATGTTATCAAGGTAAACAAGGATCCCCTTTATACAGGTGCTCATGCAAAATTTTGTTGACCAGTTGCATGAAGACTGCAGGGGCCCCTTGAAGTCCAAAAGGCAAAAAAAGAGGTTCTGACGCTTTTTTACTTTTTTAAAGCATTTTTTTACTACTGGTTCGGATGAACTAGTAGCATTTTTTACTACTGGTTTGGGTGAAACAGCCCGAACTGGTAGCATTTCAAGCCTTTGTCTGATGATCTTGGGAAGTCGAGGCCTATTGGAGACCAGCGGTCATTCAAACAACCTAGCCTAGTCCTGCCTTCTCCCATACCTAATTGCCCCACCAGCTCTGCTCCCAATCAAAAACCTCTGTTCACAAATTAAAACCATAGCGTCATGTCCAGAATGTGTTGAGTAGAATTGTTTCAGGAAGGACAAAAGAGATCAGGTCTGTAAAAAGGGGACTATTCATTTGTCAACAGAAATGAGGGTTACCGATGAATATTTGCAGCACATCACGTCTTCTCTCCAAATCGCATGCTGTGCTTTTGTTCTGTCACTAAGGCCCTCGTGCCAAATGTCTCCAGAGAGAAGCAAACAACGAAGGGGGAGACACGTTTGTTTTGCTGGCACAACTCAACGGTTGACGTGTCCCTATTTCATGGATTAATGATCATTTCACAATATGGCAAATAGGAATTTCCCAATCTTCTCTTCAGCTTCGTGCTCCCCCTACATACATGACCTTCAGATGATCTACCACCATGTTCAATTGTACCCAGATGCCTACTGGCAACCGTTGCACCTCAGGTAGCTCTGGGGATGCTTGAATGTAATGCAAAGTCCCCGTTGCTGCTCACAATGTTTCATCTTGGACCACTCACAGCTTCAGTATGGTCTTCAACACAGGGGTGGACTTCAAAATATTTAGCAAGGGGTTCTCTGCCTGGTTGCTGGGTGGGCGTGGGCATGGTGGGCATGGCCTAATCGGCCTCCTACACCATGGTGTGTGTGGGGGGGGTGTTTTGGCCCTCCCCGGCCTCCAGAGGCTTTTCTCGAGCTTCCGGGGTGAAAATGGCCTCACCAGGCTGCCGAGGCCCTTTGGAGCCTGGAAGTGGGCCTGTTTCTGGCCTTCATGAACTTCCAGCAGGAACATTTTTTGCCCTTCCCGAGACTTTGTGTGTGCCCTGCAATTACCTGCATCCAAAACGGGCTGCATGGGGACTCCTGAGAGGGGCAGGACAGGGTGTGCGGGGACAGCCAGGAGTGGGATTTGGGCAGGAGTGGGATTTCTCCAAACTGCACAGAATATTACCTAGAAGTTCTACCAAACCCCTGCGAACCCCCAGCAGCCCACCCCTGATTTTGGACCGGTTATAGCTTCAGTATGGTCTTCAAGGGCAGCCCCATGTAGAGGATAAAGGTCTTACTGGTGGAGGAAAGAGCAAAAGTGACACATAAGACAAATCTTTCAGGAGGAGTTGTAAGTCCAGCAGAATCCCCAAGTACCGGTCACTTACCGTAACCTTATAATAGTAGCGTATGGTATGGTACGGTAGAGAACAGTACAATACCATACAGGACAGTATAGTTACATTATCAACATTCATGACTTTTACAAAATTGTATTAATTTTCAGGTTCATTTTCTGGAAATACAATATTTCTATATGAAACATCCATGGTTTCAGATTTGATGTTATTTTTTACAATGGTTTGGATTGTTGTATTTCTTTCCAATATTATAGATATATAGATATATAGATATAGATATAGATATAGATATAGATATAGATATAGATATAGATATAGATATAGATATAGATATAGATATAGATATAGATATAGATATAGATTAGATATAGATATAGATATAGATATAGATATAGATATAGATATAGATATAGATATAGATATAGATATAGATATAGATATAGATATAGATATAGATATTGCATGACACCATAATTGGTAAAACGTTCCTTCTTCCATTTTGGCCTATCCAATATGTATTTCATAACCTGTATAGATCTTAGCAATTCTATGTGGAGTCTTAATACCCTCTAAAATAGTGGTGGCATTCAAATTTTTTAATACCAGTTCTGTGGGCGTGCCATAGGTTTGCCATCACGGGTTTAGGTCAATCAGAAATCAGAGTGTCAGCAGTCGCCAACATTGGGGTGGAATGTGGACACTCAAGTCAATATTGTTCCGGGATCAACCTTAGTCGCATGGGATTGGAGGAGAACCAAATGAATAGGGCCAATGGGATAAAAGAACCAGCAGCATGTGACGCCAACTCTCTCTTCGGATTATGTTTAACTTCCCCCCTCTGAGTCAGCTTGCTCACTTTCTCCTGAAGCTCTGGACAGGTGCTTGGAAGTTCATTTCTTTCATAACTGCACAAGGAGCCTTTGTGAGACTTCACTCTGACTTTCACAATGGGGTCCATCATCTACTTTCTCCTGTTGGGGTTCGTCTTCCCTGGACACAGCGTCCCTCTGAGCCCTCAAAACCATGTCCCAGGTGAGTTCTCCCCTCTTTCTTTGCACTTCCTTTGGTTGAGTATGGAGAATTTTTTCCTTAGGATTAGAGGTTTCTCAACAATGCTTTTTCTTTCATATATATGTGTGTGTGTGTGTCTGTATACACCTCTGTCTGGTTGACGATCTTAAATATATATATATATATATACCTGGAACTCGTATTTTTATAATAGTTTGTAATATATATACACACACGCACACATCTAAAAAGGTAAAAAGATACATCTAAAAATGTGACTGTATCTCTTTTTTTTTCTTTCCATGTTTTTACAAAGAAAAGAGCATGGCACCCATCGTCCATGTGTACCGTTCCATCCCTGGCAATTCGCTTATCCTCCAGTGCTCCATCCATGACTTTTTCCCTGTGAATGTCGATATTCAGTGGCTGAAGAATGGCCAAGACGTTCCAGAAAATGAATACGTCAACACCCCAGCTGTGAAGGAAAAGAGTGGTGATTCCTACTTCCCGTTTAGCAAATCATCTTGGGACAGGGGAGACAAGTTTCACTGTATGGTTGTCCACGAAGGAAGTGAACCCAGAAGACCATAGAGAAAACTTTGGGTAAACGTTGAAGACTCAAAATATCCGTTGTCCTTCTAGTTTCGTCTCTCACGGTGTTGGATCCCAATCATTCTAAATAGTTTACATGCTAACATGTTTGGCTCCTGGCTTAATAAAAGCAAACCAACTCAAAAGTCTCTTGGGTTATACCCTTTCTCTCTCTCTCTCTCTCTCTCTCTCTTCAATGAAATTGGGGACTGAGCAAAGTTGAGGGATGAATTCTGGAATGAAGAGAGAAAGGGTTAATTTCTCCGGACGTTAGAGCAAAGGCTCAAGGTTGATGCTGGAGAAAAAGGGGTTTCACTCTTCCCTTATCAGTAACAATTTGAGAACCAAAGTCCTGGGTCCATGTATTAGTACTAAAGATAAAGGAAAAGCTTCCCCTCGCACATATGTGCTAGTCGTTCCCAACTCTAGCGGCAGTGCTCATCTCCGTTTCATAGCCAAAGAGCCAGCGCTGTCCGAAGACGTCTCCGTGGTCATGTGGCTAGCATGACTCAATGCCAAAGGCGCACAGAACGCTGTTAGCTTCCCACCAAAGGTGGTCCCTATTTTTCTACTAGATCCAGTGGGGATTGAACTCCTGACTGTGGGTAGAGTTAGCCTGCAATGCTGCACTCTATCCATTATGCCACCAATACTGCATAGTGGATATGATATAAAGGTAAAGTTAAAGGTTCCCCCCGCACATCGTTCCGGACTCTATGGAGCAGTGCTCATCTCCGTTTCAAAACTGAAGAGCCAGAGGTGTCTGAAGATGTCATGTGGCTGGCATGATTAAACTGCAAAGGCGCAGGGAATGCTGTTACCTTCCCACCAAAGGTGGACCCTATTTTTCTACTTGTATTTTTTACGTGTTTTCGGACTGCTAGGTTTGCAGAAGCTGGGACAGTTAATGGGAGCTCACCCCATTGCGCAGTATTAGGGATTTTGTATGTATGTATGTATGTATGTGCAAGTTTTGGTGTATTCGGGTCTTTTCCCATGTAAGATTGAAAGTATCTTGGCGGAGATATCGCCAACATACTCTCAATCTTACACAGGAGAAGACCCGAATATACCAAAACTTGCATACCTCTACCCGTGAAAATCTATGAAAACACATATATGAGTGTGTGTGTGTGAGTGTGAGTGTGAGTGTGTGTGTGTGTGTGTGTGTGTGTGTGTGTATTATCAGCGTTTCAGAAAACCCCAACTCCAAGTAAAGACGTGGAAGCAAGCATTTTCTAAAGTTCTCTTTACTAGAAACTGGCACATCTGGGCAAACCCGAATCTGAAAGGTCCGGGTTTTCCCTCAGTAAATCAAAAAACCCCAAACCATCCCTTCACTCCTCAGTCAATCGTATGGTCCTATCAACATCCGTCCCATCTCTACTCAGCACTCCAACCACTCCTTCTCCAGTTGCCAGATCGCTCTGACCTTAACCGATAGGAAGAATGCTATTATGTCTACAGACAACCAGTGGTGAGTTGCTCCTGGTTCGCACCGGTTCTCGAGAACCGGTAGTAAAAATCTCTCATCGTTCGGAGAACCGGTAGTAATTCCTGGCTGGCCATGCCCCCGAACAGGTTCCCTGGCTTCCATGTTCCTTGCAAGTCCAATGGAATGAGCAAGCGCAAAGAACATGGCGACAACAGCAGATGCTTTTTGGCAGCCTGCGGAGAAATTCGCTGGCAAAAAAGCCTTTTTGGAGGCTTTCTGGACAGCCACTTTCCATCAGTGGCGGCTGGCTGGGGGCTGCCAAAAACTCGGGTTAGCTTGCCTTCCCGACTCTGGACCAGCTGCCGTGGAACGTAAGCAGCCGAAAAAAGAAGCGGTGGTGGGGGAGGAAGGTAAGCAAGAGGGCCTGGCCACGGGGACCATCGGGAAGGCAGGCAAGCATGTCGGGGCCGCTCGGCTAGCTAGCTCCCTTCCCCATGGCCCTACCATGCTTTCCTGCCTTGCAGCCTGGCCAGTGGGTGGGCGGGTGGCCCTTCAGGGGGAGAGAGCCGCTGTGCTGGAGGTGAGAGGGGCAGGAGCAGCGGCAGTGCTGGGGGACGGTGGCTGGATGTCTCTCTCTTTCTCTCTCTGTGTCACTCACACACACACACGCCCTGCCCTGTTTCCTCCACTTCCGCTTCTTTTGCATTGGCTTCTCGCCTCTCTTAAAGTTGATTGTGAAGAGCTGGAAGACATTTCCTTAGATCTCCCCCAAGTCATTGTGCAACGTCAGAGAACTAAGGAAATGTCTTCCGGCTCTTCACAATCAACTTTAAGAAAGGTGAGAAGCCAATGCAAAAGAAGCGGCAGTGGAGGTGACAGGGCAGGGTGTGTGTGTGTGTGTGTGTGTGTGTGTGTGTTTATCCCTTCGCAAGGACTTGGAGGCAGCCCCTTTGAAGGAAATAGGAGGCAGTGAAGCCCTGGCTGTCCCCCGGAAGAGGACCGCAGAAAGACAAACACACTAACACACACACACACAGACACACACACACACACACACAAACCCCTGTCGGCTCTGCTGCCACTTCTTTTGCATTGGCTTCTCGTCTCTCTTAAAGTTGATTGTGAAGAGCTGGAAGAGTTTTCCTTAGATCTCTGATGCTCTAACAATGATTTGGGGGAGGAAATGGCGCCTAGTTCCACTTCCGGGACAGGAGAGGTGAGGAGCAGCAGCTGCTGCAATGTTGGAGGCTCTTGGAAATGTTGGAGGGGGAGGGCGAGTGGGAAATGAAACTCTTCTTGGTCTTGGGGGAGAAGTTTGTCAAAATTCCACCCCTTTTTTACGTGCATCTACGTTAAGGGGGCTTTGTCCCTCTCTCCCCCTTTAGTCACTTCCCCACTCTTCGTCCGACCCATTACTCAGAGACCGAAGCCCTGATCAGAGGAGTTTGTGGTTTGATGAGGCGATTAAAAGAAAGGCTATTTTTCTAGACATGAAGCATCTCCCCCCCCCGCCCTCATTTTCCAGTTTGGGTTGCTAGGCAGTCAGGTTTTTATTTTATCAGCCCAAGGGTCAAGGGAAGGTACACAGGAAATCGCTCTGTCTCTGCAGCATCAGTCATGTGACTGAGTGGGCATGGCCAACTTGATATCACTCACAGCAAGGTGCCGCCCCACCTTGCCATGACTGACTTTGAGTTTGCCACGCCCACTCAGTCACATGACCACCAAGCCACACCCACCAAATAAGCCACGCCCACAGAACCGGTAGTAAAAAAAATTGGAACCCACCCCTGCTGTCAACCCCTCTACTAAATACTCCCTCTTACTTTCCCACACATGAAAAGGTGGCAGCATGGAAGCTTCCCACCTAATATGGCTTCCAAAGCTGACATACACACACACACACACACACACACACACACACACCCATATCTATACATACATATATATATATACATACATACATACTTATATACATATATTGCGAACTATCCTAAAAATACGAGTTCCAGTTGTAGCTATAAAAGAAGAGACAGACATCGCAATCTCCGGAACTTAAAATATATTAACCACTTTGCTTTCGTTAGCCTCTGCTAACATCGTCAGATGTAAAAACTACCATTGAGGAGATATTAACCGTTATACATCATTGATCAATTTGGCCGTTGCGCGCATGATTGGCTCATCCACCTGCCTCCCACCTATAATTAACTCTGTTGTTTTTACTTCAGGCATGTTAATCGATGGAGGCTTAGCTGCTGTTGCTTCCTCCCCTTATCACGCACCGCTTGGATTGCACATCCTCAGGGAATAATGCTGAGCTGTCAGATATTGCATTAACGGCATTCTCTCGGGCTCCCTCCCACACACCACCACTCTTCCGCCTCACAGGGACATTTGATATAGTAACCAAGTTCCTTTGTTGTTTTGCCTGTGATCTTGTGACCAGCTTGGCTTGTTCCTCATTACCCATAACTATTTTGGCTTGAAGCTGTTCTGCTGGGATCTTTGGCATTCGGCCCGGGCTGGCTATACCTCCACAGGACCAATCTGCATGTCCAAAGGGCATGATTTTCCAAGCCTGGTTTTCCAACAATAACTCCATCAATAACAGTGGTGAAATCCAAATTTTTTTACTACCGGTTCTGTGGGTGTGGCTTGGTGGGTGTGGTGTGGTGTAGCTTGGTGGGTGTGGTGGGGGAACGATACTGCAAAATCTCCATTCTTACCCCACTCCAGGGGAAGGATACTGCAAGAGCCTTCTGCGCATATGCAGAGGATAAAAAACCACGACGTAATGACTTCCCAGTGGATGGGCATAGCCTCCGACTGGCGGCGCTACCAGTTAAGTGAGAGACCCGGGCGGATTTCACTGCTGGGTTAGGACCCCTGGTCTAAGCTAATGAACTAATCTATGACACAAAGAAATTTAAGTGTGGTCACAGTTAAACATGATAAAGAATCTGTACTAAATATTCTCCTCACTCCTTTTCTTTTTCTTTTCACATTGTTTATATGGAAAATCAAAAGCTCCCTCTGTCTACGTTCTTTTACCTCCAGTTTAACAGCTGAATTTGAGGAACATGGATATCATCAGATATCCATGTCTAGAAAGTTTCTTTCCAGAACAAGCAGCTAATGAGCCAATCAGCATACATCACAGGTCACCTATCTTACAGTCTAAGGCAGGGCTGTCAAACTCAAGACCATGAGGTCCTGGGGATGTCCATATTCAGTGGCTGAAGAATGGCCAGGCCGTTCCAGAAAATGAATACGTCAACATCCCATTTGTGAAGCAAAAGATTCCTAAACGCAATTCCTACTTCGCGTTTAGCAAACTGTCCATCTCTAAATCATCTTGGGACACGGGAGACCTGTATAGGTCTATGGTTGTCAAGAGGGCCTTGAAAGGAAGTGAACCCAGAAGACAATAGAGAAAACTTTGGGTAAACGTTGAAGACTCAAAATATCAGTTGTCCTTCTAGATTCGTCTCTCACGGTGTTGGATCCCAATCATTCTCAATAGTTTACATGCTAACATGTTTGGCTCCTGGTTAAATAAAAGCAAACCAACTCAAAGGTCTCTTGGGTTATGTCCTTTTTTTCTCTCTCTCTCTTCAATGAAATTGGGGACTGAGCAAAGTTGAGGGATGAATTCTGGAATGAAGAGAGAAAGGGTTAATTTCTCTGGACGTTAGAACAAAGGCTCAAGGTTGATGCTGGAGAAAAAGGGGTTTCACTCTTCCCTTATCAATATCAATTTGAGAGCCAAAGTCTTGGGTCCATGTATTAGTACTAAAGATAAAGGAAAAGGTTCCCCTCGCACATATGTGCTAGTCGTTCCCAACTCTAGGGGCAGTGCTCATCTCCGTTTCAAAGCCAAAGAGCCAGCGCTGTCTGAAGACGTCTCCATGGTCATGTGGCTAGCATGGCTCAATGCCAAAGGCGCACAGAACGCTGTTAGCTTCCCAACAAAGGTGGTCCCTATTTTTCTATTTGTATTTTTTACATGCTTTCGAACTGCTAGGTTGACAGAAGCTGAGACAATTAATGGGAGGTCACCCCATTACACGGCACTAGGGATTATATATATTTCTATCTATCTATCTATCTATCTATCTATCTATCTATCTATCTCTATATCTATCTATCTATCTCTATTTCTATCTCTATCTCTATCTATCTCTATCTCTATGTTTTCGTAGATTTTCACGGGTAAAAAGAGGTTGCAGAAAAAAAATTCTTTAAAAATCTCTCTGACGATCCCAGCTGAGCCGCGCGATCATCAAAGGCTTTTTTTTTTTACTTTTAAAAGCATTTTTTCGGCGTAAGAAGTTGTAGGAAAAATGCTTTTAAAAGTTTTTTTAAAAAGCCTCTGATGATCGTGTGGCTCAGCTGGGCATTGGGGGGGGGGGAGTGGCACAGGGATTTTTGCTACCGGTTCTCCGAACCACCCTCCGCCATATGTATGTATGTATGTATTTCTCTTTAGCCAGGTTCTTTGTACGTAAACCAAGATTTTTATGCAGCCCTAGTTCAGTGAAATCACAATCCACTAGTTTATAGGCTTTTGTGTGTGTGTGTGTGTGTGGAAGCCAGCAAACACTCTGCTGTCCATTGTGAGACTAAGGAGACTAAGATAGACCTATTTTGGACCCCAACTCCAAGTAAAGATCCGGCGGAAGCAAGCATTTTCCAAAGTTGTCTTTACTAGAATAGATAAACAGGCACATCTGGGAAAACCCGAATCTGAAAGATCCAGGTTTTCCCTCAGTACATCAAAAAACCCCAAAACCATCCCCTCACTCCTCAGTCGATCACATGCTCCAATCAATGTCCATCCCATCTCGACTCAGCACTCCGACCATTCCTTCTCCAGATGCCAGATTGCTCTGACCTTGACCGACAGGAAGAATGCTATTATGTCTACAGTCAACCCCTCTACTAAATCCCCCCTCCTACTTTCCCACACATGAGAAGGTGGCAGCCTGGAAGCTTTCGGCCTAATATGGCTTCCAAAGCTGACAGGCAACTCCCCCTGCAGAAAAAACCACATCCTGAAAAATAAAACAGACAAAACACAAAAGAAGGAGTTAACACCTTAACCCACTCTCCCCCTCCCTCAGGGGGACCTTTTGGTTTCTCAAGAAATTTATCATGAAATTGCTTCATTAGTGTATCAGCATTCACACCCCAAATTTCCACCCAAGTAGCTTCAGATAATAGGTACCCTTTCCAGTGTACCAAATATTGTAAGTGACCTCTGTAGAGTCTAGAGTCAAGGATCTTCGTAACTTCATAATGAGTCTCCCCTTGCACTACTAAAGGAGGGGGAGAGCAGCTAGTAAGAGCCTTAAGTTAGATTCTTTTGCTGGTTTCAATAAGCTACTGTGAAAAACTGGATGCACTTTCCCTAATATGCGAGGGAGGCTAAGTTGGACAGTCACTGGGTTAATCACTTTCACTATAGGGAAAGGACTTATGAATTTAGGTCCAAACTTCTTGCTAGGTAACCTCAATCTTAGGTAGGAGAGCCCATCGCACCTCCAAAGCCTCTTTCTCCCATACCGCCCATCTACGCTCAGTGTCCATTAACTTCCTCAACACATAAGCACACGGCATTAGATTGTTTTGGACATTCCTTTGCAGTAGAACAGCAGCCACCGCCATATCACTTGCGTCCGCCTGAACCACAAATGGCTTATTTGGGTCGGGGTGCTGTAGGATCGGCTCCACAGCAAATAGGCGTTTTAACTGTCCAAAGGATTTTTGACAGCCCTTGTCCAAGCTAGGATTTGGCTAGGTTTTGGCTTGGTGGGAGATGGACCGGTTTTTAGCAATTCTGCCAAAGGGAGAGCAACCTCAGCAAAAGCAGGGATGAATTGTCTGTAAAACTTTGCAAGCCCCAGAAAGAAGAAATACCTAGCAGTGCACATAACAACAGCAGCAAGAATCTCTTTTGCTCAACAATGGAAAGAGAAAAAAATACCAACCAAGGAACAAGTGATCGGTAAAATAATGGAATGTGCCGAGATGAATAAATTAACATTGGAAATCAATGACAGAGAAGATACTGATTATTACAGCGTGTGGGACAAGTGGTATGGGTGGTTAGATAAGAGGAAAATGAAATAAAAAATGAAAGAGACAAGATTGAGTATAAGAAATAGTTAAATGGTATAATAAGATAAGATGTACTGCAGATTGTAGAAAGTAAAATGAAGTAAGGATAGGTTATATGGGTAAGTAAAAGATATGATTTATGTATCTACTGATTTACTTTTAAAGACCTAATATATATATATATATATATATATATATATATATATATATATATATATATATATATATATATATATATATATATACATTAAGAATGATATAAGTAAATATTTATGTGTAGTATTTTTCAAATTAAGATAAATAGGATATACCATGTAATTAAGTAGCAAAGATTATTATCTATATGTACATACATCTGTATTCTTATTTATTTTCTTTTCCTATACTATGTAACTGGATGGACAAAAACTGTATTATTATAATTCCTTAACAATAAAAATATAAAAAAAAAAAACTTTGCAAACCCCAGAATGCTTTGAAGCTGCTTATGGGTTCGTGGAGGTTGCCAGTCCAACACTGCCTTCACCTTCCCTGAGTCCATTTCGACTCCTTGATTTGCCACCCTGTATCCCAGGTAGTCCAAGGACTCCTTATTGAACTCGCATTTGGACAACTTCACATAAAGCTTGGCTGTTAGGAGCTTTTTCAGCACTTGTCTGACCAATTTGACATGCTCTTCCATACTTTCACTGAATATAAGGATGTCATCAAGGTAAACAAGGATCCCCTTTATACAGGTGCTCACGCAAAATTTTGTTGACCAGTTGCATGAAGACTGCAGGGGCCCCTTGAAGTCCAAAAGGCAAAAAAAGAGGTTCTGACGCTTTTTTACTTTTTTAAAGCATTTTTTTACTACTGGTTCGGATGAACTAGTAGCATTTTTTACTACTGGTTTGGGTGAAACAGCCCGAACTGGTAGCATTTCAAGCCTTTGTCTGATGATCTTGGGAAGTCGAGGCCTATTGGAGACCAGCGGTCATTCAAACAACCTAGCCTAGTCCTGCCTTCTCCCATGCCTAATTGCCCCACCAGCTCTGCTCCCAATCAAAAACCTCTGTTCACAAATTAAAACCATAGTGTCATGTCCAGAATGTGTTGAGTAGAATTGTTTCAGGAAGGACAAAAGAGATCAGGTCTGTAAAAAGGGGACTATTCATTTGTCAACAGAAATGAGGGTAACCGATGAATATTTGCAGCACATCACGTCTTCTCTCCGAATCGCATGCTGTGCTTTTGTTCTGTCACTAAGGCCCTCGTGCCAAATGTCTCCAGAGAGAAGCAAACAACGAAGGGGGAGACACGTTTGTTTTGCTGGCACAACTCAACGGTTGACGTGTCCCTATTTCATGGATTAATGATCATTTCACAATATGGCAAATAGGAATTTCCCAATCTTCTCTTCTGCTTCGTGCTCCCCCCGCATAGATGACCTTCAGATGATCTACCACCATGTTCAATTGTACCCAGATGCCTACTGGCAACCGTTGCACCTCAGGTAGCTCTGGGGATGCTTGAATGTAATGCAAAGTCCCCATTGCTGCTCACAATGTTTCATCTTGGACCACTCACAGCTTCAGTATGGTCTTCAACACAGGGGTGGACTTCAAAATATTTAGCAAGGGGTTCTCTGCCTGGTTGCTGGGTGGGCGTGGTCATGGTGGGCATGGCCTAATCGGCCTCCTACACCATGGTGTGTGTGTGGGGGGGTGTTTTTGCCCTCCCCGGGCTCCAGAGGCTTTTCTCGAGCTTCCGGGGTGAAAATGGCCTCACCAGGCTGCCGAGGCCCTTTGGAGCCTGGAAGTGGGCCTGTTTCTGGCCTTCATGAACTTCCAGCAGGAACATTTTTTGCCCTTCCCGAGACTTTGTGTGAGCCCTGCAATTACCTGCACCCAAAACGGGCTGCATGGGGACTCCTGAGAGGGGCAGGACAGGGTGTGCGGGGACAGCCAGGAGTGGGATTTGGGCAGGAGTGGGATTTCTCCAAACTGCACAGAATATTACCTAGAAGTTCTACCAAACCCCTGCGAACCCCCAGCAGCCCACCCCTGATTTTGGACCGGTTATAGCTTCAGTATGGTCTTCAAGGGCAGCCCCATGTAGAGGATAAAGGTCTTCCTGGTGGAGGAAAGAGCAAAAGTGACACATAAGACAAATCTTTCAGGAGGAGTTGTAAGTCCAGCAGAATCCCCAAGTACCGGTCACGTACTGTAACCTTATAATAGTAGTGTATGGTATGGTACGGTAGAGAACAGTACAATACCGTACAGGACAGTATAGTTACATTATCAACATTCATGACTTTTACAAAATTGTATTAATTTTCAGGTTCATTTTCTGGAAATACAATATTTCTATATGAAACATCCATGGTTTCAGATTTGATCTTATTTTTTACAATGGTTTGGATTGTTGTATTTCTTTCCAATATTTTTTGATATATATATTGCATGACCCCATAATTGGTAAAACGTTCCTTCTTCCATTTTGGCCTATCCAATATGTATTTCATAACCTGTATAGATCTTAGCAATTCTATGTGTAGTCTTAATACCCTCTAAAATAGTGGTGGCATTCAAATTTTTTAATACCAGTTCGGTGGGTGTGACATTGGTTTGCCATCACGGGTTTAGGTCAATCAGAAATCAGAGTGTCAGCAGTCGCCAACATTGGGGTGGAATGTGGACACTCAAGTCAATATTGTTCCGGGATCAACCTTAGTCACATGGGATTGGAGGAGAACCAAATGAATAGGGCCAATGGGATAAAAGAACCAGCAGCATGTGACGCCAACTCTTTCTTCGGATTATGTTTAACTTCCCCCCTCTGAGTCAGCTTGCTCACTTTCTCCTCAAGCTCTGGACAGGTGCTTGGAAGTTCATTTCTTTCATCTTGCTGGAATTGTATAACTGCACAAGGAGCCTTTGTGAGACTTCAGTCTGACTTTCACAATGGGGTCCATCATCTACTTTCTCCTGTTGGGGTTCGTCTTCCCTGGACACAGCGTCCCTCTGAGCCCTCAAAACCATGTTCCAGGTGAGTTCTCCCCTCTTTCTTTGCACTTCCTTTGGTTGAGTATGGAGAATCTTTTCCTTAGGATTAGAGGTTTCTCAACAATGCTTTTTCTTTCATATATGTGTGTGCCTGTGTCTGTGACTGTATACACCTCTGTCTGGTTGACGATCTTAAATATATATATATACCTGGAACTCGTATTTTTAGAGTACTTTGTAATATATATACACACACACACACACACACATCTAAAAAGTAAAAAGATACATCTAAAAATGTGACTTTATCTCTTTTTTTTTCTTTTCATATTTTTACAAAGAAAAGAGCATGGCACCCATCGTCCACATCTACCCTCCCATCCCTGACAATTCAGTTATCATCAACTGCTTCATCCGGGGCTTTTTTCCTGCGAATGTCCATATTCAGTGGCTGAAGAATGGCCAGGCCGTTCCAGAAAATGAATACGTCAACACCCCAGCTGTGAAGGAAAAGAGTGGCGATTCCTACTTCGCGTTTAGCAAATCATCTTGGGACAGGGGAGACGAGTTTCACTGTATGGTTGTCCACGAAGGAAGTGAACCCAGAAGACCATAGAGAAAACTTTGGGTAAATGTTGAAGACTCAAAATATCCGTTGTCCTTCTAGTTTCGTCTCTCACGGTGTTGGATCCCAATCATTCTAAATAGTTTACATGCTAACATGTTTGGCTCCTGGTTAAATAAAAGCAAACCAACTCAAAGGTCTCTTGGGTTATGTCCTTTTTTTCTCTCTCTCTCTTCAATGAAATTGGGGACTGAGCAAAGTTGAGGGATGAATTCTGGAATGAAGAGAGAAAGGGTTAATTTCTCTGGACGTTACAACAAAGGCTCACGGTTGATGCTGGAGAAAAAGGGGTTTCACTCTTCCCTTATCAATATCAATTTGAGAGCCAAAGTCTTGGGTCCATGTATTAGTACTAAAGATAAAGGAAAAGGTTCCCCTCGCACATATGTGCTAGTCATTCCCAACTCTAGGGGCAGTGCTCATCTCCGTTTCAAAGCCAAAGAGCCAGCGCTGTCTGAAGACGTCTCCATGGTCATGTGGCTAGCATGGCTCAATGCCAAAGGCGCACAGAACGCTGTTAGCTTCCCACCAAAGGTGGTCCCTATTTTTCTATTTGTATTTTTTACATGCTTTCGAACTGCTAGGTTGGCAGAAGCTGAGACAATTAATGGGAGGTCACCCCATTACACGGCACTAGGGATTATATATATCTCTATCTATCTATCTATCTATCTCTATATCTATCTATCTATCTCTATTTCTATCTCTATCTCTATCTATCTCTATCTCTATGTTTTCCTAGATTTTCACGGGTAAAAAGAGGTTGCAGAAAAAAAAATTCTTTAAAAATCTCTCTGACGATCCCAGCTGAGCCGCGCGATCATCAAAGGCTTTTTTTTTTTACTTTTAAAAGCATTTTTTCGGCGTAAGAAGTTGTAGGAAAAATGCTTTTAAAAGTTTTTTTAAAAAGCCTCTGATGATCGTGTGGCTCAGCTGGGCATTGTGGGGGGGAGTGGCACAGGGATTTTTGCTACCGGTTCTCCGAACCACCCTCCGCCATATGTATGTATGTATGTATTTCTTTTTAGCCAGGTTCTTCGTACGTAAACCAAGATTTTTATGCAGCCCTAGTTCAGTGAAATCACAATCCACTAGTTTATAGGCTTTTGTGTGTGTGTGTGTGTGTGGCAGCCAGCAAACACTCTGCTGTCCATTGTGAGACTAAGGAGACTAAGATAGATCTATTTTGGACCCCAACTCCAAGTAAAGATCCGGCGGAAGCAAGCATTTTCCAAAGTTGTCTTTACTAGAATAGATAAACAGGCACATCTGGGAAAAACCGAATCTGAAAGATCCAGGTTTTCCCTCAGTACATCAAAAAACCCCAAAACCATCCCCTCACTCCTCAGTCGATCACATGCTCCAATCAACATCCATCCCATCTCGACTCAGCACTCCGACCATTCCTTCTCCAGATGCCAGATTGCTCTGACCTTGACCGACAGGAAGAATGCTATTATGTCTACAGTCAACCCCTCTACTAAATCCCCCCCTCCTACTTTCCCACACATGAGAAGGTGGCAGCCTGGAAGCTTTCGGCCTAATATGGCTTCCAAAGCTGACAGGCAACTCCCCCTGCAGAAAAAACCACATCCTGAAAAATAAAACAGACAAAACACAAAAGAAGGAGTTAACACCTTAACCCACTCTCCCCCTCCCTCAGGGGGACCTTTTGGTTTCTCAAGAAATTTATTATGAAATTGCTTCATTAGTGTATCAGAATTCACACCCCAAATTTCCACCCAAGTAGCTTCAGATAATAGGTACCCTTTCCAGTGTACCAAATATTGTAAGCGACCTCTGTAGAGTCTAGAGTCAAGGATCTTTGTAACTTCATAAATGAGTCTCCCCTTGCACTACTAAAGGAGGGGGAGAGCAGCTAGTAAGAGCCTTAAGTTAGATTCTTTTGCTGGTTTCAATAAGCTACTGTGAAAAACTGGATGCACTTTCCCTAATATGCGAGGGAGGCTAAGTTGGACAGTCACTGGGTTAATCACTTTCACTATAGGGAAAGGACTTATGAATTTAGGTCCAAACATCTTGCTAGGTAACCTCAATCTTAGGTAGGAGAGCCCATCGCACCTCCAAAGCCTCTTTCTCCCATACCGCCCATCTACGCTCAGTGTCCATTAACTTCCTCAACACATAAGCACACGGCATTAGATTGTTTTGGACATTCCTTTGCAGTAGAACAGCAGCCACCGCCATATCACTTGCGTCCGCCTGAACCACAAATGGCTTATTTGGGTCGGGGTGCTGTAGGATCGGCTCCACAGCAAATAGGCGTTTTAACTGTCCAAAGGATTTTTGACAGCCCATTGTCCAAGCTAGGATTTGGCTAGGTTTTGGCTTGGTGGGAGATGGACCGGTTTTTAGCAATTCTGCCAAAGGGAGAGCAACCTCAGCAAAGGCAGGGATGAATTGTCTGTAAAACTTTGCAAGCCCCAGAAAGAAGAAATACCTAGCAGTGCACATAACAACAGCAGCAAGAATCTCTTTTGCTCAACAATGGAAAGAGAAAAAAATACCAACCAAGGAACAAGTGATCGGTAAAATAATGGAATGTGCCGAGATGAATAAATTAACATTGGAAATCAATGACAGAGAAGATACTGATTATTACAGCGTGGGGGACAAGTGGTATGGGTGGTTAGATAAGAGGAAAATGAAATAAAAAATGAAAAAGACAAGATTGAGTATAAGAAATAGTTAAATGGTATAATAAGATAAGATGTACTGCAGATTGTAGAAAGTAAAATGAAGTAAGGATAGGTTATATAGGTAAGTAAAAGATATGATTTATGTATCTACTGATTTACTTTTAAAGACCATATATATATATATATATATATATATATATATATATATATATATATATATATACACATTAAGAATGATATAAGTAAATATTTATGTGTAGTATTTTTCAAATTAAAATAAATAGGATATACCATGTAATTAAGTAGCAAAGATTATCTATATGTACATACATCTGTATTCTTATTTATTTTATTTTCCTATACTATGTAACTGGATGGACAAAAACTGTATTATTATAATTCCTTAACAATAAAAATATAAAAAAAAAAAACTTTGCAAACCCCAGAATGCTTTGAAGCTGCTTATGGGTTCGTGGAGGTTGCCAGTCCAACACTGCCTTCACCTTCCCTGAGTCCATTTCGACTCCTTGATTTGCCACCCTGTATCCCAGGTAGTCCAAGGACTCCTTATTGAACTCGCATTTGGACAACTTCACATAAAGCTTGGCTGTTAGGAGCTTTTTCAGCACTTGTCTGACCAATTTGACATGCTCTTCCATACTTTCACTGAATATAAGGATGTCATCAAGGTAAACAAGGATCCCCTTTATACAGGTGCTCATGCAAAATTTTGTTGACCAGTTGCATGAAGACTGCAGGGGCCCCTTGAAGTCCAAAAGGCAAAAAAAGAGGTTCTGACGCTTTTTTACTTTTTTAAAGCATTTTTTTACTACTGGTTCGGATGAACTAGTAGCATTTTTTACTACTGGTTTGGGTGAAACAGCCCGAACTGGTAGCATTTCAAGCCTTTGTCTGATGATCTTGGGAAGTCGAGGCCTATTGGAGACCAGCGGTCATTCAAACAACCTAGCCTAGTCCTGCCTTCTCCCATGCCTAATTGCCCCACCAGCTCTGCTCCCAATCAAAAACCTCTGTTCACAAATTAAAACCATAGCGTCATGTCCAGAATGTGTTGAGTAGAATTGTTTCAGGAAGGACAAAAGAGATCAGGTCTGTAAAAAGGGGACTATTCATTTGTCAACAGAAATGAGGGTTACCGATGAATATTTGCAGCACATCACGTCTTCTCTCCGAATCGCATGCTGTGCTTTTGTTCTGTCACTAAGGCCCTCGTGCCAAATGTCTCCAGAGAGAAGCAAACAACGAAGGGGGAGACACGTTTGTTTTCTTGGCACAACTCAACGGTTGACGTGTCCCTATTTCATGGATTAATGATCATTTCACAATATGGCAAATAGGAATTTCCCAATCTTCTCTTCTGCTTCGTGCTCCCCCCGCATAGATGACCTTCAGATGATCTACCACCATGTTCAATTGTACCCAGATGCCTACTGGCAACCGTTGCACCTCAGGTAGCTCTGGGGATGCTTGAATGTAATGCAAAGTCCCCGTTGCTGCTCACAATGTTTCATCTTGGACCACTCACAGCTTCAGTATGGTCTTCAACACAGGGGTGGACTTCAAAATATTTAGCAAGGGGTTCTCTGCCTGGTTGCTGGGTGGGTGTGGTCATGGTGGGCATGGCCTAATCGGCCTCCTACACCATGGTGTGTGTGTGGGGGGGTGTTTTGGCCCTCCCCGGCCTCCAGAGGCTTTTCTCGAGCTTCCGGGGTGAAAATGGCCTCACCAGGCTGCCGAGGCCCTTTGGAGCCTGGAAGTGGGCCTGTTTCTGGCCTTCATGAACTTCCAGCAGGAACATTTTTTGCCCTTCCCGAGACTTTGTGTGTGCCCTGCAATTACCTGCATCCAAAACGGGCTGCATGGGGACTCCTGAGAGGGGCAGGACAGGGTGTGCGGGGACAGCCAGGAGTGGGATTTGGGCAGGAGTGGGATTTCTCCAAACTGCACAGAATAGTACCTAGAAGTTCTACCAAACCCCTGCGAACCCCCAGCAGCCCACCCCTGATTTTGGACCGGTTATAGCTTCAGTATGGTCTTCAAGGGCAGCCCCATGTAGAGGATAAAGGTCTTCCTGGTGGAGGAAAGAGCAAAAGTGACACATAAGACAAATCTTTCAGGAGGAGTTGTAAGTCCAGCAGAATCCCCAAGTACCGGTCACGTACTGTAACCTTATAATAGTAGTGTATGGTATGGTACGGTAGAGAACAGTACAATACCATACAGGACAGTATAGTTACATTATCAACATTCATGACTTTTACAAAATTGTATTAATTTTCAGGTTCATTTTCTGGAAATACAATATTTCTATATGAAACATCCATGGTTTCAGATTTGATCTTATTTTTTACAATGGTTTGGATTCTTGTATTTCTTTCCAATATTTTTTGATATATATATTGCATGACCCCATAATTGGTAAAACGTTCCTTCTTCCATTTTGGCCTATCCAATATGTATTTCATAACCTGTATAGATGTTAGCAATTCTATGTGTAGTCTTAATACCCTCTAAAATAGTGGTGGCATTCAAATTTTTTAATACCAGTTCGGTGGGTGTGACATTGGTTTGCCATCACGGGTTTAGGTCAATCAGAAATCAGAGTGTCAGCAGTTGCCAACATTGGGGTGGAATGTGGACACTCAAGTCAATATTGTTCCGGGATCAACCTTAGTCGCATGGGATTGGAGGAGAACCAAATGAATAGGGCCAATGGGATAAAAGAACCAGCAGCATGTGACGCCAACTCTTTCTTCGGATTATGTTTAACTTCCCCCCTCTGAGTCAGCTTGCTCACTTTCTCCTCAAGCTCTGGACAGGTGCTTGGAAGTTCATTTCTTTCATCTTGCTGGAATTGTATAACTGCACAAGGAGCCTTTGTGAGACTTCAGTCTGACTTTCACAATGGGGTCCATCATCTACTTTCTCCTGTTGGGGTTCGTCTTCCCTGGACACAGCGTCCCTCTGAGCCCTCAAAACCATGTCCCAGGTGAGTTCTCCCCTCTTTCTTTGCACTTCCTTTGGTTGAGTATGGAGAATCTTTTCCTTAGGATTAGAGGTTTCTCAACAATGCTTTTTCTTTCATATATGTGTGTGCCTGTGTCTGTGACTGTATACACCTCTGTCTGGTTGACGATCTTAAATATATATATATACCTGGAACTCGTATTTTTAGAGTACTTTGTAATATATATACACACACACACACACACACACATCTAAAAAGTAAAAAGATACATCTAAAAATGTGACTTTATCTCTTTTTTTTTCTTTTCATATTTTTACAAAGAAAAGAGCATGGCACCCATCGTCCACATCTACCCTCCCATCCCTGACAATTCAGTTATCATCAACTGCTTCATCCGGGGCTTTTTTCCTGCGAATGTCCATAATTCAGTGGCTGAAGAATGGCCAGGCCGTTCCAGAAAATGAATACGTCAACACCCCAGCTGTGAAGGAAAAGAGTGGCAATTCCTACTTCGCGTTTAGCAAATCATCTTGGGACAGGGGAGACGAGTTTCACTGTATGGTTGTCCACGAAGGAAGTGAACCCAGAAGACCATAGAGAAAACTTTGGGTAAACGTTGAAGACTCAAAATATCCGTTGTCCTTCTAGATTCGTCTCTCACGGTGTTGGATCCCAATCTTTCTAAATAGTTTACATGCTAACATGTTTGGCTCCTGGTTAAATAAAAGCAAACCAACTCAAAGGTCTCTTGGGTTATGCCCTTTTTTTCTCTCTCTCTCTTCAATGAAATTGGGGACTGAGCAAAGTTGAGGGATGAATTCTGGAATGAAGAGAGAAAGGGTTAATTTCTCTGGACGTTACAACAAAGGCTCACGGTTGATGCTGGAGAAAAAGGGGTTTCACTCTTCCCTTATCAGTATCAATTTGAGAGCCAAAGTCTTGGGTCCATGTATTAGGACTAAAGATAAAGGAAAAGGTTCCCCTCGCACATATGTGCTAGTCGTTCCCAACGCTAGGGGCAGTGCTCATCTCCGTTTCAAAGCCAAAGAGCCAGCGCTGTCTGAAGACGTCTCCATGGTCATGTGGCTAGCATGGCTCAATGCCAAAGGCGCACAGAACGCTGTTAGCTTCCCACCAAAGGTGGTCCCTATTTTTCTATTTGTATTTTTTACATGCTTTCGAACTGCTAGGTTGGCAGAAGCTGAGACAATTAATGGGAGGTCACCCCATTACACGGCACTAGGGATTATATATATCTCTATCTATCTATCTATCTATCTCTATATCTATCTATCTATCTATCTATCTATCTATCTCTATTTCTATCTCTATCTCTATCTCTATCTATCTCTATCTCTATGTTTTCGTAGATTTTCACGGGTAAAAAGAGGTTGCAGAAAAAAAAATTCTTTAAAAATCTCTCTGACGATCCCAGCTGAGCCGCGCGATCATCAAAGGCTTTTTTTTTTTACTTTTAAAAGCATTTTTTCGGCGTAAGAAGTTGTAGGAAAAATGCTTTTAAAAGTTTTTTTAAAAAGCCTCTGATGATCGTGTGGCTCAGCTGGGCATGGGGGGGGGGGGAGTGGCACAGGGATTTTTGCTACCGGTTCTCCGAACCACCCTCCGCCATATGTATGTATGTATGTATTTCTTTTTAGCCAGGTTCTTCGTATGTAAACCAAGATTTTTATGCAGCCCTAGTTCAGTGAAATCACAATCCACTAGTTTATAGGCTTTTTTGTGTGTGTGTGTGTGTGTGGCAGCCAGCAAACACTCTGCTGTCCATTGTGAGACTAAGGAGACTAAGATAGATCTATTTTGGACCCCAACTCCAAGTAAAGATCCGGCGGAAGCAAGCATTTTCCAAAGTTGTCTTTACTAGAATAGATAAACAGGCACATCTGGGAAAAACCGAATCTGAAAGATCCAGGTTTTCCCTCAGTACATCAAAAAACCCCAAAACCATCCCCTCACTCCTCAGTCGATCACATGCTCCAATCAATGTCCATCCCATCTCGACTCAGCACTCCGACCATTCCTTCTCCAGATGCCAGATTGCTCTGACCTTGACCGACAGGAAGAATGCTATTATGTCTACAGTCAACCCCTCTACTAAATCCCCCCTCCTACTTTCCCACACATGAGAAGGTGGCAGCCTGGAAGCTTTCGGCCTAATATGGCTTCCAAAGCTGACAGGCAACTCCCCCTGCAGAAAAAACCACATCCTGAAAAATAAAACAGACAAAACACAAAAGAAGGAGTTAACACCTTAACCCACTCTCCCCCTCCCTCAGGGGGACCTTTTGGTTTCTCAAGAAATTTATCATGAAATTGCTTCATTAGTGTATCAGCATTCACATCCCAACTTTCCACCCAAGTACCTTCAGATAATAGGTACCCTTCCAGTGTACCAAATATTGTAAGCGACCTCTGTAGAGTCTAGAGTCAAGGATCTTCGTAACTTCATAATGAGTCTCCCCTTGCACTACTAAAGGAGGGGGAGAGCAGCTAGTAAGAGCCTTAAGTTAGATTCTTTTGCTGGTTTCAATAAGCTACTGTGAAAAACTGGGTGCACTTTCCCTAATATGCGAGGGAGGCTAAGTTGGACAGTCACTGGGTTAATCACTTTCACTATAGAGAAAGGACTTATGAATTTAGGTCCAAACGTCTTGCTAGGTAACCTCAATCTTAGGTAGGAGAGCCCATCGCACCTCCAAAGCCTCTTTCTCCCATACCGCCCATCTACGCTCAGTGTCCATTAACTTCCTCAACACATAAGACACGGCATTAGATTGTTTTGGACATTCCTTTGCAGTAGAACAGCAGCCACCGCCATATCACTTGCGTCCGCGTGAACCACAAATGGCTTATTTGGATCGGGGTGCTGTAGGATCGGCTCCACAGCAAATAGGCGTTTTAACTGTTCAAAGGATTTTTGACAGCCCATTGTCCAAGCTAGGATTTGGCTAGGTTTTGGCTTGGTGGGAGATGGACCGGTTTTTAGCAATTCTGCCAAAGGGAGAGCAACCTCAGCGATGGAAGGGATAAATTGTCTGTAAAAGTTTGCAAACCCCAGAATGCTTTGAAGCTGCTTATGGGTTCGTGGAGGTTGCCAATTCCTTGATTCAAGACCCTGTATCCCAGGTAGTCCAATGACTCCTTATGAAACTTGCATTTGGACAACTTCACATAAAGCTTGGCTGCTAGGAGCTTTTTCAGCACTTGTCTGACCAATTTGACATGCTCTTCCATACTTTCACTGAATATAAGGATGTCATCAAGGTAAACAAGGATCCCCTTTATACAGGTGCTTATGCAAAATTTTGTTGACCAGTTGCATGAAGACTGCAGGGGCCCCTTGGAGTCCAAAAGGCATGACCCGGAATTGGAAACTGCCCAGGGGGCAGTTAAAAGCAGTCTTCCATTCATCTCCCTCCCTTATGCAAACTTGGTAGTGAGCTTCCCTTAGATCCAGCTTGGTGAAAATCTTGCCTTTTGACAAGTGGTTGAGCAAGTCTTTCATTAGTGATAGGGGGTAGGTATCTATGGTGGGCGTGATTTAGTCAGCCTCCTGCACCACAGTGGGGGGGGGTGTTTTTGCCCTCCCTGGGCTCCAGAGGCTTTCCCCGAGCCTCTGGGAGGTGAAAACAGCCTCCCCAGGCTCTGGAGGCCCTCTGGAGGCTGGAAACAGGCCCATTTCCAGCCTTCCTGAACTTCCGGTAGGCCCATTTTTTGCCCTCCCTGAGCCTCTGCGCACGCCCTGCGTTTACCTGCATCCAAAACGGGCTGTGTGGGGACTCCTGGGAGGGGCAGGGCAGGGTGGGCAGGACGGGGAATTTGGGGGTTCTCTGTACTGCACAGAATCTTAGCTAGAGGTTCTCCTGAACCCCTGCAAACCCCCAGCAGCCCACCCCTGCACCCATCTCAGCAAATGAATCTGTGCAGGTCACCGTTGTGAGATTCCAACAAAATGGAGTTGATCATGTTTCTGTATGAATCCCACAGAAGGCCAATGGATTTAGCTGGGTTATGCACGGATACCCCAAATTAGCCTCAGTGCAGCCCTGATGCATCTCCTCCAACCTGGTGAGCTTCAGGTTCAGTGTAGATTTGAACCCATCACTTTCAAGGACAAGGTAAGAAACTCAACCCCTGACTTCAAAAATGACACCGAAGATGGCGACAGCTTCCCGCCTTTTTCATGGCAGCCATCTTACCCACCTAATACTTCCAAAATGCCCGACCAATTACTAAAAGAATTCCAAACCTCAAACTATGAAATAGAAAACAAAACCTACCAAGAAGATAACTACCCGAGTTCAAAAACAAATAAAAAATAATTATTTAAACAAAACAAAACTCAACCTACTGAAGTAGAAATAGATAACGCTATACAGGTGCTGACTGCAGCACTCGGGACTAAACTAAAAATACCAAACAAACAACCAGAAAATGAAATAGAAAATTCTAAACTATCACCTGCCAAAAGTCAAAAAGAAATAAACTGTCTAAAGAAAGACCTAGCCACCCGAAAAAAGACGCGCTGGCAATCATACTTACCTACCGAAGAACGACTTGCTGAGCAACCCGGCTTCATCGGCGATGGCGGCCCGCCTCGAGCTCCACTTGCTGACGGCCTCAAAGAAAATGGACGACAAGCCTCCGGTGGTTTCTTTCTCGACCATCGCAACTTCGGAGACTCCCCGACGAGCAGAGCAGCAGCCCAGGCATCCTTCAGTCACCAGAGGCCCTCCGGAAATAAAGCCAAAGAACAGAGGGCCGACTGGGACTTCACCCCGGGTGTCGAGTGTCAGCCATTCCCTCGACACATGATCCCGGGGACTGTGACAAGCCAGAAGAACAGAGACACGGTGAAGGGGGGTGTTGTAGCGTTTAGCAGGGCACGGTGATATCAGGTGGTGGACGGGATAGGGAATCTGGGGGCAGGGTCAATAAAACGATGTCAAAGGAAACAAACGCCCTTCAATGCGAGGGACAGCGCGATCCGGAAGTAACTGAAGGATTAAATAGCGCGGTCACTTTAAATGCACAATTGAGCAAGGGAGGGGCGCTTGGGGGCGTTCTATAAAGCCAGATAAGTGGAGGAATCGGGCGTCTCCGACTTTGTTTTTCATCAGAAAACTTCAGCGCTTACTGTATGACCACCGTGTAAGCTACGATTAAACCGGATAGCTCCACCTTTGAGTGTGTGCGTGTGGTGTTTGTTCGGCGGAGCACAGGTGGTTCCAGAGGAGGCTGACACCAGGAGCCGCAAACGCAGAATCCTCACTCGCCGACTGCTGGAAAAGAATGAAGACTGAGCATGTGCAAAACGAACCTGCAAAGAAAAAAGAAGAAGACATAGATACAAGTCAGCGCAGACCCAGCCAGAACATAGATATAAGTAAATACAGACATGCATCTACCGTACCGAGGCCTTATTGCGAGTATGCTAAGGTCTTAAACCATGGACAGCTCCTAAACATAAATAACACTCCACAACACTCAGGGACACTATCTTCAGACTTTATAAAATTAAGATTAGATGGAAGCAACTTAATGGAATGGAACCAGTGTTTACAAATTACATATTTGAAAGAGAATGTTTTATTTTTTATTGATAATCCACCAGACAAGCCTTGGACCTATGAAATAGACTGCCTCCATCACAAAGCATATTATATATTAATTGCCTCTATTTCCCCAAGTATACTTCCCAGTATTGAGCATAATCTAACTGTATTTGAAACATACCAAAAATTATTCAATTTGTTCTATAGCAAAAGTGTAGCCACCACCACAAAAATTTCTAGGGAATTCTATTCTGCCAAACTAAAACATGATACCTCCATGATGAACATATCTTGAATCTAAACGCAATAAGAGCAGACCTTATCCAAAGGGGGGAAACCATTTCTGACAACACTATGAAAAGCATTATAATCAATTCATTAGATCACAGCTGGGATAACTATATTACCTTAATAGATAACCTAAGTATAGAGCAAATTACCTTAGAAAACCTTACCAATAAGCTTATTACTGAAGATAGACTTAGAAAGGAGCGATATACACAACAAAGGGAAGGTAGAAATCAAAGGAGAACTGATTTTAGGGTCAGAGATAGGTACCCACATGAATGTTCAATATGTGGATCTGAAAGACATCAAAAAAGAGACTGCCCCAAGAACGCAGGATACAGTGACACATATCAACACAAGGATAGGAGAATACACTTCTTAGACAGAACTTCCCCTGACTACAGATATAAACACAGGGAATCACCACATTCTAGAGAAAGACAAACGTACAAAAATAACCCTAGAGAAAATAAGAAAGGATCACTATATGGAATAAGAAACAATGACACTTTAACATCTGATTCACTCAACACTTGGCTCATCGATTCTGGAGCCACATGTCATACAACTCACAATAGAGAAATATTAAGCAACTTCACTGAAAAGAAATATTACATTAAAGTAGCGAACCAAAATAATGTCCTAGTGAGAGGAATGGGAGACACGCATATAAAGGGTATAGGAAAAATAGAGGGGGTACTATTTGTACCCGAAATTCCAAATAATATATTGGCAACTCTAAAATTAAGTATAGAGAATGAAGTAGAGACCACTTTCAGAGGTGGAAAGGTATTTATGACTAAAAACAACAGAAACATAGGTAAACTATTCACAAATGACGGACTAACATACCTACTGCCACAAGATAGCGAATTAATCTACGCAAACTATCAATTAAAAAACAAAGAGGCAAAATCAGATAATCATGATGAGAGTAATAATGATAATGCATCGACCACTGATACTAATATGTCTGAAAATTTAAACAATGGAAAACCTATACACGATAATTGTAGTCACTTACTCCACAGAAAGCTAGGACACGCAAGCTTTCCCGTCATACGAAAAATGTTAGAATGTTCCGAACATTTAAAAATAAAGAACTGTAAAAATTATTTAGAATGCTCCGTGTGCAATTCATCCAAACTTAAAAACAAACCTAAACCCCAAAAAGCCACTCGCACCACACAATCAATTTTTCAATTAATCCATATGGATGTAGTAGGCCCATTAAAACCTTCAATTAAATATAAAAAAAGATACTTTCTAACCATAGTCGATGACTACAGTAGATTCGGTTTTGTATACACCCTTAACCACAAAAGTGAAGTTTTCAAAAAATTTAAGGAGTTCTTTAAAATGGTAGAAACACAACACAATATTAAAATTAAACAAATAATGACCGACAGGGGGTCAGAATTCCTATCCAATGAATTTTCAAATTGGCTAAAATCACAGCCTTGGTGGTACAGGGGTTTAAGGCACCCTGTTATTAAGCTGGTTATTAAGACCAGCTGCCTGCAATTACTGCAGGGTTCAAATCTCACCAAGGCTCAAGGTTGACTCAGCCTTCCATCCTTTCTAAGGTAGGTGAAATGAGGACCCAGTTGTGGGGGCAATAAGCTGACTTTGTATAAATATACAAAAGGATGAAGGCTATTGCTGAGCACATTGTAAGCCGCCCTGAGTCTCCGGAGAAGGGCGGCATATAAATCAAATAAAAAAAAAATAAAAAAAAATAAAAAAAAAATACTGCACTTTAAATCTTGTCCATTTTCCCCTTTTCAAAATGGAGTATCTGAAAGAAAGAATGGTTTGCTACAAACCATGGTTAAATGTGTGTTAGATGATGCTGGCTTAAGCCAATCATTCTGGGCTGAGGCCCTTACTTATTCCAATTACACTATAAATTGCTTATGGTCAAGTACAATCAACAAAACTCCATACGAACTCATGTATGGAAGGAAACCAAAAATTGGACATTTACATGTATTTGGTGTAACTGCTGATGTATATGTCCCCACACAATTAAGGCACAAAGGAGAGAAAGTATCCAAAAGACTAATATTTATGGGGTACGAATCAGGAACCAAGGGATATCGCTTCATTGATAAAAATAACCATTTCATTGTATCCAGATCTGCCGTGTTTCATGAACACATGAACTGGTCAAAATTACATCTCAATGAAATATATCCAGAATCAAAAAACATTACACACACACACAGAGAACATCATACATCAGATACCAACCCCAAAAGCACAACCACGAACAGAATCAAATGCCCAAAAATAATTAATGATGAATGGAAGAAAGGACACCCCACTTTGAAGGTAGATCAATTAACTGAAAAAGAAGCTAAATATATGCATAGCGATGAATATCCCCTTGGCCGTCGGCCAAACAATGTTGACTGGCGGCCCCAGGGGGACAGCCTTCTCTGTGGGGGCACCTACTATCTGGAACAAGCTCCTCCCCCAGATACGGAGGATTCCGGATCTGCGTACCTTCCGTCGCACGCTTAAGACGTTCTTATTCCAACAAGCTGGCCTGACCTAAACTTCTCTTTTAAATGGAAATTTTAAATTTGGTTTTAAATTATTGGGGTTTTAAAATGGTCAGCCAAATCTATTTAATTTGTTTTATCTTTATTTTAAATTTTGTATTTATATGTTTTATCTTATGGCTGTTCACCGCCCTGAGTCCTTCGGGAGTAGGACGGTATACAAATTTAATAAAATGAAATGAAATGAATAGACCCATTAGATCCAATAGGGGCACAATCCCTAAAACATTAGATGATTATGTACTGTCTATCCAAGCTAAACACCTGACTCCCAACACATATGATGACATACTCAAGTTACCTCTAGAAGAAAAAAGTAAGTGGGAGGAAGCAATGAAAAAAGAGATGGACACTTTGAAAGAACTAAATGTATACTCACCAACAGATCTACCCACTGAGAAGTCCCCCATTGGCACTAGATGGATCTATAAAATCAAAGAGCTAGAGGATGGTAAATTCCTATATAAAGCCAGGTTAGTGGCTCAAGGCTTTGCCCAAAGGTTTCCGGATGACTATGAAGACACATACTCCCCAACCGTTAAATCAGAAAGTGTGAAAACAGCATTAGTATTAGCTTCCGTTTTAAATCTAGAAGTATATCAATTTGATGTACAGACAGCTTATCTACATGCTGATCTCGATAAAGAAATTTATGTAAAAGCACCCCCAGGAAAGGATACAAAAAAGGGGGAAATTTGGCTATTGAATAAGAGCCTGTCACGAGTAAATGCCTTATTCTCAAATGGAGATAATATATGTTCATAGAACATCAGGGGTTAATCCACCCTTCCTTTCTTAATGTATTCATATGTAACCACTCCTACCTATAACTCCGCCTTATTTGTTATAAAAAGGGGATGTACGCACCTCCTGCTCACTTCTATCTGCAATCATTCAGAGAATATAGAATTCCTACTGTAAATAAATAGTACTTTGTTTTGAATACTTTGTTCCTGATCATTTATTGAGTCTGATCCTCAAATTTATGCAACAAGCTGGTAGCAGAGGATGGTTAACTGACTCAATAAAAATAGACATGCCTAAGAAAGAAAACTCCAGAAACAAAAGAGAAAGACCCAACACCAGGGCACATAATAAAGAAATGGAAACAGATCAAGAAATGATCGATGAATCTACAACTATAATAACAAAAGAATCTGAAGACTGCACTACAGACAACAAAGAAGTAATCGATGAATCTGATGACCAAGAAGAGAACGAAATAGAAAACAACGATCTCAGATCAGAGATACTGAGACTGCTGAAAAGCCAAAAAGACGACAAAAACCTCATCGCGAACCTCCAAGACATCATAAAAGTCAGCGGAGCAGCGAGAGAAAATCACATCGTAGCAACTGAATCTAAAGACCTCAAAACGGTGAGCGAATTGCCTGTAGATGAAAATATAACAAAGAGAAAGACTAACGGTCCCGCGCAAAATTTTGAATGGCAGCCATCTTGGTTTCAACAAACCACTAAGATGAGCGAAGCAGAGCCAATCAGAAAACACAATTCAAAATGTCTAGCACGAAAAGCCCTGCACAGTGTGAAAAGTAAAAAAGAAAAATTCTACTCTTCAGAAGAATCTGATACAGACATCGAAGAAACTCCAATCGAGCTGCAAATAGAATCAGCCATGAAAACGCTTTTTGCAACCTTTGGCCCAAATCTGAAAATAACAAATGAATCAATGAATCAAAAAATAAAGAAAAGGCAAGCAAGCAAGCAAACGTCTCAGAATCCACCCGCTTCTACCCGGACGGCAAGAACGCCAACTCCTGAACCCAGAGAACCTTGCAAATATTCGCCAACGCCGCAGATGATTCCAAGTGCCAGAGACCTCAACCAGGACAACTTCGGTGAAAGGAAGCAAGCGCCAATCGTCGCCTGGACACCCAAAGTCGAACCGGAGACCGAGTCATCAAAAGAAGAGCGCTACAAAAGAGCCACAGCGGCGAGAACCTCTCCCGACAGCTTCAGGGACGAAATGAACAACGCGCATGTGCCAACACACGCAAACAACTACAGAGGCCATGAAGAACAGAGAGAACCGTTCAGACTGATTGCAAGCATTCCTACACCATTCTGCAACTTTCAACATTTACAAGATCATGGACAGCCTCCAGTTGTAAGTAATGCAACGAATAATATTGGGAACTTGCCTAATGATTTCCCAAAATTGAGAATAGACGGTATTAATTTACAAGAATGGTGTCAACAACTTCAGGTTGTTTTCCTAAAAGAGAATTTATTATTTTTTATAACTAACCCTCCCAAAAAACCTTGGACTCTAAAATTGGACTGCCTGCATCACAGAGCATTCTATTTATTAATATCTAGCATATCTCCTGCTATGTATCATAGTATTAAGCATAATCTGACTGTCTCAGAAATAATTCATTGCATGTTTAAATTGTTTCACAGTGAAAGTGTAGCAACTACAATGAGAATGTCTAAAGATTTCTTCTCAGCCAGGATAAAACCTGGGACTACTGTAAGTGAACATTTAATACTAAACAAAATTAGAGCAGAACTTCATTTAAGGGGAGAAATAATATCAGACCAAACAATGAAAAGTGTTATCATTAACTCATTAGACTCATCATGGGATAACTACATATCACATTTAGACACAATTAATTTGGGATACCTATCCATAGAGAACTTATCGAATAGACTAATAGCTGAGGATAATTTAAGAAAAAGCCGCAGAAGTACATACATGGAACATAGACAGATTAAGAGAGTAGTATTTCAAGAAAAACATAGAGAATCAATTGAATGTTATAATTGTAGATCCAAAGAACATTGTAGAAGAGATTGTCCTAAGTTTCTTAGAGAAAGACAAAAACAAGACTATAGAAACAGATATCACAACAGACAATCATCTATTGATAGATACAGGTATAGACACTCACCAAATTTTAGAGAACATAGAGGGGGCAGAGATAACTCAAGAGATAGGAAGTCTGGATCATTAAACGGATTAGATAAACATACCATAACCAACAAACAAAATTCAAAAGATAATGCTTGGCTCATTGATTCTGGGGCAACTAATCACACAACACATGACAAGAAAATACTATCTTCCTTCATAGAAGATAAATTTGTAATCAAGGTAGCCAATCAAGAAGAAGTCCAAGTTATTGGGAAAGGAAGTGTAAATTTACCCGGTCTAGGGAAAATAGAGGGGGTATTATTAATACCCGAAATACATCATAACATACTTAGTGTAATAAAGCTAAGCAGGGACTCTGACATAAATATAGTGTTCTCAAAGGGAAAAGCAACTCTAGAGAAAAACAAAATAAATTTAGGTAATGTGCTTATCAAAGGAGGCCTACCATATTTAATTACAGAAGAAAAATGGCTACACAACATTGATTCAAACATGGAAAATGACATTAACATAGAGAATGAAAACATCAGTAATAGTGACAATGAGGAACATGAAACAAATCATAATCACGAAAATACATCTATTGGTGATACACTCAATAACAAAAAACCAACAATTGGAAAACCAATCCATGATGAATGTGCACATATATTACATAGAAAATTAGGACATGCTAGCTTTCCCGTAATACAGAAAATGATTGAACATGCTGAAGGTGTTAAAATAAAAAATTGTAAAAATTATTTGGAATGTTCAGTATGTAAATCCTCAAAACTCAGAACTAACCCCAGACCAAAAAAAGCAACAAGATCATCTAATCACACTTTTGACCTGGTACATATGGACCTAGTTGGCCCATTAACTCCATCAATCACATATAGAAAATGGTATTTTCTTACTATTGTAGACAATTATAGTCGTTATGGATTTGTCTATACTTTAAAACACAAAGATGAAACATTTCAAAGATTTAAAGAATTTTACAAACGTGTAGAAACACAACACAATATTAAAATAAAACAAATCATGACAGACAGGGGATCTGAATTCATGTCAAAAGAATTCTCCCAATGGCTAAAAGACAAAGGAATGTTACACTTTACATCTAGCCCATTTTCTGCATTCCAAAATGGAGTGGCAGAACGAAAAAACTCGACACTACAAACCATGATTAGATGTACATTAGAAGATGCTGGCTTAGGAAAACAATTCTGGTCAGAAGCCTTATTATATTCCAATTATACTCTAAACAGAACCTGGTCTAGTGTCATAAACAAAACACCATATGAATTAATGTACGATAAAAAACCTAAAATAACCCACATGCACATATTTGGAGTTACAGCGGATGTACACATACCAAAACAATTGAGACGTAAAGGAGATAACGTATCCAGAAGACTTAGATTCATGGGATATGAAACAGGTACAAAAGGATACAGATTTATTGATAATAATAACAAATTCATAGTTTCTAGAACAGCTGTATTTCATGAACAGGCCAATTGGTCTAAGATACATCTTAATGAAATATTTCCCATCACAAAGACAGATATTAAAAACCAAGATAGGACAGAAAAGGAAGAGCATAATCACCCCAGAATAAAAACAGATTCATTAACTAAAAAGGAAGCAAGATATTTACACGATAACGATAGTAAACCAGAAAAAACAATTAGGAGCAACAGAAATCAAGTACCAAGCAAATATAAGGACTACGTAATGTATATAAATAATGAAGCATCAATACCCAACACATATGAGGAAGTATTAAAACTTCCCATTGAAAAAAGAAAAAAATGGGAATTAGCTATGGCCAAAGAAATGGACAGTTTACGAGAATTAAATGTATTCACACCAACACCCGCACCAAAGGACAAAACAATTATAGGCACCAGATGGATATTCAAAATTAAAAATCTGGAAGAAGGCAACACATTATATAAAGCTAGATTAGTTGCACAGGGTTATGCTCAAAAGTATCCTGAGGATTATACAGATACATATTCTCCCACTGTAAGGACTGAAAGTGTTAAGACAGCTTTAGTTATAGCCTCCGCACTTAATCTTGATGTCTTTCTGTTATGTATTGATACTTTTAAGCGGGAGTTTCAAACCTGCCTACGTTTCTGATTGGCTGACAGTCTCTCCAGGATTGTATATAAGGAGGACTGCAGCCTCTGAGTTTTTGCTGAAGTCTCACTGTATATTAAAGAGCTGTTGTCACTTGCTTGCTTGTGCCTCTCGTCATTCCCGAACCACTTCATTGGCGACGAAGGTGGGATTGAGGCTACAAGAAGCCAACCAGTGAGACCACGAGCTTCAGCTAGGCGACGAGGCGAACCACAGGAGACATACCGGACATGTCTGCCTACGTTCCGCCCAAGCCTTTTGATCCGACCCGCGAAAAATGGGTCTCGTACCTAACAAGGTTTGAATGCTCGCTAGAAGCCAGCGACATGCAGGGCCTCTCGGCTAATTGAAAGAGAGCCCTATTCCTAAGCCACTGCGGACCGGACGTGTTCGAGATGGCCGAGTCACTGTGTGAGCCAACGCCGGTTCAAACAGTCTCATGGGACACCTTGATGGCAACTCTCCGGGCTCACTACGCTCCCGTCCCCTCCAAGTTCGTGCAGCGATACCAACTGAGGCAGCGCGTCCAACGAGAGGGAGAGCCGGTCAGCGCGTACATGGCCAGCCTGAGAAAAGCCGCAACTCATTGCGACTACAGAGACTTGGATGATGCGTTGCTTGAGCAACTGATCTGTGGTGTTCGGGACATTAGGCTGCAACGGCGTCTGCTCGCCAAGCCTGATCTGACGCTTGCCGGAGCCCTTGACGAGGCCAGGGCTCACGAAGCCTCCACAAAGGCCGCTGAAACGCTACAGCGTCCGCCGACCAGCAAAGACAGCCCCAAGTCTGCCCCGGTGCACAGAGAAGACGCCGGATCCAGCTCGGAGTCCGAGTCGGATGAGGACGTCTTCCGAACAGAGCACCGGAGAAAAGACACTGGCAGCCCCCGGCGAAGCTGTCCCAGCTGTGGCGGGCACCATGATAGACTGTCCTGCAAATACAGAGAGGCTATTTGCAGGCGTTGCGAGAAGAAAGGGCACTTGGCGCGAGTCTGCAGAGCCATTCTGCCCAGAAGACTCAAACCACGTGAGCGCCGCAGCCAACCGGAATCAGCGCGCCAGAAGCAGCCAACGAGAGAGGACGGCGCGAAAAAACGGCGCGAATTTGAACCGCGAGATGGCCGCAGCATACACATCGACCAGGCCAGCACAACGGTCGAGGACAAAGTCAGCACGGTGGTCGAGATCAACGGAAGACCGTGCTCGATGGAGATCGACACCGGATCAGCTCTCTCCATCATGTCGTGGACAACCCTAAAGACCCTCCTGCCGTCGTTCCGGAAGGATCAACTCTCCAGACAGAGACTGCGCATCCTGGACTACCAGGGGAACCGAGTCCCCCTTGAAGGCGTGGGCACGTTCCGGGTCACCTACGGAGACTACGAAAGAGACCTGCCGCTGACCATCGTCACGAAGCAGCTGCCGAGCCTCCTGGGCATGGGGTGGTTCCGAGCCCTTGGCATGGGCTTCACCGGCGTCCACCTGATGTCCAAGTCAACCCTGAAAGACAGCCTCCTGTCCGAGTTCCAGGACGTTTTCGGGGACACGTTGGGCAAGTATGTGGGGACCCCTATTTCACTAAACTTAGACCCCAACGTAGCCCAAGTAAGACTAAAGGCCAGACGAGTGCCGTTCGCATTGAAACCAAAGATCGATGCAGAACTGGACAAACTGATTAAGCAAGGGGTATTGGTTCCCGTTGACCATGCCAAGTGGGAGACCCCCATAGTCACCCCAGTTAAGCCCGACGGCTCAATCAGAATTTGCGCCGACTACAAGTGCACGATCAACAAGGCTTTGCAGCCGAGCGCCTATCCGGTGCCGATCGTGCACCATCTACTACACTCCCTGGGCCCCGGAAAAATTTTTGCCAAATTAGACCTGGCCCAAGCCTATCAACAGTTACCGGTCGACGACGCCACGGCAGAGGCGCAAACGATCGTGACTCATAGGGGTGCATTTAAATGCACCAGGCTCCAATTTGGGGTGAGCGTCGCACCCGGCTTATTTCAAAGCACCATGGAGCGCCTGTTGCAAGGACTTCCGGGCGTAGTCCCCTATTTCGATGACGTCTTAGTCAGCGCCCAAGACGAACACCAGCTTGGGGACAGGGTACGGAACGTCCTGTCCAGATTCAGAGAAGCGGGACTAAGACTTAAAAAGAACAAGTGCAGGATAGCGGTCCCCTCGGTAGAATTTCTGGGGTACAGGGTGGACGGCACAGGCATCCACCCTACCGAAAGCAAGGTGAGGGCCATCAAAAGCGCACCAGCCCCCAAATCCAAAGCTGAGCTCCAAGCCTTCCTTGGACTGCTCAATTTCTACTCAATGTTCCTAAGAGATAAGGCCACGGTCGCTGATCCCCTTCACAAACTCTTAGGGAAGAATGTACCATGGGTCTGGGGGAAACCGCAAGCGGCCGCTTTTGAGGCAGTAAAAAAACTCCTATCTGAGGACAGTTTCCTGATCCAATACAATGCAGAGCTGCCGCTCGTTTTAGTTTGCGACGCCTCCCCCGTAGGAGTTGGTGCCGTCCTAGGCCATAGACTGCCGAACGGCCTAGAGGCACCCATTGCCTTCTACTCCCGAACTCTGTCCAGCACAGAACGAAACTATAGCCAATTGGACAGAGAGGCTCTGGCTGCGATTGCGGGGGTTAAGAAGTTCCACGAATACCTCTATGGCCGAAAATTCGAACTTGTGACTGACCATAGACCGTTGCTAGGACTGCTAGCAGGCGACAGGCCAACCCCCGCTGCCCTCTCCCCCCGTTTAACAAGATGGGCGATTTTCTTATCGGCCTACTCGTACCAGCTCGTCCATCGGCCTGGGCGGACCCTGGGTCATGCGGATGCCCTTAGCCGTTGCCCCCTTCCCGACCTGCTGGACAACCCAACACCGGAAACCTCCGTCCTGTTGTTGGACACGTTAACCTTGGGGCCCATCTCCTCCGGCGAGGTGGCGAAGGCATCAAATAGAGACCCTGTTATCCGGACTGTTATGGGTTGGGTTTTGAAAGGGTGGCCGGACAAGGTGGTCGGGGAGGAGTACCAAGGTTTTGCCAACAAACGAAATGAACTGTTTACGCAAGGGGGGTGCTTACTGTGGGGCGACAGAGTGGTAATTCCAGCAAAACTACGAGATAGAGTTTTAGAGTTATTGCACGAAGGGCATCCTGGCATCGTTAGGATGAAGTGCTTAGCCCGCAGCTATGTCTGGTGGCCCAACATGGACCAGGTCATTTCCGAGTGGGTGGGGAAGTGCAGACCCTGCCAGGAGTCTCGCCCCGATCCCCCAGTAGCGCCCATCCGAGAGTGGGAGAAACCAAAAGGCCCATGGGGGAGGATCCACATTGATTTTGCCGGCCCGTTCCATGGCCAAACGTTTTTAATAGTAGTGGATGCCTTTTCAAAATGGCTCGAAATTGTATTAATGCCATCCACAACGGCCGAAGCGGTTATCAAGGCCCTAAGAAAGTTGTTTGCCACCCACGGCCTGCCGGATACCTTGGTGTCGGACAATGGGCCCCAATTTACAGCAACCCTTTTCGAAGGCTTCTTGGCCGGCCTGGGAATCCGCCATGCCCTATCAGCCCCATTTCACCCGGCTTCCAACGGATTGGCTGAACGATTTGTCAGGACAGCCAAGGAAGCACTGTCTAGATTAGACAATGGGGACTGGCAGGCCAGGATAGATCAATTCCTTGCGGTTCAGCATGCATCACCATGCACGGCAACCGGGAGAAGCCCAGCAGAGCTCCTCATGGGGAGAAAGCTCCGGTGCGTGTTGGACAGGCTTCACCCTAACTATTCGCACGAAAACTTTAAGGGTGAGACCTGTGGCTTAAGGCAGTTTCAGGTTGGGTCCCCGGTGTTCGCTCGCAATTATGCCAGCGGTCCTCTGTGGGTTGCAGGAACCATAGTGGGGATAACAGGCCCAAAATCATACACGGTGGACGTGGGGGTAGATAGACTCTGGAAGCGCCACATAGACCAACTGAGGAAACGGGTGGTTGGCGAGGCAAACATCAACGCAGACATGTCCGAGCCTAACTATGACCACTTCTCCAAAACAGCTAACTCAAGCCCGGGGCCGCGAGAATACTTAGCTGACAAGCCCTGGTTCCAGCGCCGCCCCAGCGAGTCGCCACTCCCAGCCGGGGATAACCACGCCCCGGACAAAATCCAGGAGGTTCCATTGGCGGAGCCGGGAGAGACAAAGAGTCCCTCCGACCAGCTCGACGCCTCACCAAACACTGAACTGCGCAGGTCAACTAGGGCGAGAACTCAGCCTAAACACCTGCGAGACTTTGTTTGTACATATGTTAATTTTTGAGTGTTAGTGCCTTCTGGGAAGGGAGGGGTGTTATGTATTGATACTTTTAAGCGGGAGTTTCAAACCTGCCTACGTTTCTGATTGGCTGACAGTCTCTCCAGGATTGTATATAAGGAGGACTGCAGCCTCTGAGTTTTTGCTGAAGTCTCACTGTATATTAAAGAGCTGTTGTCACTTGCTTGCTTGTGCCTCTCGTCATTCCCGAACCACTTCACTTTCAATATGACATACAAACTGCATACTTACACGCAAAGCTTGATAAAGAGATATATGTAAGAGCCCCTCACAGTCAATATACAAATAGGAATGAAACTTGGTTATTGAACAAAAGTTTGTACGGACTAAAACAATCCGGCAAACGTTGGTATGAATGTTTGGTCAATGTACTCAAAACTAGGAATTTCAATGCTACAACTGCAGACAATTGTTTCTTTGTCAGAAAGGATGGTGATTCACTAGAATTTGTGTTAATTTATGTGGATGACATTTTATATATTGGTAAACATAAAGAGAAAAGAGATACATTTGTAACGAAACTGAATGAACATTTTTCTTTGAAATCACTAGGAAAAGTAAATAAATATCTTGGAGTTCAAATCAGCAAGACAAAAAAGGGATTTAAATTATCTCAAAAAGATAAAATTATAGAACTCCTGAATAAATGTAATTTAAATGATGCAAAGCCTTGTGATACTCCAATGCAAGCTGATTTTTTAAGAAACATGAATGAGTCATCCCCTGAATTTAAAGATAATACACTTTACAGATCAGTTATTGGTTCCCTTTTGTATATATCTAATTGGACTAGACCTGATATTGCTCTACCCCTTAATTTATTATCTAGATACGTTAGTAAACCCTTAATGTATCATTGGGAAGCCATTAAACGAATACTAAGATATCTGAAGCACAGCTTAGACTTCTGTCTACTGTTGGAACCCAACAATGTTAATGAACCCATTCTCACTTGTTACGCTGATGCAGATTGGGCAGGTGACACTAAGTGCAGAAAAAGCACTTCAGGCTATGTATTTTTTCTTAACAATTGTCCAGTCTACTGGTATACTGGGAAACAAGATCTAGTAGCCACATCAACTACTGAGGCAGAATATGTTTGTTTGTCTAAAGCCTCTAATAATCTTGTATGGTTTAATGATTTGTTATCAGATGTCTGGAAGAGCCCTTCATTACCTTTTATTATATATGAAGATAACAAAGCTGCTATATCTAGGTCTGATGCTATTGGTCAAAGATCTAGACATATAGATATTAAATTCAAACATGTAAGACAATTATCTCAAGATGGATTCATTAAAGCTATTCATTGCGAAACCTCAGAACAAATAGCTGACATACTGACTAAGCCTTTGCAATCAAAACAACACAAATATTTAACTTCAAAACTACAAGTTTTATATTGTTCTGAATCTGAGTGTAATTACTGTTGTATGTCGAATAGGCATTTAGAGGAGGATTTGTCACGAGTAAATGCCTCATTCTCAAATGGAGATAATATATGTTCATAGAACATCAGGGGTTAATCCACCCTTCCTTTCTTAATGTATTCATATGTAACTACTCCTACCTATAACTCCGCCTTATTGTTATAAAAAGGGGATGTACGCACCTCCTGCTCGCTTCTATCTGCAATCATTCAGAGAATATAGAATGCCTACTGTAAATAAATAGTACTTTGTTTTGAATACTTTGTTCCTGATCATTTATTGAGTCTGATCCTCAAATTTATGCAACAGAGCCTTTATGGACTAAAACAGTCTGGCAAACGGTGGTATGAGTGTTTATCAAAGATACTTAACGATATAGGCTTTATAGCTACTTCATCTGATTTTTGCTTTTTCACAAAAAGAAATAATGATTCTATTGAATATGTTTTGATTTATGTTGATGATATATTATATTTTGGACGTGACAAGGTTAAATGTGATGATTTTGCTGAACAATTAGGCAAAAATTTCAACTTAAAAATATTAGGAAAGGTAAATAAGTATTTAGGAGTCCAAATTGATAAAACAGATAAGGGTTTCAAATTATCTCAGAAAGACAAGATTATAGAACTCGTACAAAAATGTAATATGGTTAACTCAAAAATTTGTGAAACTCCCATGTCAACTGATTTTTATAGAAATGTGTACAATGAATACGAGCCATTCAAAGATAACACTTTATATCGATCAATTATTGGGTCCTTATTATACATATCTAATTGGACTAGGCCTGATATCACCCTTGCCGTAAATTTGTTGTCAAGACATGTAAGCAATCCTAATTTATACCATTGGGAAGGAATCAAGAGAATTTTGAGATACCTGAAATCTAGCATTAATGTATGTCTATACTTAGAACCATTCATTTCTGAAAAACCAACATTGACCTGCTACGCCGATGCAGATTGGACTGCTGATTCAAAAAGCAGAAAAAGCACTTCTGGATATGTTTTTCTTATAAATGGTTGTACGGTGCACTGGTACACTGGCAAACAGAACTTAATCGCCACCTCTACAGCAGAAGCCGAGTACGTTTGCTTATCCAAAGCGGTCAATAATCTAACTTGGTTCGATGATTTGTTATCTAATGTGTGGGATGAACCTATTTATCCAATTATCATCAATGAGGATAATAAGGCAGCGATAGATATATCAGCTTCCGAAGCAATAGGCCAACGGTCTCGACATATCGATATCAAATATAAACATGTAAGGCAACTGTCAAGTATAGGATTCATTAAAGCTGTTCATTGCGATACTAATGAACAAATTGCTGACATCCTCACTAAGCCATTAGCAACCAAACAACATGTATATTTGACTTCCAAACTTAATGTACATATATAATCTTAATAACCCACCATTAGTTAGGTATTTTAGAGGGGGATTTGTTACAATTGAAAATACCTAACCTGCTATCTGTAAATATGTGTGCTTGTATATATGTCATTGTGTGATGTCATTGTGTCCCTTACCATTGGTTACTACTTACCATTAGCCCCGCCTCCTCTGTATATAAGCCTTTACTCCTCTCAGACTGCTAGCTGTCTAAAAGTGTTCCTGAGGAAGAAGAGAAATAAACATTATTAATACAAGAAAGTCTACAGTCTCTTATATTGGGCCTAACCAGGATAATCAAACTAGCAACAAATTTGAAGTCTCCCAGCTCAGTGATGGCGTTTTAAAATGGGTGTATTAGCAGGTGGATTCTTTGCATTTGACATTAGCAATTTTTTCTTGCATTAGACAGAGAAAAGGGGGAGGAAATACTTAGGAAGGCCAAAGACACATGCTCTGGTGTTCCTTTGTTCCTTCTCATGCTTTATGTCTTCCTGTTTATTATTAGACACCCAAAACCTGCAAAATTAGAGACTGATTTTTTTAAAAAACCATATTTCCCCATCTCTCATTTAGGGAAATATAATATTCCGCCTTTTTTAAATATTTCCTAAAATGTTTCATCTTCTAAGAAAGGGGGTGAGTGCAGTGGTGGAATTCAATTTTTTTTTTACTACTGGTTCTGTGGGCGTGGCTTGGTGGGCGTGGCACGGAAAGGATACTGCAAAATCCCCATTCCCTCCCCGCTCCAGGGGGAAGGATATTGCAAAATCTCCATTCCCTCCCACTCCTGGGAGAAGGATATTGCAAAATCCCCATTCCCTCCCCACTCCAGGGGGAAGGATACTGCAAAATCTCCATTCCCTCCCCACTCCTGGGGGAAGGATACGAATTATTTAATTCGTTTTTATTTGATTTTAAATTTTTGTATTTATGTGTTTTTATCTTGTGGCTGTTCACCGCCCTGAGTCCTTCGGGAGAAGGGCGGTATAGAAATTTAATAAAATAAAATAAAAATAAATAAAATAAAATCTCCATTCCCTCCCCACTCCAGGGGGAAGGATACTGCAAAATCCACATTCCCTCCCCACTCCAAGGGGAAGGATACTGCAAAATCCACATTTCCTCCCCACTCCAAGGGGAAGGATACTACAAAATCCCCATTCCCTCCCACTCCAGGGGGAAGGATATTGCAAAATCCACATTTCCTCCTCACACCTGGAGCCAGCCAGAGGTGGTATTTGCCGGTTCTCCAAACCACTCAAAATTTCCACTACCGGTTCTCCAGAACCTGTCAGAACCTGCTGAATATCACCCCTGGAGTGGGATGGGAATGGTGATTTTGTAGTATCCTTTCCCCTGGAGTGGGGAGGGAATGGGGATTTTGCAGTATCCTTCCCCCAGGAGTGGGGAGAGAATGGGGATTTTGCAGTATCCTTCCCCCAGGAGTGGTGAGGGAATGGAGATTTTGCAATATCCTTCCCCCAGGAGTGGAGTCAGAATGGGGATTTTGCACTATCCTTCCCCTGCCACGCCCACCAAGCCACACCACGCCCACCAAGCCACGCCCACAGAACCGATACTAAAACAATTTGGATTTCACCACTGTCTCAAAGATGCTTTTTAAATGGCCACGTTGGCGAGCTGCTGTTGATCCTGCCTGTTTAATGGACTTACACTCCTTAAATTAATTCATTAACATCCTAATTTACCATTAATAACAAGGAAGTAACGCGCACAACAGCGCCCCACTGTGGCCACGTGTGGTAGAATGAAACCAAACGAGCTTATCAACTGGGCTTGGGAGGGTTTGCCCTAACCTATTTATGGAGGCATCGTTTGCCCGCGACAAATATGGCCGCGCTTCCTCTTCCGTTTTGCGACCGCAACAAAACATGGTTTCACTCCGCCAAAAAGGCTCGACGTGCCCGTGACAAATATGGCCACGGTGGGGTGGGGACGTCTCCTGAACCTTTACCCTTTTCCCAGACGGCGTTTCATTTTTATTTTTATTTTCCGCTCCTCGACTTTGATTCCTTAAGAAGGAACTCGCGAGGAAAAGAGTCCTAGAGATCGCCTCTCCTGTAGGGCAGAGGAGAGGCGGGCAAAACCACGTACCCGTAACCAAGATGGCCGCGGCGGCTTCGGAAGGAGCGTCGCGGGCCGGAAAGGGACGCGACGCTCCTTGTGACGTCACGAGGCGGCCGGTTCCTCCGCGGAGCCCAAGCCAAAAGGAGACCATGGCGGCTTTCGGGGCGCTGCGGCGAGCGTGGATCTCGGCGGGGGGGCTTCACGCACAGGTGGGTAGACCGGACCCTGTGACGTCACGCGCCCCTCGCGTTGATGGGAGATGTAGTCCACCGGGCCCGCCTCAGGCCTGCGCTGCTCGTCCTTGCAGGCGAAGCGCCCGGTTTGACCCAGGACTGAGTTGACTGTCGGTCTCCTCGGGTGTCGGACGGGGAGTCCCAAGCACGAGAGAGGCTCCGCTGGCCTCCTCCTCGTCCGCCTCCCCTCAGGGCCTGAATTTAGGCCCAAACCAGGGCTGAGGGGATCATCTCAGCCTCTGTTTGTTGCTCTTGTATTACCTGCAAAGTTGAACCCTGAAGGTTGCAAAGCAGGGAAATGGCCTGCTTGAAGTTCATCCTGTTTTGCAATGAGGAGGTCCTTGGAGGGGGGCTCCCTGAGCTGGGCTGTTTTCCTTGCAGACGTTTCATGACCACACTAGGTAGCATCATCAGTGCTTGAAAGGAGGGAGGGATGTGATGAAGAGAAGGAGGATGTTTCATGACCACACTAGGTAACATCATCAGTGCTAGAAGGGAATATGCGTTTGCAGAGAAGAAGAGGAGGATTGTGGGGTCCTTGGAGGGCTCCCTGAGCTGGGCTGTTTCCTTGCAGACGTTTCATGACCACACTAGGTAACAACATCAGTGCTCGAAGGGAATGGCATTTGCAGAGAAGAGGAGGAGAATTGTGGGGTCCTTGGGGGCTCCCTGAGCTGGGTTGTTTCCCTGCAGATGTTTTCCAATCGGATCTCCTGCTTTGAGCAGGGGGCTGGACTAGAAGACCTCCAAGATCCCTTCCAGCTCATTCATTCATTCTAAACCTTCAAGGTCTCCCTCCAGCTCTATTCTAATGATTCTGACTAGGTAACATCATCAGTGCTAGAAAGGAGGGATGTGACGAAGAGAAGGAGGACGTTTCATGACCAGACTAGATAACACCGTCTGTGCTATAGAAGGGAATGGCATTTGCGGAGAAGAGGAGGAAGAGGATTGTGGGATCTTTAGGGGCTCTCTGAGCTGGGTTGTTTTCCTTGCAGACGTTTCATGACCACACTAAGTAACACCATCACTGCTTAGAAAGGAGTGGAGTTTGGTGAGAAGAGCGTTGTAGGGTCATTGGGGGCTGTCTTAAGTTTGACTGGTTTATTGCAGACGTTTTCCAAATGATATAGGGTCTCCTGCTTTGAGCAGGGGGCTGGACTAGAAGACCTCCAAAGTCCCTTCCAACTCAATTCTGATGATTCTGACTAGGTAACATTGTAGAGTAGAGTAGAGTGGAGTAAAATAGGAATAGTAGAGATGAGATGAGATGAGATACCAATACAGATACAAATACAAATACAAATATAAATCAGGGTGGATAAAAATCAATGATTTTTTTAAAAAAAAATCAAAAAAAAATCAGATTTTTTTTTATTTAAATCAGATTTTTTTTATTTAAATCGGATTTTTTTTATTTTTATCGAATTTATTTTAATAAAAAACTTTTGGGGTAAAAAAATCTATCGTAAGGTAGTTTTCTATTTAAGAGATATAAATAATTTAGTTTATTCAGCATGAACTGGAGCTTAGTTATGTAGCATGAGGCTGTATATTCTGCAACACTGGGACTATCGGTGAGTCAACGGTGGGTCAAAGGAGTAGCAGAGATGACAGTTGCTCTTTAAAAATTATGATTTAAATCGAGTTGATTTAAATCAAGCCTTTTTACTAGTGATTTAAATCATGATTTAAATTGTGATTTAAATCAACTCGATTTAAATCAAATCCACCCAAATACAAATACAAATACAATGGAGGTCCTTGGGTGTTCTCTTAGCTGGGCTGTTTCCTTGCAGACATTTCATGGACACACTAGGTAGCACCATCAGTGTTAGAAGGGAATATGTGTTTGCAGAGAAGTAGAAGAGGATTGTGGGGTCCTTTGGGGCTCCCTGAGCTGGATTGTTTCCCTCCAGACGTTTTCCAAATGGTATAGGATCTCCTGCTTTGAGCAAGGGACTGGACTAGAAGACCTCCAAGATCCCTTCCAGCTCATTCATTCATTCTAAACCTCCAAGGTTTGTTCTAATGATTCCCTCCAGGTAACATCAGTGCTAGAAAAGAGGGAGGGATGTGTCGAGGAGGAGGAGGATGTGTCTTTAGTAAATTCCAAAGAAGAATTTTTGCTAACAGATATAGAGGTCAAACCGGAAATTTTTCTTATTGGGAATTATAGAAAGAAAATATAAGAAAGATACAAATTATTTATTACTGCATATACTCACAGCGGCACAAATAGCCTTCGCTCAAAAATGAAAAGAGAAAGAGATTCCAACTGAAGAAGAAATATTACTGAAAATCTTGAACTGCGCAGAAATGGACAGACTCGCTTTGGAACTCAAGGATAAAAGCGAAACTAAGTACTACAAAATCTGGGAACAATTTTTTTGATTGGATAGATAACAAGAGGGTAGCCAAGAGAAATGTATAGTGTTAGAACAAAAATATAGATGTTATAGATAAATGTATGTTTAAGAGATAAATAAATATACAGAAATAAGGGGAAAATTATTAATATCATATATTATGCTTAAATAGTGAACAAAGCTTAAGAACTACATGTTTATATGAGTACTAATATTATTGTAAAGTGACGGAAGATGTTTGGAACCAGTGATGTCATATCTATGTCCAAGGTTTTTTTTAATTTTGGATTACTAATAAAAAAAACTTTTTTAAAATTAAAAAAAGAGAGAGAGGAGGAGGATGTTTCATGACCAGACTAGGTTACATCATCAGTGCCAGAAGGGAGTGGGGTTTGCAGAGAGAAGGAACATTGCAAATCCATGAACGGTCTGGAAAACAGCCCCACATCCCGAGCGTGAGGCTGTTTTGCAACGTTATCCTTGCGCTTTGGCTGTTTTCCGGATGAACCGAATGGCTTTGTTGGCATTGCGATTCCCTGTTTATTAATTTGCCACTTCCTTTGCAGGTTCATAGAACGACGGTTCCCCTGAGGTGGTCACAGGCGAAAACTTCTTTTGTCCCTCAGCTGAAGGGACACAGTTTTCCTCTCCCTCCTTGGAGACTCGCAGTCCGGTGTCAGAGCACGGTGGCTGTGGCAGGTATCCAGGTACGATTGAAAAGGAGACTTATTTCTCATAAACGTATTTAAGTATAGTCTCTTATTCATCATTGATCATTGATCATTCATCTTCTCCTTTAACTTTCATTTTTATTTGTTCGCGGCTGCTCTTTTACCATTTCCTCTTTGTTTTACCACAACCGTTCCTCTTCTTCCCTCCTTTCTTCTTCTGTCCCTTTCTACTTTCTTCATTTCTCCTCTCCTCCCATTCTACTTCCCCTCCCCTTCCCCTGCTCCTCTCTTCTTCCTCCCTTTCTATCCCTCTCTCCTACTCTTCTTTCCCCTCCCTTTTCTTCCTCACCTTCTTCCTCTCTTCTATCTCTCTCTCTCTCCTTTCCTCTCTTCTCCCCTCCTTTCCTCTCTCCTTTCCCACTCTTTTGTTGTGTCCATTTTCAATTTAATCTAGAATGGTATTCGGGAACCCCTGATTTTCTATTTACATATATCTTCATTTCAAATTCTTTTTTTGTTTAATAATTACATCTGTTTTATCATTCATGTATGCTTTTATAGTAACTCTTTTTCTCTTCCCCCTTTTCCATTTGCCTAGGCATCAGCTGAGTTTCTATTCTTTTTATTGTCTTTTCTCTTATTTATCTTTTCCCTATTGTTCTGCCCCAGCTACGGACCCCAAAGAACGCAGCACACACAAAATCTATACAAAACTTATTTTACTCAAATAACTCAGTCTTTTTCAACCAAAGGCTGTTAATAAACTGTCTTAACAGCCTGCAAGAATTCTAAGATAAGGTAATCACAGTCTTAGTAGAGTTGGCAGAAAGCTCAGAAGCAATTTTGCAGAGACGTGATCCAGACGTAAAGGGGAGTGAACTAAAGTTGTTCCCTACAGCTTGCTGCAATCGGCGGTCCTCCTTAAATAGGCTAAGGGAGTGGCCAATTAGCCCCAAGCCTTACTCTCGAGGAGACCTCCTCCTGAGGAGCCACTCCTGCCTTTTGGCAACTCTGCGCGCCCGTGCATCAAGAAGAGTCTCCTCCTCTTCTGCCTCTTCACTTATAGGCCCTGGCTGAATCCCTGCCTCTGGCACCACATCTTCTCCAGCCTCCTCACTGTCCGACTCGAGCGTCAGCTGCACAGGCTGCTGGCACAGCACCACACCAGCCTCCTCGTTGTCGGAATCAGCTAGTAACTGCACAGGCCGCTGACAAGCCACAACACCTATCCTCTTCCTCTCTCTATCTTTATTCATATTTCTTTTCTAACCAATCATAAAAACTTCCCCCTCTCTTGAAATACATCGATTCCTCTTTATCTCCTGAGAAGGAAACTTCATCCAGTCTTTGGGATTTTGGGAAGAATAACGTTTTGTACGCGGGACTCGTTTAACTGTCATTTGTGCCTTTCAGGTTGCTCAAGGTGTATCCGCCCCACCTCTGGAGGAACTCATCCCTTTAGAGGAGCTCAGTCAAGTTTTGCAAGAGCCGACTTTGGCTGAACTGGGCCTGGAAAGCTACACGCCAGTGGGCTTTATCCTGAAGTTTTTGGAATCGTTCCACTTGGACTTGGGCCTGCCTTGGTGGGGCGCCATTGTGGCAGGTAAAGAAGATTGATGGGATGGTGAAGCAGATGGGAACAGAAAAGGCATTGTTACACAAGCAGGGGTGTCAAACTCAAGGCCCACAGCCAGATGTGATCCACAAGGTATTTAGATCTGGCACGCGGCCCTCCTGAGCTCCATTTTCACTGGCAGACAATTGCAGGAGGCTTGTTGTGGCCCGCCAGACTCAGACAATGAGGAGGTTGGGGAGGAACTTGGGCCAGTGCTGGAGTCTGGGGAAGGTTCTGATGAATGCTCTACGTCGGAATAGAGATAGAGCCAGGGCCATCTGACATTTCCCAGACACCGGAGAAACAGCTGCCTTTGGAGGCTGAGATGAGTGAGGAGGAAGAACAGCTGGGGCCTGTTCCAGACGCACGTGGTATGCGCAGAGCAGTTAGGAGAGGAGAGCAACAGAGGACAAGGAGTCGACTCAGGAAGCAAAGCATACGTGGATGCTGAATGGCCCCTCCCTGGCTGGGGAATAAATAGAAGGAAAGGGGAGTGGTGGTTGTAGGAAACAACCATTCGTATTGCTGAAGATTTTGCTCATTGTGTTTCGTGCTACAAAGACTGCTTGCCAGAACTTAATTTGCACCCTTGCAGCTGGGAGCTCACAGTCTGGCAATTATCTGAAAGAACTGATAAGGTCTGTTACTGCAGTTAACGCTTTGGAGGATTATTGCCTGGACTTTTCAGTGTGTGAATGCCATTAATTCACAGGAGATAAAGAGGGATTTTTCGGGACGAGTCTGTTTCTTGTTTCTGCTAAGGCTGGGTCAGAACAAGGCTTTCGCAGCCAGAAACGGAGCTCAGGAGCCTGTGTTCGCTGGCAGGGCACTTGGGCTGCCACAGGCGCCCCTGACATGAGTGACATCAAGCAGGCCACACCCACTCTGGCCACACTCACCCCGCCCTCAATGAAATCGAGTTTGACACCCCTGTTATACAGGTATCTTCAATTGACCACCGCAATGGAGCCCAAAATTTCTGTCACTAAGCGAAACAGTTGAATGAATTTTGCCCCATTTTTATGACCTTTCTTGCCACTGTGGTTAAGGGAGTCATCGCAGTTGTTACCATATTTTTCAGACTAAGTCACACCAGACTATAAGACACACCTAAATTTAGAAGAAGAAAACAAAAAATATTTTCGGCCTCCGCACGCCCTATTTTCGGGCTTTTTTTTTTAGGGCCTTTTTTTTACCCTTTTTTACCCTTTTCCAGCCTTTTTTTTTTTTTGGCCCATTTTCAAGGCTGTTTCAGCCCATTTTTCCTTTTAAAAAGGAAAAAAAAAAAGCCTTGAAAACGGGCTGAAAAAAGACTTGAAAATGGACTTTTAAAAGCCTTGAAAAAAGCCCCGAAAACAGGGCAAAAAAAGCCTTGAAAACGGGCCAAAAAAGCCTCGAAAACGGATTTTTAAAAAGCCAAAAAAAGGCCAAAAAAAGACCCCAAAACGGGGCTTGTGAATGCCAAAAAATGGCCAGCAGGTGGTTTTTCGGCAATATTCAGTCTATAAGATGCACAGACATTTTAACACACTTTTGGGAGACAAAGAAGTGTACCTTATAGTCCGAAAAATACGGTAATTTAGTAATACGGTTGCTAAGTGAAATCTGATTTCCCCATTGACTTCGCTCGTCAGAAGGTCGCCAAAGGGAATCACATGAATCTGGGACGCTGCGACTGTCATATATGCAAGTCAGTCTGAATTTTGATCACGTGGCCTTGCAACATCATAAACGTGGAAAAAAACAAGTCGATCTTTCTCAGTGCTGTTGTAACTTCAAACAGTCACTAGAGGAACTGTCGTAAGTCGAGGACTAGGTGTGAACACTATCGGTGGACAAAGAATTTATGCATTGCGATTGGGAAGCAAAGAACAGTTCAGTCATTGGCAAATCCAGTTTTAAAGGCCAGATAGGGAGGGGAGGAAAAAGTGCTTTTCATCCTGCAGGAACCAGAAGAAAATATTCTGGGCAGACTTAAGATAAAAACCATGGTTTAAAAATTGCAGTTTGTGTCTCGGATCACTCCTTGTATAAGGCGACATGTTGAGGAACCCAAGCCAAAATTGGTAGACAGAATTGCTGTCAGGGTACTGTAAACATTTACCATAATTTTCAGAGTATAAGATGCACTTTTTACCCCCCTAAAAGAGGGTGGAAATGTCAGTACATCTTATAGGCCGAATACAGCCATTTTTGGTCTCCCAAAACCCCACCTTGCGGGTCCTATTTTCCCCCAAAACAGGCCTATTTTTCGCAAAAATGAGATGCACAGAGGGTTTGGGCGGCCTGCAGAGTGCTCCTGGGGCCCAGGGAGGGCAAAAACCGGACATGCGGAGACCAAAAACATTTTTTTTCCTTGTTTTCCTCTTTGAAATCTTGGTGCGTCTTATACTCCGGTGCGTCTTATAGTCCAAATTATACGATATTTCGTTCTCAGGTGTCCAAAGTCAGCAGAGTAGAATCTTAAATTTAAAAAAAAAAAAAAAAACTTTAAAAAAATATATTTTCGTTTTTGGGGAAATGACCTGTGTTCTTGTGGGTTATCCCAGCCTCCTCTGTCCAGCTATGGCAGGGGTCAACAACCTGCAGTTCTGGAGCCGCATGTGGATCTTTCATCCCTCTGGTTCGGCTCCCTGTCGCTGGTCGGCTCCACAATTGATAGGGCTTTTGGTTAGGGCAGGTAGGGCAGGAAAAAGGATGCCGTGCTAGGAGGAGACATTATGGTGGGGGAATTGGACTTCCGCTCGGCTCCAGAATTGAATGGGGGGCTTCCGGTTAGGACCTTTGTGGTTCTTTGAGTGTTTAAGGTTGCCGACCCCTGAGCTATGGAATTAACACTTTCTGCATCTCTGAGATAAACTCTTTGAGGGACTGAACTTCTGTGTGGCTACCAGCAAGCTTGTAGTTGTCCTGCAAAATAATGCAGCTCTTCTCTCTCTGCCCAATTTCCAGGGACGGTATTTATACGCTGTCTGGTTTTCCCGCTCATTGTAAAGAGCCAGCGAGACGCGATCAAATTAAACAACCAAGTGCCCCAAATTAATGCGTTAACTGCTAGAATCAGCGAAGCGAAGAAGACAGGCAACAGACTACAGTGTAAGTTTAAAATGGGATCAAACCTGAGTGGGACTAATAAAAGCTTTGGGATTAAACAAAGACTGCAACAGCAGCCGTTAAGGTAAGGTCAGGCTGAAGGATGACGAAGTGGATGGAAAGGTAATCCTCCATAAATACTACCAGCCTCTAAAATGCACCACTATGGTTGAGGGAGATAGGAATTGTAGTCCACGATCTGGAGGACATGAAGCGTTCATAAGCAATGCTGGTCAGACAGGTCCAGTTGTATCTTAGCATCACATTTCCTGTGTCAGGATAATGATTTAAGAGCTGACCAGCTGCTACAATGATGTCATGCTAGGAATGAGTCAGCAAGGTTTTTGGGTTGATATCACCTTAAGAGCCTGTAATAAGAAGAGGCCCTGTTGGGGCGTATCTCTCTTGTGCTGTAATTGCTGTTTGTTTGAGATCTGACTAAAGTACATGTATGTATACTTTGTGGATAAAACCACTATTTAAATGCAAACCTGTTTACTGTATTTGCTCCTGGGTTATCTCACAAAGTCACACTCTGCGCACTCTAACCCTAACCCTGTCTCTTTTCCTCTCAGTTTCGCAGGCCATCATGGATCTGGAGCACTTCCAGAAAACCCATAATATTAACCCCCTACGGGGATTAATCACGCCTTTTGTCCAGGTCAGCTTTTATGACATGCTTGGAATTGGTTTTCGTGTGCACTGCTTCCCGGCTTGACCTCTTCTTTCCTTCTCGGTCTCAGGCTCCCATTTTCATCTCCTTCTTCTTCGCCCTGCGCAAAATGGCGGAGTGTCCTGTACCCAGCATGCAGACGGGGGGACTGTGGTGGTTCACGGATCTCACTGCCCCGGATCCTTACTACATACTACCCGTGATGGCATCTGTCACCATGTGGATTGTTACGGAGGTAAGACTTGGTTATGGTGCTAGGTCAGAAATCGGGATGCTGGGAATTCTAGTTCCACCATAAGCATGAAAGCTGGCTGGGTGACTTTGGACCAATCTCCAGGCGATGGGGAGTTCTAGTCCAACCTTATGCAGGAAAAATGACTGGGTGACTTTGCACCAATCACCAGGCAACAGGGAATTCTAGATTTGGGCAATTTGAAAGCAAAGTCTGGTTATCCCCAGATTTTGCTGCCGCTTAGCTATTACTTAAAGGGTTCATCCAGATCTCTTCCTCTACCCGTCACGATTTTGGTGGGCATGAGAAAGTGTTAGAGTTTGTAGCTATCCAGCCAGCACACAAGCAAATAATTCAGCAGAATTCATTTATAGAAGAAACTTCTTTATATACGATAATATAAAACATGATGCATATGTAGAATACCCATGCAGCTCTTGCAACGGGGTAGAGTAGTAGTAGCGAGGACAAGAACAAGAAGCCAGAAGATAGAACAATCATGCAAAGACAAACGAACTCTTATATACACAGAACAGTTAAGCTAAGCCACTCCCAGGCTCCAAGCCGTCTCACATGGCTCACAACAAATCCTGTGTCTCAGTCACTAAACAGTTCCCATTGGCTGACTTGTTGTTATGGCTATTCCAGTTCATAATTTCTTATACACTGACAGAAGGCACTGTTGGGGTGGACCATATAAAAATCTAGCCAGATCTTGGCTAGGGATTGAGTGACTCTCCTTTTATCTGAAGCTGGCTCTAGCTGGATCTTTGGCCCGCTTGTTTCCCGGCAGGCTAATTTAAATGTCAAAATCATCCTGGTGATGAAGAATGAGGACTGGGGACATATACATGAAGCACAAAGAATTGAAAATTGAGCAATGGCCACTGGATAACACCGATCTATTTTGTTTCTTCTTCAGATTGGATTGCAAACAGGACCTCCAAACCCACACCTGGACCTAATGAAAAAGGTTTTCCGAGTGATGCCAGTGGTCTTCCTTCCTTTCATAATTTCCTTTCCAACGGTAAGAGGACATTTCAGCTGAGTTCTGCGGGAAAGCCGGTAAATTTTTATTTATTAACTACCCTGTTTCCTCCAAAATAAGAGGCTTTTGAGCGCATGGCAATAAGGCCAAGCGCTTATTTCAGGGTTCAAAAAAATATAAGACAGGGTCTTATTTTCAGGAAAACATGGTAGCTGATAATCCGGCATTGCCCGGGTATTTATTTATCCCAATCCTGCCTTTGAGGTCATTATTTGCATTAACAGGCGCCTCCCCTGACAACTTGCCCTCTTGGCTTGAAGCTGAGGGCCAAGGGTGGTGTTATTTTTCTTTAAGAACCAATCCCCCTTACCAAAGGGAGCCCCCTTGTGGAGTATTGTGAAGCTGTTACCATGGCAACTGCACTGTGCTGTACAGTAGAAGCCATTTTAAGGCACAATAGGCTATATCTTAACAGAACTTGAATCCAAAATGCAGACTATCACTGTCAAAAGTACTGTGATTTGACACTATAGATATAATTCATTCCTTTTCATTTCAGCAGCCCAGGCATTCCAGTTATGCTGGAACACACACAGACACACCAAGAGGCATTAGGGGTATCTTACCCCCACAGTATTTTTTCCCAGAGAATAAGTCATCTGTGTACCAGGTTATGCTGGAACATACACACACACAGCCATTTATATTTATAAATGTGATGGTGAACCTATGGCATGCGTGCCCAAAGTGGCACGTGGAAGCATGTTGCCTGGCATGTGCGGCGTTGCCCGTTCCTCTTCTGGGTTTCTGGCATGCATGTGCGCATGATGATCAGCTGGCCTTCGTGCATGCGGCAGTGCCGGAAGAGCTGGTCTTCCATTTTTCTGGCATGAGCATGTGTGCTGGCCAGCTGATCATCATGCGCATCAGTAACTGGAAGACTATCTGGCCGGCAGCATTCGCGCACCGGAAACCGGAAGTTCATTTTCTGGTACTTGCATGCCCCCTGGGGGCACACCTCATAGGGCAGAAGTGTAGCATGTGCAGATCTTGGAGTATGCATTACTGCCCCCTGCCCCCTCCAGCAGCCGAATCAGAAGAGGCAGTGGCATGGGAGTCAGAGTCAGCATCAAGGCAACCTGAGAGCTCTGAGGGGGAAGAGGGAATGGAGCTGGCAGAGAGAGAGAGAGAGAGAGAGACCAGAGGCAGAGCCCCCAGATGGGGAGTCTACAGCCCCCAGGTTTGGAGGTGGCTGATGAGGAAGAGGAGGAACAGCTGGGTCCAGTGCCTGACGCACGGATGCACAGAAAACAGAAGAAAGAAGAGCAGTGGAAATCTGTGGGACAATCCTTGGGACAGAAGCCCCACCCTAGCTCTGGGGATAAAAGGCAGGAGGCGGAGATGAATAGGTGTGGCAGACAACTATTCGTCTCCATGCCGGACAGATTTATTAGTCTGCGTTGAGAGATAATTTTTTTTGCCAGGGCTGCTTGAGCTCCTAATAAAGGAATCATTGATTTAAATACAGAGGGTTTGTCGTGTTTGGGGAGCTGGGTCAGAACACCCTGCCTGCTGCATTTTGCACCAACTGAAACGTCTGGATACTTTTTCAAGGGTAGCCCCATGTAAGGTGCATTACAGTAGTCCATTCAGGAGGTGACTACTGCAGGAATGACTGAAAGTTAATCTCCTGACCCAAGAAAGTTGGAACACAATTGGCACATAGCACAAAGTTGGGCAGAGGCCCTGCTGGCCACAACTGCCACCTACTCTTCAAGCAGAAATCATGACTCCAGATCACACACACACACACCCCGCAACTTGGGCACTAGGTGTGCTTGGGGCACCACCACCCCCATCCCAACACAAAGATGGTAAATCCTCAGATACAGAAGGCCTTAAAACCTAAAGCCACTCAACTCAGCTAAAGCTCATTGTTCCCCCACAACCTTCAGGCACTAAGAAAGGACATCAATTTAGCTCATCAGGGCAGAGATGTAAAGCTGGTTATTACCAAATAAGTGTTTAGTCAAATAAGGAAGGACTGCATCCCCTCTGTCATTTCTCTGTTTCAGTGGTGCAGGGGGGTCATCTAATTTTAGTAGTAAAGATTATGTTTCGGACTATAAGATGCACCAGACTATAAGACGCACCTAAATTTACAGAGTAAAACAAGAAAAAAATAGTTTTTTGCCTCCATGTGTCAAGATTTTCGGCCTCCAAGGCCCCCAGAAGCAATGCTCCGCACGGCCCATTTTCACCAAAAACACACCCATTTTTAGCCCAGAGTGCTTCTGGGAGCCAGGGAGGGCAAAAATGTGACACGCGAAGGGCTTCAGAGCCCAAAAACAGGCTCATTTTTGGCAAAAACAGGCCGTTCGGAGCACTACAGAGTGCTTCTGGGGGCCGGGGAGGGTGAAAACGCAACACACGGATGGTTCGGGAGGCCAAAACCGCCCGTATCCGGTCTATAAGACCCACCTAAATTTTCACCCACTTTTAGGGGTGCGTCTTTCACGCCGAAAAATATGGTACTTAGTCAGTGTTAAACTGTTAGATTCTTGGTGTGAGCTTGGTTTTCCTTCAGACATTTCTATACCAGGCTAAATAAAGAGAGGGCTCGCAATCTGGGAGTCCTCCTGGATGCGCAGCTGTCCTTGGAGGAACATCTGACGGCTGTAACCAGGGGGACCTTTTGTCAGGTTCGCCTGATTCGCCAGTTGCGGCCCTTTCTTGATCGGGATTCCCTGTGCACAGTCACTCACGCCCTCGTCACCTCTCGCCTGGACTACTGCAACGCTCTCTACATGGGGCTCCCCTTGAAGAGCACCCGGAGGCTCCAACTGGTCCAGAACGCAGCAGCGCGGGTAGTGACGGGAGCAGCATGGCGCTCCCATGTAACACCGCTCCTGCGTGAGCTGCACTGGCTCCTGGTGGTCTTCCGGGTGCGCTTCAAGGTGCTGGTTATCACCTTTAAAGCACTCCATGGCATAGGGCCTAGCTATCTTCGAGACCGCCTGCTGCCACCGACGACCTCACATCGACCCATGCGCTCCCACAGAGGGCCTCCTCGGGGTGCCATCAGCCAAGCAGTGCAGGCTGGTGACCCCCAGTGGGAGGGTCTTCTCTGTGGGGGCACCTACCCTCTGGAATCAGTTGCCCCCAGAGATAAGGAGAATCCATGACCTCAGTGCCTTCCACTGTGCCCTTAAAACCTTTTTTCAGCAAGCTGGGCTGGCCTAATTTTTTAAGTGTTTTTAATTGTTTTGTTTATCGTTTTTAATTAATGGGGCCAAATTTATATCTTTTAACTGTATTTTAATATTTGTATTTGATGTTTTTACTTGGCTGTTCACCGCCCTGAGTCCTCAGGGAGAAGGCCAGTATACAAATTCAAAATAAAATGAAATGAAATGAAATGAAATGATAAGATAAGATAAAATAAAACATCATCAGCACCTGAAGGAGTGAAGCAAACCTAGCACCCAGCAGATCACCTGATGTCCCATGCTCTCTTTCTCTCATGCAGGCTATCTTTACCTACTGGCTGACATCCAACTTATTCTCTATTATGCAAATATTACTCTTTCGTTTACCTGCCGCTCGTGCTTTTTTTCGCATCCCTGAGAGTCTGAAACACAATCCTAAGAGTTTACCACCCCAGGAAGATTTCCTGAAGAGCATCAAAGAAGGTGAGTTTGAGAGGAAACGGCTGAAGGCAGGAATGGGTTGGCTAGATTTGTGTGGTCATGCAAGGTTAGCTGCCTCTTGCTTTAATCTCTCCCAGGATGGCAGAACGTCCAGATGGCTCATCAGTTAGACGAAAGACAGAAGTACTTCAAAAAACAACTGGATTCAACACATAAAGGCAAGTCTCTTTCGCTTTTGTTTGCTGCCGTCCATGATCACGAATGCTTGCATTTTGCGTTTCAGAAAGAGGTGGTCTGATCCTCCAGTTGTTGCTGAACTACGTGTTCCAAAAGCTGCTGTCATCGCCAGTCCTGGTATAGGATGCTGGGAGATGTAGTTCAAAGTATTTCAGTTAAAATAAATTCAGTAAGAAAAGTTTGTCCCTTAAACAAGATGGGGAGGAAAAAGTTACAGAACCAGGCAGTCAAAACAGCAGGAATCTATTACCTCTACTGGGCAAGACTACAGTTTTATACTAAAAAAATTAAACAGCACTAAGGGAATTTAGGACAATTGTGCCGATAGAAATAATATGTCTATTTCTATCAGCACAACTGTCCTGTTCTAAATTCCCTTATAACACCTTTGTAGAACAGGTGTCTTATCAACCTGTCAAAAGCTGACTTTGTAGAAACACCGCTTATGGGGGGCCAAAAGCCCTAATAAGCAGGTATATACAAAAGAATGAAAGCTATTGCTATAAGTGCATTGTACGCCACCCTGAGTCTTCGGAGAAGGGCGGCATATAAATTAAACAAACAAACAAATAAATCTGAATTGCTCCAGCATAGTCTGGAGGTAGCATGTCCCTAAATCCCAGCTGCAAAAGTAGATTATGAAAAGTCTACCTACAGCCTTTTAAAGCATCTGGCTTGTAAATGTGAGTTTCAGAATGTACAAGAACTTGCTTTGGGAAAAAAAAAACACAAGTTTTATTCTTGTGCTTCCTTTCATTCACAGGGTCAATCCACCAAACCTTCTCACAGACAACCACACAGCATCCGAGCAAGCCATCACCACAAAAGAGAGGATTAGGGTGAATGCTACTGAGCTGTATTCAAGGCAAAACATGTTCTCCCGTCTCCCTTATCCTTTTGCCCTAGTTTAAACTATTGATTTTGTTCTCCATTTGCTCGGAGAGCATATGTGTAAATGTGTCTGTAAATTTATTACATAAAATTATGCTTTGAATTAACAAATGCTTTCAAATTTTGCAAAAAGAAACGGTCGGCATATCAGGAGAGTGAGATTAGAAAAACATGTATCATACAGGTCACCATTAACGCACCCTTAAAAAGATGTTCACATAATTATATCCAGTTTATTTTGTCCACCCTGTGGCTGATCAGATGGTCTACCACAACAAGAAATCCCACGTTGGCATCATTAGTGGATTTAGGGCTATTTGTTTATTCCATAAGTGCATAAAGGTAAAGGTTCCCCTCACACATACGTGCTAGCCATTCCTGACTCGAGGGAACGGTGCTCATCTCCGTTTCAAAGCCAAAGAGCCAGCGCTGTCCGTGGTCATGTGGCCGCCATGACTAAACGCCAAAGGTGCACGGAACGCTGTTACCTTCCCACCAAAGGTGGTTCCTATTTTTCTACTTCCATTTTTTATGTACAAGCTGGGACAAGTAACAGGAGCTCACCCTGTTATGCAGCTCTAGGGATTCAAACCGTTGAACTACCGACCTTTCGATCAACAAGCTCAGCGTCTTAGCCACTGAGCCACTGCATCCCTTTTCCGTAAGTGCATACGGCTGCCCATTTGAGCAGAGCAAGAAACAGAAAATACAGATAAAACAGTAAAACAAACAAAGCTGGCACACAAGAATAATCAATTTCTCAAGTAATGCAATAAATAACAGAGACCGAGCTTCAATTACTATTCTGTCCTTATGTCTAATGGAAAAGTCGGGTTTTAAAGGCCTTACAAAAAGCCAAAAAAGGAAAAGCCATCCTGACTGACTGAGCAGGGCAGATACTAGGACCGAAAAGACACATTTTCTATCTTGATTCTCTAAATGACATTGTTTAGCACAAGGGTTCTGGAGCATGTCCACTTTACCAGACAGGTATCTCCAAAGGCACACGCTGCCACCTTCTGAAGCAGCTACAAAACTTCCAAATGCTCATCATCTTCATCAACTTCATCTCATCCTGGGCACCCTTTTTTTGAATTATCTGGCAGACGGTATAGGATAATTCTACTGTATAGTGCAATATTAATGCAATTATCAGGGGTTTTCAATTATATAGAATGTGAAGGATGAGTGTTTTGTTTTATGTATAATGTACACTGAAGATGGTATTTAATTTCATTGTACGAGGTGCAATGACAATAAACTAACTTAACTTTCAAGGTCAGCCCCCTATAAATATATTTAAGCCCATTCAAAAAATAAGGCATGAATGGCCATAAACAGAGTCTCTTGAATTGGGAACAACACATCTGGCACATGAGCTAGGTAAACTAACTTGACTTGGGGAAATGGTATTCCATCAAGAAGTAGATCTCCATATCTGGGTGAGGGAACAGTATTAAAAACCCTAGTCACTGAGTTGCTAGGTTTGACATGGAACCTATTTCCTCTTCAACCAGACAATCTCAACACCAGCACCATCACACACACACACACACACACACACACACAGACAGACAAACTACATGCATACACATTGACACAAACATTCTCTAGTCCAGTGATGGCGAACCTTTTACAGACCGAGTGCCCAAACTGCAACCCAAACCCCACTTCTTTATTGCAAAGTGCCAACACGGCAATTTAATCTGAATACTGAGGTTTTCGTTTAGAAAAAAACAACTCATACATTAACATCTTTTGTCTTAAAATGCGGTAACAGAGCTTTCAACGATACAAACAACTTTTTATTGAAAGGTGACCAATTAATGTGATGTTTGCTGTTGTATGCATGCTGATAATTTGTCAAACCTTGGCTCATAGGTTGTAAGTTGGAGAGAAACGCATGCAGCACTCAGGTCATCTGTTAGTCTGTTTCTGGTATCAGATTTGATATCATTCAAAGCTGAAAACACCTGCTCACAAGCATAAGATGATCCAAACAAAGTAAGGAAAGCAATCCCAAGCGCTTTCATTGACTTAAAATGATTTGGCAGAGAATTCCAGGCTTTAAGGATTTCACTTTCAGAACTAACTCTGCTGCTCTTTGTCATCCCTTCTATTGTCTCAAGTGTTTCACGCAGGTCACAGAATTTATTTCTCCACATGGAGTTTTCTTGAAATTCCACTAGCTCCATTTCTAGATTTTCTATTTCTAACCAGTGTAAGCAGGAAAGATCAAGTTCTTTAAAGTCGACTTTATCTGGAGAAGAAAGAAAACACAGGGTTGTCTCCATCTTACGGAACTGTAAAAATCTGTTACTTAAATTCATCTTTGCAGTTGCTACAATGCTAGAAAATTCCTTGTAGATTTCCTGATGGCTTGTAGGATTATCTGCAAATGTAGTATTTTCTAAATGCATTTTTAGATTTGGAAAAGATTTCAGCTGCCCACTTTCAAGGTCTCTTTCCAAAACCTGCAGTTTTTCCTCAAATGCTTTGATAACACAAAACATCCTTTCTGCTGTTTTTCCTATACCTTGTAGTTGTTTGTTCAGTACATTGAAGTGTAGTGTAAAATCTGTAAAAAACATGAGGTTGGTAAGCCAGGCCATATCAGTGAGTTGTGGATATTCCTGCCCTTTTTCATTCATAAACAGCCTAATTTCCTCCAAGCAGGCTACAAATCTCTCCAGGACTCGTCCTCTGCTCAGCCACCGGATATTTTTGTACATAAGTAAACAATTATACTGTGCCTGAACCTCTTCAAGAAGTGCTTGAAACTGTGGAAAATTCAGAGCATGAGCCATCATGTAATTCACCATTATTGTGACATCTTCAAGGACATTGTCAAATTTTTTGCTGCTTTCCCTGGCACAAAGAGCTTCTTGATGTATAATACAATGGAACTGAATGACTTGGTGTTTTGTTTCTTTAACAAATAACTGTATGAAACCAGATGTTGCCTCCACTATAGAAGGTGCCCCATCACTAGTAATTGAAACCACTTTTTCTGGTCTTATGTCCTGTGACAAAAAAGCCTCCATCACAGCATTGTAGATATCTATCCCTTGTGTTCTTTCAGGCAAAGACACCAGTTTCACCAGCTCTTCTCTCATGATGTCACCAAGAGCATAACGCAAAATTACTGCTAGCCTTGCTTGATTATTTATATCTGTGCATTCATCCAAGCACATGGAGTAACAGGCTGCCTTTTGTAAATCAGTGGTGAGCTGCTGACTAACATCACTTGCCATGCGCTGAACTCGATCTTCAACAGTATTCCTGCCAAGTGGCATCTCAGAGATGCGTTGAATAATTTTATCCTTGTTTGGGAAATCATGAAAAAGGGAATTACTCCCAGACAACATGGCTGTTTTGATAATATCCCCATCAGAGAGGGGCTTGCCATGTTTTGCTATGCAGAGTGACATTTGAAAACTGCTTTTAAGAAACTCTTTTCTGTCAGTTTCACTAAGTTTGACAATAGTTTTGTGGTTGGTTTCAAAGTGCCGTCTGACACTTGATGTTCGACACACAACACTTTCATAACACAGAATACATAATGCTTTCCCATCGCGTTCAATCACTCCAAATGACTCTGTCCAGGCCTCTTGGAATGATCTTCCACTATCTGCTTTTGCTTTTTTTGCTGTACTCATTTTTGGCTGTTCAAGACTTGGAGTCTATCAAAAAAAAAAATTTTTTTAAATTAAGCACCCAATACAAATCTACCCCTATACAAAAAATAGCTAACACAGTGGCCCACATCTATAATAAGGAGGTAGTTTTGTGTGACGTTCTTCCAGATAAGCCCCCAGCAGGCAACAAGGCAGAGCCAGCGGCACATGCAGGGCAGGCGCCACAAAGCCCGCACTGTGGCCCGAGCACTCTGCTCCACTCCAACTATGCCATGCTGTGAGCTATGCTCCCCTCCAACCCCACCTCAGGAATCACCTTCACCACTCAATTTTTTTAATAAATGAATGCAGTAAAGAATTTTTCGCTTGTTGGGTGGAGGGTGGTTGATACACTAGCAGAATCATAGGCATTTTCTGAATAGAGATAGCCCTCAACTTACAATTGAGCCCAAAATTTGTTGCTAAGCAAAACAGTTAACTGAGTTTTGCCCCATTTTACGACCTTTCTTGCCACAGTTCTTAAGTGAATCACAGCAATTAAGTCAGTAAAACAGTTGTTAAGTGAATCTGGCTTTCCCATTGACTTTACTTCTTGTAGGAAGGTCACAAAAGATGGTCAAATGACCCCAGGATGTTGCAACCATCATAAATATGAGCCAGTTGCCAAGGATCCAAATTTTGATCATATGACTGTGGGGATGCTGCAATGATCGTCAGCTTTTCCAGTGCCATTGTAACTTTGAATGGTCACTAAACGAACTGTTGTTAAGTCGAGGACTACCTGTATTTGACACACCCAGACCAAAAGATTTGTCATCATTTCAGATAGGCGGGCATCCAGCCAGTTTAAAGACCTCCAGCAAAAACTCTCAACATATCATGTGAAAATCTGTTCCGCAGACAAGAGGTAGTCCTCGACATACAGTTCATTTAGTGACCATTCAAAGCACTGAAAACAGTGACTTATGACCATTATTCCTAGTTATGATCTTTGCAGCATCCCCCATAATCCTGTGATTAAAAGTCACAGGCTTGGCAACCGATTCATATTTATGGCTGTTGCTGTGTCCCCAGGTCATGTGATTAGTGACTTTCTGACAAGCAAAGTCAATGGGGAAGTCATATTCCCTTAACAAGTGTTGCTGACTTAACAAGCAGTTCACTGTGGCAAGAAAAGTCGTAAAATGGGGCAAAACTCACTTAACAATAAATGTCTCAATTAAGAACAGAAATTTTGGGCTCTATTGTGGTTGTAAGTCGAGAACTACCAGATTGTTGGAAGAAATATCCATCTGGGTTCAGTTCCAGGTGGGGAGAAAGACACTGGAAACATGGAGACTGCTGGGAAAGAAGGTTTATTGATGAACAGGATCACATGCCTTGAAGATCTTGGGCAAAGAATAAAAGGGCAGAGATGCTGAGAGTGCCTCGGTTTTACTCCCTCTTTTGGGCCTTGAATTTGAGCTTGTGTTCTGATTGGTTGTCACTCCCATGGGGCCATGCAGGGATAACTTTGTAGGCTGTCTTTTGAGTCCCAGGCTTGGTTGAGCCTTGCTGGGTGATGAGTAAAACCTAACTCATTGCCAACCATATGCTCATCAAACCAGGTGGTCAGCTACTCAGAATCACACGTGCTTGGTGGTCCTGTGTTGGAAGAAATATCCTTCTGGGTTCTGTTCCAAGTGGGGAGAAAGACACTGGAAACATGGTGGCTGATTGGAAAAATGGTTTTTTTTTAATGGTGGACAGGACCAAGGTTTAAGGTCCTGGGCAAAAAGCAGAATGGTTAAGAGAGAGATTTATACCCTATGCTCGGCTTTGAATTTGAGCTTGTGTTCTGATTGATTGTCAGACTCCCATGGGGCCATGCAGGGGTAACTTTGTAGGTTGCCTTTTGAGTCCCAAGCTTGGTTGACTCTTGCTGAGTGATGATGTAATTTTTTATTTTTTGATTTATATGCCACCCTTCTCCGGAGATTCAGGGCAGCTTACAATGTGTAAGGGCAGCTTACAATAGCGGCTTACTATAGCCTTCATACTTTTGTATATTTTATACAAAGTCAGCTTATTGCCCCCACAAACCGGGTCCTCATTTTACCTACCTTAGAAAGGATGGAAGGCTGAGTCAACCTTGAGCCCAGTGAGAATTGAACTCACAGTAATTGCAGGCAGTTGGAAGCTAAATACTACCTTTAACAGCATTAGTCTGTTGCGCCACTCAGGCTCTTTAAAGGGCTTTGGGCAATTCCTATTATGGCTCTGCCTGAAGCAGGTAGATCCTTGTTATGTAGAATAGACTGGCCCAGGCCTTAATGGGCCATTGACAAAAGGGGGGGGGGGAGGGGATGAGTTTCTGCCTCCCTTTTAGGGGAAATATTCTGCCCTTTTTAATATTTCCTAAAAATATCTCATTTTCCTAGGAGAGGGGTGGGTGATAACCTCCGCCACCTGCTTCATCATTAGACCATCTTTCCAAGCAGCCTCCATGTTTCCAGTGTCTTTCTCCCCACTTGGAACTGAACCCAGACGGACATTTCTTCCAACTCTCAGAATTCCCCAGCCAGCATGCATTCTGGATTTTTTCTCTGAGATTTTTTTTTTAACCTCCGAGTCTCTCACCATCTGCTCTTTTCATAAGGCGGACCTTCCCTCCTTCCCTCAGCAGCTTCTCTTTGGAGGTTCCCCCCCGCTTTTTTTTCCTACCAAAAGGAGGACGAAATTTCTCCACTACCACGTCCCTCAACCCCACTCCAACTATCCCATAACCTCCTTTCTCCTCACAATCACTTTTCCACAGGCAAAAAAATAAAAATAAAATAAAATAAAATTCAGGAAAAGTCTGGTGGCAATTGTTCCGCTTAACCAGTTGTGTCAAAAGGCAAAAATTTTCCTCAGCTTCCTTCATCGGACCCGCCCAAAAAATCCAACCCGCCTCCATAACCTACCTCCTCAGTCCGCAGCCCGCCAAAATGCTCCGTCTGCCTTGTTGCTACGCGGGAAGGTCCTTCTGATTGGTGGAAGGCCAGCCAGCCAATCGGAAGGAGGAGTGTGGGTGGCCGGCCGGCCTGCCAGCCAATCAGAATGTGGATGCTCTAACCGCCGCGATAGTCACGTGCCTTAAAGCAATCAGAATTGGAAACTACACCCATCGGAAGGCTGGGAGGAGTTGCCCGAACCTATCATGCAGCCATTATTGCCCGCGAGAAATATGGCCGTGCTTCGCCGCGACAGCAACAAAGATGGCGGGCAAAGGAACGGTCGAAGTGCCCGCGACAAACATGGCCGCTCCTTAACCTCAGCCTAATCTTTACCAAGTTGGGGGTGGGGGCGTTCGATTCTCCGAGTCATATTTTATTTTATTTTTTCCGCTCATCAACTCAACAGAATTTTAAGGAGGAAACTCGCGAGATAAGGGACCCTTTAACGTAGGGCATCGCCTCTCCCGGAAGATGAAGGGGGAAAAAAAGCCGCTTTGCCCGTAACTAAGATGGGCGCGGCGGCTTCGGAAGGAGCGTCGCGTCCCTTTCCGCGCTCCGGTGACGTCACGAGGCAGCCCGTTCCTTCGCGGAGCCCAAGCCAAAAGGAGACCATGGCGGCTTTCGGGGCGCTGCGGCGAGCGTGGATCTCGGCGGGGGGGCTTCACGCACAGGTGGGTAGACCGGACCCTGTGACGTCACGCGCCCCTCGCGTTGATGGGAGATGTAGTCCACCGGGCCCGCCTCAGGCCTGCGCTGCTCGTCCTTGCAGGCGAAGCGCCCGGTTTGACCCAGGACTGAGTTGACTGTCGGTCTCCTCGGGTGTCGGACGGGGAGTTCCAAGGACGAGAGAGGCTCCGCTGGCCTCCTCCGCCTCCCCTCAGGGCCTGAACTTAGGCCCAAACCAGGGCTGAGGGGATCATCTCAGCCTGTTTCCCTCCTGTTTGTTGCTCTTGTATTACCTGCAAAGTTGAACCCTGAAGGTTGCAAAGCAGGGAAATGGCCTGCTTGAAGTTCATCCTGTTTTGCAATGAGGAGGTCCTTGGAGGGGGGCTCCCTGAGCTGGGCTGTTTTCCTTGCAGACGTTTCATGACCACACTAGGTAGCATCATCAGTGCTTGAAAGGAGGGAAGGATGTGAGGAAGAGGAGGAGGATTGTGGGGTCTTTGGGGCTCTCTGAGTTTGGCTAGTTTCATGCAGACGTTTCGTGACCACACTAGGTAACATCATCAGTGCTTGAAAGGAGGGAAGGATGTGAGGAAGAGGAGGAGGATTGTGGGGTCTTTGGGGCTCTCTGAGTTTGGCTAGTTTCATGCAGACGTTTCGTGACCACACTAGGTAACATCATCAGTGCTAAAAGAAAGTGAAGTTTGCACAGAGGAGGATTGTGGGGTCCTTGGGGGCTCCCTGAGCTGGGCTGTTTTCCTTGCAGACGTTTCATGACCACACTAGGTAACATCATCAGTGCTAGAAGGGAGTGGGGTTTGCAGAGAGGAGGATGGTGGGGTCCTTGGGGGCTGTCTTTGTCACTGCATTATGTGTTTGTCAGCCGAGCCTCCATCCTAAGACTTACAGTAGCCTGCCAGAGAACTTTATCACGTCTCTGTAGCAACAGAGATAAGACTAGTCTTGTGAACATTTTGAGCTACTGCGCATGTCTACATTCTTTCTTTTCTAATTTCCTGATTTATTCTTTTTTTTTTTTTTTTGGTTCGTCTGTGATATCAGCTGCCGGTAAAAATGTAGTTAGTAAGTTTGTTTTATTTCTTTATAATAAAATGTTTATTAGAATATCTATTTTGGTTTTCTTTCTTTAAAGTATACAGCATGGAAAACAAGATCCATCCTCCTCTAATTAGGTGCAATTACCCCAGGGGGGAAACGGGGCTAATTTACGCTCCGACAGTCTTAGGTTTGACTGGTTTCTTGCAGATGTTTCCAAATAGTATAGGGTCTCCTGCTTGAATAGGGGGCTGCACTAGAAGACCTCCATGGTCCCTTCCAGCTCTACTCTGATTATTCTGACTAGGTAACATGAAAAGTGCTAGAAAAGAGTGGTGTTTGCAGAGCAGAGGAGGACCTTGGGGCTGGGTTGTTTACTTGCCGACTTTTCATGGCCCAACTAGGTAGTATCATCAGTGCTTGAAGGAAATGGCGTTTGCAAAGAGGAGAGGGAGGAGGAGGACTGTGGGGGTCCTTGGTGCTCTCTGAGTTTGGCTGTTTTCTTACAGACATTTCATTACCAGTGTAGGTAACATCATCAGTGCTAGAAGTGTGTGGAGGTTGCAGAGGAGAGGAGAAAGAGGATTGTGGGGTTCTTGGTGCTTCCTGAGCTGGGTTGTTTCTTTGCAGGCGTTTCGAAGTGGTATAGGATCTCCTGCTTGAGCATGGGGCTGGACTAGAAGACCTCCAAGGCCCTTTTTTCTGATTCTGACTAGGTGTTGTGACCCCGACTCCCGAGCCTGTCCTAACAGAGGAAGAGGACTCAGAAGGTGATGGGGAAGAACTGATAAGGCCTCCCTCTCCAGGACCCTCCTCTCTGGCAATGCCTCAGGTTCCATCCAAAGGCCAAGAGGAACAGCCTGTGAGATGCCAGGAGGAAAGCATATCGGAACAACAACAGATAGGGAGCGAGGATGATGAATCCTGGCTTGATCCCAGGCAGCGTCGGAGGGAGAAGTGTGCGCAGCAACGAAAGAAGCGTGGGAGGGCCAGAGATTGAACTGAGTCACTGAGCCACACCCCACAAGGAATAAAAGTGGGTGTGATTGCTCTTCAGGCTTTGTGACGGTCAAAGTTAAAAACCTGAGAGTCACATCGCGTTACCTGAAATCTGGCTTGTGCTTATTTGGATTGGACCTTAGCTAACTCTTGCTTCGTGGATTACTTTTTGCTACTGAACCGGACTGAGGATAAACTCTCTCTTGCTGACTGTGAGTGAAAACTGACTTGGCAGGCATTTCGCAGTTTACTGCCAAAACTCTTATCTGCAAGAGTTTCTAGTCTGATTGCTTAATAAAATCTTGGCAGGCGTCCCTTGTTGTGTGTTTGCCTGTGTGGGGAAGGGGGACAGAACATTAGGTAACGTCATCAGTGCTAGAAGAGAGAGGGGTTTGCAAAGTGGAGGAGGAGGACTGTGAGGTCCTTGGTGCTCTCTGAGCTGGGTTGTTTCCTTGTAAACGTTTCATGACCACACTACGTAACACCATCAGTGCCAGAAGGGAGTGATCGAGTGGAACAGGCTGCTTGGCACTCCCTGAACTTGGTTGTTTTCCTACAGACATTTCATGACCCAACTAGCTAATAATCAGAATAGAGCTAAGAAAGGATCTGAGAGGTCTTCTGATCCAACCCCCAGCTCAAGCAAAAGACTCGGTTCCTTACTATAGAAATGGCTACGATATACAATAAAAAAGTAAAAGTTGGAAGTTGTGACGTTATCATCCGCTATGCTAAAGAGGGTTGGAAATCGATGCCTTTTTCTTTCTTTTTCCCTCTTTCTACATCTTTCTTTCCCTCCCCCCCTCCCCCGTTTTCTATTACATTTTAAAATTTCTCTTTGTATTTTATATTTTGATAAAACTAATAAAAGGCGTTATGACAAAAAGAAAAACCCAACGGTGGGAAGGAAGGTCGTAAAAAGGGGGGGGGACTCACTTCACCGCTGTCTCCCTTAGAGACGTAAATTTTGGGCTCGGTTGTGGCCGTATCCCGAGGACCGCCTGCTATACGTCCTTAAGGTCTATTTGCTATTCCTTTCCAGGTTCACCGGACGTCCATCCCTCCGGGATGGTCCCAAGTCAAAGCCCGGTTAGCTTCTCCGCAGCATTCTCGGAACTGTTACGTTGTGCTTTTCAGACCCGCAATCCGACATCAGAGCACCGCGGCAGCCGCAGGGACGCAGGTAACGCACCTGTCAGCTTGGAAGCCATGAGAGGTCAAAGAGACGTGTGAGTTTGGGATCCCGCAACCGTCTATATCAGGGGTGTCAAACTCAATTTCATTGAGGGCCGCGTCAGGGCTGTGGTTGACCGAGGGCAGTGATGACGAACCTTTTCAGCAAAGAGTGCCCAAACCGGAACATGTGTGCCTGCCGGAGGGCCAGAAACCTGAAGATCAGCTGGCTGGCACACGCATACCATTTTTTCGGGCTGTTTTCAGGCACCCCAGCACCTGCAAAGGACCAGCTGGTGACTGCACAAGTGCCCACAGAGAGGACTCTGTGTGCCACCTCTGGCACGCGTGCCACAGGTTCGCCCTCACAGACATACGGCCTGGAACCTATGGCACGTGTGCCACAGCTGTCTCGCGGAGTCCTTTCTGCAGACATGCGAGCCATTGCCCAGCTCAGCTCAACCACACACGCGTGTGCACCTCCCGCCAGCCAGCTGGGGGGGGCACATGCGGCAGATGTGTATGCATGTACGGGGGGGTCACGCACGCATGTCTGGAGGGTGGGGGGAAAGCACAGGGGTGCAGCGCACCCACCCACCCCCCGTGGTCCGTTTTTGGACCCAGGAGGCTGCCCGGAGACATACTAGAGCCCCCTAGTGGGCCCCCCCAGCCTGTTTTTGGGCCCAGGAGACTGCAAGGAGGCCTACTAAGCCCAAAACGGGCAGGGAGTTGTGTGCGCATGCACGGGGGAAGCATGCGGGGGGGGTCATGCATGCATGCGCAGGGGGCCCGCATTGCATTATGGGTGCCGGCACGCACGCACGCTTTCGGCACACAACGAGAAAAGGGTTAGCCGTCCCTGACCTAAGGAGGCTGGGTGGGCGTGGCTGACTGGTGGGGCGTGGCAATCTTGATGCCATTCCCTGGGCATGGACGGCTGGGTGCGCGTGGCCAGTTTGACACCACTCCCCAAACTGCTGAAGCAATAAAAGAGCCGAGGTGGCGCAGCGGTTAGAGTGCAGTACTGCAGCTACTTCAGCTGACTGCTAGTTCCGCAGATCAGCAGATCAAATCTCACCGGCTCAAGGTTGACTCAGCCTTCCATCCTTCCGAGGTGGGTAAAATGAGGACCCAGATTGTTGGGGGCAATATGCTATTTAGTATACTGTCTTTGGTGTAAGCTGTCCAGAGTCCTCGGAGAGTGGGCGGCATAGAAATTATTATTATTATTATTATTATTATTATTATTATTATTATTATTATTATTATTGTAATTGGAGCCCTTGGAGCAATAGCCAAAGGGCTACCCCGCTATTTAGAATTCTAAATTTGCTGGACTTGAACATTTTGACTCTACAAAAAACCACCTTACTTGGAACAGCTTACATCCTCCGACGATACCTTAACAGTTCCTAGGTCCTTAGTTAGGACTCGAGCTGCTGAGCTATTAACCAGCCTCAAAGGCTGTGAATCTCACTAAAGATTAACCAATAATAATATTTCCTCTTTGCATTGGGTAGACTGGGTCGAAGCGACACGGCCCGTCCCCTTATATTTTCCAGGACGGCCCCGCAGGCCGGATCTGACCACATCGCGGGCCAGATCTGGCTCACGGGCCTTGAGTTGGACACCCCTGATCTATATCCTCTTTTGCCTCTTTCAGGTTGCTCAAGCCGCAGCAACTGCGCCGGTAGAGACAATCCTCCCTTTGGAGGAAATTAGCCAAATTGCGGAAGAATCGACTTTGGCCGAACTGGGTCTGGGAAGCTTCAGTCCAGTGGGTCTAATCATGAAGATCTTGGAGTCTTTGCACTTGGACTTGGGGCTGCCTTGGTGGGGAGCCATTGTAGGAGGTAAAGAGGACTGCCGGGGTCGTTAAGCAGATTGGGACACAAATGACATTTTTTAGCTTGATAAGACAAAAATGAGTAAAAGATTCGTTCGCCGGAGAATAGCAATAGTACTTAGACTTATAGACTGCTTTACAGCCCTCACTAAGAGGTTTACAGAGTCAGCCTGTTGCACACAACAATCTGGGTCCTCATTTTACTGACCCCGGAAGGATGGAAAGCTGAGTCAACCTTGAGCCAGTGAGAATCGAACTGTTGGCAGTCAGCAGTGTTGGCCTGCAATACTTCAGGTATTTATAAACCTTCGAGCAGCCTCAACGACTCTCTAAAAAAGGATACAAATGACCAGCTGTCTGCAAGGAATTTAAAACCTTCTATTCCCCACTATCCGGTCAGAGCTGAAGAAGCTTCTTGGATGAGAAGTGAAACGTCTTCAGAAAGAAAAACCAGAAAGTCTAGTTGCTTCTTGACCAAACAAAAAACAAAAAAACACTTTGGGACAACCACAACCTGGATGACTTGAGAATCTCCATAGACAGTTGTCTCAAAAGACCGTAAAAATGGCAGTTTTGTCAGCAGGCTCAGGGCCCCCCAAATTGGAGACAGATTTGCTTGTGGCTGATCTGATTGTGTTAACTGCCATGGGAGTGAAGTGGGTTGTTGTTGTGAAATTGATTTTATTATACGGTGGAATTTTTTTTTTTTTACAATTTTGTAAACTCTCTGAGTCTCTTCTGTGTGCGTTGGGCAGCTGTATACATTTGTTTGATAATAGATCTATATATAGCTCTGTTTGTGTGTGTGTATGTATGTATGTTCCAGCATACCTCTGGAATGCCTCGAGCAGTTTCAACCAAACTTGGTACACAGATGACTTAGTCTCTGGAAAAAAATACTGTGAGGGTAAGACACCCCTAACACCCCTCGGGTGTATGTATGTGTGTGTCTGTGTTCCAGCATAACAGTGGAACGGCTGAGCTGCTGAAATGGAAAGGGATGAATTGTATCTATAGTGTCAAATCACAATACTTTTGACAGTGATAGTGTGCATTTTGGATTCAGGTTCTGTTAAGATACAGCCTGTTGTGCCTTAAAATGGCTTCTACTGTACAGCACAGTGGAATTGCCATGGTAACAGCTTCACACTACTCCACAAGGGGGTTCCCTCTGGTAATAGGGGTTGATTTGACACTATAGATATAATTCATTCCTTTTCTTGTCTAACACAGGATTGGGATAAATAAATACCCGGGCAACGCCGGATTATCAACTAGTAAATAAATAAATAAATAAATAATCAAAAAAGCACTAACCAGGGAAGTTTTGATCAGCTTGGTCAGGAATTGCATTCTCGGGAAATTTCAGCTTGCTGAAATTTTCCTGGAAGTCACTCTCTAGAGTAATTTCTAATTAGTAGTCTCTAATTTTTTTTTTAGGAACGCTCCTGGCCCGCTGTTTGGTTTTCCCCATCATTGTGAAATGCCAGCGACAGGCCGTGATTCTCAACAACCATTACCCCCAAATGAGCGAGATGAATTCCAAAATCAGTGATGCCAGGAAGTCGGGGAATCAAAAAGAATGTAAGTTTAGAGGGCAGTTTAAAAAAAAAAAAAACCCGGAGAGGCAAGAAATGTTCTGGATTGAATAGAAGGATTTGATGAAACTGGGGAAACCAAAAAGGGCTGGGAGGGGGAGGGGGTTGCCAAGGCTTTGAAAGGGTCAGGATGTTTTGCAGAAATACTTAGCAGAAGAGAATTAGGGAGATCTGAAGGAGATGGGGCAGTTAAGAAGGGTGGAAAAGGAAGGGAGGGAGGGGGAATGGAATGAAGAAAAGAAAGGGAGGGAGTATGAGATGAAGGGAGGGAGAGAGAATGGGAGGAAGGAAGGAGAAGGAGGGAGGGAGGGAGAAATGAAAAGGAAGGAAGAAAAGGAAGGGAGGGGGAGGGAGGGAGGAAAGAAGAAGGAAGGAAGGAAGAGGGAAGGAGGGGGGACAATGGGATGAAGAAAGGAAGGAGAAGGAGGGAGGAAGAAATTAAAAGGAAGAAAAAGAAGGAAGGGGAGGGAGGAAAGGAAGGAAGGAAGAAAAAGGGAGGGAAGGAAGGGAAGAATAGGTTGAAGAAAGGAAGGAGGGGAGAAAAAAGGGAAGGAAGGAAGAGGGAAGGAAGGAAAAGGAAAGGAGGGGAAAGGGGAAAATGGGATGAAGAAAGGCAGGAACGAACGAAGGAAAGAAAAGAAAAGGAAGGAAGAGGGGGAGAATGGGATGAAGAAAGGAAGGAGGGAAGAAAGAAAAGGAAGGAAAAAGGAAGGAAGAGGGAGGGAAGGAGGGTGGGGAAGGAAGAGAAAAATGGGATGAAAGGCAGGAAGGAAGGAAAGGAAAGAAAAAGGAAGGAAGGAAGAGGGGGAGAATGGGATAAAGAAAGGAAGGAGGGAAGAAAGAAGAAGGAAGGAAGAGAAAAGGAGAAAGGAAGGAAGAGGGAGGAAGAAAGGGAGGGTGGGGAAGGAGGGGGAGAATGGGATGAAGAAAGGAAGGGAGGAAAGAAAAGAAGGAAGGAAGAGAAAAGGAGGAAGGAAAGGAAGAAGAAAGAAAGGAAGAAAGATAAAATTAAGGATTTTGACTCAATATGGCTCATCCTGAAACTATTTCTCCTTTCATCTCCCAGTTATGAAGGCTTACACGGAATTGAACCAGTATCAGAAAGCCCATAATCTTAATCCTAAAGTAGGATTCCTCGCACCCTTGGTCCAGGTCAGTTTCCACAAAGTGACCACCTGACCCTTAACCTGCTTGGAATTTGTATTAGCTACACGGTTTATGGGCTTGACTTCTTCTTCCCTCCTCTGTCTCAGACTCCCATTTTCATCTCCTTCTTCTTCGCCCTACGCAAAATGGCGGAGTGTCCTGTGCCCAGCATGCAGACAGGGGGACTATTGTGGTTCACGGATCTCACAGTCTCGGATCCTTACTACGCTCTACCCCTGATAACAACTGCCACCATGTGGGCTGTTCTGGAGGTAAGACTCGGTTATGGTGCTAGGCCAGAAACCGGGGTGCTGGGAATTCTAGTTCTATCGTAAACATGAACGCTGGATGGGTGACTTTGGGCCAATCACCAGGGAACAGGGAGTTTTAGTCTCACCTGAGGCAGGAAAAATTACTGGATGACTTTGGGCCACTTGCCAGGCGATGAGGAGTTCTAGTCTAGCCTTAAGCAAGAAAAATTACTGGATGACTTTGGACCAATCACCAGGCAATAGGGAGTTCTAGTCCCACCTTAGGCATGAAAACTGACTGGGTGACTGGGCCAATCAGCAGGCAACATGGAGTTCTAGTCCCACCTTAGGCAGGAAAACTGATTGAGTGACTTAGGGACAATCGCCAAGCAACTAAGAGTTCTAGTCCAGTCTTAGGCATGAAAATAGCCTGAGTGATTTTGGCCCAATAGCCAGGAGATGGGGAGTTCTAGTCTCACCCTAGGCATGAAAGTTGACTGGTTTGACTTTGGACCAATCAGCATGAGGCCGTGAGTTCTAGTCCTGCCTTAGTCATGGAAGCTGGTTCAAAGGCTTTGGGCCACTCCCTCCCTCGCGGCTCAACCCACCTCACAGAGTTGTTGTTGTGTAGGAAGGAGGAATTTTACTCATGTTCACTACCTTGTTTAAGAAAAATAATAAAGGTGGAATAAAATCTTTTTTTAAAGAAAGTGAGGGGGAATTCAAGGCAATCCTTGATTTTAGCCTCCCCTTAAAGTTGCCACAACTCCCTCCTCTCCGATGCCTGGATCCGAGTTCGAAATCGGCAGGAATCTACCAAAACATTAATCATTTTTTTTCTGTAATGGCCAGCCTAAATTTCAGAATGATCCCCTTAAGGGAGAATTCAAGGGGTTGGGGGGAACAGATGTGAAAAGGGGAATTTGTAGAACAGGTTTCCACAAGCTTGACGACTTTAAGACTTGTGGACTTCAACTCCCAGAATTCCCCAGCCAGGCTGGGTAATTTTGGGAGTTGAAGTCCACAGGTTTTAAAGGTGCCAAGATTGAGAAACCTGTAAAAAAGGTGGCACTAACCCTCAGCAAGACTGGCAAAAATGTTTAATAACTTGTCTACAAAATGCTGGAAATGCAATCAGTCCTCGGGCACATACTACCACATGTGGTGGACGTGCAGTAAAGCAAGAAAGAATTGGGAGAAATTACATAATTGGCTGGAAGAAATAACTTAAAGAAGAAGCCCTCTCTGGACCCAGCTGTTTTAGCAAACTATCGTCCAGTTTCCAACCTTCGCTTCTTGGCGAAGGTTGTTGAGAGTGTGGTTGCGCGACAGCTCCCGCAGTACCTGGATGAAACCGTCTATCTAGATCCGTTCCAGTCCGGCTTCAGGCCTGGGTACAGCACGGAAACGGCATTGGTCACGTTGGTTGATGATCTCTGGACGGCTCGGGACAGAGGTTGCTCCTCTGTTCTGGTCCTATTAGACCTCTCAGCGGCTTTTGATACCATCGACCATGGTATCATGCTGCGCCGGTTGGAGGGGTTGGGAGTGGGAGGCACTGTTTTATGGTGGTTCTCCTCCTATCTCTCCGACCGGTCGCAGTCTGTGTTGGCTGGAGGGCAGAGGTCGACCTCAAGGCACTTGGTTTGTGGGGTGCCACAAGGGTCGGTCCTCTCGCCTCTCCTGTTCAACATTTATGTGAAGCCGCTGGGCGAGATCATCCGTGGTTTTGGGGTGCAGTGCCATCTGTACGCTGATGACACCCAGCTGTACATCTCCACCCCAGACCACCCCAACGATGCCCTTGAAGTGATGTCCCGGTGCCTGGAGGCCGTGCGGGTCTGGATGGGGAGGAACAGGCTCCGACTCAATCCCTCCAAGACTGAGTGGCTGTGGCTGCCGGCGTCCCGATATAGTCAGCTGGTGCCATCGCTGACTATTGGGGGCGAGACATTGGCCCCCATGGAGAGGGCGCGTAACTTGGGTGTCCTCCTGGACGCACGGCTGTCTTTAGAAGAGCATATGACGGCCGTGGCCAGGGGGGCTTTCTATCAGGTTCGCCTGATACGCCAGTTGCGCCCCTTTCTGGATCAGGACTCCCTATGCACGGTCACTCATGCCCTCGTTACTTCCCGCCTCAACTACTGCAACGCTCTCTACATGGGGCTCCCCTTGAGGAGCACTCGGAGGCTCCAACTGGTGCAGAATGCAGCCGCGCGGGTACTTATGGGGGCGACATGGCGCTCCCACGTGACACCTCTCCTGCGCGAGCTGCATTGGCTTCCAGTGGTCTTCCAAGTGCGCTTCAAGGTGTTGGTTCTCATCTTCAAACCGCTCCATGGCTTAGGACCCGGTTATTTACGAGACCACCTTCTGCCTCCGATAACCTCCCACCGGCCAACACGCTCCCACAGAGAGGGTCTCCTCAGGGTGCCATCTGTCAGGCAATGTCGGCTGGCGACCCCCCGGGGAAGAGCCTTCTCTGTGGGGGCACCCGCCCTCTGGAATGAGCTACCCCCAGGGATACGACTAATCCCGGACCTCCGGACCTTCCGCCGGGCCCTGAAGACTTTTTTATTTCAGCAAGCCGGGCTGGGTTAAAAAATTTTAATTGGGTGAATTTTATGGGTAAGGGGTTTTAAATTGGAGAAGCCTAAGATAATTTAATTTTGTTTTAATGTATTTTAATATTTGTATTGTGTGTTTTTAATTCTGGCTGTTCACCGCCCCGAGTCCTTCGGGAGAGGGGGCGGTATAAAAATTTAATAAATAAATAAATAAATAAAAAGTAAATAAACAGAATATAGATTCGAAACCGGAATTATATCTGTTGGGAATAATACCAGAGGGCTACGATAAAGGGACCACATATTTAGTTTTACAGCGGCAAGGATTATATTTGCTAAGTACTGGAAAAATGAAAACACTCCACCAGACGGAGAATGTGCTGAAATGGATATGTTAACTTTTAAAATTAAAGATAAAGAAGACTTTATCTTCTTTATCCGAATGCTACCGGATATGGAACAGTTTTTATAAGTGGCTAGAGAAAATGTGTAGGGATTAGAGGGAAAAAGACTATGAATGTCTGTATTAAAATAGAGCTGGTTTTCAAACTATAGTATGATAATCTACAAAATGTAAATATAAGAAAACCCAGTTTAAACTATTTGGTTATACTATTACAATTATATCTAAGACAAGTGTAATTATATTATATTCACTGTTACTGTTACTAGTTACTGTATTTATCAGCGTATAACACGCACTTTTTCATCTTGAAAATAATGTGGAAATCGCATATGCGCGTTATACGCCTGATCTGTCCCCGTCCACACACACACACAAACACAGCCAGCCGAGGGTTAAGGAAACACTTTGACACACACCCAGGTCTTTATCTCCAACTTGGTAGCGATTTACACACCGTCTGCCAAGTGCGTTTATTTCCACAAAACAGAAAGATAAGATACTAAGCGTACAAAAGTCCAATCAGAATAATATTTCTCTCAGCAGTTTCCAGACGAGGCTTTAGTGACTATCCAAGGTTTGCTTTTGTTCGTCACAAGGATCACTGGCCACCACCCTCTATTATATAGTCTCTGGGGTGTGGTCCAGTGATTCAGTTCTAATCCCTAGCACGCCTCCTGAGCAGCTGCAATCGTTTATCACGCCTTCGGAGGCGTGCATCCAGGAATGATGTCTCTCCTTCACTCTCATCCGAGACACCTGTCTCCCTGCTAATCTCCGCTCCTCGGCCGGCACCTGAGACAGTGCCAGAGGGGAGGGGCCTGGAGAGGGAGGCCTGGCTGACTCCTCTTCCTCATGCTCGGAGCTTTCTTCCTCCGATGGGACAGGCTCAGAGGGCGGGGCCACAACAACACCAGCAAAAATCCCTGCCCCCGCCCCCCCATGCCTAGCTGAGCTCCGCGATCATCAGAGGCTTTTTTCCCTTTTAAATGGCTCTGAGCAGCCAAGCTCTGACATCCCAGCTGAATTGCCTGCTAATCAGGCAACTCAGGATCAGGATCGTCAGAGCCATGTAAAAGGAAAAAAGTTTCTTTTTTTTCTTCCCCCCCCCACCCCCACCCCAGCCTCCGGCTTCCTTACCTTAGTTGCTGATTGCATGGCGATCGCAATCCATGCATCAGCAATCAACTGAATATCCCTGGCTGCAATCAAGCTCATCGGTGAGCAGCTCTTTCTGCCTGCCTGCCTTGATTTAGGAATTCTGGGAGTTGAAGTCCACAAGTCTTAAAGTTGCCAAGATTGGAGACCCCTGTTCTGTTGGGTAAGGTTTTTTCCCCTTTAAAAAAAATACTTAATTGGGTTTTTTTTTTTAGTTGTTCTTTTTTTAGACTTAGACATTTAAAGTTATGTTATGCTTCAAAGTTCTTTATTTAAAATTTACTTTTTTTCCTGAAACTTCCCTCTTAAAATTAAGGTGCTCGTTAAACGCCAATAAATATGGTACTGTTATTTATTTATTTATTTATTTATTTATTTATTTATTAAATTTTTATACCGCCCCCTCTCCCGAAGGACTCGGGGCAGTGAACAGCCAGAATTAAAAACACACAATACAAATATTAAAATACATTAAAACAAAATTAAATTATCTTTGGCTTCTCCAATTTTAAAACCCCTTACCCATAAAATTCACCCAATTAAAAATTTTTAACCCAGCCCGGCTTGCTGAAATAAAAAAGTCTTCAGGGCCCGGCGGAAGGTCCGGAGGTCCGGGATTACTCGTATCCCTGGGGGTAGCTCATTCCAGAGGGCGGGTGCCCCCACAGAGAAGGCTCTTCCCCGGGGGGTCGCCAGCCGACATTGCCTGACAGACGGCACCCTGAGGAGACCCTCTCTGTGGGAGCGTGTTGGCCGGTGGGAGGTTATCGGAGGCAGAAGGTGGTCTCGTAAATAACCGGGTCCTAAGCCATGGAGCGCTTTGAAGATGAGAACAAACACCTTGAAGCGCACTCGGAAGACCACCGGAAGCCAATGCAGCTCACGCAGGAGAGATGTCACGTGGGAGCGCCATGTCGCCCCCATAAGTACCCGCGCGGCCGCATTCTGCACCAGTTGGAGCCTCCGAGTGCTCCTCAAGGGGAGCCCCATGTAGAGAGCGTTGCAGTAGTCGAGGCGGGAAGTGACGAGGGCATGAGTGGCCGTGCATAGGGAGTCCCGATCCAGAAAAGGGCGCAACTGGCGTATCAGGCGAACCTGATAGAAAGCCCCCCTGGCCATGGCCGTCATATGCTCTTCTAAAGACAGCCGTGCGTCCAGGAGGACGCCCAAGTTACGCACCCTCTCCGTGGGGGCCAATGTCTCGCCCCCAATAGTCAGCGATGGTACCAGCTGACTATATCGGGACGCCGGTAACCACAGCCACTCAGTCTTGGCAGGGTTGAGTCGGAGCTTGTTCCTCCCCATCCAGACCTGTTATGAGTTCATGTGTTAATATCTTTTCTTATTATTATTCTGGTCTTTGTTTGTGTGCCTGACATATGCTGCATTCATATCCTGTTTTCAAAAACACTTATAAATATATAGAAATATATAGAAACCTGTAAACAAATATCGAAACTGCCCATGTAATGACATCATCTCTCTCCTTTGCAGTTTGGGGCAGAAACGGGCGTCTCGAACCCGAGTTACCACATGATGAAAACAGCTTTCCGGGTGATGCCTGTCCTGCTGTTGCCGATCACGATCAATTTCCCAACGGTGAGAAAGAAGGAGCATCTCCCTTCATTAATACGTGCTACAAAATGCCACCAATTGCTCGCGGGCCCCACAAACCGCGCGACCTTGGGCATGATTTGAAACCTGCATATTTTCTGGACGTCTTTTTATTTGTTTTTCTTCTTTTTATGGGGAAATGCTTGGCTGGTGATCTATGAGACGGGTGGGGTTTTTTTGCAGACGTTTCACGACTCAACTCAGTGCTAGGAGTGTGTGGAGTTTGCAGAGAAGAGGAGGAGGAGGAAGACTCGGGGGGTCCTTCTTGCAGACGTTTCATTACCAAAGTAGGTAATATAATCAGTGCTAGAAGTATGTGGGATTTGCAGAGACAAGAAGGAGAACTGTGTGGTCTCTCAGGCTCTCTTCAGTTGGGCTGTATTCTTCCAGACGTTTCATGACCCAGCTAGGGGACATCATCAGTGCTACCAGTAGAAGGGAGTGGGATTTGCAGAGAAGAAGAGGAAGACTGTGGTGCTCTCTGAGCTTGGTTGTTTTCTTGTAGACATTTCATCACCCAACTAGGTAACATCCTCAGTGCTAGGTAACAACCTCGGTGACATCATCAGGAACAATTAGTTTGTGGAGTGGACGAGAAGAAGAGGAGGAGGAGAAGGACCGGGTAGTGCTCTGAGCTTAGTTATTTTCTTGTAAATGTTTCATGACCCAACTAGCTGGATACCCTTGCTCCACTATGAAACTATGTGATCGGGCCTGATAAATCAACACTTACAGCTTGAAAATTAATGAGTAGTTACGATCGGCCTTTCCTTTCCCCTTCTCTCCCTCAGGCTTGCCCCACAGAAGCTTCTCCTACCTTATCCTCTTCTCTCCCTTTCAATGTAGAGTGTCTAAAACTCCCAGCCCGCAGGCCGGATGAGTCACGGGCTGGCCATGCCCACACCCAAGTGGCAGTTGGAACAGAGTTCTTTTCAGGTGGGGAGGGAGAGTAGAACGTCTAACTCCTTAGCATCAGAACATGTTAATAATAAATAATATAAGAAATACTAATGATCTGATGGTCATTTTGAAAAATCCTTTCTTAGCGAGCACTTAGAAGCCGAGAGGAACATACATGGCAAATTTCAAGTTTGTAAGCTTTACGGTTGTGGAGATTTCATGATGATGCGTGACTGGTTATTTTGCTTTTATATATATAGACTAGGAAACATCAGTGCTAGAAAAGAATGGCATTTGTGATGTAGAGGGGAAGAAAGGGGAAAAGGAGAAAGGGGGATGGACGAAGAAAGGAAAAGGAAGTGGAGGAGGACTGTGGAGTCCTCTGAGCTTGGTTGTTTTCTTGCAGGCCTTTCGTGACCCATTGGTTGTTTCCTGTCAGGTGGTTTGTCTAAGTTGGTTGTTCCTTGATTGCGATATTGTGCACTGTGTTCTACTGCACTGGGTATTGTGTGAAATCCTTCGCTTCCTTTACCCCTCCCGGCTACCGAAAGAATTCCTCATTTCGTTGTTCTGAACTAGGCTCCCTTAAAAAGCAAGAAGCAGAGTCTTGGTCCCAGCAAAACCTCTTTTATTTACACGACTGTGAATTACGTTCATTCACAGTCGGCAAGGCCTGTCCAAACAGTTATTCAAAGGAATATTTATCAACACAGACCTTATCTGGCTTGGCAAGCTGCCACGGAACTCGTTTCCAAAGGCAGTACAAGGCAAAACTTGGCACAGAGTCTCTCAGAGTCACGGAAACGAATTGTTTCCTGCAAAAGCCCACTCCCTGTTCAGTCCTCTTTTATTTCCTATGGGAGGGGCCAATCACCTCCAAAGTGTGGCTTTACTCCCAAGTCGACCCTGCTTTCTGAGTTGTTCTTGTCTTCCGGAAGCTCTGCGCATGCACACACTGGGAAAGGGCTCCAGCTATTCCTCTGTCTTGCTGCTGTCTAACTCCCTCTCGGCCTCCGACGCAGAGCCCTCATCCGAGCTTTCCCCAGCCCCTAGGACTGGCCCAAATTCCTCCCCAACCTCCTCACTGTGCTCTGCTGGCCGCCGGTGGGCCACAACCGTCGTAACTGTGGAAAAAACGGTCCTAAGTCACTTTTCCCCAGGCCAGGGTCGCTTTGAACGGTCACTAAGCGGCCGGTTGTAAGTCAAGGACCCCTGTATTTTTTTATGTATTATTATTATTATTGGTTAATCTTTAGTGAGATTCACAGCCTTTGAGGCTGGTTAATAGCTCAGCAGCTCGAGTCCTAACCAAGGACCTAGGAACTGTTAAGGTATCGTCGGAGGATGTCAGCTGTTCCGAGTAAGTTGGTTTTTTGTAGAGTCAAAATGTTCAAGTCCGGCAAATTTAGAATTTCTAAATAGCGGGGTAGCCCTTTGGGTATTGCTCCAAGGGCTCCAATTACAATCGGGACAACACACAATTTCTATTTCCATAGTCGCTCAACTTCAATTTGCAAATCCTGGTACTTTGTGATTTTTTCTTGCTGCTTATCTTCAATCCGTGCATCACCAGATATTGCAATGTCAATGAACCATACTTTTTTCTTTTCAATAATAATAATAATAATAATAATAATAATAATAATAATAATAATAATAATAATAATAATAATTCATAAATTCATGAATTATTATTATTATTATTATTATTATTATTATTATTAGCTTTATTAATTAAACATGAAACTCAGTCAACTGAACATTCAAAAATGCATCACAAATACCATTGACTGGTGCTAATGGTTGATACGGGTTGCTGCCAGCGTCATAGGGATCGACCAAGTACCTTCTTAAGATGCACAATGTTCCAAGTAGCGCAGTTTTTTGCAGTTCCGCTGGTGTTATTGCAGGAAGCTGCAATTTGTTGATGTCTCTTATAAAATTCTTGGACATGGTACCAAGTGCCCCGATGACAATGGGTATCACTGTTACATGTTTCATCCTTAGCCGTGTAGTTTCGATGACCAGGTCGCGATATTTCGTGATTCTTTTCCAGTTCTTTTTCTTCAACTCTGGCACCTCCTGGTACCACTATGTCAATAAATTGTACGTTTCGATTTTCGACAACTGTGATATCTGACGTGTTGTGTTCCAAGTGACAATCCGTCTGTATTCGAAAGTCCCACAAGATCTTCACCTTCTCATTTTCTATAACTTTTTCCACTTTATGTTCCCATGACCTTTTGGATACAGGTAAGTTGTATTTTTTACCTAATGACCAGTGAATTAATTTAGCAACTTGGTCGTGTCTAGCTTTGTAATCAATTTGTGCGATTTTTCTGCATTCACATATTAAATGTGAAACAGTTTCGACTTTTTTTTTTATTGAAAAAGTTTTAAAGCAAACACAATTTCCCCACAACCCTCCCACCCAACCCCCCTCCCCCTCCCCGACTTCCCAGAGCAGAACACAAGGTATTTCTATTGACTTTTAACAGTAAACTAAATTGCTTAACCAATCATTAAACTAACACCCCCTAAAAAAAAAATTCTTAACCCCCCATAGATAAAATCCTACTTCTTAGACATAAAACTTCTAATATCACTTATATAGCACTTGTACTGATAAAATAAATCATTCATAAGCTATTTGATATTTTTTGGTCTGATACTTATTTTGAATGTAATCAATCCATCTTCTCCAGTCCTGTATATACCTTTCTTGTGTGTGATCCTTCAAATATGCTGAAATTTTAGCCATTTCAGCTAAATTAGTTACTTTCAATATCCAGTCATCAATAGTAGGCAAAAAGTCCTTCTTCCAATGTTGTGCTACCAACAATCTTGCTGCTGTTATCAAGTTCAAAATCAGTTTAGTCTCTGCAACTGTACAGTCCGTAGTTATACCCAATAAGAACAACTGTGGAGTAAATTTCAGTCTTTTTTTAAGAATATTCTGCATCACCCACCAAATCTTTATCCAAAATGCTTTGATTTTTCTATAAGTCCACCATATATGATAATAAGTTGCATCATCACAGTCACATCTCCAACATTTAGCTTGCACATTAGGATACATACATGATAATTTTTTGGGATCTAGGTGCCATCTATAAAACATTTTATAAAAGTTTTCTCTTAAATTTTGTGCTTGTGTAAATTTCACATTTCTAATCCAAATCTTTTCCCAAGTCTCCATCATTACTGGCTCTTGAAAGTTTTGTGCCCATTTAATCATATAGTCTTTAACCAGTTCCGTCTCAGAGTCTATTTCCAATAGAGCATTATACAACCTTTTAATATGCATTTGTTTTTGATCTCTAATTTGTTTTACCAAATTCTCCTCATTTTGCACGAGGCCAGTTTTTTGATCTTCCTTCCATCTAGCTTGAAGTTGACCATACTGAAACCATGTATAAATTATACCTTCTTCTCTCAATGTATCTAAAGGTTTCAAATACATTACCCCCCTTTCCATAATAAGAAGCTCTTTATAGGTAATCACCTCCTGTTTTTGTTCTATACTTATATTTTCTATTGCATGTCTAGGATTTGCCCATACAGGTATCTTATCATTTAACTTATATTGGTATTTTTTCCAAACCCTCAACAAAGCATTTCTAAGTATATGGGCCTTAAATACTTTATCCACTTTTTTTGTCATATAACAAATATGCATGCCATCCATATAACAAATCATAACCTTCTAGATTCAAAATTCTCCCCTCAGTTAAATTAAACCAATCACTAATTTGTGATAAGACCACTGCTTCATAATATAATCTTAAATTAGGCATTTTTAAGACCCCCTCTTTCACGTGTATCTTGTATAATTTTCATCTTTATTCTGGGTTTTTTCCCAGCCCATATAAAAGTATTATCACCTTTCTGCCATACTCTCAGATTTTCATCCTTAAGCACAGGTATCATTTGGAACAAAAATAAAAATCTAGGTAACACATTCATTTTGATTGCTGCAATTCTTCCCAATAAAGACAACTGTAATTTTTTCCAATTCTCCATATCCTTCTGTACCTTCTGCCAAAGAACCTCATAGTTATTTTTGTATAATTTTGTATTTGAAGCTGCTGTGTACACTCCTAGATATTTAACCTTTTTAGCTATTTCAAAATCTGTTATTCTTGCTAGTTCATCTCTTTCAAGTATAGACATATTTTTAATTATCATCTTTGTCTTATGTGAATTAACTTTAAATTATGATACTTTCAAATACCATTGACTGGTGCTAATGGTTGATACGGGTTGCTGCCAGCGTCCTAGGGATCAACCAAGTCCCTTCTTAAGATGCACAATGTCCCAAGTAGCGCAGTTTTTTGCAGTTCCGCTGGTGTTATTGCAGGAAGCTGCAATTTGTTGATGTCTCTTATAAAATTCTTGGACATGGTACCAAGTGCCCCGATGACAATGGGTATCACTGTTACATGTTTCATCCTTAGCTGTGTAGTTTCGATGACCAGGTCGCGATATTTCGTGATCCTTTTCCAGTTCTTTTTCTTCAACTCTGGCACCTCCTGGTACCACTATGTCAACAAATTGTACGTTTCGATTTTCGACAACTGTGATATCTGACGTGTTGTGTTCCAAGTGACTATCCGTCTGTATTCGTAAGTCCCACAAGATCTTCACCTTCTCATTTTCTATAACTTTTTCCACTTTATGTTCCCATGACTTTTTGGATACAGGTAAGTTGTATTTTTTACCTAATGACCAGTGAATTAATTTAGCAACTTGGTCGTGTCTACCTTTGTAATCAGTTTGTGCGATTTTTCTGTATTCACATATTAAATGTGAAACAGTTTCGACTTTGTTGTTGCAAAGTCGGCAGTTTGGATTGTCAGTGGATTTTTGTATCTTTGCTTTCATGGCATTAGTTTGTAGTGCTCCGTTTCTTTCTTGATGGTTCCCATCTTAAGCCATGCCCATGTAAAGTTGTCATCACATCTTCCTTCAATGTTTTTCTTTTACTATGTTTCCATTTCCCAGCTCTATTCCTTCTGTTTTTTCCATTTTTCCTTGCTGCATGGATAACATAGTACATTTTTTCAAGTCCAAAGTTCATTTTGATGTCATTGCTGAACAGTTGAACTGTGTTGAGTATTGATTTAAGTTCAGTGGAGCTTTTCGCATACATTTTTAAGTCATCCATATGTAGTAGATGATTTATCTTGTCATGTTGTCTTGAGATTTGGTATCCCAGTTTTGTGTTTCGTAGGATTATTGTCAATGGAATTAATGCGATGTTGAACAGTAGTGGTGAAAGTGAGTCCCCCTGGAAGATTCCTCGTCTGATGTTGACTTCACCAATGTTCTCCCCATTTGCTATTAGAACTGTTTTCCATTTTTGCATATTTGCTTTCAAAAATGTACAAATATTTTTGCTGATTCCAAAATTTTTAATCCAGCTGTGGGGTAATGAGTCAAATGCCTTCTTGTAATCAATCCATGCCATCTTTAAATTCGTTTTTCTTCGTTTTGCATTTTTTAGTACCATTTTGTCAATGAGCAGCTGATCATTTGTTCCTCTTGATTTTTTTATAATTTCCTTTTTGTTCTACTGGATACAAATATTATTATTTGTATTATACAAATATTATTGTTGTTTTGTTGTTTGTTGTTGTTGTTATCATTATTATTATTATTATTGCTTTTCCTGCAGGCTGTCTTCACCTACTGGTTGACATCCAACCTGTACTCGCTGGGACAAGTATTGCTGTTACGCTTGCCGTCCGTTCGCACTTTTCTCCGCATCCCGAAACAGGAAGTTCACAAGCCCTCGGCGGGACAGACACAGAAAGGATTGATCGACAACTTCAAAGAGGGTGAGAGAGATGAGAAAAAGAGGTTGGAAGGCTGGGATTGGGTTATGTCCTTCTTTAAGGTCCACCCCGAAACGTACGATTTCCTTTTATTAATTTGGTTTTCTTTTCACTATGAGAAGAGTATTTCAGATGGATCTCGACTGAATCAAAAACTGGGCCCTCTCTAACAAAACGAAATTCAATATAGAGAAAAGTCAAGTCTTACACTTAGGCAAGAAAAGCCAAAAGTAGACATATAGTTTGGGTGAAACCAGGCTTAATAGCAATAACTGCTATTTAGCAGGGGGTTGGATTAGACAACCTCCAAGATCCCGTCCAACTTTCTTATTCTATTCTATTCTATTCTATTCTATTCTATTTTATTCTATTCTGATATCTTGGAGTCTTAGTGGATAACCAATTAAATATGAGTAGTATGTGGCGGCAGCCAAAAAAGTCAATGCAATCCTAAATTACATTATCAGAGGAATACAATCAAGATCAAGGGAGGTACTAATACCGCTTTACAGAGCCTTAGTAAGACCACACCTAGAGTACAGCATCCAGTTTTGGTCACCACGCTCTAAAAAAGATGTTGAGACTCTAGAAAGAGTGCAGAGAAGAGCAACCAAGAGGATGAGGGGACTGGAGGCTAAAATATACGATGAACGGTTGCAGGAACTGGGCATGGCTAGTCTAGTTAAGAGAAGGACCAGGGGGGACATGAGAGCATTCTTCCAATATTTGGGGGGCTGCTACGAGAGGAGTGGGGGGGTCCAAGCTATTTTCCAAAGCATCTGAAGGCCAGACAAAGAATAATGGATGGAAACCAACCAAGGAGATATTCAACCTGGAAATAAGACATTTTCTGACAGTGAGAGCAATCAACCGATGGAACAGAAGTTGCCTTCAGAAGTTGTGGGAGCTTCATCACTGGAGGCTTTCAGAAAGAGATTGGACTGCTGTTTGTTAGAAATGGTGTAGGGTCACCTGCTTGTGGGGGTTGGTCTAGATGACCTACAAGGTCCCTTCCAACTCTGTTAATGTGTTAAGGCGAATATGTCTAACCCTTGATCATCATCATTGTCTTTTTCGACCCCAAAATGGAGTCTGGGCAACTGAATGGAGCTGAGGGCTTACTGGCCGGATTTCCTTCCCGTTGCCAGTGCTGAGTTATATTCGGCAGATATCTTCTCATCGTGGCCAGAGAGAGAAATATCTGCCTCTACCTTAGGATCAAACTACAGCCTCCTGATTGTGAGCCGAGAACTCCACCTCTAGGCCACCGCATCACTCATGTCTAACCCTTGATACCGTGGTTTATTCCTGGTTTATTTTTTGGGTTTCTCCCAAGCTTCTGGCTAAGACAGTAGTCCGAGATAAAGACTAGCTGGAAAGTGACAGATCCTGAGATTTTCTTGGTTTTCTTTGCAATGTCTTTTTTGTGTGTGTGTCCTCCCTGGCGGCAGTTTTGTTTCCCCATTTTTCTTCTTCAACACGTGGCAAATATGGAGAACTGACTGTTTCATATGTTACACTGCAGTTGGAAACTAGTAATGGCCAAAAAAAAAAGGACATTCTGTGTAGGCAAAACATACATTCTCCCTGCATGATGGAACAGTGGTGGGATTCAAATAATTTAACAACCGGTTCTCTGCCCTAATGACCGGCTCGTTGGGCGTGGCCAGGGGGTGTGACTTGGGAGCAAAAACGGGCCATGTGGGGAAGGCAGCACAGAAACCCTCGTGCCCCATTTTGGGCCTATGAGGCCTCTCTGAAGCTTCCTGGGAGCAAAAATGGGGCGCGTGGGGACTACTGGAGGGGACGGGGCCAGCCAGCAATTTAACGAACCGGCTGATTCCCACCACTGATGATGTACTACCTTGGCCTTCTTTCTCCTCCTCCTCTTTTCCAGGGTGGGAGGGCTTCCAGGCTAAAAGACGACTCCAAGAACGAGAGGACCGCATCAAAAACCACCTGACGTTAGCAGCATCAGGTAAGTCACTTGGATGGGTTTTACGACTGTTCGTTTAGTGACCGTGCGAAGTTAAACCACGGCACTAGGGGGGAAAAAAGTGACTTGCCAACCGGGGCTTCCACCTAGGGCCATCGCAGCATCTCTACTGTCACGTGAGCAAAATTCGGGGCGCTTGGCAACCCACATGTACAGGCAGTCCTCAACTTAGCAATGGTTTTGTTTAGTGACCGTTCAAAGTTACAACGGCACTGAAACATGGAGTCATGGCCGTTTTTTGCGGTGACAACCTTTGCAGCATCCCCATGACGATCGTGTCATCAAAATTCAAATGTTTCTCACACTTATGACCGACTTATGACCGTGTCCCAGGGTCATGTGATTAAGCAAAGTTAATGGGGAATCCGGTTTCACTTAACAACCGGGTTACTAACATATCAAGTGCAGCGATTCCCTTAACAACACTGGCAAGAAAGGTCGTAAAACAGGGCACTTAACATGTCTCACTTAGCGGCAGAAATATTGGCCTCGGTTGTGGTCGTAAGTCGAGGACTACCTGTACAAGTAGTCCTCCAGTTACAACAGTTTGTTTAGTGACAGTTCAAAGTTACAACAGTGCTGAAAAATGGACCGTTTTTCATACTTATGACCGTTGCAGCATCTCCCACGGTCACATGATTTACATTCGGATGCTTAGTTGATTCACATTTATGACGGTTGCAGTGTCCCAGGGTTCATGTGATCCCCTTTTGCGACCTTCTATCAAGCAAAGTCCATGGGGAAACCAGATTCACTTAACAACTCTGTCACTCACTTAACAACTGCAGTGATTGACTTAACAACTCTGTCACTCGCTTAACAACTACAGTGATTCACTTAACAAGTGTGGCCAGAAAAGTCGTAAAATGGGACAAGTCTCAGTTAACCCATTTCTCACTTAACGATATAAACTTTGGGCTCAATTGTGGTCATAAGTCGAGGACTACCTGTATTTAATGCTTCAAGGTTTGAAGTTGGAGAAGGAAAGTGGATGGCTTGCCTTGGGGAGGAATTCCTATTTTTCACGAATGAAGGCAAATATACATCATCCTCTTTTAATGACTCCATAATCCCCTGAGGGGTGGAGTCTGGGCAACTGAATGGAACTGAGTGTTTACTGGCCGGATGCCCTTCCTGTTGCCAATGCGGAGTTATATTCAGCAGATATATTCTCATCGTGCCCAGAGAGAGAAATATCTGCCTCTACCTAGGATCAAACTCACAGCCTCCTGATTGTGAGCCGAGAGCTCCAATTCTAGGCCATCGCACCACTCCAAATATACATGTCAAATATACAAGTAAATATACATACATACATACATACATATATACATACATACATACATATAAGCGAAAACCACTCACGCCGTAATCACAAAATCTCCAGAACCATAAAGCCTACAAACTTGAAATTTGCCATGTATGTTCCTCTGGGCTTCTAGGTGCTCACTAAGAAAGGATTTTTCAAAATGACCATCAGAGCATTAGTATTTCCTATATTATTATTATTAATATGCTCTGATGCTAAAGAATTGTACTCCCCCTCCCCACCTGAAAAGAAATCTGTTCCAAATGCAAAACACAAGCAGACGAGAGGAGTTTCACTTTCAGTTTTACTTTCACAGCAGCAAGCAGCTTTACTACAGAACAGTTGAGCTAAACCACACCCAACCTCCTTTCTGTCTCCTCCTTTCTCACACAGCAAATACAGTTTGAGTTTCCAAACACCCCTTAACTCTCTCACATACTGACAGGATGCTAGCCAGATGAATACTGATGGATGCTGCAGGCTGGGACAATCTACTCCTCCTCCCCCTTTGTTCCAACTGCCAATTTTATTATATTAACACACACTGATGCCACGGAGTTACACATTCTACATTCAGGCTGTAAGTGTCAATCTAGGTCATTCACCAGGACCAGAGGTTTTGAACGTTCAATTTACCTACATTCAATTTGGCAGCTACTAAGATTGTTGGTTGAGCAGGGACAAAAACAGCCAGGGAAACAACCGAAGCCTGGGAAACGTTCCTCTTGTCGGTCAACAGGAAAGTTGATTTACCTCCACCTTATCATCAAGTACTTAGGAGCCCCTAACAGCCAGTGACTTAATAGCTGGCCATCAAGACCCCTGTCATGCCCCCGTCAGTGTCTGAATCTGAGATGGAAGATGAACAGCCGAGAGAGAGCAGAGAGTGGCTCCGTTGGCTGTGGAGGAAACTGGGGAAGGGCAAAGTGAGGCTGGGCAGAGCAGGGGAGAGGTAGAACAAGGGAGAGGGGGTTCAGATGAAGACCAAGGCCCACCCCCCTCCTCATCCTAGGGCGTGCAGGGAAGAACGCAGAAGAGAGCAACATGGGTTACATGGCTTACAAGGAAGGAAAGAGCCCTGATTCCCTTCAAAAGCACACCTGGGGATGGAGTTTAAAGGAGAGGCAGTTGGGAGGGGCGTTTGTCGGGAACAAACACTGAATTCATCTAGTGTTGAGAGTTGTGGCCTGCATTCCTGGCATTCCTCCTGACTGTTTGAATTAGTGCCATGCTTCTGTGTGCTTATCTTGTCTTGCTGGAATTAATCCTCGCTTCTGGAACTCCTTATCTTGCCCTGCTGGAGCGATTGATTGCGGTCATTCTGCTTACAGCATTTGGACTGGAGTATCTGCAACCAGAAGCTGCTGCAGGTTTGTGGGAGAGCTTTTCTCCAGACCGGAGAGTAAACAGGACGTTGGGGGCAAAGTTGGTGCCAATAAAGGGACTCATACTAGTTTTCTGGCTGTGTTGCCTTTGTGCCACACCCCAGGTCATCACAACCCCAATCAACACCTAAAAAGCCACACACAACGCAGGCGCCATGTAAATATTACACATCGAATAGCCCACACACTCTGCTAGAGAGAATTTCCCTGAGGATGGGCTCCAGCATGAGTCCGAAAGCTCGGAAGATGAAACCTTTGGTCCTGGGTAACCAAACCAGATTGAATCCTGAAAATTCTAATTTTTTTTTTGTTCGCTCGCAGGGCCGTTGCGTCAGACTTTTGCCGAGAACCCTTTGAAGGATGTGCAGCTCGAGGCTAGCAAGCCGCCGCCGAAAGAAAGACCCTGGGAAGATACGTTAATCTGAAGGCCACAGGACACTACTCCAGTTCCCCTCTTGTTCCTTTGTCCCCTCGTCGTTCTGTTCATCTCCAATAAAGGATGCTCTCTTTGGTTTTGCTCCTGCCTGTTGTTGCAAGCTAAGAATCTGGAGGAAGTACCTCGACTTACCACCATGCATTCGCTGACCGTTTGAAATGACTCGGGATACGAGCATCCTTTCTCCAATCCAGCGTGCCAGTTCCTTTCCCTGCCTTGTACAGGGAGTCGACTTACGACCGTTCGTTGAGTGACCGTCCGAAGTTTCAACGGCACTGGAAAAGCAGGAATTACAACCATTGTTCACACTTACGACCATCCCGCACGGTTACGGGATCAAAATTCAGACGCTTGGCGACCAATTCACATTTAAGACGGTTCCACTATCCCGGAGGGAGGGGGGGTTGTCACATGATTCCCCTTTTGCGACCAGCAAAGTCAACGGGGAAAGCCGGATTCCCCTTAACAACCCTGTTACTAAATGAATACCTGAAGTGATCCACTTAACAACGGCGGCAAGGAAAATCATAATGAAACGGAGCAAAACTCACTTGACAAACGTTTCACTCGGCAACATGACTTTCGGGCTCAATTGCGGTCGTAAGTCAAGGATGACCTGTACTGTAGTGGCTTTTGTTTCTGGGACTGTGGCTGGCGGCCTACAGGGAAATTTGGGGAAGGGCCTTCTTGGCAGTTGTAGGGCTGTTCGTTGTGGAGTTTAACAAACCAATAAAAGGACTCTTATTGAAGCCTGCCGCTGCTTAGGCGACCTGAGTCATAACAGAATGCTGGTTCGAAATCACCTAAGCCAGGGGTGGGCTGCCGGAGGTTTGCAGGGGTTCAGGAGAACCTCTAGCTAAGATTCTGTGCAGTTCAGAGAGCCCCCAAATCCCACTCCTGGCTGGTCCCGCTCACCCCTCCCAGGAGTCCCCACATGGCCTGTTTTAGATGGAGATAAGTGCAGGGCATGCGCGGATACTCGGGGAGGGCAAAAAACGGGCCTACCAGAAATTTGAGAAGGACGGAGGGCCTCTGAAGCCTGGGGAGGACGTTTTCGCCCTCCTGGAAGCTCAAGAAAGGCCTCCTGAACCCGGGGAGGACAAAACTCCCCCCCCCCCGCCTCCACCATGGTACAGGAGGCTGACTAGGCCACATCCACCCAGCAACTGGGCAGAGAACCCCTTGCTAAAAAATTTTAAGCCCACCCGTGGCCTAGCTTGCTTTGGGCCAGGGGTCAGCAACCTGTGGCTCTGGAGCCGCATGTGGCTCTTTCACCGCTCTGCTGCAGCTCCCTGTCACTCAAAATATGCGTCACAACCGCCAATGTGTGACACCCACCGGCACGCAATTTATTGAGCTTTTCAACCCCCGGTAGGCCAACCATGGAGAAATCCAAGAAAAGAAAAGTTTCAGAAGAAAACAGAACGTTTAATTCAACTACATACGCTAGTTTTGTGGCCGCTCAAGAAATAGTCAGGCACGGGAAGGGTTTTGTGGCTCCCGGTGTTTTCTTTTCTGTGGGAAATGGGTCCAAATGGCTCTCTTGAGTGTTAAGGTTGCAGACCCCTGCTTTGGGCCAAAGGTAGAAGTGAGTCTCACAGTGTCCCCCTTTCTAGCATGGTGCATTTAATTACTCCAACTAGGTAATGCCATCAGTGCTAGAAGGGAGTGGGGTTTGTGGAGTGGAAGAGAAGAAGGGGAGGAAGAGGAGGAGGAAGAAGATCGTGGGGTCCTTGGTGCTCTGAGCTTGCTTGTTTGCAGACGTTTTATGACCCAACTAGGTAACATCCTCAGTGTTAGAAGGGAGTGAGGTTTGTGGAGTGGAAGAGGAGAAGGGGAGAAGGAAGGAGGACAGTAGGGTCCTTGGTGTTCTCTGAGTTTGCTTGTTTGCTTGCAGACGTTTCATGGCCCAACTAGGTAACATCAGTGCTAGAAGGGAGTGGGGTTTGTGGAGTGGAAGAGGAGAAGGGGAGAAGGAAGGAAGACCGTGGGTTCCTTGGTGCTAGAATGGAGGGGGGTATGTGGATGAAAGGAGGAGGACGACTATAGAGTCAGTGGTAGGCTTTATTTACCTTTGCTACCGGTTCGCGCGCACGCAGAGCATAATTTGATGACGTCAAGGCAGGTGGGCGGAGCTTCCCACTGCCGCTACCAGTTTGCCTGAACCGGGGCGAACCGGTAACAATCCCGATGTCAGCGTTGCAACGCTGGCATAGAGAGAGCGAACGATAAACTCTGAAACTTTTGCCTGCTAAATCCCTTTGAAGCCCGGTTGTCGTGGAAATGAGGGGAGGGGGCCCATTCCTGGGAAATGACGGGGAAAAGAAGTCTGAAGAATGACTTGGAAGACAGCCAATGAGAAGCAGAGATTTGGGGATCGAAAAGGGAGGGATTGGGAGTCAAAAGGTCAGTCTTGTCCACGCGGAGTCATGATCCGGTGGCTGAGCTCAATTAAAGAAAGATTTCCTTAAAGATTGGCAGTTTGGAAATTCATTTAATTTTGAGATAGCACCGCAGTCTGACACCCCCACTGTATGAAGTCGTTGGTGCCCTATGAGCTTGTTTTCTTGCCGATGTTTCTTGACCTAAGTAACATCATCAATGCTAGAAGGGAGGGAGGTATGTGGAGTGGAAGAGAAGAAGGAGAAACGGGAGAAGGAGGAGGAGAACTGTGGGGTCCTTGGTGCTACAATGGAGGGAGCTATGTGGATGGGAGGAGGAGGAGGACTATGGAGTCAGTGGTAGGTTTTACTTACCTTTGCTACCAGTTCGCGCTCGCACAGAGCATAATTTGATGACGTCAAGGCAGGTGGGCGGAGCTTCCCACCGCCGCTACCAGTTTGCCTGAACCGGGGCGAACCAGTAACAACCCCCCACTGTATGGAGTCCTTGGTGCCCTATGAGCTTGCTTGTTTTCTTGCAGACGTTTCTTGACCTAACTAGGTAACATCATCAATGCTAGAAGGGAGGGAGGTATGTAGAGTGGAAGAGAAGAAGGAGAAAGGGGAGAAGGAGGAGGAGAACTGTGGGGTCCTTGGTGCTTTCTGAGCTTGTTTTTTTGTTGTTATTTGTTTTGCAGCTGTTCCTTTACCCAACTAGTCCTTACTACGATAGGGCTGATGATGTTACCTACTTTGGGTCATGAAACGTCTGCAAGAAAACAGGGAAGCTCGGGTCAACCCTGAGCTACAAATACTCTCCTTTATTGGTACTACACCCAGTTTTAATTGCTAGTCTCTTGCACCGCGTAGAAATTTTGCAATGGTTCAGAACCCGTTATAGATGTGATCAGAACTTACTTGTGGGTACTTTGGACTCAAGAATTCAACCCCAGACATTTTCCATGTTTAACAACACTTAATTTTTCATTTTTAAAAACACTGCCTTACAATCTCCCGTAGTCCTCGGTTTATGACCGCAAGGGAGCCCGACATTTCTGTTGTAAAGGGAGACATTTTGTCAAGTGAGTTTTGGCCCCGTTTTACGGACCTCTCTTGCCACAGTCGCCCAGTGAGTCACGGCAGTTGTTAAATGAGTAACACGGTTGTGAAGTGAATCCATTGACTTTGCCTGTCAGAAGGTCCCATGACCCCAGGATATGGCGACGGTCATAAAACGAGTCGGATGCCAAGCCTCTGAATTTTGATCCCGTGACCACGGGGATGCTGCAACGGTCGTAAGTGTGGAGAAAAGGTCCTAAGTCACATTTTTCAGTGCTCTTGTAACTTCCAATGGTCACTACAGGAACTGTCGTAATTTCGAGGACTTCTTGTACATTCAGGAAGGAAAAAAGTGTATGGGTGAATATACGGCGAGAGAAATGAGGAGAAAAAAGAGGTTTAATAGGAGTAGTCTACAATCGCTTAGGGCCCTCCAGATGTTTTGCATCGTAGCTTCCTGTGAACGTCAGGATCTGAACCAGTGGTGAAATCCAAATTTTTTTACTACTGGTTCTGTGGGCGTGGCTTGGAAGGCATGGCAGGGGAAGGATGCTGCAAAATCCCCATTCCCTCCCTACTCCTGGGGGAAGGATATTGCAAAATCTCCATTCCCACCCCACTCGGGCCAGCCAGAGATGGTATTTGCCAGTTCTCCCAACTACTCAAGATTTCCGCTATCAGTTCTCCAAACTGCTCAAAATTTCCGCTACCAGTTTTCCAGAACCTGCTGGATTTCACCCCTGATCTGAACATCTGGAAAATAGATGGTTTAAAAAAAATAAAATGGCAAAAAAGGGAGCCAAAACTATATTGGGAGAATTGTGACAAAAAATGACAGAGACGTTGCATCCCAAAGACCATTTTTTAAATAATTAAAAGAAATTTAATGTGGAGCGCTGAGCATATATATATATATATATATATATATCCCTGTCGTAAGTATAGTATTCTCAACAAAGTCTCAAATAATAAATTAGAAAGAGTCCATGGGAAGGGATTGACGGGAGAAGCCGGCCTCTCTTTCGGATGGTCACCTCTTGCATCACTGAGATTTGATTTCAGGATCCATCTCCGTCAGGACAGACAGAGACACTAACTGGATAATCCGGGTCACACGGGCTGGGAAGAAAAAGAAGATCGGTCAGCATTCGGGCAGGAAAGGTGGTGAAGAATAATTCAGTTAAGAAAAAGATACAGAGTTGGAAATGTAAATGTCAGCGCTGCAACGCTGGCATAGAGAGCAGAGGAGAGAGAGAGATAAGCTCTGAACTTTTGCCTGCTAAAATCCCTTTGAAGTCGGGTTGTCGTGGAAATGAGGGGGGGAGACATTCCTGGGAAATGATGAGACAAGAAGTCTGAAGAATGACTTGGAAGATAGCCAATGAGAAGCAGAGATTTGGGGATCGGAAAGGGAGGGATTGGGGGGCAAAAGGTCAGTCTTGTCCGCATCGAGTCATGATCCGGTGGCTGTGCTCAATTAAAGAAAAGATTTCCTTAAAGATTGGCAGTTTGGAAATTCATTTATTTTGAGATAGCATCGAAGTCTGACAGTAAAGATCATTTATGGTGGACGTGTGATAGCAATACATGGGTGAAAATGCTACCAGTTCGGTCTGGTTCACCCGAACCAGTAATAAATAATGCTACTGGTTCACCGAACTGGTAGTTAAAAAAAGTTAAAAAAAAAAGTTCTGAAGATCACCTGAGTGATGTGTGATCGTCGGAACTTTTTTTTTTTTTTTCTTTTTAAAACATTTTTAATGACCGGTTCCGGAGAACTGGTAGTAAAAAAAATGCTTAAAAAGTTAAAAAAAAAAAAAGTTCTGACGATCAGCTGAGCGATCGTCGGAACTTTTTTTTTTTTTTTACTTTTTAACCATTTTTAACTACCGGTTCTCCAGAACCGGTAGTTAAAAATGCTTTTAAAAAACTTTTTAAAAGGTTCCGATGATCGCGTGCCACAGCTGTGATCATCGGACCTTTTTTTTTTACCTTTTTAAAGCATTTTTAAATACCGGTTCCGGATAATTTTTGCAGCTTCTCCTTGTGGGTCTTTTGGGGGTTTTACCATCGAAATGGAGACATTAGAAATCCCTGTGGTAGAAACTCCGATTCACTCACCCGTCACTCGTCGTAAGCAGTTTGGTCTCTTCTGGTCTGGGACCCGTACCACCAGGAAGTAAACCGGAAGTCCAGATGCTGCGATGGCAATGCCGATGGCCGAATTGATGGGGTCAGTGTAGAGAGGTACAGCCACCAGAAAGATGGTGCAGAGGCAGAAGATGATTGGGAAAACGATGGTCAACTAAAGGAAACAGAAGCGAGAATTGGTTGAAGTCTCCGGTTGCCGCAGAATTTACATAACGCCACCCATCACACTCTCGTACCAAATTTTGGGCTCACTCCACTGATAGAGCACCAAGAACCTCTGTAGGGAAGATGTGCCACCGATGAATTGTTCTCATTGTCAGGAAATTAGCTCTTCGTCTAATTTCGGAATGGGATAATTAGCCATGGCCAACTGGTCACAGTCAACTTGCCGTGGCCAATTCAGCACAACCAGCTTGTCATGGTCAACTCGCAGTGGCCAACTCAGCAAAACCAACTTACCACAGTCAACTCACCGTGGCCAATTCGCCGTGGCCAACTCAGCACAACCAACTTGCCAGGGTCAACTCGCCATGACTAATTCCTGTGGCCAATTCAACCCAACCAGCTTGCCATGGTCAACTCGCCGTGGCCCAGTAACTCATATTTACGACGGTTGCAGCTGGGGTCAGATGATCACCATTGGTAACCTTCCCAGCCAGCTTCCAACAACGGGGGGGGGGGGGAAGGATTTGCCTAATGACTGTGTGATTCGCTTCGCAACTGCAGCAACTCACTTAGCAACCGTGGCAAAAAAAAGTCATAAAATGGGGGGAAATTCACTTTGATTGGTAATGGAAATTTTGGCCTCCATTGGGGTCATAAGTCAAGGACAACCTGTATAGTTAGCATTGCCACTGTAACAGTGTCCTGTGGCAATGGAGGTTTTATATATTACACGGCTAACAACCCTCTACCTTGAGTGGACGTTCCCTAGATGGTTCCTTCCAGCGAAGATACAGTTGTCCTGCGATGGACAAGCCCACAAAGAACCAGTAGCTGAAGCTGTAGTAGTTGATGAGTTGAAAGATGTCTTCCACGCAAAGATAAATTAGAGCCATGGCTCCCTGCGAAGGACAGACACCAGAAGGAAAGCCAAATTCAACAGGATTAGCAGAATATAATCTTGGTTTTTCCAATAAAACATCTACAAATGAGTCAAGTAATAATTAGACGTCAGCAACGGGTTTGTTAAAAACAGAGCGTGCCAAACCAATCTTATTTCAGGCTTCAACGTAGTGACTAAATTAGTAGACCAGCGAAATGCTGTGAACATAGTATACTTAGACTTCAGTAAGGCATTCGACAAGGTAGACCACAACCTACTCCTTGGTAAGCTAGAAAAAAGTGGGACAGACAGCATCTGTCAGGGTTCTGTTGTGGTCCGCCAGCAGCCTGCGGAGCTGGCAGTGGAGTCGGACAGTGAGGAGGTTGGGGAGGACAATGGGCCAGTCCTGGAGTCAGGGAAAGGCCAGGATGAGGCAGAGATGGGGCCAAGGCCATCTGGGAGTGATGCGCGGACCCCGGATCCTCCAGAGACGGATAGCAGAGAGGCAGAGGAACAGGAGGAGCCTGTTCCTAGTGCACGCATGCGAAGAGCTGCCAGAAGGCAAGAGCAGCTAAAGGGCCTGGTGGCTTAGCAGACTAAAAGTATTGTGAGTAACACCAGCTGTCTGCAATTACTGTAAGTTCGAATCTCACCAGGCTCAAGATTGACTCAGCCTTCCATCCTTTCTAAGGTAGGTAAAAGGAGGAGCCAGTTTGTGGGGGCAATAAGCTGACTTTGTACAAATATACAAAAGTATGAAGGCTATTGCTTAACGCATTGTAAGCCGCCCTGAGTCTCTGGAGAAGGAGGGCATACAAATCAAATTAAAAAATAAAAAAATTAAGCCAAAAGGACGACTCAGGAGTAAGACCAGGAGATGATTGGCGCCTCCCATAAAAGAGCAGCAATGGCTCTTGGGCTCTTTGTAGGAAAGCAAAGTTGCTACATTTGTTTCATGTCGGCATCTCTTGTTTCTGAACTTCGTGGGGTTTTGCCAAGAAAAGCCTTTGGCAGGGTGCCAAAGAAGACAAAGGTTGGTGATAAGGCCGAAGGACTGTTTATGAAGGATTTGTTTTGGAATTAATTTGGACTAAGATGAGAATGAAGTAATTCTCAGCTGTTCTAATAAAATATGTTTGTTTAGGACTGATTGGGTCTGGTAATAACTACTTGGACCTAGGTCACAACAGATTCCACGTAACAGACCCAACGCAATCAAAACTCCAAGGCCATGGTGCTCCTCAAAGTCCAAACTTTGTCCTGCTTGAGCAGGGGGTTGGACTGGAAGACCTCCGAGGTCCCTTCCAACTCTGTGATTCTGTACTTTTCTTCTCAAACCATGGAACTCCCCACTTGATGATTCATTTCTCTTCCTAGGGCACTCCTGCTTCCCCTCAGATTCCTAAAACAGCTCTGCAGTGGGTTTGCAGGGTGAGATCGTCGGAGTGGATTCAGGAGATTCAAACGATTAAAAGTGATGGGCTAAGCCTGAGGTCTCCAGATGTCTAACGTTGCCTTGGTTGGAAGAAACGTCAACTAGTCGGCCAATTCCTACATCAACGGGAAGAGTAGGTGTGAACAGTCAGCCGGCGGCTTTGTGAGAAACCACCACTTCAGCACCAGGACGGGAGATCGATATCAAACGTCTTGAGTCATTCTCTAATGCGATTCTAGTCATCCATCGTGGAAATCCCCGTGGTGTCTTGGGACAGAATTGGTGTCATGAACTGTAGCAACTCAGATTGATTTTATTTTGGAGACGCGTCTTGTACTTTCTACGTGATCGATCGATCAGAATAGAGCTGGAAGGGAGCTTGGAGGATTTCTAGCTCAAGCACCCTAGACCAGTGGTGAAATGTAAAATTTGTTACTACCGGTTCTTTGGGCGTGGCTTGGTAGGAAGTGGGGTAATGTGACTGGATGGGCGTGGCCAACTTTTTTTTTTTTTACTTTTTTAAAGCATTTTTTTACAACCTATTCGGACGAATCGGGCGATCCGGTCCGAACCGGGAGTATTTCACCCCTGCATAGTACCATTAAGGACTACACGTTGAGTACGATTTGTCAGCCAGTTACAAATCCATCTGATGGTGATGCTATCCCACTTTTTTTCTAGCTTACCAAGAAGTAGGTTGTGGTCTACTTTGTCGAATGCCTTGTCACGTGTACCGTTCAACAGTTAGGGAACATAATTGCTTCTTCCACTGGGCAAATCACTCAAGATAACTAGGAAAAGGCACAGAGGAGATTTAAGACTTGAGCGGGAGATTGGACTAGATGATCTACAATGTTGTAAGAGCCTTGGGGGCGCAGCAGACTAAAGTGCTGTTAAGTAGCACCAGCTGCCTGCAATTACTGCAAGTTCAAATCTCACCAGGCTCAAGGTTGACTCAGCCTTCCATCCTTTCGAAGGTAGGTAAAATGAGGAGCTGGATTGTGGGGGCAATAAGCTGACTTTGTATAAAAAAAAGAACACTGCTTGGGGGGGGGCCCGAAAGCCCTACTAAGCAGTTATATACAAAAGTATGAAGGCTATTGCTTAACGCATTGTAAGCCGCCCTGAGTCTCCGGAGAAGGGCGGCATATAAATCAAACCAATAAATAAATAAATGTTCCCTTCCAACTCTGTTAATCCATTAAGGCTGATTCCTTTCTCTCCACCAAGCCAACTGGATCCCTGCACTGTTACAAGGATTGGTGAATCAGGCCCAATAAAGAGACTTGAGACTTCAAGTAAAATATCTCTCCTTTTATTTGCAGGTTCATCACATCATCACTTGGTTACATTAGGATCTGAGCAACATGGAGGAGTGTGCCCACCTTTTGTACCTGTGGGCGGGGATTCAGGTAAGGAGGGGCCTATGGGAGGAGCTGGCCAGGTGGGTGTCTGGGTTAACCCTTGCACTGCTGAGCTATAGCTGGTCCCTGGCACGGGTAGGGCATTTATACCTGACAAATCCCCCTCTAAATGCCTGACCTGTGTCTGTAGGCCTGACTGACTGGTTGGTACCCTGTGGCGAATGTTGAGCTTGGAAACTAAGTGTGAGTGTTGTTTGCCCTGCAGAGGTTTTGTGAGTATGTCTGCAGTCTGTTCTTCTGTATCGCAGTGTATGGCCTTTATGAAACCGATTCTGGAGAGCTGTCTCACATGCTTATACTTTATATCTATGTGCCTTGACCTTTGCCCTACAGCGTCGGACATGGATATTTCTATAGCGGCCTTGTTATCCTCGTAAACATTTATTGGGTAAGCTGGTTCTTTCCACACGCTGGCCAGTAGGTCATCGAACCAGATGAGGTTGTTGGCGGCCTTGGAGAGGCATATGTATTCAGCTTCGGTAGTCGAGGTTGCCACCAAGATTTGCTTGCCTGTATACCAATGCACCGGACTGTTATTTAAGTAGAATATGTATCCAGACGTGCTCTTCCGGCCTTTGGTGTCTCCGGCCCAGTCAGCATCGGCGTAGCAGGAGAGGATGGGTTCGTTGGATTTTTCAGGCTCTAGGGTTAGGCATGCATTGGCACTTTGTTTCAGGTATCTTAGCACCCTTTTCACCGCGTCCCAGTGGTATGTGGTGGGTTTGCTCACGTGTCTGGACAATAAATTAACTGATAGAGCAATGTCCGGTCTTGTCCAGTTAGCGATATACAGGAGAGAGCCTATGACTGACCTGTACAGCGTGTTGTCTTCAAATCCGGGTGATTCATCATGCATGTTTCTCAGGAAGTCCGTCTGCATGGGCGAATCACACCCCTTGGCGTCTGCCATGTTGCACTTATGGAGTAACTCTTCTATTTTCTCTTTCTGTGACAGCTGGAAACCTTTTGGTGTTTGGTTGACTTGCACCCCCAGGTACCGGTTTATCTTTCCGAGGTATTTTAGGGTGAAGTGCTCGCTCAGTCTGCTGGCGAAGGTGTCGCGGTTCTCTTCGTGCTTGCTGATATATAGTATGTCATCCACGTAAACCAGGATGTATTCTGGCGAGTCCCCCTCCTTCCTGGTGAAGAAGCAGTTGTCAGCTATGGTCGCCGTGAACCCCATAGACTTCAGTGCCTCTACCAAGCATTCGTACCAGCGCTTGCCCGATTGCTTCAGTCCGTATAGGCTCTTGTGGAGTAACCAGGTGTCCCCCCTGTTGGTTTCTTTGCTGTGAGGCGCTCTGATGTATATCTCTTTATCTAGATTGGCGTGCAAGTAGGCAGTCTGTACATCAAACTGGTGCACCTCCAGTCCTAGCAGAGATGCGATGACCAAGGCGCTTTTTACACTCTCTGTCCTTACGGTGGGCGAGTAGATGTCAGTGTAGTCCTCCGGGAACCTTTGAGCAAACCCCTGGGCAACTAATCTTGCTTTGTATAGGCTTTGCCCACCCTCTAAGTTTTTGATCTTAAAGATCCATCGGGTGCCTATTGTGTTCTTGCCCTCTGGGACTTTGGTTGGGGTGTAGACCTCTAGCTTCCTCAGGCTGTCCAGCTCTTTGGCCATGGCTAACTCCCACTTTGCCCTCTCTTCCTGGGGTAGTCTCAATACCTCTTCGTAGGAGTTGGGTGTGACGTGATTCGTGTGCACGTGCATCACGTAATCATTTAGTCTTCTTGGCAATTGGTTTCTGGTAGACCTGACCGGTCTGCCTACCGTCTGCTCAGTGTCATGCAGATGTCTGGCCTCTCTTTGGGTCAGTGAGTCTACACTTATCTTGGGGTGATTCTCCTTCCATCCCTCAACCTTGATGCCTTGGAGGTTGGGCCTGGGCCTATCCCCTTCCCGTCTATCCACTGCCTCGCTTTCGTCTTGAGCTTGCTCAATTGGACTATCCTCTCGCTTGGTGAGTACCTCGTTTAAGTGTATTCTGGACCAGTTGGCCTGCTCATGGAAAGTCGCTGTCCTAGATATCACGAATCTATTATTGCTATCCACAAACCTGAAGCCCTTGGTTCCTGGCTCGTATCCCATAAACCTCAGTCTTCTGGATACCTTGTCCCCTTTTTTGCGTAACTGTTTGGGTATGTGGACATCAGCGGTCACGCCGAACACATGTAAGTGTGCTATCTGTGGCTTTTTGTTATACATGAGCTCGTATGGTGTTTTGTCTATCACACTGGACCATGTTCTGTTGAGAGTGTAGTTGGGATAGACCAGGGCTTCAGACCAGAAGTGCTGGCCAATGCCCGCGTCCTCTAAGGCGCACCTGACCATCGTCTGGAGCGTGGAGTTGCGCCGTTCTGCGACCCCGTTCTGAAAGGCGGAAAACGGGGACGACGTAAAGTGAATCACGCCTTTGGATCTGAGCCAATGGGAGAAGTCCTTAGATAGAAACTCAGATCCTCTGTCAGTCATGATTTGCTTGATCTGTGTGTTGTTTTGTGTTTCTACTCTTTTGTAAAACTCTTTGAATTTCTGGAAGACCTCATCCTTTTTCCTTAAAGTATAGACGAAGCCATATCGGCTAAAGTCATCTACTATGGTGAGAAAGTATCTTTTCTTGTAATTTATGGATGGCCTTAGGGGCCCTACCAGGTCCATGTGAACTAGGTCGAATATTTGTTTGGCGGCGCGTAACGACTTCTTGGGCCTGGGTTTTACCTTTAATTTTGAACATTTGCACACCGAGCACTCGAGGTAGTTTTCGCAGTTCTTTATTTTGACACCCTCGGTACAATTGGCCATTTTCTGGACCACGGGGAAGCTGGCGTGCCCTAGCTTCCGGTGTAGCAGATGAGCACAGTCGTCATGCATGGGTTTGCCTATTGAGGGCCCCTTTTGGGTGTGTCTGTTGTGTCGTGTTTCTTGTGTCGTGTCGCCATCGCTATCTACCTCTCTCCCATCTACCTGTTCTCCCTCAGTCCTGCCCTGATCGGTGCCCTCTGTGTCCTCTGAACTGGTGCACACGCTGTGGGCGTCATCCTCATGGAAAGTTATGTATGGTAACCCTTGGTTGACGGTTACTCTCCCTATATCTTCCCCATTCTTGCTAACTTTGACATAACCATTTGTAAAGGTCACCTCAGCCCCTGATTCCTTGCTAAGTTTTACTGCGGCTAGGATGTTGTGGGGTATCCCCGGGACTAGCAGCACCCCCTCTATTTTTCCCAAGCCTGGCAATGTAACTGTCCCTTTGCCTGTCACCCTAACCTGATTTTGATCTGCGACTTTGATCGAAAAGTCCTCCCTCTTGAATGATGAGAGTAACTTCTGATTGTAGGTGGTTTGGTTGGAGGCTCCCGAGTCCAGGAGCCATGAGCTGGTGTCTTTGTCTTGGTATGTGATGTGTGTGCGCTCACCTATCCCGTATAAGGACCCTGTCCTGCTGTCGCGTGAGCTGTCTCTGTTCCCCCTCCTGTCCCTGGGGTTGGGTGAGTCCCTGCGCCTATACCTTTCTTCCGATGTGTGCCTTTCCGTTTGTCTGTGCCTGTGCTCTGGTCTGCCTCTCTCCCTATAGTTCTTGGGGCAGTCCCTTTTGATGTGTCCCCTTGACCCGCAGATATAACATTCTGGCATGTTGTGTTGTCTCTCTTGGAAGACTACTCTCTTCTCACTCTTATGTTCTCTGGGAGGGCCGGGGCGGCTCCTTCTCAGATTATCTTCCGCGATCAGCTTATTGGATAGCTTCTCCACGGATAGCATTCCCAGGCTAACGGTATCTAAGTGTGTCAAGAAGTTATTCCATGAGTGATCTAAAGAGTTAATTATTACGCTCTTCATAATCTGGTCGGAAATAACCTCTCCCCTGAGGTGTAGCTCTGCCCTGGTACCGCTTAAGGACACTAGGTGCTCACTCATGGGTGTTCCTGGCTTAAGTCTGGCAGAAAAGAAGTCTTTGGAGATTTGGGTGGTGGTGGACACACTCTCACTGTAAAATAACCCAAACATTTTTCCTATAATTTCTGATACAGTGAGGTTATGTCCAATACAGTGGTAAATAGTGGGTGATATGCTTGCAACTAAAAGGTAGAATGCCCTGTGGTGCATGCAATCCAGCTCTAAAGACCATGGTCTCTCTGGGGGATCATTAATAAAATGAGACATATTCTCTTTTAGGAATACCACTTGGAGTTGCTGTGACCACTCTAGGATATTGCCCCCATCCATTCTCAACTTGGGAAAGTCAACAGGTAAGTTCCCAGCACTATTAGTAAAATTACTTACTGCTGGCTGTTGTCCATGGTTCCTTATGTGCCTATAGCAGCAGTAAGGCATGGGAACGCTTGCCGGTAGTTTAAAAGTCCCGCTTTGTAATTTTTTTCTTTTTTCTTCCTCTAGGCGGAAGAGCGCATGCGCGAAGTCCATTTCAGCTCCGCCGTCGCTGTGGAAGGACCTGTTCATTGCGGCTCCGCTGTAGAGGTCTCTGCCGGTCGGGTAGGCCTCGGCTTCGGCCTTGGGGGTCCAGGTGTGCTCCGGAAGGCGTCGTCCAGCAGCTGCTTCTCCCGAATGAAGATCCTGGCGGTGCTGGGGCTCCGGCGGTGGCTGTAAGTAGCTGCCCCAATCCATGCGGTCCGGGGTGTGCGGCCTAGGCGATCGGAGGCGCGGTGTCCCTGGGGTGCGAAGGTGGGCTGGCGAGCTGTCGCGGGCGTCGGTGGCTCTCGGGTGGGTGCTTCGTTGCCCCTCTCCTCGTTTTCCCTTTTGTTTTGGCCTCTCCGGCTTCTCTTTAGTGATTTTGAGGCCTGGGCCGAAGGCGGCAGCAAGGGTCTTCATGGCCCTATCCACTTGCCGCTCGCTGGGGGTGTACCAGGGGTCGGAGTCGGATTCAGTCCCCTCTCCCCGGTCACTTTCATCATGGCTCATGGTCCGGCATTTTTCGCGCGCCGGCCATTTTGAATTCTGTTTGTTGATTGGTTGGGGGTCGGCCATCTTGTCCGACCATGTGGACAAAGATGGACGCCGTTTCAAATTTAGAGCGGGGCTTTGGGGCTCGGTGGCCGTTGGGAGTGCCCTTTTGGGCGATCCACTCACTGAGTCCAGCTCCTCGAGTTCGGAGTCCGAGCCTTCTTCGCTCCTTGCCACCTCGCGGTCGATTATGAAGCTCCGCAGGTCGGCAAGTAGGTTCTTGTCGCCGGCTCGCTCTTTCAACAGCTGCAGGACGTCGAGTCGTAGCTTCTCTTCTTCTTGGTCGTGGTGGGCTCTTTTCCCTTTCTCGATCTCCCCCCTTTCTTCCGTCGCGGAGGCTTTGGGGGGGGGTTGAGGTTCCTGCCTTCCCTGGCGAGTCCGATGGGTTGCTTTCCTGTTGCTTCGGGGGTGTCGCCATTCTGCAGGTAGGTACGGGTCCTTGTCTTGTGTCTTGGGATCTCTGGGCCTTACCAACCATCCTCTGCTACCATTTTGTTACAAGGATTGGTGGATCAGGCCCAATAAAGAGACTTGAGACTTCAAGTAAAATATCTCTCCTTTTATTTGCAGGTTCATCACATCATCACTTGGTTACATTAGGATCTGAGCAACATGGAGGAGTGTGCCCACCTTTTGTACCTGTGGGCGGGGATTCAGGTAAGGAGGGGCCTATGGGAGGAGCTGGCCAGGTGGGTGTCTGGGTTAACCCTTGCACTGCTGAGCTATAGCTGGTCCCTGGCACGGGTAGGGCATTTATACCTGACATGCACACGCACTCTCACGGGGTACCCTAGGACTCACATTAAAAAGCAGGGCTGGCACAGGGGTGAACCGTTCCACGTGGATCATGCAGATGGCATCGGGGAGGTGTCCTTCCCGGGAACCAACGAAAAACAATCTGTCGAGAAAGAATGAATGAGGGTCTTAAGTTGCCTTGCTGATCCTCAAGGCCAATTCGGAAGGCTTCAGGGTTGACAGCATCACCATGCCCTAAGCCAGCACTGAAGGAGATCAAGAGCGGGTTGAAAAGAGGAAGGCAAGGCTCTAGACAGCTCTATTCATAAGCCAAGCAAATACTGCAGGCAGAAATCCATTCGATTTCCGGGTATTTCGACACTCCTTGGCAGAATGGTAGGATCAGAAAGCAGCCCCTCACCCAAGATCCAACGCAGGAAGAAAGTCATTGGTCAATAATAGGAATTGCCTAACACCCTTTCAGAAAAACAAGCCTCTTCACTGCACTGACCCCCAGACCAACCCAAACTTCAAAGTCAAAGGAACCTGGGAGCTCAGATAAGGTTGACCAGATTAGCTCAGACAAACACTTAGGATCGTGAGGGCGAACCTATGGCACGCGTGCCACAGGTGGCAAGCGGAGCCATATTGGTGGGCACGCGAGCATTACCCTAGCTCAGCTCCAGCACACATGCGTGCACCAGCCAGCTAATTTTCGGGCCTTCCGGGCCAACCAGAAGTCAGGAAACAGGCTGCTTCCGGCCTCCAGGGGGTAGAGAAGGCCATTTTCGCCCTCCCCAGGCTCCTAGAAAGCCTCTGGAGCCTGGGGAGGGCAAAAAATGGAACTTCCGGTCGCACTGGAAGTCGGGAAATGGGCCATTCTGGCTTCCGGAGGGCCCTCCAGGGGGATGGGAAAGGCAATTTTCACCCTCCCCAGACTCCAAGAAAGCCTCTGGAGACTGGGGAAGGCAAAACAATGGGCCTACCGGGCCATCACATGCCAAAAGCAGGAAGAGCGCGGGGGGGTCACGTGCGTATGCGAGGGGGTGGGGGGGCGAGGCACATTGAATTATGGGTGTGGCCACGTGTGTGTGCGACCCCCCCCCCCGCGCTCCCCCCCCCCGGCTTTTGGCACGCGACGGCAAAAAGGTTAGTCATCACTGACCTAGGATTTGCATTTCCTCTTTTGCCTATAGAGCCAGCTATGACCCCTCCGTGACCCCCATAGGAATCTGACAACAGCCAACAGAATATTAAAGGACATGCTCTTGCACAGGAACAGGTAGCTCAAACGCAAAGCCCAAGGAAGTGTAGAAAGTTAGCACCCACCCTTCTCCTAGAAGAATGAAATATTCTAGGAAATACCGTGTTTCCCTGAAAATAAGACCCTGTCTTATTTTTATTTATTTTTTTGAACCCTGAAATAAGCGCTTGGCCTTATTGCCATGTGCTCAAAAGCCCGATTGGGCTCATTATCAGCGGATGTCTTATTTTGGGGGAAACAGGGTATTAAAAAGGCAGAATATTTCCCCTAAAAGAGAAATTAAAAACCTTAAAGGAAACAGGAAGAAAAGACCCCAGCGCCCTGCCCCCAGCAGATATTTTGGTGCCAGTCTATCTATAAAACAGAAGACCTCAGCTCCAGGATGATGAGATTATCCTTCAGGGCAAAACCATTCAGCCTTCATTGCATCACCCAGCAAGATTCAACCAAGCCTGGGACACAGACAACCTACAACAATGACGGCTAACCATTTCAGCACCGAATGCCAAAACTGGAGCATGCATGCCGGAGCACGAGAACCTGGAAGAGAGCCGCTGTCCGGTGTGTATGTGCATAACGGAACCTGGAAGAATGGCGCGTGTGCCCACAGAGGCAGCCCTTCGTGCCACCTCTGGCACGCGTGCCATAGGTTCGCCATCACAGGCCTACGAAGTTAGCTAACACCCCCACACCTCCTGGGAGTCTGACAGCCAGTGTCTTTCTCCCCACTTGGATCTAAACCCAGATGGGCATTTCTTCCAACAGGAAGTATAAAAACCCACCCGCTCGCAACTCCATTTGAGTTCAGCTGACCCAGAATCACACGTGGTTCTGCTTCGTCAATAAAGAGAACTTTTCTTTCCAATCAGCCTCCAGCCTCCGTTTTGTCTCCAGTGGCTTTCTCCCGGCTTGGAACGGGACCTGGATTTTCCTTCCAACACACGTGTGCCCTCCGCTCACACAAAGCTTCACACGTGTCCATTTCTCCCGCGGCCCGGTTTCGAACAAGCCACGCGGCTCAGTAGTGGTTTACCTGGAAGCAGCGAGAATGGAAGCATTAAGGCCTCCAAAGCAGGACAGGGCCACAGCAAGGGGGATGGTCCAACTCATCACTCCAAAAACTTGATCGCCAAAAGTCTAGCGGGGGAAAAAAAGGAGATTTCTTCTATAAACTGGTGGCCCTGACCTCATGCCAGAGCAGGTGTGGACAATTATGGCCGCTTTACGATCTGTGGACTTCAACTCCCAGAATTCCTTGGCTGGCTCAGGAATTCTGGGAGTTTTTTTTTTTTTTTTAATTTGATTTATATGCCGCCCTTCTCCGGAGACTCAGGGAGGCTTACAATGCGTTAAGCAATAGCCTTCATCCTTTTGTATATTTTATACAAAGTCAGCTTATTGCCCCCACAAACTGGGTCCTCATTTCACCTACCTTAGAAAGGATGGAAGGCTGAGTCAACCTTGAGCCTGGTTAGATTTGAACTTACAGTAATTGCAGACAGCTTGATGTTACTAACAGTGCTTTAGTCTGCTGCGCTACCAGGCTGAGTTGACCTAATGGGGAGTTGAAGTCCCCATGAAGTCATAAAGTAGCCCTGGCCTAGAGGGACCATTGGGTGATGTCTGCCATCAACAATTTGGGGAAACTGAAACACGATGCCATTCAGCAACAGGAACAGAGTTGGAAGGGACCTTGGAGGTCATCTAGTCCAACCCCTGCTCACACAGGAAACCTACACTAGGGATTCGAACCACAGACCAAGCTCAGCGTCTTAGCCACTGAGCCACCTAGGGAGCTGCCATTTCATTCATTTCATTCATTCATATAAAGATAGTCCTCGATTTACACACAACCGCAATCAGGAACCAGGATGCTGCAATCATCATAAATACATGCCGGTCTCCTAAATTTTGATCAGCTGCGGGAATGGTGCAACAGTCGTAAGTGTGAACCCCTGTCACAGGTCCCTTTTTTTCCAGTGCTGTTGTCGATTTGAACAGTCACTAAAGGAATGGCCATTAAGTGGGGCATACCTATCCTCTGGAATCAGCTCCCCGCAGAGATAAGGAGAATCCAGGACCTCAGTGCCTTCCGTTGTGCCCTTAAAACCCATTTTTTCAAGCAAGCTGGGCTGGCTTAAGAACAAATTTTTAAATGTTTTTAAATGTTTTAATTGGTAGTGAGTTTTAATTGGGCCAAATTTATATATCTTTTAATTGTTTTTTAATATTTGTCCTGCATGTTTTTTAATTCTGGCTGTACACCGCCCTGAGTCCTCAGGGAGAAGGGCGGTATAGAAATTCAATAATAAATAAATAAATAAATAAAAGTCGAGGACTACCTGGTGTACGTTGAGATATGATCCGGTAGGAAGTTAGGATTTCCCACCTCTATTATCAGACTCCAGTTCCCATAAACCACAGCATTCTAGCTCAGCATTGTTGGAACATTTCACCATTTCCTGTCACTGTTATTGCAGAGACGTTATCAAAATGTTTTGGGGGGGCATAATGAATTTATTGCCGGAATACCTGGATTGAAGGGTTTTTAAGAAGGGTTCTTCCCCCTCCAATTCCTTGGAATTCAGTCATTTTACGGAGAAAAATAAATAATTTAAGGCAACCTTGGCCATTTTAAGATCTGTGGACTTCAACTCCCAGAATTCCCCAGCCAGCCATGCTCTATGCCAAGACTAAGCAAGTCATTTAGTCATCATCTTCATTTAACGGCCCCATAATCCCTTGCGGGGTGGAGTCTGGGCAACTGTGAATGGAGCTAGCAGAGTGTTTTAATGGCCGGATGCCTTTCCTGTTGCCAATGTGGAGTTTTGTTCAGCAGATATATATTCTCATTGTGCTCAGAGAGAGAAATATTTGCCTCTTCCTAGGATCGAACTCACAGCCTCCTGATTGTGAGGCGAGAGGCTCCACCTCTAGGCCACCGCACCACTCCAAGCACATCATTTAATGACATTGCACAATATGTGATCCCCTAAGTTAAATGACTGCTGAAAGCAAATCTCTCCAACCTCGGCCACTTAAAGACCCGTGGACTTCAACTCCCAGAATTCCCCAGCCAGCCAAACTCTATGACAAGACTAAGCGCGTCATTTAATGGCATCGTACAATATGTGATTTTTTTTTCTCTCTCTCTCTCTCTCTTTTAATGACTCCGTAATCCCTTGCATCGGGGTGGAGTCGGAACAATTGAATGGAGCTGACTGTTTACTGGCCGGATGCCCTTCCTGTTGCCAATGCGGAGTTCGCAGCAGATATATTCTCTTTGTGTCCAGAGAGAGAAATATCTGCCTCTACTTAGGATCGAACTCCCAGCCTCCTGATTGTGAGGCGAGAGCTCTGCCTCTAGGCCATCGCACCACTCATCGTACAATATGCGATCCCCTAAAATGACTGTTTAAAGCAGGTGTTGTCCAACCTTGGCCATTGTAAAACCTGTGGACTTCAAGTCCCAGAATTCCCCATGCTGGCTGGAGAATTCTGGGAGTTGAAGTCCACAAGTCTTAAAGTGGCCAAGGTTGAACAACCATGCTTTAGGGCAGTGATGGTTAACCTTTTTGCCGTCGCGTGCCAAAAGCGTGGGGAGCGTGGGGGGGTCACGCACGCATGCCCACACCCATAATTCAATGCCCCCCCCATGCATGCACGCATGACCTCCCCGCACTCCTCCCCCCCGCTTTTGGCACATGATGGCTGGGTGGGAATGGAAGGCCTGTTTTTCACTCTCTCCAGGTTCCAGAGCCTTTCTAGGAGCCTGGGGAGGGCGAAAACGGCCTTCCCCACCCCCTCGGAGGCTCTCCAGAGGCCAGAAACAGCCTCTTTGCCGAATTCTGGTGGGCCTGGAAGTCCCGAAAATCAGCTGGCCGGCACACACATGCGCGCCAGAGCTGAGCTAGGGCAACGCTCGCGTGCCGACCGATATGGCTCCAACATGCCACTTGTGGCACGCGTGCCATAGGTTCGCCATCACGGCTTTTAGGGACAATTCCACTGATCCGTTTCCACGAATGGGACGAGATGCGCTTACTAACCACAGCCACGGCATCACTCGACAGGATCTCCATCTTGCTCAGGACCGTGTAGTAGGCCACGTTGGTCATGATGTAGATCACCGTGACGATCGGCATGGATATCCCAATGGAGAGGGGAAGGTTCCTACGGAGTGGCGGGAAAGAGAATATTGTCACGTTCGGTGTCTCTGCCGCGGCCAGTCGTACGTGCTGTGACTTGGCAGCCATCCGCTTCAGAGGACTCCAGGCTAGGAGAGACAGCTTGAAAAACTAAATTTATTGTATTTATTTGGTGGTGGTTTTTTTTTACCCTGTCTTTATTGTTTTTATAAACAAGTCAAGGTGGTGAAAATATTCATTGCTCCTTCCTTCTCCGTTTTCCCCACAATGTGGGTTGGGCTGAGAGGGAATGATTGGCCCAAGAGAGTTGATTTTTATGTCTAAGACAGGACTAGAACTCACACTCTCCTGGTGATTGGCCCAAAATCACCTGGCTGGCTTTTATGGTCAAGGTGGGACTAGAACTCACCATCTCCTGGTCTAAACTCTAAAGTCACCCATTCAGCTTTCATGCTGAATCTGCTGAATTATTGGCCTAAAGTCACCCAGCTGGCTTTCACGCCCCAGGTGGAACTAGAACTCACAATCTCCTGGTGATCGGCCCAAAGTCATCCAGCTGGCTTTCACGCCCAAGGTGGAACTAGAGTTCACAATCTCCTGGTGATTGGCCCAAAGTCACCCAGCTGGTTTCATACCTAAGATGGAACTAGAACTCACAATCTCTAGGTGATTGGCTCAAAGACACCCAGCTGGCTTCCATGCCTAAGGCCGGACTAGAACTCACCCTCTCCTGGTGATTGGCCCAAAGTCACTCATTTAGCTTTCATGCCCAAGGTGGGACTAGAACTCACCATCTCCTGGTCTAAACTCTAAAGTCACCCATTCAGCTTTCACGTTGAATCTGTTGAATGATTGGCCTAAAGTCACCCAGCTGGCTTTCAAGCCCAAGGGTGGAACTAGAACTAACCCTCGCCTGGTGATCGGCCCAAAGTCACCCAGCTGGTTTCATGCCCAAGGTGGGACTAGAACTCACAGGCTCCTGGTTTTTAGGCCAGCACCTACACCAAATCAGCTTTGGCTAAATTTCTTAGCTAAGTTCTCATGTTCCCTTCACGTCTAATTTTCTCCCCTTTCTTTTTAATTTTTAAACTGAAATTTTAAATTTGTTTTAAATTATGGGGTTTTTTAATTGTCTTGGGCTAAATTATTTAATTTGGTTTTAAATTGTTTCTAACTTTTATATTTATGTATTTTATTCTGTGCCTGTTCACCGCCCTGAGTCCTTCGGGAGTAGGGCGGTATATAAATTTAATAAAACAAACAAACAAACAAACACGTCTAGTGGCAATGAGTTCTCCTGGCTTTCCTTTGATTTCATGAAAGGACGGGGAGAAAATCCCAACACCAGGGTTGGGAATTCATTTCTTCCTTCGGTTAAAAACGCAAAAAAATCTCAGCTCAGTGAAAAACTCATGCTTCCTTCCATTTCGTAATCTTCCAAGAGACCTCACCAAGGTTAGGGGTTCAAGGTTGCTCTTTGAAAATCCGCAACCTTTGCAAAGAGCAATTATTATTTTTTTGCTTTTTTGCCTCTGAAAAAAATCAATTTTAGCAGAAACTGTACAAACCAGTGGTGAAATCTAAAATTTGTTATGACCGGTTCTGTGGGCGTGGCTTGGTGGTGGTGGGGGTAATATGACTGGGTGGGCGTGGCCAGTTTTTTTTTTTTTTTTTTCAGCGAAGAGGTTATAAAAAAATGCTTTCAAAAGGCTCTAACAATCCCAGCCGAGTTGCCTGATCGGCAGAGGTTTTTTTAAAAGCCTCTGCCGTTCAGGCAACTCAGCTTGGATCGTCAGAGGCATTTAAAAGGAAAAAAAGGGTTCTTTTCTTTTAAAAGACTTTGACGATCCCAGCTGAGCCGCGCAATCATCAGAGGCTTTTTTTTTTTACTTTTAAAAGCACTTTTTGGCCGAAGAGGTTGCAGAAAAATGCTTTTAAAAGTAAAAAAAAAAAGTCTCTGATGATTGTGCGATTCAGCTGGGCATGGGGGGGTGGGGGGTGGGGGCAGGGATTTTTGCTACCGGTTCTCCGGTTCTCCAAACCGGGAGCATCATTTCACCCCTGGTACAAACCGTTTAGGTTTCAAAGCGTTCAGCCAATTTGGGAAGAGCTGTGCTGCAATGCCTCGCTTCAGCCAACAGGGGGCACTCGCTCTCCACCTTATTTCCTCCCAAATAAAAAAAACCTCCAGGAATTTGAATTAAGGAAAGAACAAAAGCTGAGTATTTCATAGAATCAAAGGGGGTGGAAGGGACCTCGGAGGTGTGGCGTGCTGGCACCTGTGCGCATCGAACAAATAAATAAGTAACAATGCCCCCAATCACAGTTCAATAGAGTGTCCTTGGCTTACAACCGCAACAGAGACCAACATTTCGGTTGCTAAGTGAGCAGGTGATAAGTGTTTTACTACCTTTCTTGGCACTGTTGTTAAACGAATCGGCGCAATTGCTCAGTGAATCATACCAGTTGTTAAGCGAATCTGGCTTTCCCCAATGACTTCGCTTGTCAGAAGGTCGCGGCCTGTCCTACCTCGCAGGGATGATGTGAGGGAGGACAAGAGGAGGAGGAAACACTGCCTCGTATTTGCCTTGCGTTCCAAGACGGAAGATAAATCAAATCAAGGGTTGGAAACTAATCAAAGAGAGGAGCAACCTGGAATTAAGGAGAAACTTCCTAACGGTGAGGGCCGTTAACCAGTGGAACAGCTCTCCACCAGAAGTTGTGGATGCTCCATCACTGGAGATTTTTAAGAAGAGACTAGATAGCCACTTATCTGAGATTGTATAGGTTCTCCTGCTTGAGCACGGGGCTGGACTAGAAAGTCCCTTCCAGATCCTATCCTATCCTATCCTATCCTATCCTATCCTATCCTATCCTATCCTATCCTATCCTATCCTATCCTATCCTATCTTATCCTATCCTGTCCTATATTCTGTCCTGTCCTGTCCTGTCGTATCCTATATTCCTATATTCTATATTCTATATTCTATATAGGATAGGTATATCCTATATAGGATAGGATATACCTATCCTATCCTATATTCTGTCCTGTCCTGTCCTGTCCTGTCTTATCCTATCCTATCCTATCCTATCCTATCCTATCCTATCCTATCCTATCCTATCCTATCTTATCCTATATTCTGTTCTGTCTTATCCTATCCTATCCTATCCTATTTTCTAACCTATCCTATCCTATCCTATATTCTGTTCTGTCCTATCCTATCCTATTTTCTAACCTATCCTATCCTATCCTATCCTATCCTATATTCTGTCCTGTCCTGTCCTGTCATATCCTATCGTATCCTATCCTATCCTATATTCTGTCCTGTCCTGCCCTATCCTATCCTATCCTATCCTATCCTATCCTATCCTATCTTATCCTATATTCTGTTCTGTCTTATCCTATCCTATCCTATCTTCTAACCTATCCTATCCTATATTCTGTTCTGTCCTATCCTATCCTATCCTATTTTCTAACCTATCCTATCCTATCCTATCCTATCCTATCCTATCCTATCCTATATTCTGTTCTGTCCTATCCTATCCTATCCTATCCTATCCTATCCTATATTCTGTTCTGTCCTATCCTATCCTATCCTATTTTCTAACCTATCCTATCCTATCCTATATTCTGTTCTGTCCTGTCCTATCCTATCCTATCCTATTTTCTAACCTATCTATCCTATCCTATATTCTGTCCTGTCCTATCCTATCCTATCCTATCCTATCCTATCCTATCCTATATTCTGTTCTGTCCTGTCCTATCCTATCCTATTTTCTATCCTGTCCTATCCTATCCTATCCTATCCTATCCCATCCCATCCCATCCTATCCTCTATTCTATTCTACCCTACCCTACCCTACCCTACCCTACCCTACCCTACCCTACCCTATATTCTATTCTATTCTATTCTATTCTATTCTATTCTATTCTATTCTATTCTATGCCAGCCAACATTATTCCCACATTTTTTGACTCCTGCCTTGAATGGGCGGGGTGGGGGTGGTTTGGACCAGAAGAAGACCTCCGAGGTCCCTTCCAACCCTAGGATTCTATGATTTTATTTTTTTTTAAATCTATATATTTTATGACCCAGAGAAACATCACAGTCCAGTTGGGATGGTTACATGTATGTATGTGGTGAGAAACACCCAAGGAAGAGAAGGATCTTTCAGCCCAACCAGGGAGTCCTGCCAACTTTAATCTCCAGCGAGGAATTTATTGACGGGGGAGACAAAGTCTGAAGAACAAGGAAGGGCCAGTTGATCGGGTTCAATTTCCCCCTTTGGGAGGGGGAGCATCGAAATCCTCAGGTTGTTCCAGGGAAACGGGGCGGGGGGCGGGGGGCAAGCGGTACCCCCCGCACCCCATTTTGGGCCTAGTAGGCTTCCCTGCTGCCTCCTAGGAGTGAAAACAGGCCATGTGGGGGGCCGCGTACCCCCCACACCCCAGTTTGGGCCTAGTAGGCCTCCCTGCAGCCTCCTAGGAGTGAAAACAGGGCATGAAGGGGGGCCGTGTACCCCCCCGCACCCCAGTTTCGGCCTAGTAGGCCCCCCTGCAGCCTCCTAGGAGTGAAAACAGGCCATGAGGGGGGGCCGTGCCCCCCCCGCGCCCCATTTTGGGCCTAGTAGGCCTCCCTACAGCCTCCTAGGAGTGAAAACAGGCCATGAGGGGGGGCCGCGCGCCCCCGCACCCCATTTTGGGCCTAGTAGGCCTCCGTGCAGCCTCCTAGGAGTGAAAACAGGCCATGGGGGGGGCGTACCCCCCGCACCCCATTTTGGGCCTAGTAGGCCTCCCTGCAGCCTCCTAGGAGTGAAAACAGGCCATGAGGGGGGGCGCGTACCCCCCGCACCCCATTTTGGGCCTAGTAGGCCTCCCTGCAGCCTCCTAGGAGTGAAAACAGGCCATGTGGGGGCGCGTACCCCCCGCACTCCATTTTGGGCCTAGTAGGACTTCCTGCAGCCTCCTAGGAGTGTAAACAGGCCACGGGGAGGGCGCCGTACCCCCCGCACCCCATTTTGGGCCTAGTAGGCTTCCCTGCTGCCTCCTAGGAGTGAAAACAGGCTATGAGGGGGGGCCGCGTACCCCCCGCACCCCAGTTTCGACCTAGTAGGCCCCCCTGCAGCCTCCTAGGAGTGAAAACAGGCCATGAGGGGGGGCCGCGCGCCCCCGCACCCCATTTTGGGCCTAGTAGGCCTCCCTACAGCCTCCTAGGAGTGAAAACAGGCCACGGGGGACGCCGTACCCCCTGCACACCATTTTGGGCCTAGTAGGCCTCCCTGCACTTACCTGGGAGCCAAAATGGAGTACATGGGGATTCCTGGAAGGGGCGGTATGGGGAAGGTGGGGCCCAGCTAGCAATTTAACTGCTGGTTTGCTCGAACTGGCCCGAACCGGCTGAATCCCACCATTGGCTTGGACCGAGTGAAAACCCGTCCGGCTGTTCGGTGGGACTGACCTTTCAGGGTTCTTGATTTCTTCCGTGACAAAATTTAGGGTGTCCCATCCGGAGTAGGAGAAGAGGGCGGAGTAGAGAGCCAGCGCGATGCTGCCCACATCCCACGCGGAGCCCTCGAAGGCATCAGTTAAGTTCTCCGAGTGTCCTGTGGGAAAAAAGAGTGAGGGTTTGGCCCAAAATAACATCAAACGCCAATAATCCTCGACTTACGACCCACAATCGAGCCCCCCGCCCAAGTTTCCATTGCTAAGCGAGACACGGGTTAAAGCGAGCTTCACAACCGTTTGGGGATTTTTCTCACCCCCGGTGGGCTAAGTGGATCACCGGCGTTCTTCGCGCTAGGAACACGGTCATTAAGCGGATCCGGGCTTTCTCCCGTTGACTTTGCTCATCAGGACGGTCGCAAAAGGGGTTCACGTGACTACCCCCACCAACCCCGGGGAAGCTGAGACCGTTGTAAATACAGGCTGGTTGTGAAGCATCTGAATTTTGTTCACCTGAACAAAAGTGAAGGAAAGCTGCGACGGTCATTAAGAGTGGAAATGGTCATGCCCTCCTTTTTTTTTTTCAGTGCCGTTGTGACTTTGAACGGTCGCTGAATGGGACTGTCGTTAAATCGAGGACTGCCTGTAGAATAATCGGGTTGGAAGGGACCTTGGAGGTCTTCTAATCCAACCACCTGCCCATGGCAGGAGACCCTATACTGTTTCCGACAAATGGCTGCCAATCTTTAGGCCCTTAAAACCTATTTTTTTCAGTTAGCCGGCCTGTCCTGATTTTATGATGGGTTTTTAAAATTTGAAATTGGTTTTGACTTGAAATGTTTTAAATTATGGACCAAACTTTATTTAATTATTTTAAATCTATTTTAACTTTTGTGTACAAATGTTTTACTTTGGCTCTTCACCACCCTGAGTCCGAAAGGAGAAGGGCAGTATAGAAATTTGAAAAATAAATAAATAAATAAATCTTCTTCTTGAAAAGGAAGAGGAGGAGGAAGAGGAGGAACAGAATTGGAAGGGACTTTCCTATGGTTTTGTCTCCAGGCCTTTGATCAGAGGTGGTATTCAGCTGGTTTATTTATTTATTTATTTATTTATTATTGAATTTCTATACCGCCCTTTTCCCTGAGGACTCAGGGCGGTGTACAGCCAAAATTAAAAAAACATGCAGGACAAATATTAAAAAACAATTAAAAGATATATAAATTTGGCCCAATTAAAATTCATTACCAATTGGGGGGTGGGGAGGGAGGGGCATAGGTCAGGCTCGTTACAGGGGCATGGAACGGAAGGCGGGGAGCGGGGTGTGGAGGAGCTCAGTGTGGATAGGGTGGAGGGCAGTTCTATCAGGACCGTGGTTGGGAGGGGCAGATATGGCGGGAGTAGGGGGCCACATCAGGTGGTGGGGGCACGCACCCGCTATCTCCAAGCGGTGGCATGCCTCGGCCCCCATGACTCTTCTCGTCTCCCCGGCTGTCCAGAGTCTCAGAGCCCAGGCCTTAGACTGATGTTGTGCAATGCCAGGTCCGTGGTTAATAAGGCCCCCCTCATTTGTGAGCTAATACAGGAGGGGGTGAGCTAATACAGGAGGGGGGTGCGGACCTGGCAGGTATTACAGAGACCTGGTTGGGCCAAGAGGGGGGGTCCCCCTCGTAGAGATGTACCCACCAGGTTTCCGCGCATTCCATCAGCCAAGGGCCCAGGGCAGGGGTGGGGGGGTGGCGGTCGTTATAAAGGAAGGTCTTGATCCGAGGGAGGCCACTGTACCTCAGATAGCCGGATGTGAGTCTCTCCTGGTGAAGTGGGGCCATGGGATGCAGGTGGGCCTGCTGATCGCGTACCTGGCTCCCTGCCACGTGACAGCAGCCCTGCCCGAGCTTCTCAACGTTATTGCTGGGGTGGCGGTTGATACCCCCAGACTTTTGGTCATGGGGGATTTCAACCTGCCATCTACCGGTGAGGCGTCTGGGATGGCTCGGGAGTTTATGGCTTCCATGACAGCCATGGACCTGACACAATTAATTCATGGCCCCACTCACGTGGGAGGACACACTCTGGACTTGGTTTTTATCTCTGGTCAGTGGCGGAGTGGTCTGGATATAGGGGATATAGTTATTGAACCCCTGTCATGGTCGGACCATTCTCTCCTGAGACTGGACCTTTCGACCGCTGCACCCCACTGCAGGGAGGCGGAACCGACCAGGTGGTTCCGCCCCAGGCGCCTGATGGATCCTGATAGGTTCCAGAGGGAGCTTGGGCCAGTTCCTGAAACTCTGGCTCACGACTCGGCCGAAGATCTGGTGGCTGCCTGGGATAGGACAGCCGCCGGTGCTCTGGACCGAGTCGTGCCTTTGCGGCCTCTGACCCGACGCCGAACCTGCCCGGCCCCTTGGTTTTCCGAGGAGCTGAGGGGGATGAAGCGCCGGAAAAGACGCCTAGAGAGTGGTTGGAGGGCCAGTCACTCCGAATCCGACCGAACACTAGTTAGGTCTCATATTAAGACCTATCTAGTGGCGATAAAAGCAGCAAAGCGTAACCACTTTTCCGCTCTTATTGCATCGGCAGATAACCGCCCAGCCGCCTTGTTTAGGGTGACTCGCTCCCTCCTACATCAGGGAGCGCAGGAAGACCCCTTGCAAGGGCAGGCTGAGGATTTTGCACAGTATCTGCACGATAAAATCGCTCAGATTCGGGAAGGCTTGGACTCTGACTGGGTAGATCCCGGCGGGGTGACTGAGGCTGGTCTTGAGAATGTTATCTGGGATGAGTTCGACCCTGTGACTCCTGAGGATGTGGACAGGATCCTGGGGAGGCTAAACGCAACCACATGTTTATTGGACCCGTGCCCCTCCTGGCTGGTACTGGCCACCCGTGAGGTAACACGAGGCTGGCTCCAGAGGATCATAAATGCTTCTTTGAGAGAGAGTTTCTTGCCTCCCGCCTTGAAAGAGGCGGTGGTGAGGCCCCTCCTCAAGAAGCCTTCTCTGGACCCGGCCGTTTTGGCAAACTATCGTCCGGTCTCCAACCTTCGCTTTGTTGCGAAGGTTGTGGAGAGTGTGGTTGCGCGACAGCTCCCACAGTTCCTGGATGAAACCGTCTATCTAGATCCGTGCCAGTCCGGCTTCAGGCCTGGGTACAGCACGGAGACGGCATTGGTCGCATTGGTGGATGATCTCTGGAGGGCTCGGGACAGGGGTTGTTCCTCTGTTCTGGTCCTATTAGACCTCTCAGCGGCTTTTGATACCATCGACCATGGTATCATGCTGCGCCGGCTGGAGGGACTGGGGGTGGGAGGCACTGTGCTGCGGTGGTTCTCCTCCTATCTCTCTGACCGGTCGCAGTCTGTGTTGGCAGGGGGGCAGAGGTCGACCTCGAGGCACCTTGCTTGCGGGGTGCCGCAAGGGTCGGTCCTCTCGCCGCTCCTGTTCAACATTTATGTGAAGCCGCTGGGTGAGATCATCCGTGGTTTTGGGGTGCGATGCCATCTGTACGCTGATGACACTCAGCTGTACATTTCCACCCCAGACCACCCCAATGATGCCCTCGAAGTGATGTCCCAGTGTCTGGAGGCCGTGCGGGTCTGGATGGGGAGGAACAGGCTTCGGCTCAACCCTTCCAAGACCGAGTGGCTGTGGATGCCGGCGTCCCGGTATAGCCAGCTGGTGCCATCGCTGGCTATTGGGGGCGAGTCACTGACCCCCATAGAGGGGGCTCGCAACTTGGGCGTCCTCCTGGACACACGGCTGTCTTTAGAAGAGCATATGACGGCCGTGGCCAGGGGGGCTTTTTATCAGGTTCGCCTGATACGCCAGTTGCGCCCCTTTCTGGATCGGGACTCCTTGTGCACAGTCACTCATGCCTTGGTTACGTCACGCCTGGACTACTGTAACGCTCTCTACATGGGGCTCCCCCTGAGGAGCACCCGGAGGCTCCAGCTGGTGCAGAATGCGGCCGCGCGGGTGATTATGGGAGCGACGTGGCGCTCCCACGTAACACCTCTCCTGCGCGAGCTGCATTGGCTCCCGGTGGTCTTCCGGGTGCGCTTGAAGGTGTTGGTTCTCATCTTTAAAGCGCTCCATGGCTTAGGGCCAGGGTATTTGCGAGACCGCCTGCTGCTACCGATAACCTCCCACCGGCCAATACGCTCTCACAGAGAGGGCCTCCTCGGGGTGCCGTCGGTCAGGCAATGTCGGCTGGCGGCCCCCAGGGGGCGAGCCTTCTCTGTGGGGGCACCCGCCCTGTGGAATGAGCTGCCTCCCGGAATACGATTGATCCCGGACCTCCGGACCTTCCGTAAAACCCTGAAGACGTTTTTATTTCATCAAGCCGGCCTAGCCTAAATGGTTTTTAACTGGGATTTTAAATTTTATGGATTTGGGGTTTTAAATTGGGTAGCCAATTATTTAATTCTTTTAATTATCTTAACTTTTGTATTTGTATGTTTTTTAATTTTGGCTGTTCACCGCCCTGAGTCCCTTCTGGGAGAAGGGTGGTATACAAATTAAATTAATAAATAAATAAAATAAATAATAAATAAAACGTATAAAACATTTAAAAACAGTTAAAAATTTCATCTTAAGCCAGCCCGGCTTGTTTGAACAAATGGGTTTTAAGGGCACGACGGAAGGCACTGAGGTCCTGGATTCTCCTTATCTCTGGGGGCAGCTGATTCCAGAGGGTAGGTGCCCCCACAGAGAAGGCCCTCCCCCTGGGGGTCACCAGCCTACACTGTCTGGCTGATGGCACCCTGAGGAGGCCCTCTCTGTCGGAGCGCACAGGTAGATGGGAGGTCGTCGGTAGCAGCAGGCGGTCTCGAAGATAGCTAGGCCCTATGTCATGGAGCGCTTTGAAGGTGATAACCAGCACCTTGAAGCGCACCCAGAAGACCACCGGGAGCCAGTGCAGCTCGCGCACGAGCGGTGTTACATGGGAGCGCCATACTGCTCCCGTCACTACCCGCGCTGCTGCGTTCTGGACCAGCTGGAGCCTCCGGGTGCTCCTCAAGGGGAGCCCCATGTAGAGAGCATTGCAGTAGTCCAGGGCGTGGATGAGGACGTGAGTGACTGTGCACAGGGAATCCCGATCAAGAAAGGGCCGCAACTGGCGAATCAGGCGAACCTGACAAAAGGTCCCCCTGGTTACAGCCGTCAGATGTTCCTCCAAGGACAGCTGCGTATCCAGGAGGACTCCCAGATTGCGAGCCCTCTCTGTGGGGGCCAATGACTCGCCCCCAATAGTCAGTGATGGAGTCAACTGACTATATCGGGATGCCGGGAGCCACAGCCACTCAGTCTTGGAAGTCTTGGTTCAGACCAGTTCGGGCGTACCGCTAGCAGTGACTGTGGGTGGGACAGCCCACTCACCCGGATGTAACGCTGTCCTATTTATCCACCTGTTGGGAGGCCTGGTGCATGCGCGGAATGTGCGTGCACGAACAAAGCACGTGCGTGAAAGGCACGCACATACACAGCGAAGTCCGGGTGCATGCGCGGAAGGCAGCAAACCAGTAGCCAGAATTTGAGAGACCCATCGCTGCCTTTGATTATCTCAGTTGCTCTTCTCTGAACTTCTTCCAAAGTCTCAACATCTTTTTTGTAGGATGGCGACCAAAATTGGTTGCGATATTCCAGGCCTTACGAGGTTTTTTTTTTTTTTTTTTTGAAAAGTGGCACTAATGCTAATGATATTGGTCATCCCCTTGAAAGCCCTGCCCACATGGGTCCAAGCCAGGGGTGAAATCCAGCAGGTTCTGACAGGTTCTGGAGAACTGGTAGCGGAAATTTTGAGTAGTTCAGAGAACCGGTAAGCGGAAATGTTGAGTAGTTCAGAGAACCAGCAAATGCCACCTCTGGCTGGCCCCAGAGTGGGGTGGGAATGGAGTTTTTGCAATATCCTTCCCCCAGGAGTGGAGAGGGAATGGGGATTTTGCAGTATCCTTCCCCCGCCACGCCCACCAAGCCACACCCACCAAGCCGCACCACACCCACCAAGCCACGCCCGCAGAACTGGTAGTAAAAAAAATTTGGATTTCACCCCTGGTCCAAGCTACCTGAGGGATTGCCTCACCCCGATGGGACTGGGCCACCCGAGCCATGCTTGCAGAGTGGGGGGGGGGCCTTACCGCAGATTCCATCAGCCGAGGAATTTTGGATGTCGGGGTCCAGGAGAAGAGCTTTCTCTGCCATGGCTTTCTGCCTTCTTGATAATCTTTACTACCCCAGAGGTGAGATTGGCGCCCACCTCCTGATGTTTCCAGATAGCCACAGATATGGCCTGCCTTTGCTAGATGGCTCAGGGACCAACTCGTTAAAATTCAGGGCCACCTCTCCCCCCACGCCTCTGGCTACCCACCCACCCCCCGGCTCTCTTCTTTGCTAACTTATTTCCATTGTTTTATCTCTTTGTGTTTCTTATCTGTTGTGTTTTTGTAATAGGGATTTTAATCTTTTCAATGTTTTTTTCTATGTTGAGTTGCCCAGAATTGTTGGATAGGAGAGAAAGAAAGAAAGAAAGAAAGAAAGAAAGAAAGAAAGAAAGAAAGAAAGAAAGAAAGAAAGAAAGAAAGAAAGAGAGAGGAGAGAAAAAAGAAAGAGAGAGAAAGAGAGAAACAGTAAAAAGAAAGAGTATGAAAAAAGAAAGAGAGGGAGGGAAAGAGAAAGAGAGAAAGACAGAGAAGAAAGAAGGAAGGAGAGAGAAAGAGAAAGAGAGGAAGAGAGAGGAAGAGAAAGAAAGAGAGAGAGAGAGAAAGGGAGGGAGGGGAAGGGAGGCAGGGAGGGAGGGGAGAGAGAAAGAGGAAAGAAAGAAGGAAGGAAGGGAAAGAAAGAAAGGAGAGAAAAGAGAGAGCGAAAGAGAAAGAAAGAGAGAAAGAGAGAGAAAGTAAAAAGAGAAAGAGTATGAAAAAAGAAAGAAAGAGGGAGGGAAAGGGAGAGAAAGAGAAAGAGAGAGAGGAAAGAAGGAAGGAGAGAGAGAGAGAGAGAGAGGAAGGAAGAGAGATAAAGAGAGAGAGAGGAAGAGAGGAAGAGAGGAAGGAAGGAAGGACGGAAGGAAGGAAGATGTTCTTGTCTGCGGTGTGTGTGATGGGTCCCCTTTCACACCTGCAGATCCTCTCTTTGAAACGGCCAGTCATCAGTGAGAACATTCAAGTGTGTGAATTAGCTCCAAGAGGTCACCAGAATAAGAACGACGATTGGAAAACGTGGTTTGATCTCAGTTTGAACCTGACACCTAACAGGGATGCCCTCTTATCACCTAGGGTGGAGATACCCCTGGCTTCCCACCCCCATAGAGGTTAGAGAATGTAGACATCCCACAGCCAGAGAGTTCAGTACCTTGTCCAATGCGGACGATGCCTGCAATGATCACAACAATGAGGGCTAGCACCTTGGCATAGGTGGACAGGTCCTGGACTCGGGTTCCCCACTTCACGTAGGCGCAGTTCACAAAAGTCAGGAAGCCTGAAATCAAGAGAAGGAGGAACAAAGCAGAATGACTTACAAGGAAGGGCGTAACTTTTCTTCCTCCCTCCGAATTGCAGATTTGTGAACTTACGATACCCATTCCCAAGGACAGATGGTCCTCAACTTATGACCACAATTGAGCCCAAAACTTCCGTCATTAAGTTGAGTTTTGCCCCAACTTTTCCGTTTCTCAGCGAGTCCTGACCCATTTTACAACCTTGACTTGCCACAGTGGTGGAATCACGGCAGTTCTTAAATTAGTTGTTTACGGTTGTTAAACAAATCCGGCATCCCCCTGACGATGTTGCTCATCAGAAGTTCGCGAAGGGGGATCACACGACCCCAGGACACTGCGAATATCATCGTAAATGTGAATCCGTTGCCCAGCGTCCGGATTTTGATCATGTGACCACCGGGATGCTGCAACGGTTGTCCAGTGTGAAAAAGGGTCATAAGCAGGGGTGAAATGCTCCCGGTTCGGACCAGATCGCTTGATCTGGTAGCGATGGAGGCAGGTGGTTCGGAGAACTGGTAGCAAAAATCCCTGCCCTCCCCCTCCATGCCCAGCTGAGCCACACGATCATCAGAGGCTTTTTTTTTCAGAGGTTGTAGAAAAAATGCTTTCAAAAGGCTCTGATGATCCCCAGCTGAGTTGCCTGACCTGCAGAGGCTTTTTTTCTTTTAAATGCCTCTGACGATCAGGCAACTCAGCTTGGATCGTCAGAGGCTTTTAAAAGAAAAAAAGCCTCTGCCAATCAGGCAACTCAGCTCGGATCATCAGAGCCTTTTGAAAGCATTTTTTAACAACGTCTTCGCCAAAGAGGTTGTAGAAAAAATGGTTTTAAAAGTAAAAAAAAATGGTCACACCCACCCAGTCACATTACCCCCCTCCCCCATCAAGCCACGCCCACAGAACCGGTAGTAACAAACTTATGACTGGTCATAAGTCCCTTTTCTTCAGAGCTGTTTGTGACTTAGGCATTAAATGAACTGTTGTAAATTGAGAACTACCTGTACGGTTTAGTGGCCAAGCATCCACATTTTTATTTCATTTTATTTTTATTTTTATTTCATTTTATTATTTATATTTTTTATATTTTATATGTTGTTCAGTTTAGTTTAGTGTAGTTGTTTAGTTTAGTTTATTATTTATTTTATTATTTGTTTTATTATTTGTGTCCTTTTCTTTTACTTTATTATTTTTTGTTTTTATTTTCTTTTATATTTTACTTATTATTTTTATTTTCTTTTACTTTTTTTATTATTTCTTTTTATATATATATATATATTTATTTTTCTTTTCTTTGATTGTTTTCTTTTCTTTTCTTTTATTATTTATTTTCTTCCCCCAAAGCAGCTCTTGAATGTGTTTGTTTTGGTCCCATCAAAGATGGAGGGAAGCTACTTGTAGACTTCAAGTCCTGCCCGCAAAGTCCTGGACTTTTATCTTGGATTTCTTCCCGTTTCTGAGTCATTCTGAATTATGAAGCAATCCCTCAGCAAAGACAGGGAGCTGAATCAGTTAACCAGCCAGCTGAGAGGAGTGGGTTGGACTGAGAGAGATAACTGGTAGGCCGGCTTGATAAAACTCAAAGTCTCAGATAAGAATTTTTTTTCCCTCTGAAGCACAGCAGTTACTTATCCAGCCTTCCTCAACTACAAGTCCCATCGTCGGCAGCCAACAAAGCCAATGTTGCAGGCCCGGTGGTAAACCTTTAGAGAGCAAGGATTGCAGCATTTGGCTTTCTGGTTTCAGATCTAGGGAGGATTCGGAGTTAAATGGGGAGCGAGGTTTTACCCCCTAAATTTTGTGGCCCAGAGGGCCATCAGCTACAGGGAGTCCTCGATATACGACCACAATTGAGGCCAAAACGTCTGTTGCTAAGCGAAATAGATGTTAAGTGAGCTTTGGCTCATTTTACGACCTTTCTTGCGGATGGGGTTAAGGGAATCACTGTGGTGCTTAAGTCAGTTATACGCAGAGCTCGTATTCAGCCGGTTCGGACCAGTTCGGGTGAAACGGTAGCAGAAATCGCGGGTTGGTCTATCCACCTTTTTGCCATCATGTGCCAAAAGCGAGGGGGCTGTGGGCGGGAGGGTGCGGGCATGCCTGCCCAAACCCATAATTCTATGCGCCCCATCCCCCACGCGACCTCCCACATTCCCCCTGCTTTTGGCATGTGATGGGACGGTGCGCCCAGCAGGCCCGTTTTTTGCCCTTCCCAGGCTCCAGAGGCTTTCTAGGAAGTTGGCCGTTTCTGGGCTCTGGAAGGCCTCCGGGTGGTTGGGGAAGGCCGTTTTCGTCCTCCCCAGGCTCCTAGAAATCCTCTGGAACCTGGGGAGAGAGAAAAACGGGCCTACCTCCCACACACACACAGGCCCTCTGGAGGCAGGAAACAACCTGTTTCCCTACTTCCGGTGGGCCCAGAAGGCCCGAAAATCAGCTGGCCAGTGCGTACATGCACGCCGGAGCCGAGCTCGCGTGCCCTCAGGTATGGCTCTGCGTGCCACCTGTGGCACACATGCCATAGGTTCGCCATCACGGCTCTATGCTGTCCTCTTTAGGCACATTTTTGAGGCCAGGCGCATTTTTGAGACCACCCCAACAATGCCCTTGAAGTGATGTCCCGGTGCCTGAAGGCCGTGCGGGTCTGGATGGGGAGGAACAAGCTCCAACTCAACCCCGCCAAGACTGAGTGGCTGTGGTTACCGGCGTCCCGATATAGTCAGCTGGTGCCATCGCTGACTATTGGGGGTGAGACATTGACCCCCACGGAGAGGGCACGTAACTTGGGTGTCCTCCTGGATGCCCTGCTGTCTTTAGAAGAGCATATGACAGCCGTGGCCAGGAGGGCTTTCTATCAGGTTCACCTGATACGCCAGTTGCGCCCCTTTCTGGATCGGGACTCCTTATGCACGGTCACTCATGCCCTCGTCACTTCCCACCTGGACTACTGCAACGCTCTCTACATGGGGCTCCCCTTGAGGAGCACTCGGAGGCTCCAACTGGTGCAGAATGCGGTCGCGCGGGTACTTATGGGAGCGACATTGCGCTCCCATATGACACCTCTCCTGTGCGAGCTGCATTGTCTTCCAGTGGTCTTCCGGGTGCGCTTCAAGGTATTGGTTTTCATCTTCAAAGCGCTCCATGGCTTAGGGCCCAGTTATTTACGAGACCACCTTCTGCCACCGATAACCTCCCACCAGCCAATACGCTCCCACAGAGAGGGCCTCCTCAGGGTGCCGTCAGTCAGGCAATGTCGGCTGGTGACCCCCTCCCCCCGGGGAAGAGCCTTCTCTGTGGTGGCACCCGCCCTCTGGAAGGAGCTACCCCCAGGGATACGACTAATCCCGGACCTCCGGACCTTCCGCCGGGCCCTGAAGATTTTTTTATTTCAGCAAGCCGGGCTGGGTTAAAAGTCTTTTAATTGGGGAATTTTATGGGTAAGGGGTTTTTAAATTGGGGGAAGCCAAAGATAAATTTAATTTCATTTTTATAGTATTTTAATGTTTGTATTGTGTGTTTTTTAATTTTGGCTGTTCACCGACCCGAGTCCTTCGGGAGAGGGGGCGGTATAAAAATTTAATAAATAAATAAATAAATAAATAAATAAAATAAATAAGCAGAAGGCACATGCGTGAGCAAGGTGCTGGGCAAACCGGTAGGTAAATTATGTGAGTCCCACCTCTGGTCACACAGGTTGCGTGAAGTGAATCTGGCTTCCCCGTTGACTTTGCGTGTCAGGTCGCAAAAAGCAGATCGTGCGACCCTGGGACACCGCAACCGTCATAAATATGAACCAGGGGTGGGTTGCCCCCGGTTCCGACTGGTTCTATAGAACCAGTAGTAAAACCGGCGGGAGGTTCCGCCCACTGACCCTGACATCATCGGAAACTATCTGCGCGTGCGCAGAAGCAAGGCACCTGCGTGAGTGAAGTGAGCACGCACGAGCGATCCCGTTGCGAACCAGTAGTAAAGGTAAGAAGAATCCACCCCTGATATGAACCCTCTGAATTTTGATCACGTGACCACGGGGATGCTGTGAGGGTCGTGAAGCAGGAACAAGGCTCACAAGTCCCTTTTTTCAGTGCCGTTCTACTAACTTCGGTTGCTAAATGAATTGTTGTAAGTCGAGAATTACCAGTATTAGGGCAGAGGAGGAAACCCTCCTTCTTTTCCCCATCTATTCAAGCCTCTGTTCAAGATGTTGATTGTTGCATCCGTTTGTTTTTTTAACTGATTAACAGAGTTGGAAGGGACCTTAGAGGTCATCAAGTCCAGCCCCCACCACCCAAGCAGGGGACTCTACACCATTTCTGACTGATGACAGTCCAGTCTCTTCTTGAAAGCCTCCAGTGATGAAGCTCCCACAATTTTGAAGGCAACTTGGTTGATCGTTCTCACTGTCAGAAAATTTCTCCTTATTTCCAGGTTGAATCTCTCCTTGATCGGTTTCCATCCATTATTCCTTGTCTGGCATTTGGGTGTTTTGGAAAATAGTTTGATCTCCTCCTCTCTGTGGCAGCCCCTCAAATATTGGAAGACGGCTATCCTGTCTCCCCTGGTCCTTCTCTTCACTAGACTAGCCATGCCCAGTTCCTGAAACCGTTCATCGTATGTTTTAGTCTCCAGTCCCCTCATCATCCTGGTTGCTCTTCTCTGCACCCTTTCTAGAGTCTCAACATCTTTTTTTTATAGTGCGGTGACCAAAACAGGATGCAGGATTCCAGGTGGGGTCTTACTAAGGCTTTCTAGAGTGGTGTTAGTACCTCCCTTGAACTTGATTGTATCCTTCTGTTGATGCAACTTAGGATAGCATTGGCTTTTTTGGCTGCTGCCGCATACTCTTATATTTAACTGATTGTCCACTAAGACTCCACGGTCCCTCTCACAGTGACTGCTATTAAGCCTGGTTTCACCCAGTCTATATGTGTCCTTTTTCTTGCCTAAGTGTAAGACTTGACTTTTCTCTACATTGGATTTCATTTTGTTACAGAGGGACCGGTGTTCGAGTCTGTCATGATCCATCTGGATCTCGAGCCTATTATCTAGGTTCAAGATCCTTGTTGGTTATTCTTACCAGCTTAGTATCATCTGTAAATTTGATAAGTTCCCCGTATGTTCAGTGGTCGGCTTCCAACAGGGAAACTTACCTTCCCTACTGGTTCAGAAGTGCACACGCCACGCACGCGTGTGCAATTTTGGACCCTCTGTGCATATGCAAAGTCTTCTGTACATGCGCAGAGGGTAAAAAACAGGTTACTTCCTGGTTAAAACCAGGAAGTAATGATGTCCAGGCGGGTGGGCGGAGCCTCGCGCTGCCGTCACTACCGGTTCTCCGAACCACCCGCCGCCACTACTGATTCGCCTGAACCGGTGTGAACCGGTAGCATTTCACCCCTGGTTTCCAATATTCTTATCACCGGTTCGCCGCACGCACACACCCTCACTTCGCACACGCGCCATCCACACACGCGTCCGGCCTTCCGTGCATACGCCTAGCCTCAAAAATGTGGCTAAATAGGACGGCATTACATCCAGGCTGGTGGGCCGCTACCAGTTCGCCAGAACAGATACAAACCGGCTGAATACCACCTCTGCTTCTGTTCTTTTGTCTAAATCCCAATCTGGTGCCCAGAATCCCCAATCCGAGACGCCCGGATGCCAGATAACCATTGCCAGTGAGCGCCGAGAAGTTAAATCCAGACGGATTCCTGGATATCACCCAACAGTTCAAAGACGAGGAACAGAAATTAACTTGTTTATCCAGATCTTATTGCTTCTTTCTTTTTTTTTTAATGTTCTGCTCTTCTAACCTTGATCTTTATCCCAGGAAACGAGCTGTTGTGTCTCAGGAGGTTCTGGGAGATTTGGTTTGGAGCCAGATGGCCAAACCCACCTATTCCCACCCACCCTCCAGGACAAGAAGATAGTGTGTTGAGCCAAGGACCACCTTCCAAGCTATACTTCCAAGTTCAAGACACCAACTTTCTAACTGCAGAAATGGGATTTGGGCGATTCGGGGTGCTTTTCTTTTTTTTTGATAAACATGGCAATAAATTCCTCTTTGTTATATAGGTCCTTGGAAAGGGCCTGAATCTGAGCAAGGAGCAGATACGAGGACTCGTTTCCCAGCGGCACCAGCTATCCTTCGGTAGGAGATGGCACAGGGTGTCCTGCCAAGTTTTCTAATCACACCCGTCGGTTCGGTGCCAGCCTGTCGTGCTACTGATCGAAGGGAGTATTTGTAGCTCTGGGTTGTAACTGGGAGGTCCTTGGTGCTCTCTGAGCTTTGGTGGTTTTCTTGCAGACGTTTCATGACCCAATTAGGTAACATCATCAGTGCTAGGAGGGGGTGGGGTTTGTGGAGAAGACAAGAGGACTGTGGGATCCTTGGTGTTCTCTGAGCTTGATGTTTTCTTGCAGACATTTCATGACCCAACTAGGTAACATCCTCAGTGCTAGAAGAGGAGGAGGACTGTGTGCTTCTTGATGCTCCCTGAGCTTAGTGGTTTTCTTGTAGACATTTCATTACCCAACTCGGTAACATCATCAACACTGGAAGGGAGTGGGGTTTGCTCTCTGTTTATATACTACATATATGAAGGTTCATCATCAAGGGGCCATCAAGAAACTCTCACCAAAATGCCAAGGCAAGCCGTCTGTATATAAACAGAGAGCAAACCCCGCTCCCTTCTAGCGCTGATGACGTTCCCTAGTTGGGTCACCAAACGTCTGCAGGAAACCAACCCAGCTCAGAGAGCACCAATGGTCTCATGCTTGGTAACACCGAGCCACATACTCCAACCTCAATTGCATGTTGTGTGGGTGGCCGCTCGGACCCAACAGAAGGTCTCTGACCACGAACAAAGGGCCTCCGGCCCCCAAGGAAGCCAGTGTTCATCTTCAACTTGGACCAAAGACCTAAAGTGGGTGGGCCGCCTTGAGTCAAGAGGTTTGCTCGGCGGGGAATTCCTAGACGAGCTTTATCAAGTGACATGGCTCCAGAGGTCAGTATGGAGGACGCGGACAAAACATGAGCTCGGGGTTGTCTGAGGTGACGAGAAAAAGATCTTTAGTTCCATCTCTTGCAGCGTGCGGGAAGCCTCCTGAGCTCAGCCTCCAGTTTTGGTAGCTCCGAAACGAGGATAAAGGGATCGGTTTGCTTTTTCAGAGCTAAGGTCAGGGACGAGGGTGGCTTTAGAAGAGACAGCCAGAGATGTTTCTGCTGTGGTTGGCCTCCGCTCTGGCCTTCACCCCACGTTAACTCGGCTGCCATCCCAACCCCGGCTCCGAACATCCATCCTTTCTGATTGATCAATCCGAATAGAGCTGGAAGGGACCTTGGAGGTCTTCTAGTCTGACCCCCTGCTCGAGCAGGAGACCCTCGACCACAGGGGGGCTCAAACCAGGGGTGAAATCCAGCAGGTTCTAACAGGTTCTGCAGAACCGGTAGTAGAAATTTTGAGTAGTTCAGCGAACCGGTAGCGGAAATTTTGAGTAGTTCGGAGAACTGGTAAATACCACCACTGGCTGGCCCCAGAGTGGAGTGGGAATGGGGATTTTGCAATATCCTTCCCCTGCCACGCCCACCAAGCCACGCCCACAGAACCTGCAGGGAAAAATTTTGAATTTCACCCCTGGGTCAAACTCGATTTCATCGAGGGCCGCATCAGGGTTGTGTGTTTGACCTCAGGGGGGCCGGGGTGGGCGTGGCCAGCTTGACCTCACTTGTGTGTGGGGGGCGCATGTGGCCCGAGCACTCTGCCAGCAAAAACAGGGTCCTAAGCTCCGTTCTTGGCTGCGACAGCCTCCTGCAACCCTTTGCCAGCGAAAATGGAGCTCAAGAGTGCCGCACGTGGCCCTCTCGAGCTCCATTTTTGCTGGCAGAGGCATCGCAGGCCAGTCCTTTGCCATTTCCAGGGCGCCCCCCCTCCGCGGGTCAGATCTAAACGCCCTGTGGGCAGGATCCAGCCCCCGGGTCTTGAGTTTGACACCCCTGCTTTACCATTCCAGACAAGCGGCTGTCCAGTCTCTTCTTAAAAACTTCCAGTGATAGAGCACTCACAACTTCTGGTGGCAAGCTGTTCCACTGGTTAATTGTCTTCACTGTTAAGAAGTGTTTCCTTAATTCCAGGTTGTTTTTCTCCTTGATACAAGCGAGGGTTTTATTAAGCTTTTTTTTTGGGGGGGGGGGGCTGGATGGCTTTAGAAGAGACAGACATTTCTGCCGGTTGGCCTCCATTCTATCCTTCACCCCACGCTCACTTTGATGCCATCTCAGCTCCCAGCATCCACCCTTCCCCTTCCTCCCACCCCGAGCCTAGGTTTTGTTTCTGCCTAACCCATCAGCCCACGCCGCCCGGCACATTCCTGTGTTGCAACCGAGTGGTTTTCGGGGGAGCCTGACGCTGCACTTCTCGCCAGCTGCTTCAGACAAGCACATGCCAATTCAGCAGGCTGCCTGGCCCTCGACTAAAGAAGACTGGCTTCCCGAAAACAAGCCCGGAATTAACCCGCTGGTTAAAGAGAGAAGAGGAGCACGAGTAGCAGAAAAAGAGCTGTGAGATCACCAGACTTTGAGTCACGATGGAAAGTGGGCCTCTCGGGGCGGGGAAGCCCTGTTTGCAAAAGACTGTAGAGATTCGCAAGTCATCCGGGTCACGGTTGTCCCAAAGGTGGCTAACCGCAGGTCACAACTACCGATTCGCCCGAACCGGTACAAACCGGCTGAATCCCAACCCTGTCCCTGCCCAAGCAGGAGAGCCTATACAATTCCAGACAAATAGTTGTCCAGTCTCTTCTTTAAAAGTCATCCGGTGTTGGAGAATTTTTTCAAGACTTTCTGGGGTTTTTTTCCTTTTGAAGATGTTTCACTTCTCATCCAAGAAGCTTCTTCAGCTCTGGTTGGATGGAGAGGGGGATGGAAGGATTGATACTCTTTGCAGACAGCTGGTCGTTTGCATCCTTTTAGAGCCGTGATGGCAAACCTATGGCACGCGTGTCAGAGGTGGAATGCAGAACCTTCTCTGTACGCGCACACGCCATCGCCTGCTGCTTTCCTGGTTTCCAGCGCGCACATGCGGTCCGGCCAGCTGGTCTTCGCAGGTGCTGGAGCGCCGGAAAACAGCCAAAAAAACAGGCTGTTTTCCAGGCTGTTTTTTGGGCCGTTTCCCGGCTGTTTTTCAGGCCATTTTCACGGCTGTTTTTGGGCCGCTTTCCCAAAAACGGCCCGAAAACAGCTTGAAAAACGGGCTGAAAACAGTCCGAAAAATGCCCAAAAAATAAGAATGCGCGCACCGGACAGCTGGTCTTCGGGTTTCCGGTGCTCTGGGATGTGCGAAGACCAGCTGGTTGGCGTGTGCATGCATGTGTTGGAAGCCCGAAGACCAGCTGGCCAGCGCGCGCACATACACGCACATGTACACACATGCACGCACGCATGTTTGGGCACTCAGTGCCGAAAAGGTCCACCATCACTGTTTTCAAGGGTCATTGAAGCGTTTGGCGGTTTATCTGTGTCCTCAAGGTCACCCGAGTAGAGCAAATGGTTTCTGTAATCTGCAAATTTCTTTTCTCCAAAAATCCATTCCTACTCCCACTCCATTCGAAGGGTGTTCATCCCAAATTGCGTAGCTAAACGTCTGTAGAGATTCTCAAGTCATCCAGCTCACGGTTGTCCCAAAGGTGTTTGTTTTCCAGGAGGCAACTGGACTTCCTTGTTTTTTTCTCTTTTGAAGATGTTTTGCTTCTCATCCAAGAAGCTTCTTCGGCTCCTTGACTCTCTAAGTCTCTTTTTCAAAAACCTCCAGAGATGAAGCACTCACAACTTCTGGTGGCAAGCTGTTCCACTGGTTAATTGTCCTCACTGTTAAGAAGTTTCTCCTTAATTCCAGGTTGCTTTTCTCCTTGATGAGTTTTCCATCCGTTGTTTCTTGTCTTGACCTCTGGGGCTTTGGAAAATAAATTGTCCCCCTCTTCTTCTTTGTGGCAGCCCCTCAAATATTGGAAGACTGCTATCATGTCACCCTCTAGTCCTTCTTTTCTCAAGACTGGCCATACCCAATGCTTTGAAAAGCCTCTCTGACGATCAGGCAACTCAGCTGGGATCCTCAGAGACTTTTCAAAGCATTTTTTTTACCACCTCTTCGGCCAAGAGGTTGCAGAAAAAAAATGCTTTGAAAAGCCTCCGATGAGCCCAGGTGAGCCGCGTGATCATCAGAGGCTTTTTTTTATTATTTATTTAAAAGCATTTTTTCATTGGAAGAGGTTGTAGAAAAAAATGCTTTTAAAAGTAAAAAAAAAAAAAGCCTCTGATGATCGTGCGGCTCAGCTGGGCATGGTGGGAGGGGCGCAGGGATTTTTGCTACCGGTTCTCTGAACTACCCGCAGCCATCACTACCGGATCGGGCGATCCGGTCCGAACTGGGAGCATTTCACCCCTGCTTTTGGGGGTTCAGGCACGCATGCTTGCATTCACGCATGTGTCCATGTGCTTTGGGCACTCGCCACAAAAAACTAATATAGGGCAAGGGTCCACAACTCCTGTTCGGAACTGGGCCACACGCTGACTGGTTGGGTGGAACCATTCCTTTTCTCACTAGGGGTGACATGATAGCAGTGTTCCAATATTTGAGGGGCTGCCACAAAGAAGAGGGAGTCAAGCTATTCTCCAAAGCACCTGAGGGTAGAACAAGGAGCAATGGGTGGAAACTAATCAAGGAGAGAAGCAACTTAGAACTAAGGAGAAATTTCCTCATAGTGAGAACAATTCATCAGTGGAACGACTTGCCTCCAGAATTCAAAATACTGGAAGTTTTTGAAAAGGCAGTTCTCATGTCTAGTTCAATGAAAAGGATTTAGGGGTGGCATGAAGACGTTTTTATTTCAGCAAGCCGGCCTGGTCTGAATAGGTTTTAGGGGTTAGTTTTTAATTGTATTGCTAGGGGTTTTAAATTGGGGCGGCCGTTTAATTTAATTTATTTTTAATTATTTTAACTTTTATATTGTATGGTATTTTAATTCTCGGCTGTTCACCGACCTGAGTCCCTTCGGGGAGAAGGGCGGGATATAAATTTAATAAATAAATAAATAAATAAATAAATGATAGCAGTCTTCCAATATTTGAGGAGCTGCCACAAAGAAGAGGGGGTCAAGCTATTCTCCAGAGCACCTGAACGCAGGACAAAGAAACAACGGGTGGAAACTAATCAAGGAGAGAAGCAACCTAGAACTAAGGAGAAACCTCCTCACAGGGAGGACTATTAACCCATGGAACTGCTTGCCACCAGAAGTTGTGGGTGCTCCCAACACTGGAGAGAAGAGACTGGACAACCACTTGTCTGAAATGGTACAGGGCTTCCTGCCTGAGCAGGAGGTTTGGTCTAGAAGACCTGCAAGATCCCTTCCAACTCTGTTATTCAAGAAATCCAAAGCAGCCGCTTCTCCGGTGCTTGAAACTTTGTCAGAACTTTGTCAGATTTGAACCATTCCAGGTCCAGGCCTGATCAAAGAAAGGAGGAGAAATGCCTTATCGCAGATGCCTGACTCATAGGCCCCACCAGGAGAATGGGATCAGGATAAGGGGAAAACATGAGAAAAACTTCATATTATAAAGAGGCGAGGCAACAACGATTCTGTTCCCACCACGCCAAATTCAAGGGAAACATGGTTTTGAGATGCGACTCTGGGAGGCTCCGGTTTCAAACAGAAGCCAGCGTGTGTCTTTGGGCAAAAGTTGGCATCTGAACAATTTCAGGATACGACATCTCAACGAAAAGGAGTTGCAGAGAAAGAGAAGGAAGGTCAGGGCAAGATAAGAGTAGAGAGAAAAGATTAGATACCAGAGCGGGCAATCTGCCCTTCGCCCTGCCTGAAATCAAGCTTTGGCAGAGTTGAGAATCTATCCGGATCCCTCCCTAGCAAGGAGATGTCCGGCCTCCATGTTTGGGAAGCTCAGAGACTTTCTCGAGAAGGTCCCTCAAGGGCTGCGGAAGTCCGAACCGTTGGAACAGGGGTGAAATCCACTTACTTTCGCTACCGGTTTGCAAATGTGAGCACGCATACCTCTTCCACATATGCGCAAGCCTTCTGCACATGTGCAAGGGTAAAAAAACGGGACATGATGACGTTCCCGGCGGTATCGGTTCGCCCGAACCGGATAGAACCAGCTGAATTTCACCACTGCGTTGGAAGATATGTTTGAAATGGAGGCAGTGGCCTCGGTATAAATTGTAGAAACTAGGCAGTGGAAGAGGGTAGAGGTAGGAGGAATACCTAGATTGGGCATCCAAGAAATAGACGGAGATGGAGATTTAAGAGAGGAATTTGGGAGGCAAGTCAAAAAAAAGAAAAAAAGAAGCATAGCAATTAAAGTATTGAAGCGGGCAAGAGACGATGGAGAGATGATTTTCTTGTTTATTGTTCTGATTCGCTTTTCCTTTTTCCTTTCTTAAAGCATAGCAATTAAAGTATGAAGCGGGCAAGAGATGATTGATGGATGATTCCTCTGTTTTGTTGTTATTCTGAGTTGCTTTTCCCTCTCTCTCCTCTCTCTCTCTCTCTCTCTCTCTCTTCTTTTTTTTCCCCCCCTTAGGCAGGTGACATGATTAGAAGTTTGACAGGAAAGAAAGAAAAAGTTTCTTAATAAAGGGGGACATGATTAAAAACTAGAATAAGGGATAGAAATAAGGAGGATATTAATGTATACATTTTTATTTTATAAAATGAAAGTAATAATGAGAAAATGTGGAATAATTGAATAATGATAGACTGCAACCTAATATAGATGTGTATTGTTATTAGAAATACCTTATTTCCCTGAAAATAAGACCCAACTGGAAAATAAGTCCTAGCATGATTTTTCAGGATACTCATAATATAAGCCCTACCCCCAAAATAAGCCCCAGTTAAGATTGTCAGCCAGATGGCTGCATTTAGTACCGTATTTCCCCCAAAATAAGACCTAACCAGAAAATAAGCCCTAATGCATCTTTTGGAGCAAAAATTAATATAAGACCGGGTCTTATTTTCGGGGAAACATGGTACATAAATTGATTGAATGTAATAATTATGTTTAATCTGATCAGTTTCATTTGTGTTGGAATGTATGGCGTCCAGGTGCCATACTGTTCACACACTGATTTGACATTTTTATAAAAAATAAAAAACGTAAAAAAAAAAAAAGTCCAAACCGTCACTAGAGGAGAGCAGGACATCTCCCTCTCCCATTGACCTAAACTCACCCACCCTCCACGTCGCCAACACACACCCCCGTTGGACACTCACAGATGCACATGGCAGCCAGGAGACGTCCGGCTAGGTACGGCGCCTCACAGGACGGGAAGAACGGCTGGACCAAGTAGTTGGCGAAAGTGATGGCGATGATGGCTTGGCTGGTGGGCTCGATGATGAGAAGGGAGGTCCATAGACGGATGAAGGCTGGCAGCTGGCCGAAGGCCTCCAAGATGTAGGCGTAGCTGGCCCCCGATTTTTTGATGGTGGTACCCAGCTCGGCGTAGCAGAGGGCCCCGAAGACGGAGAAGAGACCCCCCACGGCCCAGATGACAAGGGATAATCCGTAAGACGCGCTGTAGGCCAAGACCCCCTTGGGCGAGACGAAGATGCCCGAGCCGATCATATTGCCCACAATCAAACAAACGCCGTTGAGCAACGAGATCTCCTTCTTCAGCTGCATGGCCTCTTCGGAGGACGAGCCAGAAGATGGCAATTTGCCATTAGATGCCGTCTTGGCAAGGGGATCCTCTTGAGTGCCCGCCACCACATACTGGCCAGACCTGGTCATGGCTGGTCAAAGGAGAGAAGAGCTCAGTTACTGCCATGGCTTCCCTGCATCCCAAAAAGTGTGTGTGTTTGGAAAAGTGAGTCAGACAATACAGTAGCGGCCAAAATTGTGGAAACCTTTGGGGAAAAGTGTATTTTCTAAAACTAGCTAATAACACCACTTTTTGGGGGAGTAGTACCATAATGGCTTAGGACCGGGGTACTTACGAGACCGCCTTCTGCCACCAATAGCCTCTCACCGCCCAGTACGCTCCCATAGAGAGAGGTTTCTCAGGGTGCCGTCAGCCAAACAATGTCGACTGGCGGCCCCCAGGGGGAGAGCCTTTTCTGTGAGGGCACCCACCATCTGGAACGAGCTCCCCCCAGAGATACAGAAGATTCCGGACCTGCGCACTTTCCGCCGTGCCCTCAAAACATTCCTGTTTCAGCAGGCCAGCCTGGCCTAACTTTCCCTTTATATTGCTTTTTTTGATTTTATTTTAAACTGGGATGTATTAAATGTATTTTTATCGTTCGCTGTTCACCGCCCTGAGTCCCTTAGGAATAGGGCGGTATATAAATCTAATAAATAAATAAATAAATAAATAAATAAATAAATAAATAAATAATATTATACATATGGAAAGATAATTTAATCAAGAATGTAACGCAGTAACGTTTATGAAGGATTGGCTATTAGAATAGCTGTTACAGTCTAAAGAAGAAAAGTGAAACACATAGGGAAAAAAACGAGATATATAAAAATAATCACCATAGGAAAAAAAATGAGGTATACAAAAATGATCCCCATGTCAGTTAATCCTTAGTTGGATAACCTTTAGTGTGAATTACGGCCTCACAACATCTTCCCATGGAATGAACCAAGTCTTTTAGTTCTGCAGCTGTTCTCATGTGAAAACCAAGATGGAATGATGGCTTCTATTAACTGGGTTTTTATTGCTGGGTCGCTTCTGACTAACAAGTTTCTTGAGTCAGCTCCATCGATTTTCAATTGGGTTAAGGTCTGGGCTATTCCCAAGCCATTCCAGCAATGGACTAGGATTATCTTGAAACTCTCTCTCTCTCAAAAAAAAAAAAAAAAAAAGTGGTGTGATTAGCCATCAAACCTCAAAAATACACTTTTCCCAAAAGGTTTCCACAAGTTTATCTCACCCTGCAAACCTGCTGCAGAGCTGTTTAGTAATCTGCGGGGAAGCAGGAGTGCCCTAGGAAGAGAAATGAACCATCAAGTGGGTATTTCCATGGTTTGAGAAGAAGAGTACAGAATCACATGAGTTGGAAGCAGTGGTGGCAGTCAAATAATTGAACAACCCGTTGTCTGCCCTAATGATTTCTTCCAACAGCCAGTTCACCAAACTGCTCAGAAAGTTAACAACCAGTTCGGTGTGAACTGGCTGAATCCCACCACTGGGTTGGAAGGGACCTCCGAGGTCTTCCAGCCCAACCCCCTGCTCAAGCAGGAGACCCGAGACCATTTCAGACAAGTGGTCAGTCCGCTGTCTTTCTTAAAAATCCCCAGTGATGAAGCCCCAAGTCGGACCAGAAGGAAGACAACTCTAGCGAATGGAGCACAAGCGATGGCAAGAAAGGCAACATTTGGGTTTCTGATTGAATGGGGCCAGAGGTCCTAGCGATGGCTGGAAGCCAGGAGTCGAACCCCTTCCATCAGGGCAGAGAAAGGGACAAGGATGAAGAAGGAGAAGCCGTCTAAAGAGATGAACTGAGTAGGACTCACCAGTTCTGGGCTTGGCTTTCCCCCTGTTGAACTGCCCGCCTGTCCTCACACCAGCTTAAGGCTAAAGAATCAGAAGCTGTCAGGACAGCACTTTTAACTTGAGGAACTAGGCAGGGTGGCTGGGGGGAGGAGTAAGGAAGGGGGGGTGAGCCATCGAGTCCAAGGTCCGTCTGGTGCCAGGTGGGGGCAGGGGGGAGCCTACCTCATCCTTTGGATGATAAAAGGCTGCCAGCTCCTGCACATTTTCTCACAGCCGTGCCCAAGAAGAGTAGCGGCGGCTTCCTGAAGGACAGCGTTGTGCGTTTTCCACCCTCCCAATTCTTATTTCCTGAGTCTGCTTTCTCCATCCACGCTCGTGTATATATATATATATATATACATGAGGCGTCCGGGTTGCCCCCAGCTCGAGAGGAAAGGGGGATTTTTCTGCAAATCCTAAAATTTGGGCTCCCTATGGGCTTAATCTTATTAGGGTCCACTTAAGACCACTTAAGCTGTCCTGATTTTATGGTTGGTTTTAAAATTTGATATTGATTTTAATTGAAATGTTTTAAATTATGGGCCAAATTTTATTTAATTATTTTAAATCTATTTTAACTTTTGTGTATGAATGTTTTATATTTGGCTGTTCACCGCCCTGATTCCGGAAGGAGAAGGGCGGTATAGAAATCTGAAAAATAAAATAAATAAATAAATAAGAGCAGCTAGGTACTAGGTAACTAGTGCTAGCTAAGTAAGTAGGGACGTGGTGGCTCAGTAGTTAAGACACTGAGCTTGTCGAAGGAAAGGTCGGCAGTTCAGCGGTTCGAATCCCTAGTGCCAGCTCACCTCGTTACCTGTCCCAGCTTCTGCCCACCTAGCAGTTCGAAAGCACGTCAAAAAAAAATAAAAATGCAAGTAGAAAAAAAACAAAGACAATATCTGCACTTATGGGTGACTAGGAGCCTCTATAGGGACGAGGTGGGTCAGTGGCTAAGACGCTGAGCTTGTCGATCAAAAAGTCGGCAGTTCAGCGGTTCGAATCCCTCGTGCCGCGTAACGGGGTGAGCTCCTGTGACTTGTCCCAACTTCTGCCAACCTAGCAGTTCGAAAACATGCGGTTCCAGAACTGCAGGTTGCTGACCCAGGGATGGGTTCTACATTTTTTTACTACCGCTTCTGTGGGCGTGGCTTATTTTGTGGGTGTGGCTTGGAGGTCATGTGACTAGGTGGGCATGGCTAGCTGGTCAGAGTCATTTCTGGAAGGTCCTCGCACTTACGACCAGTCCTCGCATTTACGACCCGACTCATTTGTTTGCTTTTAACACTGATCAGCTGTAGGACGGCCCTTTGAAGCCCCGCAGCAAGAGTTTAAACAGGTTTTTTTCCCCTCTAGTCATCAGCTGGGACTCAGGAGGCAGCAATAGATTGGGGGTGGGACCAAATAAAAGATAAGAAAAACGTGGGTGGGTGGGTGGGTGGGAGGGCGGGGGGGGAATGAACTGGTTCGGTGACGTCATATCGTCACCGCTACCAGCTCGGCTGAACCGGACCGAACGGGGAGGAACCCACCACTGATTCTCCTGCTTGAGCAGAGGGCTGGACTGGAAGACCTCCAAGGTCCCTTCGAGCTCTATTCTGATTGATCACTTAAAAAGTGCAAGAAGGACCAGGGGGGACATGATAGCAGCAGTCCAGTATTTGAGGGGCTGCCACAAAGAAGAGGGGGGGGTGTCACATTATTCTCCAAAGCACCAAGAGGAGCCTGGATAGCTCAACAGACTAAGCACTGTAATTTAAGACCAGCTGTCTGCAATTAAAGTAAGATCGAATCTCACCAGGCTCAGCCTTCCATCCTTTCTAAGGTAGGTAAATTGAGGAGCCAGTTTGTGGGGGCAATAAGCTGACTTTGTATAAAAAAATATACAAAAGTATGAAGGCTATTGCTTAACGCACTGAGTCTCCGGAGAAGGGCGGCATATAAATCAAATTTAAAAAAAAGAGAGAGAGAGAGAGAGAGAGAGAGAGAGAGAGGGCAGAACAAGAAACAACGATTGGAAATTAATCGAAGAGAGAAGCATCCTGGGACTAAGGAGAAACTTCCTAACAGTGAGGACAATTAAACAGTGGAACAGCTTTTCCTCCAGAAATCGTGGGCACTCCATCACTGGAGGTTTTTTTAAGAAGAGACTGGACAATTACTTGTCTGAGATGGTATAGGTCAGCGATGGTTAACCATTTTGCTGTCGTGTGTCAAAAGCGGGAAGAGTGCAGAGGGGGGTCGCACATGCGCTTGCCCACACCCATAATTCTATGTGCCTCACCCTCGCGCATGTGGGTGCAACCCTTCCACACTTCCCCCGCTTTTGGCACGCAATGGCACGGTGGGCCCGGTAGGCCCATTTTTCGCTCTCCCCAGGCTCCAGGGCCTTTCTAGGAGCCTGGGGAGGGTGAAAACAGCCTTCTCCACTCCCCCGGAGGCCCTTTGAAGGCCAAAAACAGCCCATTTCCCGACTTCCGGTGGGACCGGAAGGCCCGTTTTTCACTCTCCCCAGGCTCCAGAGCCTTTCTAGGAGCCTGGGGAGGGCGTAAACCACCTTCCCCACCCCACCGGAGGTCCTCCGGAGACCAGAAACGGCCCATTTCCCGACTTCCGGTGGGACCGGAAGATCCATTTTTCACCCTCCCCAGGCTCCAGAGGCTTTCTAGGAGCCTGGAGAGGGTGTAAACCGCCTTCCCCACCCACCCCCAGAGGCCCTCCGGAGGCTAGAAACAGCCTATTTCCCGACTTCCAGTGGGACCGGAAGGGCCAAAAATCAGCTGGCTGGCGCGCTTGCGCACTGGAGCTGAGCTAGGGCAACACTTGCATGCCCACCGATATGGCTCCACGTGCCACCTGTGGCACACGTGCCATAGGTTCGCCATCACGGGTATCGGGTTTCGCGGGTTGGACTAGAAGACCTCCAAGGTCCCTTCCAACTCTGTTATTAAGTTCATAAACTTCCAAGTTTAAAGGCTGGGCCCCCGACTGTGAAACGTAGGTTTCGATACCGAAAGAAGAAAATCTCCGCAGTTCAGGGTTGAACCGCGGGGTCCTTGACCCTCGCTGAGCACGGCGCTTTGCTTGCAGGCGTTTCATGCTCCTACTTAGGGGACACGTTTATCCACTGGGTTAGCGCTCGCGTGTAGTACGCTTAAGTAAACATGTTTTGAGCAGAAAATCCTTCTCATTTCCTCTTTGTGGCGGTGACGGCTCTCAGCACAAGTCAACCTTAAAAGAAGAAGAAGAAGGGGTGGGGGAGAGAGATAAATGTCAGACAAGGAGGAATCAAAAGCAGTTCCGAAACTTTTCTTGATTTTTCGCCGGCTAAACACAAATCATTGTGCCGCGTTGGCCAGCCGCTCACTCATAACACACCCTTCCTTTTCCATTATTTCGTTGTTTAATTTGAGAATATTTTTGTGCAATAAAGAATGCTGGAAAATTCCCACAACTTACGTACCCTTTTCGTAGATCCTTTCTGTTTCTTTTTTTTTTTTTTTAGTTTATTATTGATGAATCAAATTTACACACCACCCATCTCATTGCTTAAGTGACTCCGGATGGTTTACAAGTTTTAAAAAATAATGATAAAATTCACCTTAAAAACATGTACAAAAATAAATAAACTTAAAAAGACAGCGGAAGCCCCCTCAAGCCATCCCCAGGGTTCAATTTCACACGGTAGTGGACAGAGCCAGGTCTTAAATGTTCTTCTGGAAGCTGAAGGCCAACCTTACCACGGAGGGCAAGATATGCCAGAGAGAGAGAGAGAGAGAGGGAGAGAGGGAGGGGGAGAGGGAGAGGGAGAGAGGGAGGGGAGAGAGAGAGGGAGAGGGAGAGGGAGAGAGGGAGGGGAGAGAGAGAGAGAGAGGGAGGGAGGGGGAGAGGAGAGAGAGAGGGAGAGGGAGAGGGAGAGAGGGAGGGGGAGAGGGAGAGGGAGAGAGGGAGGGGAGAGAGAGAGGGAGAGGGAGAGGGAGAGAGGGAGGGGAGAGAGAGAGAGAGAGAGGGAGGGGAGAGGGAGAGGGAGAGAGGGAGGGGAGAGAGAGAGAGAGAGAGAGGGAGGGGGAGAGGAGAGAGAGAGGGAGAGGGAGAGGGAGAGAGAGAGATGAAAATGACTGGCTGAAAGTGATCTACAGCCAGTCACTTTCTCTCAGCTGTAGGAAGGAGGTTTTACTTTGGAAAAAACTTGCCAATAAAATTATAGCAACTTCTCCAGGCAGTCTGACCTTGGTGGTCAGAATGGAGAAAATACGTCACATATATTTATGTATACATGCCACCTATCTCTCTTTGTCTCTCTCTCTCTCTCTGTCTGCCTGTGCCACATATATTTGTACAATATATAAGCCATAGTTATATATATATATGCCCCATATGTAGTTATGTATATGCCACATATTATAATTATACATATGCCACAAAGTTTAATATATACAAAGTTTTATATAGATTTATACATATACCATAAAGTTATATACATGCCACGTGTACTTATGTATATGCCACAAAGTTGTTTGTGCCACATATGTATACTATATGTGTGTATATGTATAGTGTATATTTACACACTATATATACATACACTATATATATACATACAATACATATACATATGTGTGTATACACATATACACACAGACTATACACACACACTGTACACAAACTATATATATCCATACACAATATATATATACTATATATACATGTATACCAAGGGTGGGTTGCTATCGATTCACCCCAGTTAGGATGAATCAGTACCAATGGCGGCAGGAGGCTCGGCCCACCTGCCCAGATGTCGTCAAAGATGCTCTGCGCATGCTCAGAAGGGCTGCTCCCAATAGCGCTGGTATTTGAATTCCACCACTGATATATACATGTATATGTATTGTGTATATGTGTGTATATAAATGTGTGTGTGTGTGTGTGTGTGTGTGTATGTGTGTAAAGAAAGAAGCAGACATTCTGCGAGCTCTGGAACTTAAAATTTATATACATATAGATATATAGATATATAGATGATATAGAGATAGAGATAGAGATATATAGAGATATATATTATACCAAATTTATATTTCGCTGATAAAGAAATAACTGCCTAATATGCAGGCAGCCCAAGTTCAAATCCAAGTAAGGGTATGGCTAGCTGATGAGAGCTAAATAGGTTGAAATAGATCTATACAAGTCTCCCTTTATTTCTTTATCAGTGAAATATAAATTCGGTATAAAATGGTTTGTCGTGAATGTAACTGCTTGAGGGCTCCTGGATTGGAGCTGAAAGGCGAAATGATGCCATATGCTCCCTCCCACAAGTTGGGGTTGACCAGGTGCCTCGATAGAAAAACACTTTATATATATATACATACATACATACATACATATATATATATATATATGTAATATATGTAATATACATATATATATATTACAAACTGTTTTAAAAATATGAATTCCAGGTATATTAGTAAAAAAAGAAGCAGACATACTGTGAACTCCAGAATTTAACATTTTAAAATTTTAAAAGAATTAAAATAAAATTTTAATTCTTTTAAAATTTTAAAATCTTAAATTCCGAAATTTGCAGTATGTCTGCTTCTTTTTTTACATATACACACACAAAATATACACATAACTATACATATATATATATATATATATATATATATATATATATATATATATATATACATACATACATACAATACACACACACTATAAACATACTATATATAAAAACAACTATATATGTATACTATATATATATACATATATACTATATAAAAATGTATCATTTTATATTGTGCTTTTATATTATCATCAGCCAGTCACTTGACAGTGAGATGGGCAATATATGAATTTAATAAATAAAATATAGTACACAGACACAGACACAGACACAGACACACACACACACACACACACACACACACACACACACACTGAGGGGGGAAAACCCGCTTTTTTCTTGAAATAAAGGAAGAAGAAAGTGAAGCAGATGAGGCAGCTCCCCCATCTGTCTGGGCAAAGGGTCCACCTCGCATCCCATCATTCCCAGCGGGCGCCGCCTAGGCCCGATGGGGGGTGAGGGGGGAGGAATGGAGAGCGCCAGGTTGGGGAAGGCGGATGAAGAGAAAGGCGGTCATTTATTCCTCGGTCACTTGCATCAATCTGGGCCTCCCTCCGCCATCGGAAGAGGCGGAACTGTTTCCATCGTCGCCAAGGGCAACGGCTTCCTTGGCAACCAGCATCCAAGATGGCGCCGGAGCCCTTAAGCGACCGTTTGGAAAATGGCCGAGGCGCCCTTTCCGCCCCTAGCAAACATGGCCGCCAAGGACGCCCTGAAACGTCACGAATGCGGCATTTGAACCTAAGAGGGGCCTTTCTCAAAAGTGCGATATTTTCCTTTAAAGAAAACAAGACGGCGATTTCATGATTATTATTGTTTATGCGACAGGATAGGCGAAGGAGATTGCCTCATCCAAGATGGAAGCGGATCTCCGTTTCCGTTTGCAAAATGGAGTCCGGTTTAGCTTCCGGGTCACGCCCATCCAAGGCCGAAAATGGCGGCTCGCACAAGACGAAGGGACTCTTTTAATTAGCCGGTTGTTCAATATAACCCGCGTGGTTTTCCAAAAATGCCCGCCCCGGCGGTGATCTCCCCTGGAGAGTAGCTCCAGAGGACGCCACGACGCTTCATCCCCCCTTATCCACTGTTTTTGCCCTTTCCCTAAGAGACTTTCTACAAACTCTGCAGCCATCCGTACAAAAATGGCGGCCCCCGGTGACCGGATGAAGCGGGTACTTCCGTTTGGACGTTCCAAGATGGCGGCCCCCAGGGCTTTTTTTTTTTTTTTTTTTTTTTTTGATCCGTGAACGAGCGTCGCCGCACAACTCGGTTCTTCTGAATGGCGCTTCCCGTGACCCCGAGGCTGGGTATGGATGCCCCCCCCACCGCCCCACGCTTGAACACGTGCCCGAGAGAATGAATGGCTTATTAATATCTGCTTTTCCTGGGGGTCGAGTCGGAAGGAATCTTAGGAGGTCATCTAGTCCAACCCCCCTTCCTCACGCAGGAGAGCTAGGGATTCGAACCGCCTAACTGCCGACCTTTCTGATCGACAAAGCTCAGCGTCTTAGCCACTGAGCCATTCTCCCTTCCGAACTCCACGCGCGATTGAAGGACGCCCTTTATAGGAAAGGCTGAATTCCTCATTCAAATTCCTAGTTCAAGAAAGGTCCAAACTGCTCTATAAATTCCCATGATGGCCATATTTGAGCAGCACGTGCGGTGGAGTGGGTGGGCTTGGCTAATGAAGACATTGATATGCTGCAGCCCCTTTTTGTGAAGCTGTATTTCTTAACCTTGGCAACTTTTAAAATGGATGGTGGACTTCAAATCCCAGAATCCCCCCTTAATCCCAGGAGAGGAATAATCCCCCAGCCAGCAAATTTGACAATTTTAAGATGGGTGGACTTCCACTCCCAGAATTCCCCTTAATCCCAGGAGAATGATAATCCCCCCAGCCAGCAAATTGACAATTTTAAAATGGGTGGACTTCCACTCCCAGAATTCCCCCTTAATCCCAGGAGAATGATAATCCCCCCAACCAGCAAATTGACAATTTTAAAATGGGTGGACTTTAAATCCCAGAATCCCCCTTAATCCCAGGAGAATAATAATTCCCCAGCCAGAAAATTGACAATTTTAAGATGGGGGACTTCAACTCCCAGAGTTCCCCTTAATCCCAGGAGAACAATAATTCCCCAGCCAGCAAACTGACAATTTTAAATGGGTGGACTTCCACTCCCAGAATTCCCCTTAATCCCAGGAGAACAATAATTCCCCAGCCAGCAAATTGACAATTTTAAGATGGGGGACTTCAAATTCCAGAATCCCCCTTAATCCCAGGAGAATAATAATTCCCCAGACAGAAAATTGACAATTTTAAAATGGGTGGACTTCAAATCCCAGAATCCCCCTTAATCCCAGGAGAATGACAATTCCCACAGACAGCAAATTGACAATTTTAACATGGGTGGACTTCAGCTCCCAGAATTCTCCAGCCAGCAAATTGCCAGCTTTAAAGGGTGGACTTCAACTCCCAGAATCCCCCTTAATCCCAGGAGAACAATAATTCCCCAGCCAGCAAATTGACAATTTTAAGATGGGGGACTTCAACTCCCAGAGTTCCCCTTAATCCCAGGAGAACAATAATTCCCCAGCCAGCAAACTGACAATTTTAAATGGGTGGACTTCCACTCCCAGAATTCCCCTTAATCCCAGGAGAATGATCATTCCCCAGCCAGCAAATTGACAATTTTAAAATGGGTGGACTTCAAATCCCAGAATCCCCCTTAATCCCAGGAGAATGACAATTCCCACAGACAGCAAATTGACAATTTTAACATGGGTGGACTTCAGCTCCCAGAATTCTCCAGCCAGCAAATTGCCAGCTTTAAAGGGTGGACTTCAACTCCCAGAATCCCCCTTAATCCCAGGAGAACAATAATTCCCCAGCCAGCAAATTGCCCACTTTAAGAGGGGTAGACTTCCTATTCCCAGAATTCCCCAGCCAACAAATTGCCATCTTTAAGGGATAGACTTCAAGTCCCAGAATTCCCCAGCCAACAAATTTCCATCTTTAAGGGATAGACTTCAAGTCCCAGAATTCACCTTAATCCCAGGAGAACAGTTATTCCCCAGCCAGCAAACTGACAATTTTAAGACAGGTGGACTTCAACTCCCAGAATTCTCCAGCCAGCAATTTGCTAGCTTTAAGATGGGTGGACTTTGACTCCCAGAATTCCCCAGCCAGCAAATTGCCAATTTTAAGATGGGTGGACTTCAACTCTCAGAATTCTCCAGCCAGCAAATTGACAATTTTAAGACGAGTGGACTTCAAATCCCAGAATCCCCCTTAACCCCAGGAGAATGATAATTCCCCCAGCCAACAAATTGACAATTTTAAGATGGGTGGACTTCAACTCCCAGAATTCTCCAGCCAGCAAATTGACAGCTTTAAAGGGTGGACTTCAACTCCCAGAATCCCCCTTAATCCCAGGAGAACAATACTTCCCCAGCCAGCAAATTACCCACTTTAAGAGGGATAGACTTCAATTCCCAGAATTCCCCAGCCAACAAATTGCCATCTTTAAGGGATAGACTTCAAGTCCCAAAATTCGCCTTAATCCCAGGAGAACAGTTATTCCCCAGCCAGCAAATTTTATTGCTATTGTTATTCACTCAACATGGAGACCATCTCAGCTAATACTTTTACTAACCACCAGGTGGCAGTGCAGGACTAGTTTCATTCTGTTTGAAACTTCTCAAATATATGTAGCCACAATACTGTAGCTACCTACACCTGATGAGGTCCAAACCGAATAAACGTAGTTGCGTATTGCCTCCTTAAAGTCAATATAGATTAAAAAAAAAAAAAACCACCCAGGGTATACACTGTCTAAAAATCAAGAAATGCCCTTCCCCAAGAGAGGTGAAAGATACTTAGAACCTTGTTAAATGAAACTTACCATATTTTTTGGACTATAAGACTACATTTAGAAAAGGAAAATAAACAAAAACTTTTGGGCCTTCGCGAGCCCTATTTTTGGGCCTTATTTTGGCTCTTTTCCAGCCTTTTTTCCAGCCCATTTTTTTGGTCTGTTTTCAAGGCTTTTTCTGGCCTGTTTTAGGGCTTTTTTCAGCCCATTTTCAGGGCTTTTTTCAGTCCGTTTTCGTGGCTATTTTCAAGGCTTTTTGTTTGTTTGTTTTGAGGCTTTTTTTTGGCCTGTTTTCAGCCCATATTCAGGGCTTTTTTCAGCCTGTTTCCAAGGCTTTTTTCAGCCCATTTTTGAGGCTTGTTTGGCCTGTTTTCAAGGCTTTTTCTGGGCTGTTTTAGGGCTTTTTTCAGCCCGTATTTGTGGCTTTTTTCAGCCTATTTTCAAGGCTTTTTGTTTGTTTGTTTTGAGGCTTTTTTGGCCTGTTTTCAGCCCATATTCAGGGCTTTTTTCAGCCTGTTTCCAAGGCTTTTTTCAGCCCATTTTTGAGGCTTGTTTGGCCTGTTTTCAAGGCTTTTTCTGGGCTGTTTTAGGGCTTTTTTCAGCCCGTATTTGTGGCTTTTTTCAGCCTATTTTCAAGGCTTTTTGTTTGTTTGTTTTGAGGCTTTTTTTGGCCTGTTTTCAGCCCATATTCAGGGCTTTTTTCAGCCTGTTTCCAAGGCTTTTTTCAGCCCATTTTTGAGGCTTGTTTGGCCTGTTTTCAAGACTTTTTCTGGGCTGTTTTAGGGCTTTTTTCAGCCCATTTTTGAGGCTTGTTTGGCCTGTTTTCAAGGCTTTTTCTGGCCTGTTTTAGGGCTTTTTTCAGCCCATTTTCAGGGCTTTTTTCAGTCCGTTTTCATGGCTTTTTTACAGCCTATTTTCAAGGCTTTTTTGTTTGTTTGTTTGTTTTGAGGCTTTTTTTTGGCCTGTTTTCAGCCCGTATTCAGGGCTTTTTTCAGCCTATTTCCAAGGCTTTTTTCAGCCCGTTTTTGAGGCTCGTTTGGCCTGTTTTCAAGGCTTTTTCTGGCCTGTTTTTGGCCTGTTTCAGGGCTTTTTTTCAGCCCGTTTTCATGGCTTTTTTCAGCCTGTTTCCGAGGCTTTTTTCAGTTTGTTTTTGAGGCTTTTTTCGGCCTTTTAAAGACCTTTTTTGGCCCTTTTTCGAGGCTTCTTTTGGCCTGTTTTTGAGGCTTTTTTGGACCGTTTTTTCCAAAAGCCATCTGTCTTGTCTGTCTATATCAAGCATCTATCTTATCTATCTATCTTTTTCAAGAGGCAACTGGACTTTCTGGAACAACCATGGGCCAACCAGGCCCTGGATGACTGAGAATCTCCACAGACATCTATCTATCGTATCTACTCTCTTACCCCTCCCCTCTCTCTCGCTATCTATCTTTCATATTTCTTAACAGCTCATCCCCCTCAGGGATGGGATCTGGGCGGTGTCTAGTATAATCAATAACATTATCATTAGAATCAGAATAATTTTTTAAGATTTAATCATTCAGACTGTGCCTCTGGAAAAGCATATGAAAAGGCAGGAAGGCTTTCTATATCCTTTTTAAAGTTCCCCTCAGCTAATAGTTTTCTTCTAAGTCTGACCATGACAACGTGTAAATCTTTGGCTGCTCAAAGGAACACGGATCAAAAAATAGGCAATACATATACCGTATTTTTTAGTCTATAAGACGCTCCAGACCATAAGACGCACATTAGTTTTAGAGGAGGAAAACTGGGGGGGGGGGGGGGGGGGGGGGAAATATCTGCCTCTGCCTCCCAGCGTCCATCCGGTATTCATCTGGCTAGCATCCTTGCAGCAAACAGCCTGGTCAGCTTCAGCACGTTGTCGCAGCCCCAGCATGTGGCTCGTCGGGGCTCCGCTCCGTTACACCCGCCACCGTTCAGCTGAGCGACAGCTGGATCCCAACCTCCCGTAGCCCTGCCGATCAGTGGGCTGGCCGACCGGAAACGCTGCCATTGCTGCCTCCTCCATGTCTGCTGCCTCCACCGGGGACACCGGAGCCTTTACTGCCAAGCAGCTGATTGGGCGGTTGGATCGGCCTCCCGGAATACCGCTGATCAGCTGTTCTAGGTGGCAGAGATTGCCACTGCCGATCCCCACCGCATAGAACAGCTGATGGGCGGTATTCTGGGAGACCGATCCAACCGCCCAATCAGCTGCTCAGCAGTGAAGGCTCCAGCGTTCCGCAGCAGTGACAGGCGGTGGCAGCAAATGCCGCTGCTACACCAACCCCCCTCCCACTGCAATATTCGCGCCATAAGACACACAGTTCCACCCACTTTTGGGGGGGGAGTGTGTCTTATAGACAAAAAAAAATAAGGTAATTGTTAAATGGTTTAAAGAGGTTGCTAGGCCAACCACACGACACTTCTGGTTCAGCCATGCATTTATTTATTTTTGTCTGGCTTCTCGCCCTGTAGGAGCCCAGCTTGTGATATTGGCTCGGAGTTTCCATTGCAGTAGCTTGAAGTATGCCGGAAGTGAATGGAGAATGAAGTGAGTACCTAATCTAATCTAGCTATCATCTATCTACCATTTACCTAGCTATCACCTGTCTCTCTGTCTGTATCTATCATCTTTCTATCATCTATCATCGACTGTATACCTATTGTCTGTCTGTCTATCTATCTGTCTATCATCTACTATTTATCTATCACCATGATGGCGACCCCATGGCATGCGTGCAAGAGGTGCCACTCAGAGCCCTATCTGTGGGCACGCATGCTATCGCCCCAGCCCAGCTCCATTGCGTTTGTCCCACAGGAGGGAGAGTGGGAGGGAGGGGGGGGAAAGAGAGAAAGAGGGGGGAAAAGGGAGGGAGGGGAAGAGAGAGATGAAAAGAGGGAGGGATAGAGAGGGAGGGAGGGAAAGAGAGAAAGAGGGGGAAAGAGGGAGAGGGGAAGAGAGGGAGGAAAAGAGAAAGGGAGAGAGGGAAAGAAAGGGGGAAAGAGAGAGAGGGAAAGAGAGAGGGCGGGAAAGAAAAAGAGAGGGGGAAAGGGAGGGGAAGAGAGGGATGAAAAGAGAGAGAAAGAGGGAGGGAGGGAAAGAGAGAGGGGGAAAGGGAGGGAGGAAAATAGAGAGAGAAAGAGGGAGGGAAAGGGGGGGATAAAGAGAGGGAAAGAGGGAGGGAGAGAAAGAGAGGGGGAAAGAGGGAGGGAGAGGAAGAGAGGAAGGAAAGGAGGGAGGGGAAGAGAGAGGGAGGGAGGGAAAGAGAAAGGGGGAAAGAGAGAAAGGGAAAGAGGGAGGAAAAGAGAGGAGGAGGAAGGGAAAGAGAGGGGGAAAGAGAGAGGGAAAGAGGGAAAGAGAAAAAGAGGGAAAGGGAGGGAGGGGAACACCTCAGTTTTTTTTTAAACTGGCTGTACACCGCCCTGAGTCCTTCGGGAGAAGGGCGGTATAGAAATAAAATTATTATTATTATTATTATTATTATTATTATTATTATTATTATTATTATTAAGAGAGAGGGAGGAAAAGAGAGAAAGAGGGAGGGAAAGAGAAAGAGGGGGAAAGAGAGGGAGGGAGGGAAAGAGAAAAGGAGGGGGAAAGAGAGAGAGAGAAAGAGGAAGGGAGGGAAAAAGAAAGAGAGGGGGAAAGATGGAGGGAGGGGAAGAGAGAGGGAGGAAAAGAGAGGGTGGGGAAGAGAAAGAGTGGGAAAGAGAGAGAGGGGAAGAGAGGGAGGGGAAGAGCTCGTGTGGGCTCCATTTTCACTGGCAGAGGACTGCAGGAGGCCATTGCAGCTGAAAACAGGGCCCGGGGGGGGGCATCCCCAAGATCCGTTTTTGCTGGTAGAGGGCTCCAGGAGGCCGTCGCGGCCGAAAAGGAAGCCTGGGCGGGCTGCGCACTGCCTCCCCGAGCTCCATTTTTGCTGGCAGAGGGCTGCAGGAGGCCATAGCGGTCGAAAACGTGAGCCTCAGTGAGTGACGTCGAGCTGGCCACGCCTACTCTGGCCGCACACACACACGGGCCCTGAGATCAAACACAGTCCTGATGTGACCCTCAATGAAATCGAGCTGGACACCCCTGATTTACACTTATCGGTAGCAGCAATCTCAAATCCCTTTTGATCTGTTGTCGATCTATTCAATTTCCGAGAGCTGCACCAACTCTTTTTTTTTTTTCCAGGCACGGCCTCCCTGCAAACCCATCGGATCACGGGCTGACTACCAATTTACCGGATTGGTCTTTTGCTGGTAAACAAATAAACTAACCAGGGCGGGGAGAAGATTATCTGTTGATGTTGATAGACTGCTTTTATGAGCGGTGCGGTGGCCTAGAGGCAGAGCTCGCACCTCATAATCAGGAGGCTGTGAGTTCGATCCTAGGTAGAGGGAGATAGTTCTCTTTCTGGGCACAATGAGAATATATCTGCTGAACAAAACTCTGCATTGGCAACAGGAAAGGCATCCGGCCAGTAAAGACTCAGCTCCATTCAGTTGCCCCAACTCCACCCCGTAAGGGGTTACGGGGCCATTAAAAGAAAAAAAATATATATAGACTGTTTTTATGCCAAAAGTCCCTCAAACCGATTTGAGGAAGGCCAAAGTAGAATCAAACTAAACTCCCCCTTTTTTTAAAAAAAACAACAACAATGTTTTAGGAAACAAGATTATCATCCTCAAAGGAGAATCGGGTGGCAGGCTAGATGATTGACAAGAGGCTTCTGCCCGATGGAGAATTCCAGCTGTGTTTATACGGTTGCCTAGCTCAATTTGAACCCGTCACTTTTGAAAGAACTATAGAGTGGTGCGGTGGCCTAGAGGTGGAGCTCTCGCCTCACAATCAGGAGGCTGTGAGTTTGATCCTAGGACAGTGATGGCTAACCTTTTTGCCATCGAGTGCCAAAAGTGGGGGGAGGAGCGTAGGGGGGTCACATGCACGTGTGCCCACACCCATAATTCTATGGGCCCCGCCCCCTGTGCATGTGCGTGCGACCTCCCCCATGCTCCCCACGCTTTTGGCACGCGATGGTACAGTGGGCCACCGGACTTCCGGTGGAACCGGAAGTCGAGAAACAAGCCGTTTCTGGCCTCCAGAGACGTGGGGAAGGCCATTTTCACCCTCTCCAGGCACCTAGAAAGGTTCTGGAGCCTGGGGAGAGTGAAAAACAGGCCTTCCGGTCCCATCGGAAGTCGGGAAACAGGCCATTTCTGGCCTCTGGAGGGCCTCCGGGGCGGGGGAGAAGGCCTAGAAAGCCTCTGGAGCCTGGGGAGAGGGAAAAAACAGGCCTTCCTCATCCACCCACCCCGGAGACCCTCCAGAGGCCAGAAACAGCGTGTTTCCCGACTTCTGGTGGGCCCAGAAGGCCTAAAAATCAGCTGGCTGGTGCATGCATGCGCACCGCAGCTCAGCTTGTGTGCCCACCAATATGGCTCCGCGTGCCACCTGTGGCACGCGTGCCATAGGTTCGCCATCACAGTCCTAGGTAGAGGCAGATTTTTCTCTCTATGGGCACATTGAGAATATATATCTGCTGAACAAAACTCCGCATTGGCAACAGGAAAGGCATCCGGCCAGTAAACACTCCGCTCCATTCGGTTGCCCAGACTCCACACCCGCAAGGGATTATGGGGTCATAAAAAAGAGATGATGATGACTTTCGAAATGGCTTGGCACCAGGGTACATCAGAACAGGTGTCCACAACCTGTGGGACGCAGCCCACCACCGGGATGCAGCCGATTCGCATTTAGTGACCGTTGGAAGTTAACAACGGCACTGGAAGAAAAAAAAAAGACTTAGGACCATTTTTCACACTTAATGACCGTTGCAGCATCTCCGCAATCAGGTAATCATAATTTGGATGCTTGGCGATTGAAGTCCTACAGGTAGTCCTCAACTTACGACAGTTCATTTAGTGACCGTTCGAAGGGATCCTGCAACTGTCGGAAGTACCTGCCAGTTGCCAAGCATCTGAATTTGATCACGTGGTTTTAAGTCGAGGAGTCCCTGGAACACGAAATATTTTTTACGTGGTTTTGGGTTTTTTTTACATTTCTGAGGTAAAATAGAGGTAAAACAGTTCATTTAGCGACTGTTCGAAGTTACAAAAAAAAGGGGCTTACTGCCGTTTTTCACACTTAGCAACCCTTGCAGAAATCCTTATGTGAGCAAAATTCAGACCCTTGGCAACTGACTGGTATTTATGACGGTCGCAGCGCCCCGGGGTCATGTGACTCTCCTTTCGCGACCACCTGACAAGCAAAGTCAATGGGAAAATCCAGATTCGCTTAACAGCGGTCTTACCAACTTAACGACTGCAGTGATTCACTTAACAACCGTGGCAAACAAGGTCATAAAACTCACTTAACCGAGGTTTCTGCTGAACCACATACATTTTGGGCTTCGTTGAGGTCGTAATTCGAGGACCACCTGTATTTACAACGGTTTTTAAGATGGAATGGAATGGAAATAGAAAGAACAGAATAGAAATAGAAATAGAATAGAGAATAAATGGAATGGAATGAAATGAAATATTAGAGTAGAGTAGAGTAGAATAGAATAGAATAGAGTAGAATTCAGAAGAGAATACCATAATATATAGAATAGAATAGAATAGAATAGAATACCATAAAATATAGAATAGAATAGAATAGAATAGAATAGAATAGAATAGAATAGAATAGAAAATAATAGAATAGAATAGAATAGAATATAGAATAGAATTCAGAATAGAATACCATAAAATATAGAATAGAATAGAATAGAGTAGAATTCAGAATAGAATACCATAAAATATAGAATAGAATAGAATAGAATAGAAAATAGAATAGAATAGAATTCAGAATAGAATACCATAAAATATAGAATAGAATAGAATAGAATAGAATATAGAATAGAATTCAGAATAGAATACCATAAAATATAGAATAGAATAGAGTAGAATTCAGAATAGAATACCATAAAATATAGAATAGAATAGAATAGAATAGAGTAGAATTCAGAATAGAATATCATAAAATAATAGAATAGAATAGAATAGAATAGAATATAGAATAGAACAGATGGAATAGAAGGAATAGAATGGAAAATAATAGAATAAATGGAATAGAATATATGGAATGGAATGGAAAATAATTAGAATAGAATATAGAATATGGAATGGATAGAGAACAGAACAGAACAATATAGAAATCTTTATTGGCCAAGTGTGATTGGACACACAAAGAATTTGTCTTTGGTGCATAAGCTCTCATTGTACATGAAAGCTATAAGTGATAAATCATGATCATACGCTGTTTCCCCCAAAATAAGACATCCCCTGATAATAAGCCCAATCGGGCTTTTGAGCGCATGGCAATAAGGCCAAGCGCTTATTTCAGGGTTCAAAAAACTATAAGACTGGGTCTTATTTTCAGGGAATCACAGTAGTCATAAAAATACATTCATCCTAAATCATAAGATACCACACTTTGTGATAGTCATAGGATACTAAATAAGCAATCAACGTAAATCTGAATAGAATAGAATAGAATAGAATAGAATAGAATAGAATAGAATAGAATAGAATAGAATAGAATAGAATAGAATAGAATGGAATATTTTTATTGGCCAAGTGTGATTGGACACACAAGGAATTTGTCTTGGTGCATATGCTCTCCCGTGTACATAAAAGAAAAGATATGTTATAAATAGAAACTAAATAAAACAATATAAATCGTAAAGATACAAGCAACAAAGTTATAGTCGTAAGTAGAAAAGGTGACAGGTAATAGGAAAGATGACAAGAATAATGGTAATGCAGTCTAACTAAATAGTTTGACAGTGTTGTGGGAATAAGTTGTTTAGCAGAGCGATGGCATGGCGCAAATTGCAATCAAATGACCACCAGGCACTCCTGTGTGTGTGTGTGTGTGTGTGTGTGTGTGTATATATATATATATATGGGCCATTTGGCAAATGGCCAAAATTCTATCATGGGACCGCGAAATGATGGGGAGTGGATGTCAGAACTCAAACACTTGGTTGTAAGTCCAGTTTTTGGGCTGCGGTGTAACTCTGGACAGTCGCTAACCAACCGGTCGTAAGTGGAGGACTTCCCTGTCCTTCGGGAATCGTTAGGGTCGTTAATTCTGCATTAAGCAAGCTTCACATCTGCCCTCCGAGAACGCCAACCTGTGTCTTCAATAACCATTGTGCCTTTCTTTCGTCTGTCTGTCATTCCCCACCCCACCCCCCCACTCCGCCCCGGCAGATGGCAGGCCCGCTCCTCCCATGGCAGGCCACCTCCGACGCCAGGAAAAAAACCGGGAGATGGTGGTAAGTACCCTTTCTAGCCACGTGGCAAAAAAATGGGGCGTAACTTACCGTATTTTTCGGACTATAAGACACACCGGAGTATAAGACGCACCAAGATTTCAAAGAGGTAAACAAAAAACATTTTGCCCTCCCTGGTCCCCAGGAGCACTCTGCAGGCCTCCCAAACCTTCTGCGTGCCCTGTTTTTACAAAAAATAGGGCCATTTTCACAAAAAAACGGGCCCGTTTTTGGCCTCCTAACCCTCCCCGTTTTTTCTTCACAAAAAAACGTTTTAAAGGTTAAAAGGGTTGTGTGTGAAGGACATCTCCCCGGACCCTTTTTAACGTTCCCTTCTCTGATTTTTGGTCCTTCAGAGGCGCATAGCCCAGCTGTCTTCGGAACTGGACCATGGGATGAAAAAGTGGGAAGCGAAAATGAAAAAGCAGGAAGAAGACCAAGAAGAGAAGCGACGCAAGAGACTTCGGCCTAAAGGAGCCTTACTCCAGCAGCTTCCGGAATAATTGCTCTTTACTCCCTCTGCAATCTCGAGCTTCAACAAAAAAAAAAATCAATAAATTAAGTATAATAAATCTATTGATGTATAAATCTACCTAGGAAGATCGGTTGCAACACTGGTGGGTTGCCCCCGGTTCGGACCAGTTCGCAAGAACCGGTAGTAAAACTGGCGGGAGGCCCCGCCTACCACCCCAGATGTCGTCATCGGCGATATGCGCAGAAGCAAGGCACGCACACAAGCGAAGGGAGTGCCCGTGTGCAATTCTGTTGTGAACCGGTAGTAAAGGTAAGTAGAACCCACCTCTGGGTTGCAGGTATTGGGTATGGCCAATCTAGAGAAGAGAAGGACTAGGGGGGGGGACATGATAGCAGTATTGTCAGAGTTTCTTGCAAAAATCAAATCCAGAAGCACACACAGATAACTGAATCCGCTGGATTCATTAACTTCTTTATATTCATAATAACAGATTTAGTATATTTACAATACCAACAGTTGATTCTTCAGCTCAGATCAGCAGACATGTTCATACACAGAATACAACAGAGAGTTTAACACACACTGGTTTCAGTTTCTCTTTCTCTGCACAGAATCAGAAGCTGCAGACTAAGACAAGCCCTGGCTCCAGCCTGTCTCAGCTCCCAACTGGCTGATTTAGTTGCTATGCCTATTCATTGGCTGACTTTGTTACCATGTCTTCCCACTCATGAATATTCTGACAAGTATTCCGGTATTTGAGGGGCTGCCACAAAGAAGGGGAGGGGTCCACTTATTTTCCAAAGGATCAGAAGGCAACACAAGGAGCAACGGGTGGAAACTCATCATGGAGAGAAGCAACCTACCGGTAGAATTAAGGAAAAACTTCCTGACAGTGAGGATTATTAACCAGTGGAATAGCTTGCCACCAGAAGTTGTAGGTGCTTCATCACTGGCGGTCTGAGGAGATTCTCAGTTATCCAGTTTTTTCTTCGTCCTGAAAAAAGTACCTTTGGGACAACCATGACCTGGATGACTGAGAATCTCTACAGACTTTTAGCTATACAATTTGGGATAAACACCTTTTGAACGGTGTGGGTGTAGGAATGGATTTCCAGAAAGAGAAAAATTGCAGACTACAGCAACCAGGAACACCATTCAGATGACCCTGAGGACACAGATAAACCACCAAGGGCTTTACCGACCAGGGGTGGGTTCTAACATTTTTTACTACCGGTTCTGTGGGCGTGGCTTATTTTGTGGGTGTGGTTTGATGGTCATGTGACAATTCTTTAGGATTTAGCAGAGGTACTGGTCTACCAGGCTTTTAACTGCTTGCAGAGCTGTACCAATCTACCCATTCGTTCTTGGACCGTCCCGGTCTACCCATTTGTTTTTCAAGCGTCCTGGTCTACCCGTTTGTTTTTGGAGCATCGCGGTCTACCCATTCGTTCTTGGACCGTCCCGGTCTACCCATTTGTTTTTCAAGCGTCCTGGTCTACCCGTTTGTTTTTGGAGCATCGCGGTCTACCCATTTGTTTTTGGAGCGTCCCAGTCTACCCATTTGTTTTTGGAAGTACCGGTCTACCACCACACTGTCTTTTAACACTGATCAGCCATAGGGCGGCCCTTTGAAGACCCACGGCAAGAGTTTAAACAGTTTTTTTTCCTTCTAGCCATCAGCTGGGACTCGGGAGGCAGCAAATAGATTGGGGGCGGGGCCAAATAAAAGGTAACAGTAACACGGGTGGGGCAGGAGGGCCCAGCTCCCAAACAAAGAGAACCAGTTCGGTGACGTCATATTGTCACCGCTACCGGTTCGGCCGAACCAGGAGGAACCCACCACTGTTACTGACCCTTTAAAAGGGTGCAAATGACCAGCTGTCTGCAAGGAATATAAATCCTTCCATTCCCCACCAATCCTGTCAGAGCTGAAGAAGTTTCTTGGATGAGAAGCAAAACGTCCTCAAAGAAAAAAACAAGAAAGTCCAATTACCTCCTGAAAAAATTCTCCAACACTGGAGGTTTTTAAGAAAAGATTGGACAACTATTTGTCTGGAATTGTATAGGACAGTGATAGCGAACCTTTTTGCCATCACATGCCAGGAGGAGGGGCGGTGGGGTCATGCACATACGTGCCCACACTCATAATTCTATGCGCCCTGCCCCTTCACATGCGTGCATGACACACACCCCGCCCCTGGCACGTGATGGCCCGGTAGGCCCGTTTTTCTCTCACCTGGCTCCAGACCCTTTCTAGGAGTCTGGGGAGGGTGAAAACACCCCCCCTCCCGGAGGTCCTCCGAAGGCCGAAAACAGCCCATTTGCCAACTTCCGGTGGGACCAGAAGGCCTGTTTTTGCTATCCCCAGTCTCCAGGGCCTCTCTAGGAGTCTGAGGAAGGTTAAAACGGACTTTCCCAATCCCCCAGAAGTCCTCTGGAGGTCGAAAATGGCTGTTTCTGACATCCAGAGGACCTCTGGGGGCGGGGAGGCTGTTTTCGCCCTCCCCAGACTCCTAGAGAGGCTCTGGAGTCAGGTGAGAGAGAAAAACGGGCCTTCCCCACCACCACTACCCCGAGGCCCTCCGGAGGCAGGAAACAGCCTGTTTCCCTACTTCTGGTGGGCTCAGAAGGCCCAAAAATCAGCTGGCGCACGCTGGAGCTGAGCTCGTGTGCCCACTGATATGGCTACGTATGCCACCTGTGGCACGCGTGCCATAGGTTCGCCATCACAGGTATAGGCTCTTCTGCTTGGGCCGGGGTGGGATTCAGCCAGTTCGTACCAGTTCAGGCGAACCAGTTGTGACCTGCGGGTGGACCTGCCCCGGCGCTATGCCATCCTGTTTAGCTACGTTTTTTTAAGCTGCAGGCATGTTTGCAAGCACGCACGAGAGAAAAGCACATGCGCAGGAGGGGTGCGAGCGAAGCGAGTGTGTGCACTCACATTTTCAGTGCTGGGCCCGAACCGGTTGTTAAAATTATATGAAGCCCACCTCTGGGCAGGGGGTTAGGCTAGAAGACCTCCAAGGTCCCTTCCTGCTCTATTCTGATTGATTGATTGATGTTTTTTATACTGGAGAGAACTGGGTGGCCACTGTTTTCTGCTCATTTTCTCCCTCTCTTTGTTTATAATCCAAGGTTGGAGGGAAGGGGGGGCACTCTGCCCTGGCATGTTATCTGCATCTGCAAATCCCTGCGTTAACAAAGGGCCTGCATAGTTTCAACACACACTCGCAACTGTCACACACCTTCCAGAGAGGGTCTTATCTCACAGAAGGCCTTGCTCTCTTGTTTACGTTGTCGGGGGAAATATTTGCCCCGTTCATTCCCGAGAGTCGAGGATTGTGGATGTATGTAGGAGCTTCCGATGTTCGGCTTTCGCTTTATTTTCCTCGGTGGAGTTGGGGCTCCATGTAGTCCTCGATTTAGAATAATTCATTTAGTGACCGTTCAACGATACAACAGCACCGAAAAACGGGACTTATGGCCATTTTTCAGACTTCCAATCATGGTTGCATCCCCAAGGTTGTGTGATCAAAATTTGGAGGCTTGGCAACTGCCTCATACTTATGACGGGTGCAGCGTCCCGGGCTCTTTGGACAAGCAAAGTCAACGGAGAAGTCGGATTTGCTGAACAACAACTGACTTCGCTAACAACTGTGACAAGGAAGGTCGTAAAATGGAGCAAAATTCACCTGACATGCGTTTCCCCTAGCAACAGGAACGTTGGGCCTCAATTGTGGTCGTACGTCGAGGACTATCTGTACAGCTCCTTTGGGCTCCTTTGGGCTGGGAATTCTGGGACTTTTGAAGTTGCTAGAACCTGTCAGTCAAAAGGCTGAAAAGGACCCAAAGAAGGGGCATTTTGTAAGATCCCCTTTATTCGATCGTAGCGTTTCTCAAAAATCTGTCAACTTTTAAGACGTGTGGACTTAGAATCAGCCAAACTTTCTAGCACAAAAGTGAGAGAATTGGTTATATTTTGATTATTTTTGAATTCCTGCCCTGGAAACCAGTCCTCGCCTTCTGCCATGGATCCCGGCTGCAAGATGAGTTGTGGGCCAGGATGTCTTACAATAATAATATTAATAATTATTATTATTATTATTATTACAGATTGAAGATAAGCAGCAAGAAAAAATCACAAAGTACCGGGATTTGCAAATTGAAGTTGAGCGACTGTGGAAAAAGAAATCGTGTGTTGTCCCGATTGTAATTGGAGCCCTTGGAGCAATACCCAAATGGCTACCCCGCTATTTAGAAATTCTAAATTTGCCGGACTTGAACATTTTGACTCTACAAAAAACCACCTTACTCGGAACAGCTTACATCCTCCGACGATACCTTAACAGTTCCTAGGTCCTTGGTTAGGACTCGAGCTGCTGAGCTATTAACCAGCCTCAAAGGCTGTGAATCTCACCAAAGATTAAATAATAATAATAATAATAATAATAATAATAATAATAATAATAATATCGAGGACTCCTACAAGTAAAGCAGACTGTGGAAGAAGAAAAACGCAGCTTGAATGATTACATCCAGAAAAGTGAAAAACCAATGATTAAGGAAGTAAATAAAGGAGGCCTTTTAAAGACAACTAAAACAAAAGCAGAATATAAGAAAGAAGTAATTGAGCAGCGAGCTGAAAATTGGAAAAGCAAAGCTCTGCATGGCCAATACTTGAAAAGTATTGAAGGCAAAGCTGACCAGAAACTAACTTGGAACTGGTTAAGATCAGGAGTACCGAAAAAAGAAACAGAAAGCTTTATTTTGGCAGCTCAAGAACAAGCCCTAGCCACAAACTGTATGAAGGTAAAAATTCAACATGTCACCACCAACAGCAAATGCCGCCTCTGCAATGAGAAAGATGAGACAATCGACCACCTGATCAGTGGGTGCAGCAAAATTTCACAAACTGACTACCTACAACGCCATGACCGTGTTGCTAAGATCATTCACTGGAAATTGTGCCAGAAGTTTGGAGTTGAGTACAGCAAAAACCACTGGGAACATCAGGTTGAGAAAGTTTTAGAGAATGAGAAACTCAAGATCTTGTGGGACTTTAGGATTCAGACTGACAGGCACTTGGCCCACAACACACCTGACATAACAATAGTTGAAAAGAAAAAAGTATGGTTCATTGACATTGCAATACCTGGTGATGCACGGATTGAAGATAAGCAGCAAGAAAAAAATCACAAAGTACCGGGACTCGCAAATTGAAGTTGAGCGACTGTGGAAAAAGAAATTGTGTGTTGTCCCGATTGTAATTGGAGCCCTTGGAGCAATACCCAAAGGGCTACCCCGCTATTTAGAAATTCTAAATTTGCCAGACTTGAACATTTTGACTCTACAAAAAACCACCTTACTCGGAACAACTTGCATCCTCCGACGATACCTTAACAGTTCCTAGGTCCTTGGTTAGGACTCGAGCTGCTGAGCTACTAACCAGCCTCAAAGGCTGTGAATCTCACTAAAGATTAAATAATAATAATAATAATAATAATAATAATAATAATAATAATAATAATAATAATAGAGTCAGCCAATTGCTTTCCCCACCAGCTTGCTTCATGCGGGGCCTCCCGGGAGAATCAAAGTTTTCCACAGAAGTTTTTAAAAAGTTTTAAAAGTCTTTGGCCCGGTGTGGAAGAAAAATCAAGGGAGAGGCCCGAAAAAAACGGGACGCTTTGCCAGGAAAGAAAAGCATCCAGTTGGCCAAAAGGAGGACAGATTTTGGAAACGGCAAGGAGATCCTATCTTGGCTAAAAAAATCAAAATGCAGCCTCAGCCAATTTTGCAGGAATGTTGGGATTCTTTTCTTGCAAAAGACGCGGCTGAGCTCGCTCTTTCCATCCATGGGGGGTCCTTGGAAGGCTCCCGCCCCCCCACCTCCCGCTCTGGCCCTACGGGAACCTCTCCCTGCCAAAACTCAAGTCACAAGACCTTATGAAGGAAAATCGGGAAGACGTGCGCATTCTTCCCAAATCCTAAAGGATCTCTTCGGTTTCTTTTTCCTCTCCCTTCGGTGCAGAAATGACAATTTTTTTTCCCATCCTGGCTTTCTTCTCGTTGGAAAATTATGCTTGTCGTGGTGAAGTGGGGGGGATGCATAAAAAAAGAGGTTTTTCTTTGCTTTCTGCAGAGGCGACAGAGAAGGGGCACGTTTGATTTAAATGAATTAAACCCATAGCAGGTTTCCAAGGTTTTTATTTATTTATTTATATATAAGCCGCCCACTCTCCGGCTTACACTAATGTAGATAAAAGAAAGGAATCATACAGAGTCAGATATATGAGCTCTAAAGGGCCCTCTCTATTCACATTATTATAAGAGGAAGACATGCTTTGATACATGAACTCTGAGAGAACCTCTCTATTCACATTATTATAAGAGAGGAAAGTGCTTGTTGGAGATGGTATTAACAAACAGTTAAACCTCATTAAGTGGTAATATATTTTCTGATGAGACCTAGATGTCACGAAAGGACCGCCATATGGAAAACATCTGAGTGACCTCACTGTGAATGACACAAAGACCTATATGTTACAAAGAGTTACTTAATCCAATAAATTTACCCAAGGACAGCAGTAACTCTCCCATTAGCAACTCCTAGCACTTAAGGAAAAGTTGTATGGCTAAGATAATTTTATAAACTAAGATTAATGGTTTAAGTAATTAGATGAACATATTATCCAATATATGTAACCATATAGGGAAAATCAGATGTATGATCTCATGTTAACCATATATGGAAAATGTATGATCTCACTGAATCCTTTGTCTTAGAAATGTATAAAAACCGTTGTATCAGAGTTCTCTCCTTGTTCAAAGCTTCAGGTACAAAACTGGCTCTGAACCTTGCGCAATAAAACTGTCTCTGGCTGACCCAGGAATGTTGTTTGGTCTCATCATTCCACAACAACACCAAAGACAGTATACTAAATAGCATATTGCCCCCTAACAATCTGAGCCCTCGTTTTACCCACCTCGGAAGGATGGAAGGCTGAGTCAACCTTGAGCCTGGTGAGATTTGATCTGCTGATCTGCTGAACTACTAGCAGTCAGCCGAAGTAGCTGCAGAACTGCACTCTAACCACGGCGCCACCTCGATTGAGAAACATCGAATGGCAGCATAGGTAGGCCTCAAACGTAGGGAATTCTGGGAGTTGGAAGTTTGTGGGAGCTTCATTTCACTGGAGGCTTTCAAGAAGAGATTGGGCTGCCATTTGTCAGAAATGGTTGGGTGGAGGAGGGGTTGGACTAAATGACCTCCAAGGTCCCTTCCAACTCTGTTAATCTAAATCTTAAATCGACTCAAAATGCCCTTTCTGCCTTTAATTTCGGCCTCAGCTAGGCTGTCCCAAACGGGAGTTCTTCAACCAGGTTGAATCAACCCTGGTGGCAGTGGCTCAGCACGATGGGCTTTGTGTTGCTCCTTCCTTTTGCAAGGCCCTCCCTGCCAGCTCCTTCCCCCTCCCAACCCTTCTATCTTTGCAATTCCCTTCCTGTCTCCACCACTCTCAACATCTGGAGCCCCAATGGGCGTTGTTGAGCTTGTTGAATGCAGGAATTCAGGATGCCAAATTGAAGTCAACTTGGCTCCAAAGGGAATTTTGCTTCGCTCGTTCTTTCCCCATCCTGCAATTTTTTTGGGGGGGTGGAGGTAGAGGAGAGGATGATCTGCATGGCTGCCCAGCCCTATAGGAATTTAGGAGGAGAGGGATGGTGGGGGAAAAAAAAAACTTTGCTTTGCCCCTTCGCCCCCCCCTCTTTTGGTTCCCTTTCGATTATTCCCCGTCTTGCTAATTCCATCTGTGTTTTGAACACAATTTTTTTTCTCCCCCCTCCTACAGGAGGAGAAGGAGAAGGGGGGAAAAAAACTTCTGTAATTGATTCCAGATGTGACCACCGCAAGGATGAGATCAGCTCTTGGAGCCTTGGGCCAAGCGCACGAGACCCGCCTGGACGGCCAAAGCCGAGGAGGGCCGAAGTCACACCTCTTGGTGGGAAAGGGCCTCCTTGTTGAGGTTCCACACCCCCAAGGAGGGCCAGCTCAGCACTTCCAGGGGCGATTCTCTCCTTTCCTCCCCACCCCCACATCTTCTTCTCCCCCTTCCCCCCCAAATTTCACCCCGGTTGAGCTCCTGGCTGGTCTTGACGCAACCCTTGAGCTTATGCCCTTCTCCTCCCCCCGGCTGGATTATCCCTGAGTCAGTCAAATTGAGGGCGAAATTGTGGTTGCATCAGCAAAGACAGTGGCTGTGTGTCATGCGTCCCTCTCTGCAGATTTGCTTTTCTAAAGATTAAATGATGATGATGATGATGATGATGATGATGATGATGATGATGATGGGGGGGGGCGTTGGGAGAGATAACTAGCTAGTTAGCTAGAAAGATGACGGATGGATGGATGGATGGATGGATGGATGGATGGATGGAGAGATGAGAGAGATGAGAGAGAAATAATGGATGGACAGACGATGGACAGACAGATAAATGATAGTTGATAGAGAAGAGAGATGAGAGAGATGAGAGAGAGAGAGAGAGAGATGATAAATAGGATAGGATAGGTAGATAGGTAAGTAGCAGATAGATAGATAGATAGATAGATAGATAGATAGATAGATAGATAGATAGATGATAGGATAGGTAGAGAGATAGGTAGGTAAGTAGCTGATAGATATAAGGATAGGATAGGTAGATAGGTAGAAAGATAGGTAAGTAGCTGATAGATAGATAGGATAGGATAGATAGATGATAGGATAGGTAGATAGGTAGGTAAGTAGCAGATAGATGATAGATAGATAGATAGATAGATAGATAGATAGATAGATGATAGAGATAGATAGATAGGATAGGTAGATAGAGATAGGTAGGTAAGTAGCTGATAGATAGATAGATAGATAGATGATAGATAGATAGATAGATAGATAGATAGATAGATAGATAGATAGGATAGGTAGATAGAGATAGGTAGGTAAGTAGCAGATAGATAGATAGATAAGGTAGATAGATAGATAGATGATAGATAGATAGATAGATAGATAGGATAGGTAGATAGAGATAGGTAGGTAAGTAGCAGATAGATAAGGTAGATAGATAGATAGATAGATGATAGATAGATGATAGATAGATAGATAGATGATAGATAGATAGATGATAGTTAGATAGATAGATAGATGATAGATAGATAGATAGATAGATAGATAGATAGAGATAGATAGATAGATAGATAGATAGATAGATAGATAGATAGATAGGATAGGTAGCTAGAGAGAGATAGGTAGGTAAGTAGCAGATAGATAGATAGATATGGATGAATGATGGATGGATAGAAAGAGATAGAGAGGTAGCTAATAGCAAAAGAGAGAGAGCGCGAGAGAGATCGACAGATAAAGATAATGATAGCTGATAGATATAGATAGACAGACAGATAGATATGGAGGGATGATGGATGGATAGAGATAGCTAGAAAGGTAGCTAGATAGCTAGATGATGCAAGAGAGAGGAGAGAGAGAGAGAAAGGGCCAGAGAGAGACGAAAACACACAAATACAGAACTTCCCAGAATTGTCATGTCACGTTTTGCAAAGCAAAATACCAGGAAAGGCTATTTCAAAATAAACATTACACAATAGGATGGCAATTAACCCATGGGACTGCCATCTCATTCTTACGGAAAAAAATAATAATAGCTTAGTAGCTGTTTGCTAGGTTAGGCTCGAAAGCCTTTCAATTCTGAAGAGCAGGAAAAAGGGGAAGGAAGTAATGAGGGAGAGAGGAAGGGAGGGGGGAGGGAGGAGGGAGGAAGGAAGCCACGGGGGGGGGAGGGAGTGAAGGGAAAGGAAGAGGAAAGAGGCAGGGAGGAAAAAAGGAAAGAAAGAGAATGGGAAAGAAGGAAGGGAAGGGAGGAAAAGGAAAAGGAAGGAGGAGAATGGGAAAGAAGGAAGGAAAGGAGAAAGGGGAGGGAGGGAAGGAAGGAAGGAGGAAAGGAAAGGAAGGAAGCGGAAAGGAGAGGCCTACCTACCCTCTGCAATCAGCTGCCCCCAGAGATAAGGAGAATCCAGGACCTCAGTGCCTTCCGCCGTGCCCTTAAAACCTTCTTTTTCCAACAAGCCGGGCTGGCCTAACTCTTTTTAAGTGTTTTTTAATTGTTTTTGTTTTTGTTTATTGTTTTAATTAATGGGGCCAAATTTATACATATTTTAACTGTATTTTAATATTTGTATTTGATGTTTTTATTTGCCTGTTCACCGCCCTGAGTCCTCAGGGAGAAGGGCGGTATACAAGTTCAAAAATAAAATAAAATAAATAAAATAAATAAAGAAGAGGGGAAGAGAAGAAAGAAAGAAGGAAGGAAGGAGAAGGAAGGGAAGGGAGGAAAAGGAAAGGAGAAAGGGGAGGGAGGGAGGGAAGGAAGGAGGAAATGAAAGGAAGGAAGGGGAAAGGAGAGGAAGAGAAGAAAGAAAGAAAGAAAAAGGAAGGGAAGGGGAAAGAAGGAAGGGAAGGAAAGGAGAAAGGGGAGGGAGGGACGGAAGGAAGGAGGAAAGGAAAGGAAGGGAGGGGAAAGAAGAGGGGAAGAGAAGAAAGAAAAGAAGGAAGAAAGAAGGGAGGGAGGGAAGGGAGGAAAAGGAAAGGAAAGGAGAAAGGGGAGGGAGGGAAGGAAGGAGGAAATGAAAGGAAGGAAGGGGAAAGGAGGGGAAGAGAAGAAAGAAAGAAAGAAAAAGGAAGGAAGAGAAGGGGAAAGAAGGAAGGGAAGGGAAGAAAAGGAAAGAAAGGAAGGAAGAGAATGGGAAAGAAGGAAGGGAAGGAAAGGAGAAAGGAAAGGGAGGAAGGAGGAAAGGAAACGGAAGGTAAAAGAAGAAGGGAAGGAAAGAAAGAAAAAAAGGAAGGAAGGAAGAGAAGGGGAAAGAAGAAGGGAAGAGAGGAGGGAGGGAGGAAAAGGAAAAAAGGGAAAATTGAAGGGAAAGGAAGGGAAGGGAGGAAAAGGAAAGAAAGAATGGGAAAGGAAGGAAAGGAAAGGGAGGAGGAGGGAGGGAGGAAAAAGGAAAGGAAGTAAGGAAGAAAAGGGGAAAGGAGAAGAAAGGAAGAAAAAGGAATGAAGCAGGAAGTTCCTGTCCCCAATATAATTTTTGTTTATTTTTAATGCCTCCATCTCAACTTTGGCTCTAAGCTGTGCCAAGAATATTAGTACGCAACATATTTTGGCAAGGATAAGCGATCAGCTCATGTGTTGCTTTTGTTGGTTGTTGTTTTGTGAAATTTGTGCCAATGTATAAACACCCTGCCTCTACCACTCACACACACACCCCCACCACAAAATGAAACACAATAACTCACGCTCTGAATTCAAGCCGGATTTCAGCTGTGTGAAAAATGGGGAAAACTTTTAACCCACAAATTGTAGCTTTGGATTAACGGAAGACACGTCACGCGTGAGGCCCTCTGGATATGTCAGACTACAACACCCATCACTCTCCCCGCGGCCACCACTAAGAGGGCACCTTTGATGGCCGTGTTGTCGATTTTGGATGACGAAGGGCGGGTCGGAGGCAATGCTAAAGTATTTTGAGTCTACCATAAAACTCATAAAACTGTTTAGGGAATAATTTTCTCTGAATTCAGGTCTTACTTAATCACAGACCGAGTATAGGAGTTAGTCCTCGACTTACGACCACAATCGAGCCCAAAGTTTACGTCGCCGAGTGAGAAATTTGTGAAGTGAGTCTTGCCCCGTTTTACGACTCTTTTTGCCACGTTTGTTAAGCGAATTACAACTGCAGTTGTTCAAGTAACACCGTTGTGAATCAAATCCAGTTCCCCTGTTGCTCGCTAGAAGGTTGCAAAAGGGGATCACACAACCCCGGGGTACCATGACCGTCGTAAATGCGAGTCAGTGGGTCAAGCACCCGAATGTAAATCACGTGACCATGGGAATGCTGCAATGGTCGTTAAGTGCGAAAAGTGGTCATAAGTCACTTTTTTCAGTGCCGTTGTATCTTCAAACGGTCACTAAGCGAACTGTCATAAGTCGGGGACTGCCTGCAAATTGAATCTCTTTCAATCCTCACATTTTCACTCAAAGAAGGGTCAGCAACCCGTGGCTCTGGAGCCGAATGTGGCTCTTTCATCCGTCTGCTGCGGCTCCGTGTCACCGGTCGGCTCCACAATTGATAGGACTTTCGGTTAGAACATGTAGAGGAAAAAGAACGCCGAGTTAGGAGGAGACTCTATGGTGGGGGAACCAGACTTCCGGTCAGCTCTAGAATTGAACGTGGGACTTCTGGTAGGACCTTTGAGTGTTTAAGGTTGTCGACCGCTGTTTTAGACAAATAAGAAGGAACCACATTCCAGACAGGGATTGAGGTTCCATCAGAACGCTGCTTTATACAGCAAGTCCTCGACTTACAACCACAACATTTGAGCTCAATGTTTCTGTCGCTAAGTGAGACGGATGTTAAGTGAATTTTGTCCCTTTTTACGACCTTTCTGGCCATGGTTGTTCAGTGAGTCACTGCAGTTGTTAAGTTAGGAACACGGTTGTTGAGTGAATCCGGCGTCCCCATTTGACTTTGCGGGACACCGTGACCGTCTTAAATATGAATCGGATGCCAAGTGTCCGAATTCCGATCACATGACTGACGGCGATGCTGCAACGGTCATAAGTGTGAAAAAAAAATGGTCCCTTTTTTTTCAGTGCCGTGGTAACTTTGAAACTCTTGTAAGTCGAGGACTTTAACTCGTACTGTTTTTCCCTCCGAAGGAAAAAAAAAATAAATCACACTTTATACTACTTTTAAAAAAGAGGGGAAAATCCAGCATTTATTATTTTTCTTTTTTAAAAAAAACGTAAAAGGGGAAAAACTAACTTTGCCGTTTCTTAAAAAGTTTTTTTTTTTTAAAGTAACAAAACAGTTCCAGACAACTTAGGCAGGGGCCAAAAGTAAAATAAATCTTTTAAAACTTCCAGCGTTTCAAGTCCATTTCCACCCAGAAATGGATTGTTTGTGTGGTGTTTTTTTTTTAATTTATTATTGCTAACGTAAAAAAAAAGGAATAACAGAACGTATTGTAATGTAACAGCCTACATTACCAGCTGTTGCCATTTGACATTATACATATATATATATAATATATCCCTTTGAAAGAACGGGTGTTTATTATTAATAACAAAATAATAACAATAATAATAAAAAGTAGAACAATAAACAATATTAAGCCCCACCCCCCACCCCACCCAGAAACAATTCGATCGTTAAACACAGTTTAATTCCGTTTGGAGACCCCTTTCGAAAATATTTATATAAATCCACCACCCCCCTGCCCTTATTAAAAATGCTCTGAGCAGGAATTGGGGGTGGGTGGGTTTTAAGGCACCCAGTTCCCGGCCTGCAGGATTTCGATATTCTCCTCCTATGCCTATTCTAATTTCCCCACATCCCATTAATGTGCTATTTTTAATCCCTTGCATTTTTTTTCTTTAAAAAAAAAGGCATTTCTATATAATAATTAAAATTACATACTTAAAAAAAATAATAATAAATCAAGACACAGGATCATAAGGCAGTTTGAGGCAGTTCTCCGGTGCAATTTATCTCTCCCGCCCCGACCCTCGTTTTGCAAAAAAAAAACAAAAAACGCTGCTTTCGGTTCATTTTCGCAGAATCTGGAATGGATTTTAAATCAGGGGATCCCCGACCATGGCCACTTTAAGATGGGTGGACTTCAACTCCCAGAATTCCTCAGGCAGACATGTCCCCAACTGTGGCCACTTTAAGATGGGTGGACTTCAACTCCCAGAGTTCCTCAGGCAAACATGCTGGCTGGGGAATTCTGGGAGTTGAAGTCCATAAAGTCTTGAAATAGCTAAGGTTGGGGGCCATTTTAAATGACAATGCCAGTGGACTTCAACTCCCAGAATTCCTCAGGCAGCCACGCTGGCTAGGGAATTCTGGGAGTTGAAGTCCGTAAAGTCTTAAAGTAGCTAAGGTTGGAGAACCCTTGTTTTAAGGGACAACTGTAAACACCAGGCTAATATCGTCAGCTGGAGAAGCTAACATTTCCAGAAGCAGCCCTGCCAACATCTGGATTTGGCGGGTCAACCTGATCACCAGTCAGGTGTCTTCCAGGGAAATGGAGGACTCCGTCCCCAAATTCTCGGCCAAAATGTCCAACAAGCCTTAAAAATTGAGCCCTAACTTGGGGCGGTTGAAAAAAAATCAAGATGGCGGTCAATGATGGCAGCCATCTTGAATTTTGGGATGATCCCGGATCTCAACATTGGAAGGCACCCGGATGGGACAACTGGTCTTGGCAAACATCTCCTGTAGCCCACATAATCTTGGTCCCTCTCTCCCTCCCTCCCTCTCTTTCTCTCTCAAACATGCCCCATTTTCCACTATGATCTAGGTACCAATGGTCCACTTCATTACATCATGAGGAAAGCTCGGCTTACCCCCTTTCCCACCTGACCCATTAGGTCCTTTATGATTCTTCGCTGCCCCCTTCCCAAGAAAAGTTGGCGTTTGGGACCGACCCTCCAACCCTAGCGTCCCACCCGTTTTCCTCCCTTCTGTTTTTGATCGGTAAGACTCCATCGCCGGTCAGCCACGGTTCCTCCTTCCCTCTCGCCCAATGGCAGGAGAAGGTCCCCTTCGGAAACACCGTACTTCCTTTCCAGATCCATGAATCTCTAGAACTGAGCTCTAATAACGCTTCGCCCACCTATGGGCCCACAACCTGCAACTTTCCTACCCATTATGGTTTCTGGTTCGGCAACGTGGATGAGATGATTTTCCACCGTTTGCCCTCAGAAGGAAGGACCAGCAAGGTGGCAAGAGAGAGAGACCTAGAGACCAATTTTTAGATTTGAAATTCCACGGGATGGTCGGGAGAACTAAAAGTGTTCGCGGTATGGACTTCGGGCCACCGGTTTTGCAAGCAAGCGGGAAGGTCATGAAGCGTGTCCGTTCTCTATGAGGTCAACAGATGGGTAGCCATGAGGTTTGGCCTGGCCATAACGCCCCGTAAAGTGGGCTCCTCAACTTTCTGCCTCATCAGATTAATTAAGGGGTGTGCTCAGCACACCCGCTTGCCCAGTGGGGTGAGAATGGATAACGGAAATGTCGTGGGAAGGAAAGAGAGGCTGAGGGAAAGACAGGAAGGAAAGAAGGAGGACCACCATGGACAAGAAAAGCTCTTGGAGAGAGAACGTGGCTGATGGTTGGCAAGCAGGCGAGCCGGACAAGACATCCGACAGCAAACGGGACGAAGAAGCAGGGAGGAATATGGGGTGCCAGGAGAAAGATGACTCAAAAGGTGGCAACAAAGAGACCGGACCCGAATTGTGACAGGCAGGTAGACAGGGTGGAAAGCAGGTGAGACCTGTCCTCCTGAAACATCTCGAAAGGTCGGTCACACCTTGTCCAGCAGTGACCGCTGGCAATAGAGCAACCGTTTGGGCGTGCCGTAACGCTTGAAGATCAGAATGGCGACTCCCACGGCACAGATGGTGAGGAGCAGCAGGACGGGGATCGCCACTGCGGCGGCGTTCAGCCCGCGTTCCTCAGCATTGTCCACCTCAATGATGATGACTTCTTCTCCCTCGCGACGGTCATCGGTGGTGCATCCCATCCAGTCTCGCAGCACTGACTTGGGGTATCCCGGTTCAACCTTGAGTTTCTCATTGTTAAACTTCCAATAACGGTCTCCCTTGTAAAAGTAGGTGAAGGCTGTCGAGGGGAAACAAGAAAGAACAGACATGGGAGCGTAAGAACATGGTGGTACATTAAATGAGAAATTGTTCTGACCCAGTTCCCCAAACACGACAAACCCTCTGAAGTTAACTCAAAGATTCCTTTATTAGAAGTGCTGGCAGCCCAGACAAAAAGTTTCTCTCTCACCTCAAGCTAACAAGTCCGTCCGGCAGGGACATGTATAGTTGTCTGCCATATTTATTCATCTGTGCCCCCTGCCTTTTATCCCCAGAGCTAGGGTGGGGCTTCGCTAGCAGCAGTGGCTCTTCCGTCCCGAGGACCGGACCATAGATTTCCACTGCTCTCCTCTCCTCTCCCTTCTGCGCATCCGTGCATCAGGCACTGGACCCAGCTGTTCCTCCTCTTCCTTATCAGCCACCTCCAGACCTTGGGGCTGTTGATTCTCCATCTAAGTACAGTCCAGGCTCCGCCTCTCTCTCTCTCTCTCTCTCTCTCTCTCTGCCAGCTCCATTCCCTCTTCCTCTCAGGTTGCCTTGATGCTGGCCCTGACTCCTATGGCTCCTCTTCCTCCTCTAATTTGGCTGTTGGAGGGGCTGGCGGCCGACAGGCCACAACGGAAATGCTAAAGGCCATTTTAATATATGGGATGGTGTGTGGTTTTTCCTTTAAATCAGACGTGGGGAGCTATGGCCCTTTTATGATTTGTGGATTTCACAAGTTGAAGTTCACAAATCAGAAAGGGGCCATAGTTCCCCATTTCTGCTTTAAATTTCAGGATTTGTGAGGAGAATTTTTGGGAATTAAATACAGGTAGTCCTCGATTTACAACCACCTCGCATTTAATGTCCGTTCGAAGTTAACGACTTCAAAAAAAGTGGTTTAGGACCGTTTTTTCACACTTATGACCGTTGCCACATCCCCATGGTCATGTGATCAAAATTTGGACACTACTGGTTCATATTCTCATCTCCCAGGGTCACGCGATCCCCTTTTGCGACCTTCTGACAAGTAAAGTCAATGAGGGAAACCAGATTCACTTAACAACCGTGTTCCTCACTTAACAATGGCGGTGGTTTGCTTAACACTTGCGACAAGAAAGGTCGTAAAATGGGGCAGAGCTCATTTAACAACTCCCACACTTAGGAAATTTTGGGCTCAACTTTGGTCGTAAGTCGAGGACGACCTGTGAACGAAATCCAGAACCCAAAATTTATTTTCAGGGATCTTTTTAAAAATAAAAAAACTATGAGAGCAATCTTACATTCTGTGGCTAAAACAATTGTATGTTCCAAATTTGGCATTATTAGAAAAACATTTATTTTGTCGAACTGAGACTGTTTTTTTTTTTTTCAATGGGAATTCATTTAAATTTAAAGGAGTGGTGTGGTAGCACAGAGATGGAATTCTCGCCTCACAATCAGGAGGCTATGAGTTCGATCCTAGGTAGAGGCAGATGTTTTTTCTCTCTGGGCACACTAAGAATATATCTGCTGAACAAAAAACTCCATGCTGGCGACAAGAAAGGCATCCGGCCATTAAAACACTCCGCTAGCTCCATTTAGTTGTCCAGACTCCACTCCGCAAGGGATTATGGTTAAAGGATGATGACGAATTCAATTAAACCTAAAAAAATCACCCTGCTTCATTCCTATCAGTTAATCTGAATGCCAAAAAAAAAAAAAAATGTGGACACCTCATTTGCATCTCATGGATGAAATCTGTAGGGATATATATTTTGGCTGGACAAAAAAGGAAGAACGGATTGTTTAATGCATATTTTAAGCAAGACTTCCGCATTTGGGTTAGGAAGAAGGACTCCGTCTTCCAAATAAGGAAAATGATTAAGATAAACATAAGTCAGCCCATGTATGAATAATCATTACTAATAAGACATCGGTGAATCGTTTTATGCAGGCGCATTAAGAGAGACACCAGAAATTTTCCGTCATGGTGGAAATGACTCTTAGCCACTCATCTACGTTCCTTATCGGGAAATGTCAAACTGGAGAGGAATTAAATATGAGTTTGAGGTTCTTAAAAGCATCTTCACAGAAGGCTCGTTCAATTCCCCTCAGGAAAAAAAAGGGAATTAATGGGAAGCCAATTGGATTTCATCGTTTGATTTAAGGCCATTCAAAGGCAAAACTGAATCCAATTGAATTGTATTTTAAATCCATTTCATTTCGATTTTTCCTCCGGGTTCTGCTCATTTCCGGAGGGGACCTTCCCCTGACCCATCACACCAGTTAGAAACAGTGGTGGGATTGAAATAATTTAACAACTGGTTCTCTGCCCTAATGACCGGCTGGGTGGGCGTGGCCAGGGAATGTGACAGGCAGCACTCGGCCTCCTGCACCCCCCCTGGGAGCAAAAACGGGCTACGTGGGGGACGCACTGCCCCCCCTCCGTATCCTGTTTTGGGCCTAGTAGGCCTCCCTGCAGCCTCCTGGGAGCAGAAATGGGCTGCGGGGTGGGGCACCGCACCCCCCATGCCCCATTTTCGGCCTAGTAGGCCTCCTTGCACTTACCTGAGACTCAAAATGGGGTGCGTGGGGACTCCTAGGTGGGGAGGGGAGGGGCCAGCCAACAATTTAACAACCGGTTCACTCAAACCGGCCCAAACCAGCTGAATCCCACCACTGGTTAGAAACCATGTGCAGCCTTGGCTTGGAAGCAGAAATGAACTGAAACCGGTGAATTCAAACTATGAAGAAGGGAAGCCGAGGCTAAACAAATCAGAGTTTTCTTATAATACGAGCTGTTAGACAGTGGAACAGCTTGCCACCTGAAATAATGGATTCACCATCTCTTCAAACAGAGGCAGTGAAGCTGCACCGATCAAGGATTTTGACTAGATGAATCTTAAAGCTCCTTCTAATTCAAAGGTCCTAGGAAAAAACTATGTTGCTGTCTTAAGGCATTCTCCGAAGTCATTCGGCTTCTTAACAGGAAGGATAGGCAAGGAATACTTTCTGCAATTATGAGGAGAACTATTATTCGACTAGAAACAATGTGGATTAAAATCTTGATTTGTCACTGGCGAACTTTGGAGTAGACATTCCTTTGCAGTCAAACCTACCTCACAGGGGTGTTGTAGGGATTCTTCATGGCAGGCTAAATTGGTTTCTTGTATGGAATAATCCCAGGTATTAAAACCAATCTACCCTACCCTTCAGAGCTTCGGTATTTCTCAACCTCATCGATTTTAAGATGCATGAACTTCAACTCCCAGAATTCTGAAACACCCAATCAACCTTCCCCAAGTAGCCATGTTGGTTTGCCCAACACATGCTCTCATCACGTCTATGGAGGTGATGGTTGTCAGGTCATGGTTGTCCCAAAGGTGCTTTTTTCCAAAGGCAACCGGACTTGGTTTTTCCTTGAAGACGTTTTGCTTCTCATCCTAAGAAGCTTCTTGTTATGGTCTGCCAGCAGCCTGCCTAGCTAGTGAGGAGGCTGGGGAGGAACATGGGCCAGTCCTGGAGTCTGGGAAAGGCTCGGATGAGAGCTCTGCGTCGGAGGCAGTGACGGGGCCAGGGCCATCTGGGAGTGATGCGCTGACTCAGGAACCTCCAGGGTTGGACAGCAGAGCTAGTGCGTGCATGCGCAGAGCTGCCAGAAGGCAAGAACAGCTAAAACAAAAAGGACAACTCAGGAGTAAAGCCTGGAGATAATTGGCCCCTCTCATAAGGCTTAAAAGAGGAGCAAAGGCCTATGGGCCCTTTGCAGGAAAGCAACATTGTTAATTCTGTTCCCAGTCAGCATCTCTGTTTGATTCTGGACTCCGTGTGGCTTTGCCAAGTAGGTCTTTGGCAGCGTGTCAAAGGAGATAAAAGGTTGGTGATTATCCCAAAGGACATCTCCCAAAGGACTTTTTGCAACTAATTAGGACTCAGCTGTGAATGAAAGTAATTCACAGCTGTTGCAATAAAAGAGGTTTTTGGGACTACTCGTGTGTCTTAATGATTCAGTAAACCTAGGTCATAACACTTCTTCAGATCTGACTGAATGGTTGTTAGCACTCTATTCTGAGAGTTGTTGAGGCCACTTGGAGGTGTATCGGGGGTATTCTACACCTGTTTGCACTATTCAAGTGACCCTGAGGGCACGGATACACCTCCAAGTGACCTCAACAGCTCACAGCGAGAATGCTAACGACCAGATTACTGCAAGGAATATAAATCTTTCCATCCTCCACCATTCAGTCAAAAGCTTCTTGGATGAATAGAAAAAGTGCTTTTGGGACATGCTCTTATCACCCATCCAACATGGCGGATGGGAGTTTTTACTTTCAACCGTAGGGGGCCACTTTGCAAAGAAAAACAGTTTCTTTTTGAGCACTCTTGCTTAATTTTCTCCACATTCTTTCTTTTTTTGTATCTTACCTTCGTCACTGCCCATAAATGCACCTCGGGGTGAGTCGGGAATTCCCCCCCAAACATCAATGTTTTTAGGGTAATCAGCGTCGACGGATCGGGTCTCCTCATTGAAGCGGTAATACCTGCATCGCGAAAAGAGAAAGTTGAGATCCATCGAACGAAAAAGAGGCCAATTTAAGGGAGGGTTGGACTAAAAGACCTCGAGGGTCCCTTCTGACTCTTACGATTCTATGATGGGAACTGGGTGTGAAGTTGACACCCAACTTCATTAAAAACCTTCAGGAAGGCTGCAATGTCAACCGTTAAATCTTTTGCAACCTTCTGACAAGCAACGTTAAATGGGGAAGGTCGATTCATTTATCCCAAAGATGCTTTTTCTAGATTCTAGATCAGAGGTGGTATTCAGCCGGTTCGGAGAAACCGGTAGCTTCGATGATCAGTTGGCCCCGCCCTCCCGCCCCCGCTCTATCCTGTACTTTATTTCCTGCTTTGTAGCTCATCTTAACTGTGCAGCACAGCTGATTTCCCCCCTCCTCACTGTGCTACTTACCGTTGCTGACTTGGAAGGTAAGCAGCTGAGCTTCTAAATGCTCCATTTTCAGCGCTGCACGCAAGCACCTTAGGCACACATGCGCGCCCACCGAACCGGTTGTTAAACCAGCAGTGGTGGGTTGCCCCTGGTTTGGACCGGTTCTATAGAACCGGTAGTAAAACCGGTGGGAGGCTCCGTCCACTGACCCAGATATCATCAGAAGCGATCTGCGCTTGCGCAGAAGAGCCCACACGCGAGCAAAGCGAGCACGATTGGGCACGATGCAAACCGGTAGTAAAGATAAGTAGAACCCACCCCTGGGCAAAATCCCACCACTGTCCTAGATTCATTCAACAACTACTAACCTAACAATTACAACGATTCACAACCACCGCAAGAAAGCAAATCCGTGTAAAATGGAGCAAACTGTCTTGTTTAACAACTGTCCCGCTTAGCGACAGAAATTCTAAGCTCAATTGCGGCCGTAAATCAAGGACTACATGCCTTAACACTCTGGGATATAATTCCCTTCTCCAGCTAAACAGAAGCGGAGACGATAAACATTTGGCCAACTCACTTATTTCCCCGGAAAAAGTATGTTTTTCCACTCGGCATCCAGAAAAGGGCAGCGTCGATCCGATCCGTGGGGAGCCTCCTTCCTAACTCCTTGATATGTTTCGGGTATCCCGGCTCCAAGTTGGCTTCATTGAAAACCCAATGTTTGTCCCCTGCAAGGAGAGAGACGGTCAACCAAGCCGTGCTAAGTATCTCTGGTCTTTGTTTGAGAAACATTCAAAACTATTGGGTTTCTCTAGTCTAGTGAAAAGAAGGACTAGGGGACACATGATAGTAGCATTCTGGAATTTGAGGGGCTGCCACAAAGAAGGGGGGTTCAGCTTATTCTCCAAAGCATCTGAAGGTAGGCAAGAAACAATGGATGGAAACTAATCAAGGAGAGAAGCAACCTGGAATTAAGGAGAAACTTCCCAACAGTGAGGACAATTAACCAGTGGAACAGCTTGCCACCAAAAGTTGTGAATGCTCCCAACACTGGAGGTTTTTAAAAAGAGACTGGAAAAACACTTGTCTAGAATGATATAAAGTCTCTGGCTTGAGCAGGGGGTTGGACTAGAAGACCTCCAAGGTCCCTTCCAACGCTGTTATATTGTTCAGTTCGGTTCGATTCAGTTGATCCTCTGATTCATTTAACGCCAAATTGAAAAAATGAATAACTGAAGCCCCGTGTCCGAGTTGTATATCACTGGTGGCTTCAGGTAGTTCTGATGCAAACAGAATCATGAATGGACAGATTATTTCTTTGTTTGTGCCAATAAACTTGGAAATGAGAACTGGCTTGTTAGCTTCTCAAATCAAATAGCTTTACTGCAGTTAAAATGTGTTTAAATATTAGTAGCTCGGGTTGGTAGTCAGGCTGTTGATTTGAGCTCCGAGCTTGGCATTTGGGTTGCAAATGTATCGTCACCATTTGAGGAGACATCGTCAGTCTGTTCTGAATTGGGCTCCTCTGTCAATAGACGAGCCCAGCTCAAAACGCACTGACGGTGTCTCCTCGAATGGTGACGAAACGTTTACAACCCAAATGCCAAGCTTGGAGCTCAAACCAACAGCATAACTTTATTGCAGTCATTAACCAGTAGAGTTTAGGCTTCTTGTCATTTCTAATTTTCTCTTTGGGCTGATAAAGAATCCAGGTGGAGACTGGATTAAAATCTGAGTCACACCAATGTGGTACAAAGACACGTTACATTAAAGAGCAGAGGGTTTTGAGCGATCGTGCACCATTCTGAATTTCAATGTTACTCCAACGTCGCTTCTCTAGAGGTCTTGGATTACAGTTCCCATACTCCCCAGCTGGTGCAACCAGCAGCTACAGGAGCGGGAGGCGTGGAGATGGGATATCCAGAGACATTAGGAAGATACCAATTTGGGAATCGCTTTTTCACTGAAATGTACCAACCAAACGACAAATGTAACTTAGTCTCTCTGTACTCAATTTACAACCCATTCGTTTAGGGACCGAAGTTACAACAGCAATGAAAAAAGTGACTGATGACTGTTTTTCACACTTACGACCATTGCAGTATCCCCCCACGGTCACATGATCAAAATTCAGATGCTTGGCAACTGGCTCATATTTACGACGGTTGCAGAGTCCTGAAGTCACATGCTCCCCTTTTGCGACGAACCCAATTCAATGGGGAAGCCAGATACCCTTAACAACCACGTTGCTAACTGAACAACAGCAGGGATTCACGTAACAACTGTGGCAAGAAAGGCCATAAAATGGGGCAAAACTCACAATGCAACTGTCTCACTTAGCAGCAAAAGTCGGAGGATTAATTATGGTCATGTTGTGGCCCGCAAGCAGAGCTGGCAGCAGATTCAGACAGTAAGGAGGTTAGGGAGGAACATGGGCCAGTCCTGGAGTCTGGGGAAGGTTCTGATGAGGGCTCTGCGTAGGAGGCAGAGAGGGGGCCAGGGCCGAATGCCAGTTATCAGCTGCCTTCGGAGTCAGACATCAGTGAGGTAGATGAACAGCTAGAACCTGTTCCCAGCGTGCTCATGCACAGAGTTACCAGACAAAGGGAACAGCTAAAGAACAAGGGTCGACTCAGAAGTAAAGCCATAGGTGGACGATGAATGGCCCCTCCCAGAGGGAATAAAAGAGGAGCAAAAGGGGAGGGGAGTTTACAGGAGACAATTACTTCGCTTAATTGGTTCGTGGCTCCTTGCCAAGTTTTGAAGATATCGGTCTGGCAGCTCTCCAAGCCAGATAAGGTCTGTGACTGTAAATTCTCCCTTGAAAGACTTTGCTGGATGTGAATGAGAAGAATTCACAGTAACTTAATAAAAAAAGGTTTTTGTCAGAACAAGGAGTCTGCTTCATGCTCTTGGGAAGCTTAGGTCAGAACAGGTCATAAGTTGAGGACTACCTATATGTTTTGCCGATGATTTACAACTGATAGGCAGTTCACTAAAATTCACATTTTAGGCTTGGTTTGCAAAAATCAGGAGACCATGTAGAGAACGGGAAGAGATTTAAATTTGTTCCTTCATGCTCTATAATCTTGCTAGCTCTTCTCGATCAAAAGTCGAGCCATTCAGACCCAAAACGTAAGTCCACTAACCTTTGAAAAAGACAAATTTCCCATCTTTCCTCTCGTAGGCTGTGTTGATCGACGCAGGAAGACCGACCCAAAACTGACCAATCGGGAGGGGATATCCGTCGATCACGCGGTTATTACGTACTCGCCAAAACCATTTATCCTGAAAAAACGTGAAATTTTTCATTCCATCAGTCAGGTTATGCAAATGAAAAGAAACCTCATTTCTATGGGAAAATCAAATCTAGGCATCTTCATGTCTAAAAATCATTAAATACAGATACCATAAATCAGGGATTAGGTGCTTAGTGGTACCATACAACATACGACCATAATTCCAGGCTCAATTATGGTCCTAAATCGAGGTCCACCTGTAATCCAGATCTAGTTGAATGTAATCTTTTCTAATTCGAGCAGGGGTCAGCAACCTTAAACACTCAAGGAGCCACAAAGGTCCTAGCTGGAAGCCCCCGTTCAATTCTGTAGCCGACCGGAAGTCCCATTCCCCCATCATAGTCTCCTCCTAGCATGGTGTCCTTTTCCCTCTGCTGATCAGAAGTCCGGTTCCCCACCATGGAGTCTCCTCCTAGCGCGGCATCCTTTTTCCTCTACCTTTCCTTACCGAAAGCCCTATCAATTGTGGAGCCAACCAGCAACAGGGACGCGCGGCAGAGGGATGAAAGAGCCACATGCGGCTCCAGAGCCGCAGGTTGCTGACCCCTGAATTAAAGAAACATGGGGTACTCAGCAACCCATCAGTGGTTAATTTAATGGAAATGTGTGCTGGGTTTCTGGATATATATATATATATATATATATATATATATATATATATATATATATATATATGTGTGTGTGTGTGTGTGTGTGTGTGTGTGTGTGTGTGTGTGTGTTCAAACGCAGGATTCAGGTTGTAGAATTCTGCCCCATGCAGAATGACAGAATTGATCCAAAATCTAAAACGTCTGTCTCCCACCCAATTGCTAAATTTTTCCAAACATCTCACCTTGAAGACAAACATTTCACCCCGGAGTACCGCAATCGTGTCAAACCGTCCGTCGCAGATGTTGGGGCCGTAAGTCGGGTTCTTGGGGGGCCTGTGAGGGTTTCGGGGTTTCGGAGTAGTCCGAGGGATCGGGGGAGGTTTGGTGGGATGGCCACCTTCAGATCCTGAAGAGAAGGAAGGAACAGAGTTGGTCTGAATCTTCACCTGAATTCCAAAATCTAAGATGGCCGACGGGGTAGAAACTTCTCTAAGTGGTTTTCTTCCCCAGGGACAATCTCCCATCTCCACAACCAGCAGCTGAGGACGACGGGAGTTGAATCCAACTCAGGATGGGTTCTGGAGTGAAGAACACTTCTCCAGGAGTTGAGGAACACAACAAAGAAGAGTCATAGCGACCTCTAGAAAGGAAGAGAATCAAACCTCCCCATTCTGGATGTACTTGAATTGACCAAGAACAAAAGGCTATGTTTTAAAATGGTGTTTGGGGAAGAAGAGAAAAAAATCTATGAAGGATCTAGTCGTTATACACCAATCAAGGAGAGAAGCAACCTAGAACTAAGGAGAAATTTCCTGACAGTTACAACAATTAACCAGTGGAACAGCTTGCCACCAGAAGTTGTGAATGCTCCAACACTGGAAGTTTTTAAGAAGAGATTGGACAACCATTTGTCTGAAATGGTATAGGGCAGTGATGGTGAACCTATGACACATGTGCCATAAGTGGCAGGCAGTGCCCTCTCTGTGGGCACGTGAGCTGTCACCCCAGTTCAGCTCTGCTGCGCATGCATGGGGCTGGCGTGGACACATGTGGGAGGGTCACACGCACATACGGGGGAGTGGGGCACATACGGGGGGGTCATGCATGCGTGCACGGGGGGCAAGGTGTGTGCGGGGGCCCACGCACACATGCGCGGGGGGCGAGCGTGCATTGCATTTTGTGGGTTCAGGTGCATGCTTTGGGCACTCCGTCCAGAAAAGATTAGCCATCACTGGTATAGGGTTTCCTGCCTGAGCGAGGGATTGGACTAGAAGACCTCCAAAGTCCTTCCCTACTCAGTTATTCTGTTATACCATAGAGCTGTTGTATCCCCCGCCGGTCATCTTCTGGCAGCTCGAAGTTCTCCGTGTCCATCCACTGGTAAAAAGGGGCCATGATGGCAGAAGGGTCGTTCGAGTGCTCTAACCCCAGTGCGTGACCCAACTCATGGACGGCGACCAAGAAGATGTCATTTCCTGTAAGGCAGAAGGGCAGGAAATGAACTCAGGGCCAAGGACGCTGTCGAAAATCCCTACCTCATCCTTCAGCTGTTGCAACTTCCCTCAATCTGGAGGAACCGCAGGAAAAGAGTGATTGATTCACGGAAGACAATCCGGACTAGGTAGCTCAGCGTTTCTGAGGTGGTAGTTCCACCACAGCTGAAGGACCTCAGGTAAGAGCCGAGGTGGCGCAGTGGTTAGAGTGCAGCACTGCAGGCTACTTCAGCTGACTGCTACTTGCAGTTCAGCAGTTCAAATCTCACCGGCTCCAGGTTGACTCAGCCTTCCATCCTTCCGAGGTCAGTAAAATGAGGACCCAGATTGTTGGAGGCAATATACTGACTCTGTAAACCGCTTAGAGAGGGCTGTAAAAGCACTGTGAAGCGGTATAGAAGTCTTAAGTGCTATTGCTATTGGGGACATGGAGCATGGAGCCTCTTCTACGGGCATCCTTCCCACTTCTGACCCCAAAAACTTCTCACCACTGTCTAGGAGGAACTGAGAACACGATCGAGGAAGTCTAGAGAAGTGGAAAAGAGAAGCAACGTTCTGCCGTGTCCCAAGCGAGTGAGTAGTAGATGGGATTAACCACGGATGGATCACCATCTGTGAGTCACTCGCACAATCTCTCTGGCCTTCTGGGTTCCTCCAAGGGTCACGGTCTCCATCCCCCACCTTGGAACATCCTCCATCAAAGGTTGCCCCATAATCCCGCCCTCACCACTGAGGTCATCGTTGCGAGAGGTCCAGGGCTCGGCCGCATCGAAGTGAGTGTCGCCGCCAATGTGGGGCCCCGGGAAGTAGGCGTGGGCCAAGAAGCCGCCTTCACCATCGAACGGGGTGCTATCCCCATGGAAGCCATCGGCGAAGAAGATCATGATGTCCGCCTGCGGTTCACGACCCTCCCGCACAGACGAGTAGGGCACCTCGCGGAAACGCAGCGGCGTCACCGACTGCCAGACGCGGAAGGCCCGTCGGATCGCGGCAAAGGTGGCCTGTTCGCCAACCTTGGGTGTGTAGTTCTGGATGCTGCAATAGAGGCAAAAAAATGAAGACCTAGAGCCCATGGTTGAGTTCATATCACAGTTTTACATCTCTAACCAGGATCTACAAACCTGGGTTTGCTTCACATACCTTAATGCAGAGGTCTTCAAACATGGCAACTTTAAGACTTGTGGACTTCAACTCCCAGAATTCTCCAGCCAGCATAGCCAGCATAGAATTCTGGGAGTTGAAGTCCACAAGTCTTAAAGCTGCCAAGTTTGAATACCTCTGCCTTAATGGGAAGACAACTTATCTACTGCCAAGACCCTTCACAAGCCACAACATTGTGTTCCATAACCTAATGTTATCTAGGTGTCTCGGGACTTCGGCTGCCAGAATTGTCAACTAGCACCCCATAAATTCATAGAAAGGAAGCGGTTTTAGAGATCCTCTAGTCTAACCCTCTGCTCAAGGCAGAAATCCGTGTTTCTGAAATTGTGGTTCCACCATAGCTGAAGGACCTCAAGCTAGCAAAGCTGTTGTGATGTGTTGGATAGATTAACCCGTTCACTTGTCTCTCCCAACCTCAATTTTTTTCGTCTCTCAATGATAAATCAAGGGCTCCTATTCTCAGCTTTATTAATCGATATTAATCGATCTTATTTGGATATCTTTGATTGTTGCTTTGAACATCTCCAGAAGTTAATGAGGAAGGTACAGGAAATCTTCCAGGGAACTTGAGAATCTGGACTTATAACAGTAAGATTTAGTGCATTGTTTTACTTTAAGATGGGTGGACGTGAACTCCCAGAATTCCCCAGTCAGAAAGTCCAACCTAGGCAACTTTAAGATGGGTGGACGTGAACTCCCAGAATTCCCCAGTCAGAAAGTCCAACCTAGGCAACTGTAAGCTGGGTGGACTTCAACTCCCAGAATTCCCCAGTCAGAAAGTCCAACCTAGGCAACTGTAAGCTGGGTGGACTTCAACTCCCAGAATTCCCCAGTCAGAAAGTCCAACCTAGGCAACTTTAAGATAGGGAGGACTTCAACTCCCAGAATTCCCCAGCCAGCACGGGAATTCTGGGAGTTGAAGTCCACCCATCTTAAAGTCACCCAGGGTTGAGGAACACTTTTATTTTCTTTAAAGGCTTCTAGTCCTCATGTTTGTGCCAAAATATGTTAAAAATCACCCTGGTGTTTGGGGTAGGAGGGAATTGAAGTTTCCGGAGCGACAAGATTTCAAATGAATTCTAGTTCCCCACCCTGTTTTCTAGCTTCCTTCTTTCCTGGCCCTTTATGCAGAATTTAACAAAAACAACAATCGCTTGCGTCTTACCAGAAACTAAGATCCATCTGCTGCCATTTGAAACCCTGGATCGCGTAGCGCCTGCGCCTCACGTTGGCTTTAATTTCCGCTCCAAATTTATCCGGGACGCCACAACGAGGCCTCTTCATAGCCCTTAGAAGGAGAGAGAAAACCAGAAAATTAAAAGTTTTCAGGGAGTGGCTTCTGGGTTCCCAAAAAGTTCTTTTGCATCCCTCTGAAAGCGTTGTTCCCCATTTAAGACAGGGCAGAAATTGTGGCAGTCCCCACATCTTCAGAAGGGGGAAAATGGAGGCGACGTGTCTGGTGGCAGTACATAGCCAACGTGGTCAGTTTGGTCTCGTGGTTAAGGCACCGGGCTAAAATCCGGGAGATGGTGAGTTCCAGTTTCCACCTTAGATACGAAAGCCCCCTGGGTGACTTTAGGCCAGTCACCAGGGGATGGTGAATTCTAGTCTCGTTTTAGGCATGAATGCCAGCTGGTCAATCACCAGGAGACAGTGAGTTCTAGTTTCGTCTTAGGCATGAACGCTGGCTGAGTGACTTTGGGCCAATCACCAGGAGACAGTGAGTTCTAGTGTCCTCTTAGACATAAACGCTGGCTGAGTGACTTTGGGCCAATCACCAGGAGACAGTGAATTCTAGTCTCATTTTAGACATGAACACTGGCTGAGTGACTTTGGGCCAATCACCAGGAGACAGTGAGTTCTAGCCTCATCTTAGGTATGAATGCTGGCTGAGTGACTTTGGGCCAATCACCAGGAGACAGTGAGTTCTAGTCTCATTTTAGGCATGAACCCTGGCTGAGTGACTTTGGGCCAATCACCAGGAGACAGTGAGTTCTAGCCTCATCTTAGGTATGAAAGCCGGGTGAGTGACTTTGGACCAATCACCAGGAGACAGTGAGTTCTAGCCTCATCTTAGATATGAACGTTGGCTGAATGATCTTGGGCCAATCACTAAGACACAGTGAGTTCTAGTCTCACCTTGGGCGCAAACACTGTCTGGGTGACTTTGGGCCAATCACTAGGAAATGGTGAGTTCCAGTTCTACCTTAGATACGAAAGCCCACTTGGTGACTTTGGGCCAATCACCAGGTGACGGTGAGTTCTAATCTCTCCTTAGGCATGAATGCCAGCAGGGTGACTTTGGCCCAGTCCGTCTCTCTCAGCCCAACCCACCTCTCAGGAATGTCGTTGTGGGGAAAATAGGAAGAGGAAAGTTTGTTGGATACGTTCGGCGCCTACTATTTGCAAAAGTAATGAAGGCGGGATACAAACAAGGGTCATATCTAAGCTGGCATTCGGATGGGAAAGCAGCCAGGTAGATTCCCCAAGACTGAAGGCCACCTGGGCAAGTTGAACAAAAAAGATCTTGGAATATCGTTCCCGTTATCGGACGTCAGGGACAGAGGTGGTATTCAGCCGGTTCAGACCGGTTCAGGAGAACCGGTTGTGGGAATCACAGGTGGGTCCGCCCCTGCCCACTCGCCCCTGCCCACTCGCCCCTGCCCACTCGCCCCTATGCCATCCTATTTAGGCATGTATTTGAGGAGGGGCGCTTGCGCGGAATTTGCAAGCCAAGCGCATGTGCAGAAGTCCAGTGGTGGCGAACCAGTGGGGCGAACCGGTGGTAACAAAATGTGAAACCCATCGCTGGTTAAGGAACACCATTGCTGTTGCCTCTGGAGTCATGGATGACTCTCAAACCCACAAGCTGATTAATTCCTAGCTCACCAGAAGGCTTTTAATGGATGCCTTGGCCTAAATTAAGAAGTGGGAAGTACTCTGGGCTCCAACGAAACCTGCGGTTTAGCTGCAGAAATATGACTCTTTCCTACTCATAAGCAGAGGTAAAATCCAGCAGGTTCTGACAGGTTCTGAAGAACTGGTAGCGGAAATTTTGAGCAGTTCGGAGAACCAGCAAATGCCACCTCTGACTGGCCCAAGAGTGGGATGGGAATGGAGATTTTGCAATATCCTTCCCCTGGAGTGGGATGGGAATGGGGATTTTGCAGTATCCTTCCCCTGGAGTGGGATGGGAATGGGGATTTTGCAGTATCCTTCCCCTGGAGTGGGGAGGGAATGGAGATTTTGCAATATCCTTCCCCAGGAGTGGGGAGGGAATGGGGATTTTGCAGTATCCTTCCCCTGGAGTGGGGTGGGAAATGGAGATTTTGCAGTATCCTTCCCCCTGCCACGCCCACCAAGTCACACCACACCCACCAAACCACGCCCACAGAACCGGTAGTAAAAAAAAAAATTGGATTTCACCACTGCCCATAAGCCAACGGTAAGGTGACCAGATTTTAACATTGGTAAAGAGGGACATTGTGGGCATGGCTTATTTTGTGGGCGTGGCTAGCTGGTCATGTGACTGGGTGGGTGTGGCTAGCTGGTCATGTGACCGGGTGGCCATGGCTATGCGTATAGGGTAAGGTGAACAGATTTTAACATTGGTAAGAAGGACACCATTGTGGGCGTGACTTATTGTGTGGGCGTGGCTTGGAGGCCATGTGACTGGGTGGGCGTGGCTAGCTGGTCATGTGACCGGGTGGCCATGGCTATGTGTATAGGGACTACTCAGAGGGCTGAAAAGTCATTTCTGACAGGTCCTCACACTTTTGACTGGTCCTCACACTTATGACCATCCTCACATTTATGCCCGTGCAGTATTCTTAACAACCATGTCACTCATTTCACAACTGCTTCTCTTCACCATGGTGACAAGATAGGGCAAAAACGTAAAATGTGAGGACAGTCGTAAGTTCGAGGACTGGTCAAAAGTGTGAGGACCAGTCAAAAATAACTTTTTCAGCCCTCTGAGTAGTCCATATGCACAAAAGGACTAACCAGAGGGCTGAAAAAAGTCATTTCTGACAGATCCTCGCACTTTTGACTGGTCCTCACACTTATGACCATCCTCACATTTATGCCCGTGCAGCATTCTTAACAACCATGTCACTCATTTCACAACTGCTTCTCTTCACCATGATGACAAGATAGGGCAAAAATGTAAAATGTGAGGACAGTCATAAATTCGAGGACTGGTCAAAAGTGTGAGGACCAGTCAAAAATAACTTTTTCAGCCCTCTGAGTAGTCCATATGCATTAAAGGATACAGCAATAGAGAGGGATGAAGGAATGGAAATTAGAGTAGGAGTGAGGGTAAGAGAGGGAGGAAGAGAGGAGGAGAAGGAGAAAGGAAGAGGAAGTAGGGAGGAGAAAAAGAGGGTGGGGGGAAGAGAAAGTAAGAAGGAAAGAAAAGAGAGTGGTGGTAGGTTTGAGGAGAAAGATTGCTGTACAATAAAAAAGATGAAAGGGAAGAAAGCCAACCCCAAGCAAATATAAAGATATTAAGATTAAGAATGAATTGTTAAACTTTAAAGAATAAAAGAGAACAAATATGAATAAATAGCAATAATTAGAAACACACATACAAACATGCAATGTATTTTCTTTGAACAGAATATTTGGCTGGTTCACAAATTTAAACAGCGTTTAGTCATTTCAATTAAATTTACAATTTCTATATTTCCTTTTTGCCATATTTATTCCTCATCTATTTTTTTAAAAAAACAATATTACCCTTCATCCTCATCTCTAATCTTAATCAAATTCAATTTTTCCCTTCTATTCTATATTATACTCCTTCCCATTGTCATCTATTTTTATATCCATCCTCACATTGGTTAATTATGTAATTGTGTAATACAGTTGTTTAATACAAATTCAACATTTTAATATAAATCAATTAGTTATATAACTATCTTTTTTGTATATTAATCAATATGAACATGAATATTCCAATTATTTCTATGCAATCCAATTTCTTACAAATCAATTAATTATATTTACCAATAATAATAAACCAAATAATTTCCCCCATATATTCCTCCAAACCACAACTTAACCATTTCTGCTTTCAACACAATATACAATTATTAATAGTATCTCAATTATTACAATTCCCTAGTTAAATAGAGCTTTTTTTCTTTTGTGTTTTAAAATCTTGAACTCTCCTCTTTTGCCCAAAATTTCCCATTGTTTGCAGTTTTGTACCTACCTTTTTTGGTGAGGAAAAAGAAAAAGAAAAAGAAAGAAATCTCTCTCTGCCTCATTTTGTCATGTTGCAGGTTTAGTTTCGCTTTCGCCTTTGTTTTCAGTATAGCTGGGGGGGGGGGGGGAATCTGCTCCAGGAACTTTTTGCAGCTTTTTGCAGCTAATTAACCTAGCGGAAGCTGTTAACAGGGGCTGTTTTTTCTATTTTTGCAGGCATGGGTCTATTCATTTTTTTTTTAACACTGATCAGCTGTAGGTCGGCCCTTTGAAGCCCCGCGGCAAGAGTTTAAAGAGTTTTTTTTCCCTCTAGCCATCAGCGGGGATTCAGGAGGCAGAATGAAAAATCGGGACTTTTTTAAAACGCCGCGGGACGCGGGACAAATTGCTCAAAAGAGGGACTGTCCCGCCAAAAGCGGGACGTCTGGTCACCTTAGCCAACGGTGGTCTAATTGAGACGGTAGGCTGTGGAATAGATTTTTTGGGGGGGAGTGGGGTTAGGTCTGAAGTGGGGAACCAGGATGCAGTTACAAGCATAAGTTGGTTGATGGACAGACAGATCTATAAAGTAAGATTTCTCAGGCTTAGCAAATTTAAGAAGGAAGAAGGGAGGAGGAGAAGGAGGAGATGGATGGAAGGCGAAAGAAAAGAAAGAAGGAATGGAAGAAGAGAAGGAAGGAGGGAGGAAAGAGGAAGGAAGGAAGGAAGGAAGGAAGTAAATGAAAGAAAGAAAAGAAAGAAAAGAAAGAAAAGAAAGAAAAGAAAGAAAAGAAGGAAAAGAAAGAAAAGAAAGAAAAGAAATAGCAATAGCACTTATATACTGCTTTATCGTGCTTCTCCAGCCCTCTCTAAGCGGTTTACAGAATCAGCCTATTGCCCCCAACAATCTGGGTCCTCATTTTACCGACCTCGGAAAGATGGAAGGCTGAGTCAACCTGGAGCCTGACGAGATTTGAACTGCCGAACTGCAGCTAGCAGTAAGCTGAAGTAGCCTGCAGTGCTGCACTCTAAGAACTGCGCCACCTCGGGAAAGAAAGGGAGGGAGAGAGGGAGGGAGGGAGAGAGAGAGAAAGAAAGAAAGAAAGAAAGAAAGAAAGAAAGAAAGAAAGAAAGAAAGAAGGAAGGAAGGAAGGAAGAAAGAAAGAAAGAAAGAAAGAAAGAAAGATTAGAATTAGAATTAGAATTAGAATTAGAATTAGAATTAGAATTAGAATTAGAATTAGAATTAGACTTTTTTATTGGCCAAGTGTGATTGGACACACAAGGAATTTGTCGGTGCATATGCTCTCAATGTACATAAACGAAAGAAAGAAGGAAGGAAGGAAGGAAGGAAGGAAGGAAGGAAGGAAGGAAGGAAGGAAGGGAGGGAGGGAGGGAATCACTTCCATATTGTTCCCAAAGAAAATTGCATAGATTTTCTTCAGGAACTCAGAGCAATGGGGGGGAAAAAATGCATAATTTATCCTGGATAAATTCCATTGATCGTATACCAACCCTCTCAAAATTTCTTGGTCTTTTTTTCCTGCATCTCCTAATTCCCATTTCAGGTTTCGTCTTTTCTCTCACGCTGGAATATTTTTTTTATGGCGTGAAATGCCAGAAAACTGTATAAACGTAGCGACATCTCTATTCTTCCCTGAACTCTTTGTCTCGGTCTGCGTCTATTTCTAACCGCTCGTTCTTCCTAAAGTACCATGGACGCAAATAGAACGACAGGTAAATAATGACCTAACCGATTTCTAAACAGATACATAACCACAGAGTAAAGTTCCCAAATGAAGCTTTTCCAAACTACTAGGTAGAAACCTACTTACAACCTGCAGTTTGATGCTGATCGGCTCGAGGTTGACTCAGCCTTCCATCCTTCCTTCCGAGGTGGGTAAAATGAGGACCCAGATTGCTGGAGGCAATACGCTGACAGCTTAGAGAGGGCTGTGAAGCCATGTGAGGCGGTATATAAATCTAAGTCAGGGGTCTGTAACCTTAAACACTCAAAGAGCCATTTGGACCCGTTTCCCACAGAAAAGAAAACACCGGGAGCCACAAAACCCTTCCCGTGCCTGACTATTTCTTGAGGGGCCACAAAACTAGCATTATGTAGTTGAATTAAACGTTCTGTTTTCTTCTGAAACTTTTCTTTTCTTGGATTTATCCATGGTCGGCCTACCGGGAGTTGAAAAGCTCAATAAATCGTGTGCCGGTGGGTGTCGCACATTGGCGGTTGTGACGCATATTTTGAGCGACAGGGAGTTGCAGCGGAGGGGTGAAAAAGCCACATGCGGTTCCAGAGCTGCAGGTTGCTGACCCAAGGGTGGGTTCTAAATTTTTTTACTACCGGTTCTGTGGGTGTGGCTTATTTTGTGGGTGTGGCTTGGAGGTCTAGGTGACTAGGTGGGCATGGCTAGCTGGTCAGAGTCATTTCTGGAAGGTCCTCACACTTACAACCAGTCCTCGCACTTACGACCAGTCCGCGCACTTATGACCCGACTCATTTGTTTGCTTTTAACACTGATCAGCTGTAGGGTGGCCCTTTGAAGCCCCACAGCAAGAGTTTAAACAGTTTTTTTCCCTCTAGTCATCAGCTGGGACTCAGGAGGCAGCAATAGATTGGGGGTGGGACCAAATAAAAGGTAAGAATAACGTGGTGGGGGGTGGGGGGCTGGGAGGGCGGGGGGGAGGAGAACCGGTTCGGTGACATCATATCGTCACCGCTACCGGCTCGGCCGAACCGGACTGAACCGGGAGGAACCCACCACCGTGCTGACCCCTGGTCTAAGAGCTAGTGCTATTTCTAAAGGAAAAATGGTATATGTTATCAACAATTGCCTGTTCTGACTGACTGACTGACTGAGAGACGGCAAAATGAGGATAGCTAGTGAGAGATATAGACAAATAGCAAAATGGAGATAGATCGACGGATGGATGGATGGATGGATGATAGATGGTTGGATGTGTAGTGCTCCACCAGCAGCCTGAGGAGCTGGCAGCAGAATCAGACAGTGAGGAGGCTGGGGTGGACCATTGGCCGGTCTTGGAGTCAAGGGAAGGCCCAGATGAGGGCTCTGAGATGGGGCGACGCAGAGGCGGACAGCAGAGAGGCAGAGGAACAGGAGGAGCCTGTTCCTAGTGTACGCATACGAAGAGCTGCCAGAAGGCAAGAGCAGCTAAAGCAAAAAGGACGACTTGGGAGTAAAGCCAGGAGATGATTGGCCCTTCCCATAAGCCTTAAAAGAGCAGCAACAGCTCTCGGGCTCTTTGTAGGAAAGCAACGTTGCTACATCTGTTTTGAGTCGGCGTCTCTTGTTTCTGAACTTTGTGGGGCTTTGCCAAGAAAGGCCTTTGGCAGGGTGCCAAAGAAGATAAAGAGGTTTGTGATAAGTCCGATAAGAAGGACTTTTTATGAAGGACTTGTTTTGGAATTAATTTGGACTAAGCTGAGAATGAAGTAATTCTCAGCTGTTCTAATAAAACATATTTGTTTACGACTGATTGTCTCTGGTAATAACTACTTGGGCCTAGGTCACAACAGGATGGATGGACGGATGGAAAGAGAGGGGAAGATAGCAAAATGGAAATAGATAAATAGATAGCCAAATAGACAGATAGACAGAGAGACAGACAGACAGATAGAGACAGACAAATAGCAAAATGGTGAGAGATAGATGGATAAATGGGTTGACAGATAGGTGGGTGGGTGGATGGATGGAGAGGTGAGGAGAAGGAAAGAGAGAGCGAGAAGGAAGGAAGGAAGGAAGGAAGGAAGGAAGGAAGGAAGGAAGGAAGGTTCAAACAGCAAAATAGAGAGATATAGATAAGTAAACTGGATAGGCAGAGATAGAGAAATGGAGAGAGATAGACAGCAAAATGGAGAGAGGAGAGAGAGGGGGAGAGAGAGAGAGAGAGAGAACAAAATGGAGATACACAAACAACCATACTGAATAGTACCTAACCCATAAGTTCTTCACATTGGCAACTTAACTTGTCTGGGAGTTTAAAACCCAGATATCTTTAAATTGCTAACTCCGAGAATGATCACCTAACGTTAAAGAAGAATTCTGTGCGATCCAAAACTTTGCATCAAGCAGTTTTTTTAAAAAAAATAAATAAACCGCTTTCATTCTTCATCACGGATATTTCTTTTTTCTGTCCGATTAACAAAATGGCCACCGCTCTGACAGCCAGCCTACAGAGCAACGAAACTTCCCAGCGACAGTCACCTCTTCTGCCTGCCCCTCGCCCCAACGCCGTTGAGTAATCCCAAGCCATCGTCGCCTGTCTGAAGCTGCTCCCAGATTTATTTCCAATTCCCCCTCTCTTCTTTGCCAAGTTCTTGTGGTGTGGAGTCCCACTGGTCAACGCTAACCTCACCAGACACTAGTCGCTTTGTAGGCTTGCCAAGGGCCAACCCCAACACAGGATGCCCTGCAGCCACGCTGCCCACTCGCCAAGACTGGGACTTTCGCATCTGGTTCCCCTCCCTCGACGCACACAACCACAACCTTGTACTTCCCCCCCCCCCAAGTGACATCATCCGGGGTGGTTTTGTAAGATCTGTTGCTGACTGCCAGCGATGTGGGAAGCCTTGGATAACGTCTTAGAAAAAAAAAAAGATGAGTTCTGGGTTTTTCCAGCAAAGACGTTTCTCTAGATCGGATCTAAACCATGATGGATCGCTGGCTTTCCGATACACACCTCTCTCCAAACCAGCATCGGTTTTTCTTTCATAAGAGGTTCCCAAAAGTAGGCCATCTTAACTCATTCTTGAGGAAATTTAAGTTTGTTTGTTTATTTATTTATTTATTTATTAGTTAGACTTCTGTACTGCTTCAAAGTGCTTTACAAACCTCTGTAAGTGGTTTACAAAGTTAGCATATAGCATATTGCCCCCAACAATCTGGGTCCTCATTTTATCCACCTCGGAAGGATGGAAGGCTGAGTCAACCTTGAGCCGGTGAGATTTGATCTGCTGATCTGCTGAACTAGCAGTCAGTTGAAGTAGCTGCAGTACTGCACTCTAACCACTGCGCCACCTCGGCTCATATTTACCATGTTTCCCTGAAAATAAGCCCTCCCCGGATAATAAGCCCTCCCTGAAAATAAGCCCTCCCCAGAGAATAAGCCCTCCCCTGAAAATAAGCCCTCTCCCAGATAATAAGCCCTCCCTGAAAATAAGCCCTCCCCAGAGAATAAGCCCTCCCCCAAAAATAAGCCCTCCCCGGATAATAAGGACTCCCCTGAAAATAAGCCCTCCCCTGGATAATAAGCCCTCCCCTGAAAATAAGCCCTCCCCGGATAATAAGCCCTCTCCTGGATAATAAGCCCTCCCCTGAAAATAAGCCCTCCCCAGATAAGCCCTCCTCCACAAATAAGCCCTCCCCTGGATAATAAGCCCTCCCCTGAAAATAAGGCCTCCCCGGATAATAAGCCCTCCTCTGAAAATAAGCCCTCTCCTCGATAATAAGCCCTCCCCCGAAAATAAGCCCACCTCGGATAATAAGCCCCCTCCCGGATATTAAGCCCTCCTGAAAATAAGCCCCCTCCCGGATAATAAGCCCTCCCCGGAAAATAAGCCCTCCCCTGGATAAAAAGCCCTCCCCTGAAAATAAGCCCTCCCCGGATAATAAGCCCTCCCCTGAAAATAAGCCCTCCCCCAAAATAAGCCCTCCTTGGATAATAAGCCCTACCCTGAAAATAAGACTTCCCCTTATAATAGGCCCTCCCCCAAAAATAAGCCCTCCCCCAGATGATAAGCCCTCCCTGAAAATAAGCCCTCCCCTGGATAAAAAGCCATCCCCTGAAAATAAGCCCTCCCCCCGGATAATAAGCCCTCCCCCGAAAATAAGCCCTCCTCAGAGATAATAAGCCCTCCCCCGAAAATAAGCCCTCCTCAGAGATAATAAGCCCTCCCCCAAAAATAAGCCCTCCTCAGAGACAGAGCTGGAAATCAGGTAAAACGGCAAGAGGATCCCCGTCTTGCTCCACACGCCCTACAATAATAAGACCACCCCGAAAATAAGGCCAAGCGCTTATTTCAGAATCCAAAAAAAATATAAGACATGGTCTTATTGTCGGGGAAACACGGTAACAGTTTAACAGATTAACAGAGTTGGAAGGGACCTTGCAGGTCATCTAGTCCAACCCCCTGCCCAAGCAGGAGACCCTACATCTGCCTCTACCTAGGATCGAACTCACAACCTCCTGCTTGTGAGGCAAGAGCTGGAGCGGGGTTTGCGGAGTGGAGGAGGAGGAAGAAGAGGAGGAGGAGGACTGATGGATCCTTGGTGTCCTCTGAGCTTGGTGGTTTTCTCACAGACGTTTCATGACCCAACTATATAACATCATCAATGTTTGGTAACAAATTAAGTAACATCATTGGGAGCACTGATGATGTGACCTGGTTTGGATCATGAAACTTCTGCAAGAAAACAAGCAAACTCAGGGAGCACCAAAGATCCCATAGTCCTCCTCTTCCTCCTCCTCCTCCTCCTCCTCCTCCTCTAACACTGATGATGTTACCTAACTGGGTCATGAAACGTCTGCAAGAAAATCACCAAGCTCAGAGAGCACCAAGAACCCCACGGTCCCCCTCTTTCCTTCCCCCTCCTCTTCCCTCTTCCTCATTCTCCTCTCTCTCCTTCTAGCACTGATGATATTCCCTAGTTGGGTCACGAAACGTCCGCAAAAAAAAAACCTACCAAGCTCAGAGAGCACCAAGGAACCCCTCGTTTCAACCCCGAGCTACAAATAATTCTCCTTTATCGGCAACTCACTCTTGGTCACCCGACTTAAAGTCGGTGCCATTAGTTGCCAGTTCCGAAGATGGGGAGGCACCCATTTCTACAACCCCGAAAGATGCTTTCCTCTCTGTACTCAACACACAGAGGAAAATAATTTGCGTTCGGGAGCCGTGGTGGCGCAGTGGTTAGAATGCAGTATTGCAGGCTACTTCCGCTGACTGCCAGCAGTTCAATTCTGACTGGCTCAAGGTTGACTAAGCCTTCCATTCTTCCGAGCTCGGTAAAACGAGGACCCAGTTCGTTGGGGGCAATAGGCTGACACTGTAGGCTAATGCTGCCTATTGCTAGCAGTTCGATCCTGACCAGCTCAAGGTTGACTCAACTTTCCATCCTTCTGAGGTCGGTAAAACGATGACCCAGATTGTTGGGGGCAAGATGCTGATTCTGTAAACTTAGAAACAGTTGTAAAACACTATATAAGTCTAAAAGCTATTGCTATTGTAGGCTAACTCTGCCTACTGCTAGCAGTTCGATCCTGACCGGCTCAAGGCTGACTCAGCTCTTCATCCTTTTGAGATCGGTAAAACGATGACCCAGATTGTTGGGGGCAAGATGCTGACTCTGTAAACTACTTAGATAGAGCTGTAAAGCAGTATATAAGTCTAAGTGCTATTGCTATTGCAGGCTAACTCTGCCTACTGCCAGCAGTTCGATCCTGACCGGCTCAAGGCTGACTCATCTCTCCATCCTTCTGTGGTCGGTAAAACGATGACCCAGATTGTTGGGGGCAAGATGCTGACTCTGTAAACTACTTAGATAGAGCTGTAAAGCAGTATATAAGTCTAAGTGCTATTGCTATTGCAGGCTAACTCTGCCTACTGCCAGCAGTTCGATCCTAACCGGCTCAAGGTTGACTCAGCTTTTCATCCTTCCGAGGTCGGTAAAACGAGGACCCAGATTGTTGGGGGCAAGAGGCTGACTCCGTAAACCGCTTAGAGAGCGGTTTAAGAGAAAGATAAATTATCTTGATTTTGGTCAAGGCCTACAGCCGCGTCTACAAAATCATACAATGTTTCGGTTTTTCCTTCCTTCAGCACCCTGTGGCACGTAATCCGTTAACAATCTCCCAATTCATCGTGGGGGGTTTTTTTTCCCCCTCAGAGTTCAAAAAATAAATTTTGTAAGAAGAGAAGCTGGTGAAAGGTGAACGACTCCGAGTGCAGGAAACGAAAAACAAGGCCCACTCACTTCATAGTCTCCCCGTCAGCTGTGCCTGTCACTCGAAGTCCGTAGAATCGTTGCATGGCAGCGATGGCGGCCGACACCGACTGGGGTGAACGCTGGGTATGGGTGCGAAGGTTGCCCGGGGGCAAATACCCATATTGTTGCAGCCAGGCCTGGTGGGAAAATCAAAACAGGAGCATGAAAAAAAAACGAAACTCAAAGCTGATCGAAGTGTAAGACTCAAGGATATCAAAACCGCATGTCACGAAAGCAATTGAGAAAGTCCTCGGTTTAGGACCGGCGGCTGACCGACCATTTAAAGTTATAATGGACCCCGAAAAAGCTACGTACGAACCAGATTTGAGGTTTCGAGTCCTGTCCCCCACCCCCCGTTCCAGCAGTCATCTGACCCGTATTTTAAGTGCTCGGCAAATGTCCTGTAGTTACAAAGGTGATCTAGGACATTTTGCAAAAAAACCAACACAAAACACCCCGCTCCATAGCCAACGACCATTTCGCTTAATGACCGGCACAAATAAAATGTCATAAAATGGGTCACTGTCCCATGAGGGGCGCCCACTCAACGGCTGTCACAACCTATGACCCAAATTGCAGGCTCGGTTACGGTCATAAGTCGAGGACTGCTTGCAAATAAACGAAAACTATTTTGGTTCAGTAGTTAAAGGTCCAAATTAAAAAGCAGGACTTTATTGAGCTATTGAGCTATGAATGGTTGGTATCACCTCTTAATTCCCATTTTATCTAATCAGTGATTGACGACAAATTAGTTTAATCTGATGAGGAACCTCTACAAAGAACTGAAATTATTTAAATCTTTCTCCCCTGCTCCCACCCTGGTTCATTTCTGCCAATGGTGGAGTGGAGTGGAGTGGAGTGGAGTGGAGTGGAGTGGAGTGGAGTAGAGTAGAGTAGAGTAGAGTAGAGTAGAGTAGAGTAGAGCAAAGGGAGGGGAGTGGAGTGGAATGGAATGGAATAGAATAGAATAGAATAGAATAGAATAGAATAGAATAGAATAGAATAGAATAGAATAGAATAGAATAGAATAGAATAGAATATTGGAGTGGAGTGGAGTGGAGTGGAATGGAGTGGAGTAGAGTAGAGTAAAGGAAGTGGAGTGGAATGGAGTGGAGTGGAGTGGAGTGGAGTGGAGTAGAGTAAAGGAAGTGGAGTGGAGTGGAGTGGAGTGGAGTGGAATGGAATGGAATGGAATAGAATAGAATAGAATAGAATAGAATAGAATAGAATAGAATAGAATAGAATAGAATAGAATAGAATAGAATAGAATAGAATAGAATAGAATAATTGGAGTGGAGTGGAGTGGACTAGAGTAGAGTAGAGTAGAATAAAGGAAGTGGAGTGGAGTGGAGTGGAGTGGAGTAGAGTAGAGTAGAGTAGAGTAGAGTAGAGTAGAGTAAAGGAAGTGGAGTGGAGTGGAGTAGAGTAGAGTAGAGTAAAGGAAGTGGAATGGAATAGAATAGAATGGAATAGAATAGAATAGAATAGAATAGAATAGAATAGAATAGAATAGAATAGAATAGAATATTGGAATGGAGTGGAGTGGAGTGGAGTGGAGTGGAGTGGAGTGGAGTAGAATAGAGTAGAGTAGAGTAGAGTAGAGTAGAGTAGAGTAAAGGAAGTGGAGTGGAGTGGAGTAGAGTAGAGTAGAGTAGAGTAAAGGAAGTGGAGTGGAGTGGAATGGAATGGAATGGAATGGAATAGAATAGAATAGAATAGAATAGAATAGAATAGAATAGAATAGAATAGAATAGAATAGAATAGAATAGAATAGAATAGATAATTGGAGTGGAGTGGAGTGGACTAGAGTAGAGTAGAGTAGAGTAGAATAAAGGAAGTGGAGTGGAGTGGAGTGGAGTGGAGTAGAGTAGAGTAGAGTAGAGTAGAGTAGAGTAGAGTAAAGGAAGTGGAGTGGAGTGGAGTAGAGTAGAGTAGAGTAAAGGAAGTGGAGTGGAGTGGAGTGGAATGGAATGGAATGGAATGGAATGGAATAGAATAGAATAGAATAGAATAGAATAGAATAGAATAGAATAGAATAGAATAGAATAGAATAGAATAGAATAGAATAGAATATTGGAATGGAGTGGAGTGGAGTGGAGTGGAGTAGAGTAGAGTATTATATTATTGTTGTTATTATTATTATTATTTCTACATTTTCTCTTTACATACATATTGCTCTGTGAACAGCGTGTTGTCTGGCTTAATTTGCTTACATAATACTATTTTTCCAGTTTCTAGTTTCTACATTAGTACCTTAGTTTCTTTCTTAGTAGAAACTTAGTAGAAACTTAGTTAGCAGCCCTTTTTAACGCTGGATGTCCACAGCAGCTGTCCAGGGCTGCTGACCATCGGTGCCAACTCTGAGGGTTGGAGTCGGAGTTCAAACAGTTTAATCAGACGCGAGCCACAGAATTATAGGCTTCCAAAAAAAAAAAAAAAAAAAAAGTTCAGCAAAGCTTATTTTTTTTTGCCCTCCCAAACCAAGGTCCAAAAAAAAAAAAAAAAATCAATTCCCCAACTTCCCCCGACACTCACAAATGAACCGAAACTGACGGCTGCACCCAAATTGCGGTTGTGTTTTTGCATGCCGGCTGGGGGAATTTGGAGAGTGGGAAGTCCACCCATCTGAAAGCCATTGAGATTGACAAACCCTGCAGCCGAAGAAGAAGGGGTGAATTCCAGGATTGTGTTAAGGGTGTGACGGGCGCGTGGCAGGGTCCGAGAACGACAACGCAAACCCTGTTTCCTGCCCTGTTACGCAAAAGTTCAGAAAATTTCTTCCCCTGTGCACTTTCGCAGGCTCCCGAGGAGGAAGCAACTGATCACACAAATCAGACTTCAACATACACACTTGCATCCATGCAGTACCATCATATATGCAGCTAAAGCAGGGGTCAGCAACCCGCAGCTCTGGAGCCGCATGTGGCTCTTTCATCCCTCTGCTGCGGCTCCCTGTTGCTGGTCGGCTCCACAATTGATAGGGCTTTCGGTTAGGACAAATGGAGGAGAAAGGATGCCGCGCTAGGAGGAGACTCTATGGTGGGGGAACCGGATTTCCGGTCGGCTCTAGAATTGAACGCGGGCTTCCAGTTAGGACCTTTGTGGCTCTTTGAGTGTTTAACGTTGCCGACCCCTGAACTAAAGTGTCCTTCAATTGCAACTCAACTCCTGCTAATTTTGTGACTGTATCCGTGTCGTTTTCTTGCAATCACCCAGAAGCCATTTTCCAGAAAACCTTTTTGATTTATCAGGCTTGCTTCCATCCATTTATGGATCTCCGAGTGGTCTCCCACCCAAATAGCAATCAGATCTGGCCGTGTTGAACTTCTAAGCCAGTTAGATGCTACCACTTGGAAGATACAGACAAGCAGACATGCTGGGTGGAGATTTAAAAGATTTAAAAGACTAAAAAAAAAAAAAAAAGGATCTAAATACATACTTTGATACAGACGATTTTGAAGATCAATATTCAGACGAAGTCGGGAATTTTTCTTTTTAGGATTAAAGGGGAAAAAAAGCCACAGAAGGTTATTTGAATCTAAGATTACCGGGCGAGATTATTACATAGATGGAGATAAAAAAAAATTACGGAGGAGCGGATGGTGAAGTTGACAATTATGCATTCATTCTTTGAAATGGATAAATTGAACTTCCCAGATCAGAAAAACAAAGACAATATCTGCATTTATGGGTGACTAGGAGCCTCTATAGGGACGCGGTGGCTCAGTGGCTAAGACACTGAGCTTGTCAATCGAAAGGTCGGCAGTTCAGCGGTTCGAATCCCTAGTGCCGCATAATGGGGTGAGCTCCCGTTCCTTGTCCCAACTTCTGCCAACCTAGCAGTTCGAAAGCACGTAAAAAAATGCAAGTAGAAAAATAGGGACCACCTGGGAAGGTAACAGAGTTCCGTGCGCCTTTGGCCTTGAGTCATGCCAGCCACATGACCACGGAGACGTCTTCGGACAGCGCTGGCTCTTTGGCTTTGAAATGGAGATGAGCACCACCCCCTAGAGTCGGGAACGACTAGCACATATCTGCGAGGGAACCTTTACCTTTACCTTTAGAGGTGGGTTTCAGCAGGTTCTGACCAGTTCTGGAGAACCAGTAGCGGAAATTTTGAGTAGTTCGGAGAACCGGTAGTAAAAATTCTGACTGGCCCCACCCCCATCAATTCTCTGCCTCCCAAGGCCCAGCTGATTGGGAGGAAATGGGGATTTTGCAGTATCCTTCCCCTGGATTGGGGAGGGAATGGAGATTTTACAGTATCCTTCCCCTGCCACACCCACCAAGCCACGCCCACCAAGCTATGCCACGCCCATAGAACCAGTTATAAAAAGTTTCAAAACCACCACTGCCTCTAATGGACTTTTTTTGCGTAACAATAAATAAATACATGAATTTGAAATTTGATCGCTCCAAAGGACAGATTACAAACAAAAGTGTAATGCGGGTAGTCCTCAATTTATGACCGTTCATTTAGTGCAGGGGTGGCATTCACTTATTTTCCCTACCGGTTCGCAAATGTGAGCGCACACGCCACTTCCACGCATGAACACAGCCTCAAAAATGTGCCTAAATAGGACGGCATACAACCAGGTCAGGTGGGTGGGTCCATCTGTGATTTCTACTACCGGTTCGTTTGAACCGGCCCGAACCGGCTGAATACCACCTCTGATTTCATGACCGTTCAAATTACAACAGCACTTTAAAAAGTGACACGACTGTTTTTTCGCACTTATGACCATTTCAGGATTCCCACAGTCATGTGATCAAAAGTCGGACGCTTGGCAACTGGCATGTATTTAGGACGGTTGCAATGTCCTGGGGTCACGTGATCTCTTTTTGCGACCTTAACAGTAACAGAGATGGATACCTGTACTAGGGATTCGAACCGCCGAACTGCCGACCTTTCTGATCGACAAGCTCAGCGCCTTAGCCACTGAGCCACCTAGTCAGGCCACCTTCTGACAAGCAAAGTCCATGGGGAAGCCCAATTCACTTAACGTCCTTGTGACTAACTTAACAACGGCAGGGATTGGCCGAACAATTACAGCAAAAAAGGTCGTAAAAAGGGGGGCAAAACTCACTTAAACAATTTGCTTAGCTGTGGATATTTTTGGGCTCGGTCGTGGTCGTAAGTCAAGGATGACCTGTTCATTGTAATTTTAGACCGAGAGAGGTTAAAATATATTTATAAATATGCTTTGAAAAATCCTGGAAGTCTGAGGTAACTTTTCTCTTTCTTTTCTCTTTTTTTTCAACTTTCTTTCTCTTCTTGCCTTCTCTGTTGTTGTTTTTTCTTTTTAGTTCTGTTGTGACCTAGGCCCAAGTAGTTATTACCAGACACAATCAGTCCGAAACAAACATATTTTATTAGAACAGCTGAGAATTACTTCATTCTCAGCTTAGTCCAAGTTAATTCCAAAACAAATCCTTCATAAACAGTCCTTCGGACTTATCACAAACCTCTTTATCTTCTTTGGCACCCTGCCAAAGGCCTTTCTTGACAAAGCCCCACAAAATTCAGAAACAAGAGACGCCAACTCAAAACAGATGTAGCAATGTTGCTTTCCTACAAAGAGCCCGAAAGCTGTTGCTGCTCTTTTAAGGCTTATGGGAAGGGCCAATCATCTCCTGGCCTTACTCCCAAGTCGTCCTTTTTGCTTTAGCTGCTCTTGCCTTCTGGCAGCTCTTCGTATGCGTACACTAGAAACAGGCTCCTCCTGTTCCTCTGCCTCTCTGCTATCCGCCTTTGGAAGCTCCAGACTCCGCACCTTGCTCCCAGATGGCCCTGGCCCCATCTCTGCCTCCGATGCAGAGCCCTCCTCTGAGCCCTCCCCAGCCTCCAGGACTGGTCCATGTTCCTCCCCAGCCTTCTCACTGTCCGACTCCACTGCCAGCTCTGCAGGCTGCTGGCGGACCACAACAAGTTCTTTCCTTTATTTATTTATTTAGATTTTAAGGTAGTCCTAGTTTTTTATCGTCTTGTTGGAAAACTTTAAAGAAAAAATTATAGAGAACAGGCAGACAGGCATGGGAGTGACATTTCTTTCTGGATACTCAAGTCTGGCATTACAGTTAATCCGCTGTCTGATCCAGCCATCTCTTCGTGTTTCCACCTCCACCTGGCTCTTGGAAATGCTGCCTTCCCTCCATCCGCACCCATGATTATCTATCCCTGCTGATGCATCATCGCGCACAAACACACAAACACACACACACTGCCAAGTCACTTCTTCTCTCTCCCCCTCCCCCTTTTCTTAATCTCAACGGTGATTCACCTCACGTCCGTGGCAATGTTTTCCGGACTGCATGACTCTATGGAGGAGAGGCCCAAGGTGAAACCTTGGGTCTGTTTTGTTCTGTCCTGTTCTGTCCTGTTCTTTCTATGCTATTCTGTTATTCTATTCTATTCCGTTATTGTCTTCTATTCTGTTATTCCATTCTGTTATTTTATTTATTTATTTATTTATTTATTTATTTATTTATTTATTTATTTATTTATTTATTTATTTATAAATTTGTATACCGCCCTTCTGCCTGAGGACTCAGGGCGGTGAACAGCCAAGTAAAAGCATAAACTACAAACATTAAAATACAATTAAAAAGATATATATAAATTTGGCCCCATGATTAAAAACAATAACAAACAATTAAAAAACATTTTAAAAAGTGTTAGGCCAGCCCGGCTTGCTATTCTATTGTTATTTTATTCTATTCTATTCTGTAACTCTATTCTATTGTTATTCTATTCTGTTCTGTTCTGTTCTTTCTATTTTATTCCATTCCATTTCATATTTTCTATTCTATTCTATTATTCTATTCTATTCTATTCTATTCTATTCTATTCTATTCTATTCCATTCCATTCCATTCCATTCCATTCCATTCCATTCCATTCCATTCCATATTTTCTTCTCTATTCTATTCTATTCTATTCTATTCTATTCTATTCTATTCTATTCTATTCTATTCTATTCTAATGAAAAGAAGGACTGGGGGGGGGGATATAGTTCCAATATTTGAGGGGCTGCCACAAAGAAGAGGGAGTCAACCTAGCAGGATTTCCTGTTTTCTAGCGAATATAAACCGCGCGGCAGAGCTGTTCCCCCTGACCCTTGCTGTTCTACTTACCTAGTGAATTTCTTCTTTTTCCACGCAATGCACGCATTTGGCGTGCACCGTGTATGCGCATGCAGCATGCTTTTAGCGCGTGCTGTGCATGCACACGTGCAGCGTGCTTTTGGCACGCACCACACATGCGTGTGCACAATTCACCTTTGGCGCACACGATCCGCGGAGGATTTCACCACTGTTCTATATTCTATATTTCTATTTTCTATATTACATGATATTCTTCTGGGAGTTGGAGTCCACACATCTTACAACGGCTAAGATCGGGGAAAACAGAGTCTCCTTGACCTTGGACCACATTTGGGCCCAAAATTTCTGTTGTGAAGTGTGACGTTTGTTAACGTTTTGCCCCATTTTACAACCTTCCTTACCGCCGTTCTTTAGTGAATCCCTTGCGGTCGATAAGTTAGTCACCCGGTCGTTAAGCAAATCTGGCTTCCCCGTTGCGAGAAGGTCACAAAAAGGGGATCCCGTGAACCTTGGGAGGCAGCAGCGGTCATATGTATGAACCAGTAGTGGGTTCCACTTACCTTCGCTACCGGTTCGGAACAGCGAGCACACGTATACATGCGCTTGCTTCGCTCGAGCGCAGCAGAGCATCTGTGATGAAGTCTGGGCGGGTGGGCGGAGCCTCCCACTGCCGCCACTACGGGTTCGCCCGAACCGGGGCGAACTAGTAGAAACCCACCACAGGTATGAACCAGTTGCCAAACAGCTGGATTTTTATCCCGTGATCACGGGGATGGCGTTGTGGTCCGCCAGCAGCCTGCGGAGCTGGCAGCAGTGTCGGACAGTGAGGAGGTTGAGGAGGAACATGAGCCAGTCCTGGAGTCTGAGGAAGGCTCGGACGGGAGCTCTGCGTCGGAGGCAAAGAAAGGGCCGTTTGGGAGATACGTGCTGCCTCCGGAGCCTCCAGAGTTGGACCTCAGCGAGGCAGAGGAACAGGGGGGAGCCTGTTCCCAGTGCGCGCGTGCGCAGAGCTGCCAGAAGGCAAGAACAGCTAAAGCAAAAGGGACGACTTGGGAGTAAGGCCTGGAGATGATTGCCCCCCCCCATATGTCTTAAAAGAGGAGCAAAGGCACGTGGGCCCTTTGCAGGAAGCAACGTTTGTTCATTCGGTTCAGCTTAAAGCCTGAAGCTCTGTTTGATTCTGGACTCCGCGTGGCTTTGCCAATTAGGTCTTCGGCAGCGTGTCAAGGGATATCTCCCGAAGGACTCTTTACAACTAATTGAGACTCATCTGTGAATGAACAGAATTCACAGCTGTTGCAATAAATAGAGGTTTTTTTGGGACTACTCGTGTGTTTTACTGACTCAGGAAGCCCAGGTCAGAACAGATGGTGCCAAGGTCGTAACTGTGGACAGCGGTCCTAAGTCACATTTTTTTCCGTGCCATTGTGACTTTGAATGGTCACTAAGCGAACCGTTGTCCGTCAAAGGACTACCTTATGGTAGGTTTAGTTCGAAGCCTTTTGCTTTCTGCCTCCCTCTCAGCCTCTTCTTGTGTAATGTAGGTGACGCAATGGGACTGAAGGAGAGAAGCTGGAATCCATGAAGTCAACAGCCAGGGATTAACCGTCAAGGAGAGGGAACTGCAGAGGATTAAAGTTAATCTCTGCCCGATCCAAGGAATCCGTGTATTTCCCTATCAAACGGCCTTCTATAGGCCCCACCTGGATCCATCCCAGGGTCGAGACGCTGCCTTTTTTTTTTTTTGTCTCCTTCTGCTAATCAAAGGTAGACTGCCACTGCTGGTGGAGGCTCCACTTCACGGAGAAATAGAATAGAATAACAGAGCTGGAAGGCACCTTGGAGGTCTTCTAGTCCAACCCTCTGCTTAGGCAGGAAACCCTACACCACTTCAGACAAATGGTTATCCAACCTCTTCTTCAAAACTTCCAGTGTTGGAGCATTCGCAACTTCTGGAGGCAAGTTGTTCCACTGATTAATTGTTCTAATTGTCAGGAGATTTCTCCTCAGTTCTAAGTTGCTTCTCTCCTTGATTAGTTTCCACCCATTGCTTCTTGTCCTGCCCTCACGTGCTTTGGAGAATAGCTTGACCCCCTCTTCTTTGGGGAAACCCCTGAGATTTTGGAACACAGCTATCATATCTCCCCCAATCCTTCTTTTCATCAAAATAGACATAATCAGTTCCTGCAACCGTTCTTCATATGTTTTAGCCTCCAGTCCCCTCATCATCTTTGTTGCTCTTCTCTGCACTCTTTCTAGAGTCTCCGCATCTTTTTTACATCGTGGCGACCAAAACTGGATGCAGGAATCCAAGTGTGGCTTTACCAAGGCATCATAAAGTGGTATTAACACTTTTAACGTGATCTTGATTCTATCCCTCTGTTTATGCAGCCTAGAACTGTGTTGGCTTTTTTTGGCAGTTGCCGCACACGGCTGGCTCCTATTTAAATTATTGTCCACTAGGACTCCAAGATCCCTCTCACAGTTGCTACTATTGAGCAAGGTCTTTTAAATTCAAGGACCACCTTACAATCCCGACCAGCGGTAGATTATGAAAAGGGAGTAGGGAGAATGGCGCTTAAAACTTGGGACAATTTACCCTGACTTCACACTACCCTGTGGTTGTGGTTAAGGCGTGAAGTCCTTAAAAAATAAAAGAATCCTCATATCCAGACTGCAATGTTCCACATGGTGGCTAGATGGCAGCACAGAGCTATCATCTTCTTTGTCTCGCTCTCTGCTGCCAACTTGTGGTCATTTTGAAAATTAAACCTGAAATCTGGTCATCCTATTATACATATAGGAAGTCCTTGATTTGCAACAATTCCTTTAGTGATTGTTCGAATGGTACTAAAAAAACCCTGACCTATAACTGTTTTTCACACTTACGACCGTTGCGGCCATCTCCGTGGTCCTGTGATCAAAATTAGAATGCTTGGCACCTGGTCCATATTTACGACGGTTGTAGTGTCCATGTGGTTCCCTTTTGCGACCGTCTGACAAGCAAAGTCAAGGGGGAAGTCTGATTCACTTAACGGCCGTCTTCCTAACTTAGCAACTGCAGTGATTCATATAACAACTGTGGCAAGAAAGGTCATCCCATGGGGAAGAACCCAATTAATCGCCATCTCTCTTAGCGACAGAAGTGTTGGATTCAATCGCGGTCGTAAATTGAGAACTCCCTGTAACCGTCAAATGATTAATGTTGCCTGGAATTTCGGTCCTAAATTGTGATGGTCATAAGTTAAGGCACCACATGACCGGACTCAATTTTATGATTGTGAAGCGAGCCACTCTGGTCTTTAAGTGAAACCGGCATATTCAACAGACATTTTTTTTGCCCCTTTCTGCCAAAAATTCAGCAGAAAAACCATCACAAATTTCAGTCAGATGACTGCAGGAGTCTGCAACCGTTCCTAAATCTGAGTCAGATGCCAAGCCCTGAAATGTGATCATGTGCCCTCAGGGTGTGTGTGTGTGTGAGAGAGAGAGAGAGAGAGACAGACAGACAGACAGACAGACAGAGAAAGAGAGAAAAAGATGAAAGAAAGCAAGAAAGAGAAAGATGAGAGAGAAAAAAAGATGAAAGAGAGAGAAACAGAGTGAGGTGGATGGGAGAATGAGAAAAAGAGAGAGAAAGAGTGGAAGAGAGAGAGAAAGAGGAAGAGAGAAAGAGGAAGAGAGGGAAAGATGAGAGAGAGATAGAAAGAAAGAGAGAGGAAGAGAGCGAGAGAGATGAGAAAGATAAAGAGAGAGAGAAAGTGAAAGAGGAAGAGGGAGGGAGAAAGAGAGAGGAAGAGGACGAGAGAAAATGAAAAAGAGAGAGAGAAAGAGAGAGAAAGAAAGAAAAAGAGAGGAAGAGAGAGAGATGAGAAAGAGAGAAAGAGAGAGGAGGGGAAGAGGAGAGAGAAATTGAGAAAGAGAGAGAAAGAAAGAAAAAGAGAGGAAGAGAGAGAGATGAGAAAGAGAAAGAGAGAGGAGGGGAAGAGGAGAGAGAAAATGAGAAAGAGAGAGAAAGAGAGAGAAAGAAAAAGAGAGGAAGAAAGAGATGAGAAAGAGAGAGATGAAGAGGAGAAAGAAAATGACAAAGAGAGAGAAAGAAAGAAAAAGAGAGGAAGAGAGATGAGAAAGAGAGAGAGAGGAAGAGGAGAGAGAAAATGAGAAAGAGAGAGAAAGAGAGAGAAAGAAAGAAAAAGAGAGGAAGAGAGAGATGAGAAAGAGAGAGAGGAAGAGGAGAGAGAAAATGACAAAGAGAGAGAAAGAGAGAGAAAGAAAGAAAAAGAGAGGAAGAGAGATGAGAAAGAGAGAGAGAGGAAGAGAGAGAGAGGAAGAGAAAGAGTGAGTGAGAGCTATAACTTGAAGGATAGGCCGTCAACTGCAAGTCGCTTTTTCTGAACTCCATCCTAACGCCGAACAGTCACAGTTGTAACCTGAGGACTACCGTAAAAGAGGGTCATCATAAATCCAAACAGGATCCCATCCCAGATTATTCAGACGCGCTCTGGTTTCCCCGCCTGGCACTGGGGGTGGGGGGGGTGGAAGGGGGAACATAGCAGGAGCGCCAAGAATTCCTGGCCAGCGGGCATCTTCTAAAGATGCGTGGGTGCTGCCAAGGAACCAAAGTTAAATAAGAGGCCCAACTTCCAAAAACCTGTAAGCTTCTGAATTTCGAAGCAGAGCCAGCCCCCAACCCCAGCCTTCCCCCCTCCCCGTTTCTTCCTTGGCTTTGAAAGAGAGCCGAAAGGACGCTCTCAGGGATTTGGGGTTTAATCCTGGCCAATTCTTCTTCAGATTCCTTCCGTGGCCTTCAAGCTATTGGCGAAACTCTTTATCTCTTGGCTTTCTGTCGACAGGATTTATTGGCAATTATTCCGAATTTTTAAGCAGGTTGAATCGTGGCTGAATCACCTAGAAGCGGGGCGGTAGCAATTTATTTGCAATTATCCGAATTTTTAAGCCAAATTTTTAAGTGGGTTTAATCTTGGCCTCATCTAAGATGGCAAGGGGGAGCGTTACATCCCAGCAGATAAGCAGAATCTGTTGTTCTTCGTGAACCAAAAATCAAAACTTATCGATAGGTCAACGATGAACCGGTGGAACAGCCTGCCACCAGAAAGTCATGGGTGTTCCATCACTGGAGGTTTTTTTAAGAAGAGACTGGACCGTCACTGGTCTGAAATGGTATAGGGTCTCCTGTTTGAGCAGGGGGGTGGACTAGAGGTCTCTGAGAGAGAGGGAGAGGAATAGAAAGAGAAAGAGAGAGGGGGAGAGAAAGAAAGAGAGAGGAAGAGGAAGGGAGGCAGATGAGAAAGAAAGAGGGAGAAAGAGAGAGAAAGAGAAAGGGAGAGGAAGAGGAAGAGAGAGAGAGATAAGAGAGGGAGAGAGAGGAAGAGGAAGAGAGAAAGATAAGGAAGAGAGGGAGTGAAAGAGAGGAAGAAGAAGAGGGAGAAAGGTGAGAAAGAGAGCAAGGGAGAGAAAGAGAGGAAAGAGGAAGAGAAAGGGGAGAAAGAGAGAGGGGAGAGAGAGGGAGAGGAAGAGAGAAAGATAAGAAAGAGTGGGAGAGGAAGAGAGAGGAAGAGGGAGAGAAAGAGAGAGAAAGATGAGAAAAAGAGAGAAAGGAAGAGAGAGAAAGGAAGAGCAAGAGAGAGAGAGAGAGAGATGTGAAAGAGAGAGAACAAGTCATAAAATGGGGCAAAACTCCTTTAACAAACTGTCTCGCTTAGCGAACGGAAACTTTGGACTCAGTTGTGGCTCTACATCACGGGCCTTCCAGCTCTATTTCTGATCGATCAATATTTTTAGGTCAGCGATAAGCTGTAAGTGTGTGGGGTTTATTAAAAGCCAAAATATATTTTGGGGTTGTTGTTTTGGTTTTTTTTAGGAAAAACGACCCTTTGTGGAGACTCTAGAAAAAGTGCGGAGAAGAGCAACGAAGATGATTAGGGGACTGGAGGCTAAAACATATGACGAACGGTTGCAGGAACTGATTACGTCAATTTTGATGAAAAGAAGGATTGGGGGAGACATAATAGCAGCCTTCCAATATTTGAGGGGCTGCCACAAAGAAGAGGGAGTCAAGCTATTCTCCAAAGCACCTGAGGGTAGAACAAGAAGCAATGGGTGGAAACTAATCGAGGAGAGAAGCAACTTAGAACTAAGGAGAAACTTCCTAACAGTGAGACAATTAACCAGTGGAACTGCTTGCCACCAGAAGTTCTTAAATGCTCCATCACTGGAGGTTTTTAAGAAGAGATTGGACAACCAAATGTCTGGAACGGTACTATAGGATCACTTGCTTGCGCAGGGGGTTGGACTAGAAGACCTCTGAGGTCCCTTCCCACACTGTGGTTCTTTTTCTATCTCGGTTTTGGTTCCCAGCTTCCCAAAGTACAAGATGAGATTTTTCTCAATCTGCAACCAATGTCTTTACCTTTTGGAATAGAAGTTGCGTCCCTTTCTAGATCGGGACTCCCTACACACAGTCACTCATGCCCTCGTCACCTTTCGTCTGGACTATTGTAACGCTCTCTACATGGGGCTCCCCTTGAGGTGCACTCGGAGGCTCCAACTGGCGCAAAGTGCGGCCGCGCGGGTGGTGATGGGAGCGACATGGCGCTCCCATGTAACACCTCTCCTGCGCGAGCTGCACTGGCTCCCGGTAGTCTTCCGGGTGCGCTTCAAGGTTTTGGTTACCACCTTTAGAGCGCTCCATGGCTTAGGACCTGGTTATCTACGGGACCGCCTGCTACCACCAATAGCCTCCCACCAGCCAGTACGCTCCCATAGAGAGGGGCTCCTCCGGGTGCCATCGGCCAAACAATGTCGATTGGCGGCCCCTAAGGGGAGAGCCTTCTCTGTGGGGGCACCTATGATCTGGAACGAGCTCCCCCCGGAGATACGGAGGATCCCGGATCTTCGCACCTTCCGTCGCGCGCTTAAAACTTTTTTATTTCATCAAGCGGGCCTGGCCTAAATCTTCTCCTTTTTTAAATTTAAATTTTAGACACAACTTTTAATCTGTTTAAATTATGGGATATTTTAAAATTCAGCCTAAATTATTTAATTTGTTTTAATCTATTTTAAATTTCGTATCTCCGTGTTTTATCCTCTGGCTGTTCATCGCCCTGAGTCCTTCAGGAGAAGGGCGGTATAGAAATTTAATGAAATAAAAAATAAATAAAGAGAATAACAGAGTGGGAAGGGACCTTGGAGGTCATCTAGTCTGACCCCCTGCTCAGGCAGGAAACCCTACACCACTTCAGACAAATGGTTAGCCAACATCTTCTTCAAAACTTCCAGTGTTGGAGCATTCGCAACTTCTGGAGGCATGGAACAATTTTACGGAGCGTGGTTTCAAAAGACACCTTGCTGTACAGGTAATCCTCACGTTACGACCGTTCGTTTAGTGACCGTTCCAATTTACAATAGCCCTGGAAAAAAGGGAACGTTTTTCCACACTTACGACCGTTGCACCATCCCGATGGTGACGGGATTGTAATTTGGATTGCTTTAAGCAAATGACTCATATTTATGACAGTTGCAGGGTCCCAGGGTTACGGTACGTGATCCCATGGGGTGACCTTCTGACAGGCAAAGTCAATAGGGAAGCCGGCTTCCCTTAACGGCCGTGTTCCTAACTTAATAACCATAGCAACTCATTTAAGAACGGTGGCCAGAAAAGTTGTAAAACGGGGCAAAACTCCCTTAACGATTGTCTCCCTTAGCAAGATAAATTTTTGGGCTCCCTTTTGGCTATAAATCGAGGACTTCCTGTATTGGATGGCACCTACTGTGAGTCCTTGACTTACGACAGTTCGTTTAGTGACCGTTCAAATTTTACCACAGCACTGAAAAAAGTGACTTATGACCATTGTTCACACTTAACAACCATTGCAGCATCCCCACGGTCCCAGGATCAAAATCTGGACGCTTGGCAACCAACCGCCTCGTATTTATGACCGTTGCCATGTCTCCCCTTTTGTGACCTTCTCTATCGAGCCAAGACAATGGGGAAAGCCGGATTCGCTGAACGACCGGGTTCCCAACTGAACGACCGCAGCAATTCGCTTAGGAGTTGCAGCAAGAGCAGGGGCCCCAACCTCACTCAGCGACTGCCTCGCTCAGTGACAAGGAACATCGGGCTCCTTTGTGGTCGTAAGTCGAGGACTACGTCTATGGGACTAGTCAAACTCTCTGACCCTGAAAAAACACACAAAAATGCAGAGGGAACGAAGGATTCAAACAACCCCAAGAGGTCGGCAGGGTTTCAGCAGCCTCAATGGTGTGTGTGTGTGTTTGTGCGTGTCACACACAATGACATCATTCTTCCGTTTTTGTGCTCCGGCCAGCTCGCCAACGGTTGGGTATAAAAAAAGCTTTTGGCCCCTTCCAGCCAGCCACCCACCCACCCACCTGGATCCCTGGCGGAAACCGTAAAATAAAGATTGGCCTGTGTGTCATCACACACACACACACCGAGTCCCCAAAATATCCTCTGGGAAAGAAACACAATGCAAATCTCGCCCACACTAGGCCGGGTCTCCGGGTCCATCGTCCGACCAGGGCCAAATTCTCCACCATCCATCTCCGATATTCAGACTAGACTAGAAGAATGTCTGGCTCGGTGGCTCGGCGATTAAGTCGCCGAGCGCGTCGATCAGAAATTCGTCGATTCGTCGATTCAGGGATTCGAACCAACCGTTCCGGCGGTTCGAATCCCTAATATAGGTCTCCTGCGAGAGCAGAGGGTTGGACTAGATGACCTCTGAGGTCCTTCCAACTCTTGTTACTGTTCACCTCCCTTTCCGACTCTCTCGTTATTTTCTGCTGAGCCCTCCGCCCGAGATTCCCTTCTCCACAAGGCCCTGCTTTGTCTCTCCCCTCTTCCAAATAGCCTCCTTCCTGGCCTTCTCTGAAGGTTGACTCATGAGGTCATTTTTCTTTTCTCCGTGCCCAGCTTTGGCCGGGAGGTCACCACCCCAAGCCCCCTTTTTCCTCTCCGTGGGATGTCTGGCCCCTTCCTTTCAGCTTGGCTCCAGGCCTGTTGGGACCACTTCCGGCCTCGCCTTTTTCTCCTCCTCCTCCCCAAATCCCCAGCTCAGTTGTAAAATTCACTAGCAACACCCCTACCCCCCGCCACGCAAAATAATCCTAATTTCTAATCCTAATGCCCTTCCTTTTCCTGGCTTTTGGTTTTCTCTTTCTTTCCGGTGCGCCCACCGCTGGTTTCTAAAGTTGCATCAAGTTATCACTTCTCCTCAAAGTCGTCTCGGCTCTTATATAACTATACATATAACTACGTTTCCCCAACCCCCCAACCCCGGATGCCTTTGATCTCCCGGCCAAGCCACCCACCCAGCTCGCTTCCCATGTCTTTGTTCCTCGAAGACTGGGCAAAAAAGGGGAAGGGGGGGGGTTGTCTGTCTGGCTTTTCTCCAATTCCTTCCCTTTAAAAGAGAGAGAGGGAGGGAGAGACAGAGAGGAAGGAAGAGAGAAAGAGAGAGGGGGGAGGGAGAAGGAGAAAGAGAGGAGGAGAGAGAGAAAGAGAGAGGGAGGGAGAGGGAGAGAGAGAGAGAGAGGAACAGGATGAGAAAAGAGGAAGAGAGAGAGAGGCAGAGGGAGAAAGAAAGAGAGGAATAGGATGAGGAAGAGAGTAAGAGAGTAAGACAGAAAGAAAGAAAGAGAGAGGGAGGGAGGGAGAAGGAGAAAGAGAGGAAGAGAGAGAAAGAGAGGGAGGGAGGGAGAAGGAGAAAGAGAAGAGGAGAGAGAGAAAGAGAGAGGGAGGGAGAGGGAGAGAGAGAGAAGAACAGGATGAGAAAGAGAGGAAGAGAGAAAGGAAGAGGGAGAAAGAAAGAGGAACAGAATGAGGAAGAGAGAAAGAGAGTGAGACAGAGAGAGAGAAAGAGAGAGGGAGGGAGGGAGAAGGAGAAAGAGGAAGAGAGAGAGAAAGAGAGAGGGAGGGAGAAGGAGAAAGAGAAGAGAAGAGAGAGAAAGAGAGAGGGAGGGAGAGGGAGAGGGAGAGAAGAACAGGATGAGGAAGAGAGGAAGAGAGAGAGGAAGAGGGAGAAAGAAAGAGAGGAACACAATGAGAAAGAGAGGGACACAGAGTGAGAGAGAAAGAAGAGGAAGAGCAAAGAAGATAGAGGAAGAGAGAGAGGAAGAGAGAGGAAGAGAGAGAGAGGAAGAGGAAAAGAGAGAGGAAAAGGGAGCAGGAGAGGAAGAGGAATAGAGAGAGAAAGAGGAAGAAAGAGAAAGAAAGGAAGAGAAAGGAAGGAAGAGAAAGAGAGAGAGAGGAAGAGAGGGAGAAAGAGAAAAAGGAAGAAAGAGAGAGAGAGAGAGAGAGACAAACAGGCAGACAGGCAGACCAACCGACCGGGGTCATTTTTAATTCTTTCAAGCTGCGGCTTCAAACCCCAGAGCAAAACTTTTTTTCCCCAGTAGCCAAAAAAACATGAAAATTTGGAACAAGACAATGGGAAAAAAAATAATAAAGAGAAGTGAAAGAGAGAAACTATGGACAACAGCAGCCTTCCCACTGTTCCCAATTTTTTTTTTATTTTTTTAAAAAAATGTAAAATAACAAACAATCCTCCAGAAAGCACCCAAACAACTCTTAAGTCCTTCAAGGAACTGTTGTGTAATCAAGAGAAACGTGATTTGAGACAAAGAGGCAAGGATGGAGGGAACACAAGGCTATTTATGACTAAGTGAGGGAAATGAGGAATCGGTCTATTGACTTAAGTCATTTATTTGTTAGATCAACAGAAGGTTTTTCGAAAGAGAAGATGGGACAAGCGTTTGGACAAGCATACCAGAAGGTGCCCTGCCTCGGATAAGAGGGGGTGGACTAGAAGACCTCCAAGGTCCCTTTTCCAGCTCTGGGATTCTATGCCTCACAAATGAGACACTGGGCATCTTCCCACACGTTACGAAACAATGCAGAGAAACCATACATAAACCAGAAAAGTGTAAAAACCTACAGTAGTTGTGACCCAAAAATAGGATTTCACACGCGGCCTTTGTCCATTAATTAACTTGGTTTGTGGAATAAGCCACACCCAGACAATAAGGACAAACCGTCATCCTAGGCCCGTGATGGCGAGCCTGTGGCACGCGTGCCACCTCTGTGGGCACGCAAGTGTTGCCCTAGCTCAGCTCCAGTGCGCATGCACACGCCGGCCAGCTGATTTTCGGGCCTTTTGGGCCCACTGGAAGTTTGGAAACAGGTCATTTTTGGCCGCCAAAGGGCCTCCGGGGGCATAGGGAAGGCCGTTTTCGCCCTCCCCAGGCTCCAAGAAAGCTTCTGGAGCCTGGGGAGGATGAAAAACGGGCCTACCGGGCCTACCGGGCCATCACATGCCAAAAGCAGGGGTCACGCTGGGGGGGGTGGGGGTGTCGCGTGTGTATGCATGGGGGATGGGGCACATTGAATTAGGGGTGTGGGCACGCACACACGCAACACCTCCATGTTCCCCCCACTTTTGGCACGCGACGGCAAAAAGGTTGGCCATCACTGTCCTAGGCCTACTTGGTGACTGTGATTTAGAGATTTGTGGTGGTTGATAGAAATTGTTTGTTTTATTGTTTTGTTTTATTAGATTTATATACCGTCCTACTCCTCGAAGGACTCAGGGCGGTGAACAGGCACAAAATAAAATACATAAATACAAAATTTAAAAGCAGAAATAAAACCGGATTAAACAATTTAGCCCGAGACAAATTTAAAACATCCCAATAATTTAAAAACAGATTTAAATTTTTCGATTTAAAAGAAAAGGGGAAAACGGTTAGGCCAGGCCAGCTTGCTGGAATAGGAAGGTCTTAAGAGCGCGGCGGAAAGTGCGCAGATCCGGGATCCTCTGTATCTCCGGGAGGAGCTCGTTCCAGATAGTGGGTGCCCCCACAGAGAAGGCCCTCCCCCTGGGGACCGCCAGTCGAAACTGTTTGGCCGACGGCACCCGGAGGAGCCCCTCTCTATGAGAGCGTACCGGCCGGTGGGAGGCTATTTGTGGTAGTAGGCGGTCCCGTAAGTAGCCTGGTCCTAAGCCGTGGAGCGCTCTAAAGGTGGTAACCAAAACCTTGAAGCGCACCCGGAAGACCACCGGGAGCCAGTGCAGCTCGCGCAGGAGAGGTGTTACATGGGAGCGCCATGTCGCTCCCATAACCACCCGCGCGGCCTGTTCACTCTGGCTTGCTGGCATTTGTGAGGCGTTTGTGAGGCGCGGAGCACAATGTTCACACCCAAGTTTAAAACGGTTAAATGAAAAGACACCCCTGCTCCCCAATAAAAGACGTTATCGTATCGGCAATCCCAACTTCTTCCCGCCCCATTTTTTTTTTTTTAAAAAAATGAAACCCTGGTTGGTTGCCCCTCTCCGCCATACACTGAGACTGACAAATCACAATGACGGCTTCACACAAGCCACTAAACTGGAATTCGCAGAAAACGGTTGATGCCTTAGGAGGAGGATGGGTCTGCAGTCTAGAAAAGTGTTTTGAGGGCAGAAATGGGAAATGTGGAGTGGTGGGATGGAGGAAGAGACCTAATTTGATTTAAATGAGCTAAATTATTTCTGATTGTCTCTTTGTCTGTCCTGAATTGCAGTGCTCACACGAGAAAACATAAACCATTTCCTCACTATTACTCATGCCCATTTTTTCACCCTTACAATGGATATTTTTTCTCGAATTAGAAGGGAAGAGATTCACACCGCTATGTTGTCATCTTGTGAATGGGGAGGGAGGGAGGAAGGAAGGAAAGAAAAAGAAAGAGAAAGAAAAGGAGGGAAAGAAGGGAAAGAAAGAAAGAAGGAAGGAAGGAAGGAAGGAAGGAAGGAAGGAAGGAAGGAAGGAAAAAGAAAGAAAGGGCCTGGTAGCTCAGCAGACAGATAGCATTGTGATTAACACCAGCTGTCTGCAATTACTGTAAGTTCGAATCTCACCAGGCTCAAGGTTGACTCAGCCTTCTATCCTTTCTAAGGTAGGTAAATTGAGGACCCAGTTTGTGGGGGCAATAAGCTGACTTTGTATAAATATACAAAAAGTATGAAGGCTGTTGCTTAACGCATTGTAAGCCGTCCTGAGTCTCCGGAGAAGGGCCGCATATAAATCAAATTTTAAAAAAAAAGAAGGAAAGGAAGGAAGGAAGAGGAAGGGAGGAAGGAAGGAAGGAAAGAAGGAAAGGAAGGGAGGAAGAAAGATGGAGGGAGGGAGGAAGGAAGGGAAGGAAGGAAGAAGAAAGAGAAAGAAAAGAAAGAAAGAAAGAGGGAGGGAGGGAGGGAAGGAGGGAGGGAGGAAAGAAAGAAAGGAAGGAAGGAAGAGGGAGGGAGGAAAGAAAGGAAGGAAGGGAAGGGAGGAAGGGAGGAAGGAAGGAAGGAAGGAAGGAAGGAAGGAAGAAAGAAAGAAAGAAAGAGAAAGAAAGAAAAAGAAAGTTAGTTTAAGAGTAGCTCACTCAACTTCCCCTTATGTCCTACAGTCCGGGAGAGTGGGACTCCAAATCCCGTCTTTCTCAAGTCAGATCAAACCCAGTTAGTGGCCCCGCGGAGCTGTGGAACATGGGATAATTCTCCGCTATTCACTGGCCCAGGAAAAGAGCAAGAATCACAAGGGAGGAATGGATGCCGGGGACCCTGAGAGCAAAAGAGGAAGACGGAAAAGAGGATGGCTAATTTTTCCACTCCAGGAGCCATTTGCAAAAATAAAAAAATCCTATAGAATAGACCCATAAATGCAGGATGGGACAGGACAGGGCAGGGCAGGGCAGGGCAGGGCAGAGCAGGGCAGGACAGGACGATAGAGAAGAAGAAAGGAAAAGAAAGGAAGATAGAAGGAGAGGGGAGGGAAGGAGAGGAGAGGAGAGGCAGATAGAAACAGGAAAAAGGAAAGGAAAGGAAAGGAAAGGAAGATAGAAAAAGAAAAGGAGAGGAGAGGAAGATAGAAAAAGGAAAGAAAGATAGAAAAAGGAAAGAAAAGAAAAGGAGGAAAGGAAGACAGGAAAAGGGAAGGAAGATAGAAAAAAGGAAGGGAAAGGAAAGGAGAGGAAGATAGAAAAAGGAAAGGGAGACAGAAAAAGGAGAGGAGAGGAAGATAGAAACAGGAAAAAATAAAGGAAAGGAAAGGAAAGGTAAGGAAGATAGAAAAATAAAAGGAGAGGAGAGGAAGATAGAAAAAGGAAAGAAAGATAGAAAAAGGAAAGGAGGAAAGGAAGACAGAAAAAGGAGAGGAAGATAGAAAAAGGGAAGGAAGATAGAAAAAGGGAAAGAAACGGAAAGGAGAGGAAGATAGAAAAAGGAAAGGGAGACAGAAAAAGGAGAGGAGAGGAAGATAGAAACAGGAAAAAATAAAGGAAAGGAAAGAAAGATAGAAAAATAAAAGGAGAGGAGAGGAAGATAGAAAAAGGAAAGGAAGATAGAAAAAGGAAAGGAAAAGAGGAAAGGAAGACAGAAAAAGGAGAGGAAGATAGAAAAAGGGAAGGAAAAGGAAAGGAGAGGAGGATAGAAAAAGGAACGGGAGACAGAAAAAGGAGAGGAGAGGAAGATAGAAAAAGGAAAAGAAGATAGAAAAAAGAATGGAAAAGAGGATAGAAAAAGGAAAGGAGAGGAAAGGAAAAATCATCTGACATCATGTTTAGAGAGAGATGGGGAGGGAGGGGGTGGGCTGGAAAGGAAAGGGGGGGGAAAAAAAACCCTGAAAAGAGAAAAGAAATTCGGGCCATGCGAATCCAATCTTGGAGCCGGTCCGTGCAAATGAGGTTGGCCGCAGAAGGAGTGCGAGACAGGCACATGCCTTGGCCTGGAAACAGCCCTCCTCCATCCAGCTGCAGAACTCATCCAAGAAGAGGGAGGAACAAAGGATAGTAAAAAAAAAAAAAAGATGAAGGGAGGAGTAAACGAGCAAACCAGCTGTAAAGAGAAATCAAGGGGTGCAAAAGGTGAGGGGAAGCTTGGCAGAGAGAAGAGGCAGGAAAATGGGGAGAGAAATGGCGGAATGTGTGCCCCACTGCTTAAGGAAAAGTGGGGGGAGGCAAACCAGGAGAAGGGGAAGATAGAAAAAAAGAAAGAAAAAGAAAATAGAAGAGAGGAGAGGAGAGGAGAGGAAAGGAAAGGAAAGGAAAGGAAAGGAAAAAGAGAGGAACATAGAAGGGGAGAGGAGGGGAAGGAAGGGAAGGGAAGGGAAGAGGAGGGAAGGGAAGATAGAAAAGAAGAAAGGAAAAGAAACAAAAGTAGAAGGCAAGATAGAAAAGAAGAAAGAAAAAGAAAATAGAAGAAAGGAGAGGAGAGGAGAGGAAAGGAAAGGAACATAGAAGGGGAGGGGAGGGGAAGGAAGGGAAGGGAAGAGGAGGGAAGGGAAGATAGAAAAGAAGAAAGGAAAAGAAACAAAAGTAGAAGGCAAGATAGAAAAGAAGAAAGAAAAAGAAAATAGAAGAAAGGAGAGGAGAGGAGAGGAAAGGAAAGGAAAGGAACATAGAAGGGGAGGGGAGGGGAAGGAAGGGAAGGGAAGGGAAGATAGAAAAGAATAAATGAAAAATAAGAAAGGTAGAAAAGAAGAAAGGGAAAGAAAGGGAAAGCAGATGGGAAAGGGAAGGAGACAGAAAAGAAGAGAAGAAAGGAAAGGAAGAAGGAAAACAAGGAAAGGAAGACAGGAAAGAAGAAAGGGAACGGAAGGGAAGATAGAAAAGAAGAGAGAAAAGTAAACAGACGAAAGGAAAGGAAGATCGAAAAGAAGAAAAGAAAAATAAACGGAGGAAGGGAAAGGGGAGAGGTGGGAAGGGTAGATAGAAAAGAAGAAAGGAAAGGAAGAAGGAACACAAGGAAAGGAAGACAAGAAAGAAGGAAGGGAAGGGAAGATGGAAAAGAAGAAAGGAAAAGGAAATAGAAGAAGGGAAAGGCAACAGTTAGAAAAGAAGAAAAGAAGACAGAAGGGAAGGGAAGATGGAAAAGAAGAAAGGAAAAGGAAATAGAAGAAAGGAAAGGCAAAAGATAGAAAAGAAGAAAGGAAGATAGAAGGAAGGGAAGATAGAACAGAAGAAAAAAAATAGAGGAAAGGAAGAGGAGGGTAAGATAGACTGAAAAGAAGAAAGGAAAGGAAGTTTGAAACGAAGAAAGAAAGAAAGATAGAAAAGAAGAAAGGAAGAAGCAAACATAACAGGAAAAGAAGAAAGAAAGAAAGATCGATAGAAAAGAAGAAAGGAAAGGAAGAAGGAAACAACAAGAAAAGAAGAAAGGAAAGGAAATTTGAAACGAAGAAAGAAAGAAAGAAAGAAAGAAAGAAAGAAAAGAAGAAATGAAAGGGAGAAGGAAATATAACAAGAAAAGAAGAAAGGAAAGGAAGTTTGAAACGAAGAAAGAAAGAAAGATAGAAAAGAAGACAGGAAGAAGGAAACATAACAGGAAAAGAAGAAAGAAAGAAAGATCGATAGAAAAGAAGAAAGGAAAGGAAGAAGGAAACAAAACAAGGAAAGAAGAAAAGAAAGGAAGAATGAAGTCTAAAACCCACCCGGGAGCCCGGAGATCCATGCAGGGACACGGGCAACCCTCCCCCGCCGCCGTCCCTCCCTCCCTCCCTCCCTCCCTCTCCCTCTCCCTCCCGCAAGCCCCGTCGTCCGGGCTCGTCCAGTGCCAAACCAACCGAGGCGGGGTGGGCACCGTCTGGCCAGGAGCCAGGACTCACCTCGGGGCTGAACTGCTGGGCAGCGGCGGGGAGAGCGCAGGACGCCCAGGCGATGGGCAGCAGCAGCTGGAGGAGCCACATCGCCTGCTTGCTTCGCTCTCGAAGGAAAAGAAGGAAGGAAGAAAAGAAAGAAAAAGAAAGAAAAAAAGAAAGAAAGAAAGAAAGAAAGAAAGGAGAGCGAAGGAACTGCTGCTGCTGCTGGAAGAGTTTTTTTTCTCTCTTTCTCTCTCTCTTTTTTTTTTCTTTCTCTCTTTCTTTCTCTTTCTTTCTTTCTTTCTCTCTTTCTTTCTCTCTCTCTCTTGCCCGCGCCGCCTCCTGGCCCCGCCGCTCCTGGATCGCTGAGCCGGCCCTTCTGGAGCCCGATTCGCCTCGGGGTCTGGCTCCAATTAGAGGGCGGGCGGAGGAAGGGCAAGCGGCCGGGAGGAGGAGAGAAAGGAGGGAAGGAGGGAGGAATGGAGGGAGGGAAGAGAAGAAGGGCAAGGCCAGGCCAGTCGGGAGGGGAGGAAGGAGAGGAAGGGGAAGGGAGAAGGGAGGGGAGGGAGAAAAGGAGAGGAAGGAGGGGAAGGAGAGAGAGGGAGGAAGGAAAAGAAGGAGGAAGGGAGGCAAAAAGGAGAAGGAGGAGGGAAGGAGGGCAAGGCCAGGCCGGTCGGGAGGGGAGGAAGGAGAGAAAGGGGAAGGGAGAAGGGGAAAGGGGGGGAAGGGAGAAAAAGAGGGAAGGAGGGGAAGGAGAGAGAGGGAGGAAGGAAAAGAAGGAGGGAGGGAAGGAGAGGAAGCAAGAGGGGGAAAGGGGAATAAGGAAAAGAGAGAGGAAGGGCAGAAGGAAAAGAGGAAGAAAGAAAAAGAAAGAGAGGGAGGGAGGGAGGGAGGGAGGGAAGGAAAAAGGAAGGAGGAGGAGGAAAGGAAGGTGAAGCCAAGCTGGTCTGGAGGGGAGGGAGGGGAGAAAGGGGAAGGGAGGAAAAGAAGGAGGGAGGGAAGGAAAAAAAAGAGGGGCGGGAAGGAAAAGAAGGAGGCAAAGGAAGGAAAAGAGGGAGGATAAGAGAGAGGGGAAGGAAGGAAAAGGAGGAGGGGGAGGAGAGAGGGGGAGGAAAGAAAAGAAGGAGGAAGGGAGGCAAAAAGGAGGAGAAGGAGGGCAAGGCCAAGCCGGTCGGGAGGGGAGAAAAGAGAGAAAGGGGAAGGGAGAAGGGAAGGGAGAAAAAGAAAGAGAGGGGAAGGAAGGAAGGAGGGAAGGAAGGAAGGAAGGAAGGAAGGAAGGAAGGAAGGAAGGAAGAGGAAGGGAGGGAAAGGGAGAAAGAAGAAGAAAAAGAAGAAGAAGAAGAAGAAGAAGAAGAAGAAGAAAGAAGGAAGAAGAGGAGAAGGAGGGAGGGAGGGAAAGAAAGACTGGAAGGAAAAGAGGATAAGAGAGAAGGAGGAAGGAAGAAAAAGAGAGAGGAAGAGGGAGGAGGAAGAGAGAAGAACAAAAGAAGGAGGAGCACACACTCCTTCCTTCTCAACCCCACACAAGCATTTACTTGGGAGTAAATCCCGCTTACTCCTGGAAGCCTTACTTAGAGCTTGTGCAATGAGAATAAATACATTTTCTTACCCACCCACCCCCGTCCTGCTCTGCCTTGAATTTTAGGTAGGTAATAACTCCCTTCCGGGCAGGCCCCAAAAAACCACAACTGGAAATGAAACCTCCGTCACTCGATGAGTCGCACCCAACCTTACAACCTCTTTGGCTGCTGCCGCCGCTAAGTGAATCCCACCGGCTTTCAGCACATCATGCGGTCGTTAAGCAGATCCAGTTTCCTCCCTTCCTTGATTTGGCTCGTCGAAAGCCAGCTGGGAAGGTGACGCAGGGGGAAAAATCACGTGACGAGTAATTCTTTTCAGGGCAATCATCACTTCCAACGGTCCTTAAACAAACAAGTCGTAAGTGGAGGACTACCTGTAACGTAAGACGCAGGGCGGCTGATTTTTTTTAGGGGGGAGATAAAAATAACCAGTTCACCCACATTTCTGTGCACACAAAAAAAAGGGGTTAAGAAATCTTTTTTTAGTGAAAATAAGGAATATGGGTAGTCCTCGATTTACGACCGATATTGCCGATGCTAAGCAAGAGAGTTGTGGATTTTGCCCCATTTTACGACCTTTCTTGCCACAGTCGTTAAGTGAATCACTCCAGATGTTAAATTACTCACCCGGTTGTTAAGTGAATCTGGCTTCCCCCGTGGACTTGGTTTGGCAGGAGGTCGCAAAAAGGAATCACGTGACGTGACACCCCCCATCCCCCGGAAACGCGGCGACCATCATAAATACGAGTCATCTGAATTTTGATCACATGACCATGAGGATGCTGCCTGGTTGTAAGCACAGGTAGTCCTCGACTTCATTTAGTGACCGAAGTTACGACCACACTGAAAAAAGTTATTCTGACCATGTTTCACGCTTATGACCGTTGTAGCATCCCCGTGGTCCCGTAATTTATATTCAGACATTTGGAAACTGACGACGGTGCTACTAATTTAACAACTCCAGTGATTCAGTTAACAAATGTGGAAAGAAAGGTCGTAAAATGGGGCAAAACTGACTTAAACCTATGACTCACTCAGTGACATAGATCTTGGGCTTGATTGCGGGTCGTAAGGTGAGGACTACCTGTAATGAAAAATGGACGTAAGTCGCTTTTTTTTTTCAGGACGGTTGTAACTTCGAATGGTCACTAAATGAACAGTCGTAAGTCGAGGAGTTCCAGGAAAAAGGAAAATGCTCAGTTCACAGAGCGGCCTTTAGCCAGTGATTAAACAGGAACAAGCAGGGACACATCCCTAGTCGGAAAATTATTATGTTCACTGTAATTTTCAGAACGGCACTGAGTATTTGACGATATCTTTCGCTCTTGACAAAGAAGGCATCAGCTGCATAAATTTTAAAAAGAGAGGAAGAGAGAGAGAAAGAGAGAGGAAGAGAATGAGAAACAGAGGAAGAGAGAGGAAGTGAGAGGAAGAGAGAGAGAGGAAGAGAGAGAGACAGAGAGGAAGAGAGTGTGAGGAAGAGAGAAACAGAGAGAGAGAGGAAGAGAGGGGGGAAGACAGAGATAGCGGAAGAGAGGGAGAGGGACAGGAAGAAAGGAAGGGAAAGAGAGACAGAGAGACAGGAAAGAGAGAGAGGAAGAATGACAGAGAGAGAGGAAGAGAATGAGAGAGGAAGAGAAAGAGGAAAAAGAGGGAGAGAGAGAGAGACAGGAAGAGAGGAAGGGAGAGAGAGGAAGAGAGGCAGACAGGAAGAGAGTGTGAGGAAGAGAGAGACAGAGGGAGAGGAAGAAAGAGGGGAAGACAGAGATAGAGGAAGAGAGTGAGAGGGACAGGAAGAGAGGAAGGGAGACCGAGACAGGAAAGAGAGAGGAAGAATGACAGAGAGAGAGGGAGAGAGAGAGGAAGAGAATGAGAGAGGAAGAGGAAGAGGAAAAAGGGAGAGAGAGAGAGAGACAGGAAGAGAGAGAGAGACAGGAAGAGAGGAAGGGAGAGAGAGGAAGAGAGGCAGACAGGAAGAGAGTGTGAGGAAGAGAGAGACAGAGAGAGAGGAAGAGAGGGGGAAGACAGAGATAGAGGAAGAGAGTGAGAGGGACAGGAAGAGAGGAAGGGAGACCGAGACAGGAAAGAGAGAGGGAGAATGACAGAGAGAGAGGGAGAGAGAGAGGAAGAGAATGAGAGAGGAAGAGGAAGAGGAAAAAGGGAGAGAGAGAGAGAGACAGGAAGAGAGAGAGAGAGACAGGAAGAGAGGAAGGGAGAGAGAGGAAGAGAGGCAGACAGGAAGAGAGTGAGAAGAAGGGAGACAGAGACAGAGAGGAAGAGGAAGACGAGAAGAGAGGAAGGGAGAGAGAGAAACAGAGAGAGGGAGGGGAAGAGAGAGAGACAGAGGAAAAGAGAGAGAGGAAGAATGGCAAAGAGAGAGGGAGAGAAGAGAGGAAGAGAGAGATAGGAAGAGAAAGGAAGGGAGAGAGAGGAAGAAAAACAGAGACAGGAAGAGAGAGACAGAGGAAGAGGAAGAGAGAGGAAGAGAGTGAGAGAGAGAAAGGAAAAAAGAGAGAGAAAGACAGATAAACAGGCAGGCAGGCAGACCAACCAACCGGGATCATTTTTAATTCTTTCAAGCTGCGGCTTCAACCCGACAGCAAAACTTTTTCCCAGTAACCAAAAACATGAAAATTTGGAACGGGACAAGGAAAAATAATAACAAAGAGACGTAGAAGAGAGAAATTGCGGACAACAGCAGGCGTCCCACTGCCCCCCCCCCCATTTATTTATTTATTTATTTTAAAAACCATAAAATAACAAACAATCAAAGGGTCATCCCGGTAGCGACCGCAACTGGGATCGCAACGTCCGTCATTCAGTGAATCACCCCCCCCCAACGTTACAACCTCGTTCGCTGCAGCCGTTGAAGTGAATCGCACCAGCTTTTCAGAACGGCACTGAGTATTTTTCAGATATCTTTGGCTCTCAACAAAGCCGACGTCAGCCGCAAAAATGGAAGAATCCGGAGAACGTCAAAACGAAGAAAACAAGTGTCACCTGATTGACTCGGGTGGAGATTTTCATCTTTAATTTGATAAAGATAATCTCTCTTTCTTTTGAACGGGTCTTTCCTCAGTGGTGATATTCAGCTGGTTCAGTCCGGTTCGGGAAAACCGGTAGTGGCAACCTGCAGGTGGGCCACTCGTCCGCCCCGGCACTATGCCGTCCTATTTAGCCAGGTTTTCTAAGCTGTGGGCATGCGTCACATTTTCGGTGCACGGCAAGCTGGTGGTAAAATTATGTGAAACCCACTTCTGCCTTTCCCGAACCGGAAAACTTCTGGACTTCGATTCCCAGAGTTCCCAGCAGTGACTAAGCTGCCTAGGGGATTCTGGGAGTTGAAGTCCACCCATCTCCAGGTTGGGAAATAACATCCGTCAAGCTATAGAGCATCTTAGGCCAATCAGCAGGAGACAGGGAGTTCTAGTCCCCACTTTAAGAAGGAAAGCCAGCTAGGTGATTGGAGGGATCAAATCACCAGGAGACAGTGAGTTCTAGTCCCGTTTTATGCGTCAAAGAGGACTCAGTGACTTTGGATCAATCACCAGGAACTGGTGAGTTGTAGTCCCGCCTTAGGCATGAAACCTGGCTGGGTGATTTTTGGGCAATCACTAGGAGACGGTGAGTTCTAGTTCCGCCTTAGGCACAAAAGCCACTTGGGTGACTTCGGGCCAATCACCAGGAGACGGTGAGTTCTAGTCCTACTTTAAGCACAAAATCCAACTGGCTGATTATGGGCACAATCACCAGGAGACAGTGAGTTCTAGTCCCGCCTTAGGCACAAAAGCCACTTGGGTGGCTTCAGGCCAATCACCAGGAAACAGTGAGTTCTAGTCCTGCCTTAGGCACAAAAGCCACTTGGGTGACTTCAGGCCAATCACCAGGAGACAGTGAGTTCTAGTCCCGCCTTAGGCACAAAAGCCACTTGGGTGGCTTCAGGCCAATCACCAGGAAACAGTGAGTTATAGTCCTGCCTTAGGCACAAAAGCCACTTGGGTGACTTCAGGCCAATCACCAGGAGACAGTGAGTTCTAGTCCTACTTTAAGCACAAAATCCAACTGGCTGATTATGGGCACAATCACCAGGAAACAGTGAGTTCTAGTCCCACCTTAGGCACGAAAGCCAGCTGGGTGATTTGGGGGCCAATTCTTCTCTCTCATCCCAACCCATCTCGCAGGATTGTCGTTGCTGTGGGAAAATAGGAGGAGAAAGGAACACTGCATTGTGTGGTGCTTGCCTCCTTGACTTGCCTCTACAGCAATAAAGGCGGGATGAAAATCTAATGCACCTAGAATCCTGCGTCCAGTTTTGGTCATCACAGTATAAAAAAGATGTTGAGACTCTAGAAAGAGTGCAGAGGAGAGCAACCAAGATGATGAGGGGACTGGAGACTAAAACATACGACGAACAGTTGCAGGAACTGGGCCTGGCTAGTCTAGTGAAGAGAAGGACCAAGGGAGACATGATAGCCGTCTTCCAATATTTGAGGAGCTGCCACAGAGACGAGGAGGGTCAAGCTATTTTCCAAGGCACCAGAAGGCCAGACAAAGGAATAATGGATGGAAGCTGATCAAGGAGAGATTCAACCTAGAAATGAGGAGACATTTTCTGACAGTGAGAACAATCCACCCATGGAACAGAAGTTGCCGTTGGAAGTTGTAGGAGCTTCATCCCTGGAGGCTTTCAAGAAGAGACTGGACTGTCAGAAATGGTGTAGGCAGGGTCTCCTGTTTGGACGGTGGGGTTGGACTAGATGACCTAACAGGTCCCCTCCAACTCTGTTAATCTAAACTAATAAATATAATGACATATATATAACCAGAGATGGAATTCAGCCAGGTCAGACAGGTTCGCCCGAACTGGTAGCGACAATCGCTCCAAGTCGTGCTATTTAGGCACATTTTCAAGGCTGGGCGCGCGAGTGAGCAAAGCGCATGCCCGGAAGACTGGGTATATGTGTAGGTGTATGTAGGCGTACATGCGAACCGGCCACGCGTGTGCACGAAGTGAGCACGCACACGCGTAGTGAACCGATAGTAAGATAATTCTAAACCCAGTGCTGTATATAACAATATATATGCATGCAACGTGGGTATGCACACCTATGATTTTAGCTGTTCTTTAGACAAAGAGCAAGTAAGCACTGCCAAATGACGGAACATACAAAGATCCATATCTATAGAGCCTGCGTCCTCAGCACACTCTTGTACTGCAGTGAGTCTTGGACCCTCTACGCACGGCAGGAGAGAAAGCTGAACACCTTTCATATGCGCTGTCTCCGACGAATTCTTGGCATCACCTGGAAGGACAAAGTTCCAAATAGCGCAGTCTTGGAACGTGCTGGAATTTCTAGCATGTATACACTATTGAAACAGTGACGTCTACGCTAGCTGGGGCATGTCGTGAGAATGGCTGATGGTCGGATTCCGAAAGATCTCCTGTATGGAGAATTAGTGCAGGGAAAACGCCTCAGAGGGAGACCACAGCTGCGATATAAGGATATCTGCAAGAGGGACCTAAAGGCCCTGGGGACGGACATTAACAACTGGGAAACCTGGACCTCCGATCGTTCAGCTTGGAGGCTAAAGATGCAGCACGGCCTTCTCCAATTTGAAGAGACACTTGTTCGACAGGCTGAGGTAAAGAGGCCGTCCCGGAACCAGCGAAATCTGAGGGCTGAACAGGGGATGGAATGTATCTGCCCTCAGTGTGGAAGGGATTGCCACTCTCGAATTGGCCTTTTTAGTCACACTAGATGCTGTTTTAGGACCTCTTTCCAGAGCACGATACCATAGTCTCTTGAGATTGAAGGATACCAATGAAAAAGATTTTAGCTGTTCTTTAGACAAAGAGCGAGGCCAAAGGTAAGCACTGCCAAATGGGTGCGGCTGAAACAGCAGCCTGGGATCTAATGAGCCAGTTACTTGCAAAGGTGATCACAAACAACAGTCGTCGGTTGAGAAATCCCCTACCTGGAGGAAGCGCATTCCAGAGGTATTAGTTTGCGTTCCATCGCCCCGTCAACCAAGGTAGAAGGAGGAGGAGAGGCATCTTACCTGATTGTAACCCAAAATCAAAATGTCCGTTGTACGGAACGGCAAAACCTCTCTGAGGTGAAGAAACCGACTTTTTGATTAAAGAGAAGAGGAATGGATCCAGTTTTGTTCGAACAGGTAGCCAGACGGTTCAGACCGGTTCGCCTGAACCGGTAGCAGAAATCGTGGGTGAGCCTGCCGACGTGCTCCGGCTCTATGCCATTCTATTTAGGCACGTTTTTGAGGCTGGGTGCATGTGTGGAAGACAGGCGCGTACGCGAACCGGGCGCACGCACGCAGAAACCGGGCGCATGGACGCACGAAGCTAGTGTGTGCAGCGAACCAGTCAGTGGTGGGTTGCCCCCGGTTCGCACCGGTTCTATAGAACCGGTAGTAAAACCGGCGGGAGGCTCCGCCCACCGACCCCGACATCATCAGAATGCTTCTGCGAGTGAAGCGAGCGCGTGCGCGCGGCCCCGTTGCAAACCGGTAGTAAAGGTAAGTAGAATCCACCCCTGGAACCGGTAGTAACATAATGTGAATCCCACCGCTGCAGGTAGTCCTTACAACCAGGATTGAGCCCAACATGTCCAGTGAGGTAGTTGCTAAGGGAGCTTGGCCTTAACTTTACAGCTGCACTTTTGCCACCGTCGTTCAGCGAATCCCTGCGGTTGTTAAAAGTTAGTCACCCAGTTGTTTAAGTGAATCTGGCTTCCCCGTTGACGTTGCTCGTCGGAAGGTTGCAAAAGGGGAATCGCATGACCCCAGGGACGCTGCGACCATCATAAGTATGAATCAGTGGCCAAGTATCTGGATTTTGATCACGGGACCCTGGAGATGGGGCAAAGGCTGTAAGTGTGAAAAACGGTCCTAAGTCACTTTTTTCAGTGTCGTAACTTCGAACGGTCATTAAATGAAAGGTTGTAAATCGAAGATTATTTGTATTTCATTCCCATAATTCCCATTCGGGCATCACAAAACTGAAATTTAAAGCAGAGCAACCAAAATTGAAACCCACTATTGGTATGGACCTTCTACAATCTCCTTAGCTATCCTCACCACGGTATGGACCTTCTACAATCCTCAGTTGCCCTCACCATTGCATGGACCTTCCACAATCTTCTCAGCTGCCTTCACCAATGTATGGACCTTCTATAACCTTCTCAGCTGTCCTCACCACTGTATGGATCTTCTATAATCTTCTCCATTGTGCTTACTACTCTCTGTATGGACTTTCTTTCTGAGGTACTGCGGCCACCAAACCAAACAGGGATGCAGTTTGTTAAAATGCTCTGAATTATGCCTCTGTAAAATGATAGAAGAAAGATGTGCTCTCCTCATCCGACGCAGGAAATGCAAACACTAGTTTGCATATTTCACTAAGGATGACATGTGGAGAGACCAAGTCAGATTGTTCGTTTTCTGCAGCCCCAGATGCTAAATATTGTCAACCACCTTCACAGCTGCAGCCTTGATACAAAGTGAAGCATAACTATTTCTAAAATCTTTCTAAAACTCTTTCTAAAACTCTTTCTAAAATCAACAATGATCTACTTTGTTTTATTAGCATTCAAAACCAGGTTATTTTTATTGCACCAAAACATATGTTCGGTTTTATTTCATTTATTTTATCGCGATGGTATGCATGCTACTGCCTCCCTAGATTTAAGGCATTTTTATCAGCAATAAAAAATAGAAATGTTCAGTATTAAATATGAAGATTCAGTTTAGCATTTAAGGACTAGAAAATAGGAGACGGTGAGTTCTAGTTTCATGAAAGCCGGTTGAGACAGTGTTTCTGTACCTCAGCGACTTTAAGATTGGGGGGACTTTGGGCCAATCACAAGGAGATAGTGAGTTCTACTCCCGCCTTTGGCAGAAAAGCTAAGTGACTGACCCAATCACCAGGAGACCGTGACTTCTAGTCCCGCCTTAGGCATGAAAGCTGGCTGGATGACTGGGCCAATCACTGGGAGACAGTAAATTCTAGTCCTACCTTATGTGTGAAAGCTGATTTGGTGACTAGGCCAATCACCAGGAGGATGTGAATTCTAGTCCCGCCTTAGGCACGAAAACCGGCTGGATGATTGGGCTAATCCCTGGGAGACAGTAAGTTCTAGTCCTACCTTATGTGTGAAAGCTGATTTGGTGACTAGGCCAATCACCAGGAGGATGTGAATTCTAATCCCGCCTTAGGCATGAAAACCGGCTGGATGACTGGGCCAATCACTGGGAGACAGTAAATTCTAGTCCTACCTTATGTGTGAAAGCTGATTTGGTGACTAGGCCAATCACCAGGAGGATGTGAATTCTAGTCCCGCCTTAGGCACGAAAACCGGCTGGATGATTGGGCTAATCACTGGGAGACAGTAAGTTCTAGTCCTACCTTGTGTGAAAGCTGATTTGGTGACTAGGCCAATCACCAGGAGGATGTGAATTCTAGTCCCGCCTTAGGCATGAAAACCGGCTGGATGACTGGGCCAATCACTGGGAGACAGTAAGTTCTAGTCCTACCTTATGTGTGAAAGCTGATTCGGTGAATAGGCCAATCACCAGGAGAATGTGAATTCTAGTTCCGCCTTAGGCATGAAAGCCGGCTGAGTAACTAGGCCAATCACCAGGAGACTGTGAATTCTAGTCCCGCCTTAGGCATGAAAGCCGGCCGGGTAACTAGGCCAATCACCAGGAGTCTGTGAATTCTAGTCCCGCCTTAGGCATGAAAGCCGGCTGAGTAACTAGGCCAATCACCAGGAGACTGTGAATTCTAGTCCCGCCTTAGACATGAAGGCCAGCTGAATGATTGGGGCAATCCAACCCACTTTACAGGATTGTTGTTGTGGGAAAACAAAGGAGGACGAAAATGTATTATATATGTTTGTCAGCTTAAGTTATTTATAAATAATGATAATAATAAAAGGTGGGATATAAAACCATCAATTAATCAATAACCTGCCTCTGGTCAGATCTCCTACAACAACCCTGTGAGGTAGCACAGGCAGAACGAAAAAGGCAGCACCCAAGGGTTGATGCCTCGTCTGTCCATGCGCAGTGCTCGCGCATTACGTCTGGGCAGGTGGGCGGAGCCTCCCACAGCTGCTGCTACCAGTTTCACCCGATCTGGAAAGAACCGGCTGAATCCCACATGTCTGCGCCACCTTGGAGTTCTCGGCGTTTCTGAACTTCCGCGACTTTAAGATGGTGGACTTCAACTCCCAGAATTCCCCCATGGCTGGCTGGGGAATTCTGGGAGTTGAAAAATCCACCCCTCTTAAAAGTCGCCGAAGTTCAGAAACACTGTTGGGGGGCGGGGGGGAAGCATCCTGTCGGAAGGAAATCTGAAGTCTGCCAGGAGGAAAAAGCCGAAAGCTTTTGTTGCTCTTCAAAAATTGTGGGTTTTTTGTTTTTCTTTTTTTTGGTCTCTCAGCAGATTCTTCCCCACCACCCACCACCTCGTCTGTCTTCTCCTCCCATTTCTGCCTTTATTATCCCTGCCTGCCCCCCCACCCCCCCCCCACCCCACAGTCAGCCATCTGGGGATACTGGGTTGCCCAGTTGACTCAGCCTTCCCGATTTTTGCTGAGTTCGAAACCTCCTAGTTCTCGCCCATCTGTCTTCCCGGAAACCGTCATTAAAAGGGGCTTCGCTTCTTCTGAAAGCCACAATATCCCTCTTTGGGGGGGTGGGCAGGGGGGAGGGAATCGAAGCTCTTCCCTACTGTCTCCCTAAATAAATTTCTTTCTTTTTTCCCCTCAGGTAACTAAAAAATCGGTCCGATTTCTAGACCATTCTTCCTGGAATCCGCCCATCCCCCTCAAAAAAAAATTAAAAGAAAAGGAGAAAGAAGCAAGGAGAAAAGCGGACGTGGGAAAGCTTAAAAAAAAATAAAAAATCTTGGAATCAGCAAAATGTACATGCCAGAAACCACGTCTGGAGCTGGAGACCTAAAGGTGGGAGCGGGGGGAGAAATAAAAAAATAAAAAATAAAAACCCCAATCTGTGGAATGAAGGGGTGAGGGGAAAAAAGAAAGGCACAAGATACTTCTGGTTGCAGATCGACGAATGCAAAGCACTGCAAGACTCTTGGCGGTTAATAATCTTGACTTTTTCCAGGAATCTTGTTCTCGGCACGGGGAAAAGTTTTAAAGCTGACCCGTCTCCTTTCTTTTTCCTCCTGCAATTTCTCTGCTTGGGTTTTTAGAAGAAGAACGAGGATAGGAAAAAACGGACGATTAAGCAGGAGGAGGAAGAGGAGGAAGGAGGAGAAGAAGAGGAGGAGGAGGGAAAAAGGAAGAAGAGGAAGAAGGAAGAAGAAAAGAAGAAGAAGAGGAGGAGGAGGAATGAGAATGAGAAAACTCAACTATTGCTGAGCACATTGTAAGCCGCCCTGAGTCTTCGGAGAAGGGCGGCATATAAATCAAATTAAAAAAAAAAAAAAACGGAAGAAGAGGAGGAAGAAGGAGGAAGAAAAGGAAAAGGAAGAAATTGGAGGATGAAGAAGAAGGAGGAGGGAAGAGGAGGAGAAAAAGGAAGAAGAGGAAGAAGATGAGGAAGAAGACGACGACGACTAGGAGGAGGCATGAGGAGAATGAGAAAAAGGAAGAAGAGGAGGATGTGGAAGAAGTAGAGGAAGAAGGAAGAGGAGAAAAAGGAAGAAGAAGAGACAGTAGAAGAGGAGGAGGAATGAGGAGAATGAGAAAAAGGAAGGAGAGGAGGAAGGAGAGGAAAAGGAAAAGGAATGGAAGAAGAAGTTGGAGGAGGAAGGAAGGAACAAAGAGGAGAACAAGGAGGAGGAAGAGAAAAAGGAAGAAGAGGGAGGAGGAAGAAGAGGAAAAGGAAGAAAAGGAGGAAGTTGGAGGAGGAGGAAGGAGGGAAGAGGAGGAGAAAAAGGAAGAAGAGGAAGAAGGAAGAAGAAAAGGAAGTAGAAGAGGAGGAGGATTGAGGAGAATGAGAAAAAGGAAGAAGGAAGAAGAAGAGGAAGAGGAAAGGAAGTGGAAGAAGTTGGAGGAGGAGGGAAGAGGAGGAGGAGGAGGTGGAGGAGGAGACAGGATATTTCAAAACTCCTCGCAGCAAAGTTTGACAGCTAACAAAGGCAGAATAGTAGGATTAGAACAAGCAGCCCCTTTCTTTCTGTGTGGTTCTGCTTCATCAAATAAACCAATTTTCCAATCAGCCTCCATGTTGTTTCCGGCGTCTTTCTCCCAGCTTGGAACTGAACCTGATGGATTTTCCTTTCCAGCAGGGGTTTTTCAAAACATCCTGGCTTGAATAGACTTCTGCCGGCAGTGTTTTGCTTTGCTTATGAATGGAGCCATCTAGATTGTCAGCTTCCTCTTTCAATGAGCTGGGTTATCTTCCTTAAGTGCCGGCATCTGCTGTGGGCTATGAAGAAAGACTGGGGGGGGGGGGCTGCTTCCTGCCTCTTAAGAACATGTTTCTCCATTTCTCCTTTGGGAAAATATAATATTTTGCCTCTTTTAATATTCCCCAAAATATTTCATTCTTCGTGGGGTGGGGGTGGGGATTTTCAGAATCGAAACAAGGTTAGATATATTCTCTTCTTCGGATAAAAGAATCAATTTGATTATTCAGCCGGTTCGGGCGAACCGAATGCTAATTTTACATCTGATTCGCTGAACCGGTAGTTGCAAGAACTGGCCGGCCCTGTCCACCCTACCCAGGAGTCTCCACGCGGCCTGTTTTGGATGCCAGATAAGTGCAGGGCCCGCGTGGAGGCTCTGGAAGGGTAAAAAACGGCACTACTGGAAGTTCCGGAAGTCTAGAAATGGGCCTCTGGTGCCCAGGGGAGACCGTTTTCGCCTTCCCAGAGGCTCAAGAAAAGCCTCCGGAGCCTGGGGAGGACAAAAAATGGGCCTACCATAATTCCAGAAATAGGCCCATTTCTGGCCTCCGGAGCCTGGGGGAGGCCATTTTCGCCCTCCTGGAGGCTCCAGAAAAGCCTCCAGAGCCTGGGGAGGACAAAAAATGGGCCTACCAGAATTCCAGAAATAGGCCCATTTCTGGCCTCCGGAGCCCGGGGGAGGCCATTTTCGTCCTCCCGGAGGCTCCAGAAAAGCCTCCAGAGCCTGGGGAGGGCGAAAAATGGGGCTACCAGAATTCCAGAAATAGGCCCATTTCTGGCCTCCGGAGCCCGGGAGAGGCCATTTTCGCCTTCCCAGAGGCTCCAGAAAAGCCTCCAGAGCCTGGGAAGGACGAAAAATGGGCCTACCAGAATTCCAGAAATAGGCCCATTTCTGGCCTCTGGAGCCCGAGGGAGGCCATTTTTGCCCTCCCGGAGGCTCCAGAAAAGCCTCCAGAGCCTGGGGAGGGCGAAAATCCCCCCACCCACCCACCATGGTGCAGGAGATTGAGTAAACCACGCCCACCATGGCCACGCCCACCCAGCACCTGGTTGCTAAAATTTTTGAATCCCAACCCTGAACTTGACCACTTCTGCTTCTCTTTGCTGTGGGCAGCAATAGATACTTCTGTTAACTTGTTAATCATTCATCATAATTTATATTAAGAAAATCCTATATATTATTTCAACAAAAGAAAATTTAACCATGAAGGAAAACTTTTTTTTTTAGTTTTGATATTTTACTAACTTTAAAAAGTACTCAAGTGTTTTATATATATATATAATATATATAATATATATATTATAATATAAATCTTATATATGTTTTATATATATATATGTTTTTTTCTTCTAGCCAGGTTTTCCCTACGTAGCCAAGGTTTTTTTTGTAGCTCCAGCTCAGTAGAATCTCATCATCTCATATATATATGTTTTAAAAACTCAGACCCCAAAAGACATTCACAATCACGTGACTCTAACAAGGCTGCAGTGCCTCGGGAGACCACTAGGGGGCAGCCAGATGATGGAAGAAAGCCAAGTTGTTGTTTTTTCCCCCAAGCTCGGGCATTTGAAGAAGCGTGGACTTCAACTCCCAGAATTCTTTGCTTTTTCCTGGCTGGAGAATTCTGGGAGTTGAAGTCCAGGCTTTCTTAAAGTGCCCAAGCTTGGAATTTCTCAAACTGCAGGACCTCGTGGGCGCCGGAAGGGGGCGCCAGGCGCTGCAGGAGAGCTCAATCCCATAGTTAGGGGATTCCCCAAGGCCCCACATTTAAAGGGCCAGACCCACCTTTCCTCCCACGGTGGGTGGGCTTGAGCCTGGATCAGAAGCCCCCCTTCCATTATTACTTTCCAAGCCGGGGGGGGGGCGGATGGGGGGAATCCCAACCCTGGGAAACCCCCCTCTCCCCAATTTCCAGAGGACCCTTTTTTGACTGTCCCCCTCCCCCCAAAGCCCCCTACCCACGACATGCGGGACCCCAAAACGGTTCGATTCCCATGGGGGGGGGATGCAGCTTCTTCATTAGAAGGGCAGATCGGGGCTAGGGGGGGAGGGAGGATCAAAGGAGCCCCCTCCCCAGCCACTATGCCCGGATTTGGGGAGGGGGGTGAGGGGAAGGGGGGGAATCCCTCCTATGCAAACCCCAGGAAACCCACCCACCCACTTTCCATAGGACCCTTTCTGGCTGCCCCCTTCCCACGACACGCGGGACCCCAAAACAGTCTGGGTGGGATAAGAGGGGGGGGATGTGGCTTCCTTAGAAGGGGAGATCGAGGCTGGTGGGGGGAGGATCAAAGGAGCCCCCTCCCCAGCCGCTATGCCCGGATGGGGGTGAGGAGAAGGGGGGAGAATGGGGAATCCCTCCTCTGCAAATCCCGGGAAACCCACCCACCCACTTTCCAGAGGACCCTTTCTGGCTGCCACCCACCCACCCAAAGCCCCCTTCCCACGACACGCGGGACCCCAAAGCGATCCGATTCCCATGGGGGGGGGAGGATACAGCTTCTTCATTAGAAGGGCAGATCGGGGCTGGTGGGGGGGAGGGAGGATCAAAGGAGCCCCCTCCCCAGCCGCTATGCCCGAATTGGGGGAGGGGGGTTGTGAGGGGAAGAATGGGGGGGAAATCTCTCCTATGCAACCCCCCCCACCCACTTTCCAGAGGACCCTTTCTGGATGCCCCCAAGGGCTGAGGGAGGGGCTGGGTGGGGGAGGATCAAAGGAGCCCCCTCCCCAGCCGCTATGCCCGAATTGGGGGAGGGGGGTTAGGGGAAGAGTGGGGGGGAAATCTCTCCTATGCAAACCCCGGGAACCCCCCCCCTTTCCAGAGGACCCTTTCTGGCTACTCACAGGGGCTGGGGGAGGGTCTGGGTGGGGGAGGATCAAAGGAGCCCCCTCCCCAGCTGCTATGCCCGGATTGGGGGAGGGGGGTTGTGAGGGGAAGAGTGGGGGGGAGATCTCTCCTATGCAAATCCAGGGAAACCCACCCACCCACTTTCCAGAGGACCCTTTCTGGCTGCCACCCACCTACCCAAAGCCCCCTGCCCACGACACGCGTGACCCCAAAAGGGTCAGGGTGGGTGAGTGGGTGGGATAAGAGTGGGGGGGGGATGCGGCTTCCTTAGAAGGGGAGATCGGGACTGGGGGAGGGGGAGGATCAAAGGAGCCCCCTCCCCAGCCGCTTTGCCCGGATTGGGGGAGGGGGGTTGTGAGGGGAAGAGTGGGGGGGGGGAGATCTCTCCTATGCAAATCCAGGGAAACCCACCCACCCACCCACTTTCCAGAGGACTCTTTCTGACTGCCACCCACCCACCCAAAGCCCCCTGCCCACGATACGCGAGACCCCAAAAGGGTCAGGGGGAGTGGGGGGGTGGGATAAGAGGGGGGGGAAAGCATCTTCCTCAGAAGGGGAGATCGGGGGAGGGGGAGGGATGGGCTGGGCTGGGGGTGGATCAAAGAAGCCCCCCTCCCCTTTCTTCTCCTCCCGCAGCCGCGATGCCCGGATCTGAGGGGAGCAAAGGGAGGAGGAGTAAAGTACGTCTGAACGCAAATTGCGGGTTGGGCCCCGGCGGAGGAAGAGGCGGTGTCACGTAGCTTCTCTCCCCCACCCCACCCCCGCCCTTCCCCGGCTGACAAACTTGCCAAAGCCCGGAAGCTCCAGAAGTAAACAAAGTTTTCCCAACAGAAAACGGGGGTGGGGGAAAAAAAAAAAAAAAAGCCTCCAGCGCCCAGCGCAGCCGGCGGACTCCGGAGAAAGGGACGATCGCGAGGCGGGGATGGGCGATTGAAAGGGAGAAGCGGCGCCGAGGAGGAAGAGGGGAGGTGGGGGGGGTGTCGAGGCAACTCGCCCACCCACCCACTCACCCACCCACCCGGCCGGGGAAGACCCTTGGAAGACCGGCCTCCTTCTCTCCAATCCGGAGGGCGATGGGCGCCCGGCAGCCCCTCCGGGCCGAAAGGAGGGCTCCCCCCTGCCTCGTTCTGGTGGGGCTCCTGCTGGGTGAGAGAGAGCGGAACCCCCCCCCCCCACTTTCCATCTCCCCCCCCCTTTCCCTTCCTTTCCTACGATTCTCTTTCATTCTCACGGTTCCCCGGCATTTCCCACGGTCCCCCCCCCGTTGATTTCCCGTGATCCTCCTTGATTTTCCCACTGTCCCCCTTCGTTCCCCACGGTTCCCCCTTCATTTCCCATAATCCCCCTTGATTTTCTCACTGCCCTCCTTCGTTCCCCACGGTTCCCCCTTCATTCCCCACGGTTCCCCCATGATTTTCCACAGCCCCCCTTGATTTTCTCACTGTCCCCCTTCATTCCCCACAGTTTCCCTTCATTTCCCACAATCCCCCTTGATTTCCCCACCTCCCCCTTGATTTCCCACAATTCCCCTTGATTTTCCCACTGTCCCCTTGATTACCCACAGTTCCCCCTTGATTTCCCACAATCCCCCTTCATTCTCCATAGTTCCCCCTTCATTCCCCATGGTTCCCCCTTGATTTCCTATGATCCCCCTTGATTTCCCCACTGTCCCCCTTCATTCCCCATGGTTCCCCCTTGAATCCCCAAGGTCCCCCTTGATTTTCTCCCTGCCCCCCCTTCATTCCCCACAATTCCCCCTTGATTTTCCACAGTCCCCCTTGATTTCCCCACCTCCCCCTTGATTTCCCACAATTCCCCTTGATTTTCCCACTGTCCCCTTGATTACCCACAGTTCCCCCTTGATTTCCCACAATCCCCCTTCATTCTCCATAGTTCCCCCTTCATTCCCCATGGTCCCCCTTGATTTCCTATGATCCCCCTTGATTTTCCCACTGTCCCCCTTCATTCCCCATGGTTCCCCCTTGAATTCCCAAGGTCCCCCTTGATTTTCTCCCTGCCCCCCCTTCATTCCCCACAGTTCCCCCTTGATTTTCCACAGTCCCCCTTGATTCCCCACAGTTCCCCCTTGATTTCCCACGGTCCCCCTTGATTTCCCACAATTCCCCTTGATTCTCCACAGTTCCCCCTTGATTTCCCACAATCCCCCTTGATTTCCCAGTCTCCCTTGATTTCCCCATGGTTCCCCCTTGATTTCCCACTGTCCCCCTTCATTCCCCACAGTTCCCCCTTCATTCCCCAGGGTTTTCCCTTGATTTCACATGATCCCCCTTAATTTTCTCACTGCCCCCCTTCACTCCCCACTGTCCCCCTTGATTTTCCATAATCCCCCTTGATTTTCTCACTGTTCCCCTTCATTCCCCATTGTTCCCCCTAGATTTCCCACAATTTCCCTTGATTTTCCCACTGTCCCCCTTGATTCCCCACAGTTCCCCCTTGATTTCCCATGATCCCCCTTGAATTCCCAAGGTCCTCCTTCATTTCCCACGGCCCCCCTCCATTTCCCAGGGTCCCCCTTCATTTTCTCATGATCCACCACCATTCCCTATGGTCCCCCTTGATTTTCCCACGGTCCCCCTTCCTTTCCCATGATCCCCCTTGATTTCCCACGGCCTCCCTTCATTCCCCAAGATCCCCCTTCATTCCCCACAGGTCCCCCTTTCATTTCCCACCCTTCCCAGTCCGGTAGGAGTTGGTAGATCAGCTTTGGGCCAAGGAGGCCACTCGGTTTCCTTTTCTCTTCACCCCCCCCTTTCCTTCCCTTCGATCAGGGTGGGGTTGCAGAGGATATATAACCTCCCCCACTTTTCCCCTTTCCCCTGGTTCTCCGAAGTAAGCGGCAAAGGTCAGGAGTTGGGAAGGCAAATCGACCTCATTCTTAAGCAGGTGGCTTCCGGTTTTGTCGTTTGTTTTGGCTGGCGAAGCAACGCTGGCAGCAGCGGCTTGCTTCCGCCTTTCCCCGTCTTGCTCGTTGGATCTTTTAACGGGTTAACAGAGTTGGAAAGGGACCTTGGAGGTCATCCAGTCCAACCCCACCCCACCCAAGCAGGAGACCTTACGCCGTTTCTGACAAGATGGCGGTCCAATCTCTTCTTGAAAGCCTCCAGTGATGAAGCTCCCACAACTTCCGAAGGCAACTTCTGTTCCATGGGTTGATTGTTCTCCCTGTCAGAAAATGTCTCCTTATTTCTAGGTTGAATCTCTCCTTGTTCAGTTTCCATCCATTATTCCTTTGTCTGGCCTTCGGGTGCCTTGGAAAATAGCTTGACCCCCTCCTCTCTGTGGCAGCCCCTCAAATATTGGTATCCTGTCTCCCCTGGTCCTTCTCTTCTCTTCACTAGACTAGCCGTGCCCAGTTCCTGCAACCGTTCATCGTATGTTTTAGCCTCCAGTCCCCTCATCATCTTGGTTGCTCTTCTCTGCACTTTTTCCAGAGTCTCAACATCTTTTTTTTTAATAGTGTGGTGACCAAAACTGGATTTATTTATTTATTTATTATTTTATTTTATATCAAATTTATATACCGCCCTTCTCCCTAAGGACTCAGGGCGGTGTACAGCCAAAGTAAAAACATAAACGACAAACATTAAAATACAATTAAAAAGATATATAAAAAGTTGGCCCCATAATTAAAAGCAAGGACAAAACAATTAAAAACATTTTTAAAAAGTGTTAGGCCAGCCCGGCTTGCTGGAAAAAGAAGGTTTTAAGGGCACGGCGGAAGGCACCTTGGATTCTCCTTATCTCTGGGGGCAGCTGATTCCAGAGGGTGGGTGCCCCCACAGAGAAGGCCCTCCCCCTGGGGGTCACCAGCCTACATTGTTTGGCTGATGGCACCCCGAGGAGGCCCTCTCTGTGGGAGCGCACGGGTCGATGGGAGGCCGTCGGTAGCAGCAGGCGGTCTCGAAGATATCTAGGTCCTATGTCATGGAGCGCTTTAAGGGTGATAACCAACACCTTGAAGCACACCCGGAAGACCGCTGGGAGCCAGTGCAGCTCACGCAGGAGAGGTGTTGTATGGGAGCGCCAAGCAGCTCCCATAACTACCCGCGCGGCCGCATTCTGGACCAGTTGGAGCCTCCGGGTGCCCTTCAAGGGGAGCCCCATGTAGAGAGCGTTGCGGTAGTCCGGGCGAGAGGTGACGAGGGCATGAGTGACTGTGCACAGGGAATCCCGATCAAGAAAGGGCTGCAACTGGCGGATCAGGCGAACCTGACAAAATGTCCCCCTGGCTACAGCTGTCAGATGTTCCTCCAAGGACAGCTGCGTATCCAGGAGGACTCCCAGATTGCGCGCCCTCTCCAAGGGGGCCAAAGACTCGCCCCCGATATTCAGGGATGGAGTCAACTGACTATATCGGGATGCCGGGAACCACAGCCACTCAGTCTTGGAAGGGTTGATCTTGAGCCTGTTCCTCCCCATCCATCTTTTCTTCTTCTGTTTCTCCCGGTGGTCCAGTTTGTTTGTTTGTTTGTTTGTTTTGTTTTTTTTCTCAGCAGTCCAACCGTTCATGCTAATAACATTTGCTCAGTTCTGGAAAGGCAAAAATACCCCATCAGATGAAGCAATAATAAAGAAGATTTTGGATTTTGAGGAAGCAGATAGACTGACAAAAAAAACTGAAAGATAGAGACCAAACGCAAACATGTTTATCTTGGGAGAAATGGTATACTTGGCTATCGAAAAGAAAACCAAAATCAGAATAACATAAATAGACGTATTTATTGAAAATATTTTACTATACATATAAAATGAGGTTGGAGAGACCTGATTGATGTATAAATTTAAAATAGGTTGTTCTGTCTCCCCTGGAATGTAGTATGAATTATTTATTTATTTATTTATTCATTCATTTATTTATTTATTTATTTATTATTTTATTTCTATACCGCCCTTCTCCCGAAGGACTCAGGGCGGTGTACAGCCTGATTAAAAGCACAAAGACAGACAAAATTTAAAAATAATTAAAATTATTAAATCATTGGCTCAATTATAAAACCCCCAAATTTAAAATCCCATATTTAAAACCAATTAAAATCTTTACATTGATAGCCTGGCCTGGCGGAACAACAAGTTTATTGTATAGGTTTGTACTAAATATTAAGTTATTAAGGCATTATTTTCATGCACTTGTGTTTTATGTTTTGTTGTCTTGTTTTGTTATTTGTGTGATGTGTTGTCTTTTTTTTAACTATAAATGTAAATAAAGATTATTTTTAAAAAAAAAAGAAAAAGGAAAATGGGGCATTAAATGTCCCTTCCCCAAATCTGAATGTTAGTAGGATGGATTGGGAAATGGATAACGCAATAGTAGAATAACAGAGGTGGAAGGGATCTTGGAGGTCTTCTAGACCAACCCCCTGCTCAGGCAGGAAACACTATACTATTTCAACCTAATGGCTGCCCAATCTCTTCTGAAAAACCTCCAGTGTTGGAGCAGCCACAACTTCTGGTGGCAAGCTGTTCCACTGGTTAACTATTCTTATTGTCAGGAAATTTCTCCTTCATTTTAGGTTGCTTCCCTCCTTGATTAGTTTCCATCCGTTATTTCTTGTCCTGACCTCTTGGAGGTCAGGTCCTTTGGAGAACAGGTTGACCCCCTCTTCTTAGTGGCAGCCGCTCAAATATTGGAATATAGCTATTATGTCTCCCCTAGTCCTTCTTTTCATTAAACTAGCCATACCCAGTTCCTGCAACCGTTCTTCATATGTTTAGGCCTCCAGTCTCCTAATCATCTTTGTTGCTCTTCTCTGCACTCTTTCCAGAGTCTCAACATCTTTTTAAAATTGCGGCGACCAAAACTGGATGCAATATTCCAAGTGTGAATTTACCAAGGCCTTACAAGCGGTATTAACACTTCACGTGATCTTGATTTCTTTCTTTTTTATATAAATCTTTATTAACATTTAAAATCCAAAAATACAAGTTAAAATACATCTATAACAAAAATACACTGCTCCAAAAAATAGAGGGAACACAAGCAGAAGACATCCGAGATCTGAATGAATGAAATAGCCTTATTAAATACTTTGTTTTTTACATATAGTAGTTTATACACTGCTCAAACACCTAAAGGGAACACAAAACTACTGTATGTAACGAACAAAGTATTTAATAAGGCTATTTCATTCATTCAGATCTCGGATGTCTTCTGCTTCTGTTCCCTTTATTTTTTTGACCAGTGTACATCCGTAAAAATTATACAATTCAATTATACTGTCATTCGGACAGTACGTAATTCTTAACTTTGTTCATCTATTCCCGCATATTCCTACTTAATCGACATATTTAAACACATTTTGTATCTTATTTTATTCTATACCGTTCCTTATTTTTAATTTCTATCCATTGATACCAATTTTCCCAAGTTAAGTAGTATTCTGAGTCTTCCTTATTATTTAGTTCTAAAGTAAGTTTGTCCATTTCTGCACATTTGAAAATTTTCCGGATTATTGCACAGTCTGTTGGTATAGTGGACATTTTCCAGATTTGCGCGAGTACAATTCTTGCTGCTGTAATTATATGAATGATTAAATATTTAATCCTTTTAGGGTAATTTCCTTTAATAATCCCCAGAAGAAACAGTTCAGGTTTCAATTCTGTTTTACAGTGTGTGATTTCTTTTAGCTATTTTTGTATTTTAATCCACAATTTTTAAAACTTCTGGGCAAAGCCACCATACATGGAAGTAGGTACTTTGTACTTGTTTGCATTTCCAGCAATTAGGTTTTAGATTGGGGTATATTTTTGCGAGTCTTGTTGGGGCTAAATGCCACCGATAGAACATACGTGATCTTGATTTCTATCCCTCTGTTTATGCAGCACAGGGCTGGGTTGGAATTATCCAGGAAAAATGACCAGGGAAAAAGGTGAAAACCCTTTTATTGGCAAAAAAAAAAAATAAGTGGGGAAAATCTGAGTGGGGAATTCACAGGAAAAGAGCAAAGGGATTTTAAACCACTAGAAAATATCTTAGGGCTTAGGGAAAGGAGACCACTGAGAAATCTCAGTCTTGGAGGCTGGGATACCTGGTTGAAAAGAAATATAAGGCAAAGGAAATGTCCAAACACCTTGGCACTACTACAAAAAAAATTTTGGGGATGAGCTGTCAAACCACCAACTCAAATCATGATCTGTGTGAAATGCAGGGGGGGGAAAGCAAATCTAGAATAGTGTTTGTCAGCCATTTTAAGTCGGGTGGACTTCAACTCCCAGAATTCCACCAGCCAGCATGGCTGACTGGGGAATTCTGGGAATTGAAGTCCACCCAAGTTAGAATGGCTGAGATGGAGAAATGCTGGTCTAAAATTGAATTGATTTTGTTTTCCCTTCTCTTAGGTGTCATTCAGGCTGCGGAAAGTAACCCCTCACGTACTGGTGAGTAAGACCGTAGTAAGGAGGGAACCAGGTTAGCAATAATAGTTTATTCTTATATTTATAAGAAAGTGCATTTTCCAAGCCTCAACTTCATTCATTTCTTGACCGTTCAAAGTTACAACGGCCCTGAAAAAACCGACTTTTCCATTTATAACCGTCCCCGCATCCCCAAGATCATGTGATTAACATTAGGACACTTGGCAGTTGGTTCATATTTATGACGGTTACCATGTCGGGGGTGGGGGAACACGATCCGACAAACCAAATCAATGGGGAAGCCTGATTGACTTAACAACTGGGTGACTAACTTCCCAACTGCGGTGGTTCGCTTAACAACGGTGGCAATGGTCGTAAAATGGGGCAAAGTTCACTTCGCACCCGTCTCGCTCCGCGAGCATCAGAAAATTGGGTCTCCGTTGCGGTCGTAAGCCGAGGACTATTTGTAGAACCAAAGGGAACCTGGAGGACCCTGAGGCGTCATTGTTTTAAAAACGAAAATTAAGCATTGTACAGGTAGTTCTCGACTTATGACCAAAATTGAGCCCAAAATGTCTTTTGGTTACCGAGAAATTCGTTAAGTGAGTTTTGCGATTTTTCTTTCCACATTTGTTAAATGAATCACTGCAGTTGTTAAGTGAGTAAGACGGCTGTTAAGTGAATCCACCTCCCGCGTTGACGACAAGTGGTGGGATTCAACCGGTTCGCACCACTTCGGCCGAACCGGTTGTTAAATTCCTGGCTGGCCCCACCCTGCCCCGCCCCTTCCAGAAGTCCCTATGTTCCCCGTTTTGGTTCTCAGGTAAATGCAGGGAGGCCTACTAGGCCCAAAATGGAACACGGGCAGGGGGTGAGGCGTGCCCCCTCTGCGGCCCACTTTTGCTCCCAGGGGGGGGTCACACTGCCTGTCACACCCCCTGGCCATACCCACCCTGGCCACGCCCACCTGGCTGGTCATTAGGACAGAGAACCGGTTGTTAAATTATTTGAATCCCACCACTGACTGTGGCCGTGACATAAATATGAGTCAGTTGCCAAGTGTCTGAATTTTGATCAGGGGATTTACGGTCGTCAGTGTGAAAAACGGTCATCAGTTGCTTGTTTCAGAGCCGTTGTAACGCCAAACGGTCAGTAAATGAACCAGAGTTGCACCCAAGAAAAGTACGCAGGTTTTGGGGGAAAGGTGAGTTTATGTGTTGTTTTGAGAGAGAGAGAGAGGAAAATACACAATGTGAGAACTTTATTTTTTTTTTTTAATCCATACTTCATCTCTCAATCGGTTTAAAAAGATTACGAAAACAACGAGACAAAGAGAATTGGGGGCTTTTTGAAGTCAGGATGTGTAATAATTCCCAGAAATGATTGGGAACCTTCCTCAACAACTTTTAAGATTTAGGGATTTATTACCGTATTTTTCAGACTATAAGACGCACTCCCCCCGCCAAAAAAAGCGGGTGGAAATGTCTTCGCATCTTATAGAGTGAATGTTGCTGAAGCCCCGCCCACCCGCCGGCCCCCACCCTTCAGCCTCTGCCTCCCAGCAATTTGCCTCCTTGCAGCAAACAGCCTGGTCAGCTTTAGCACAGCCTGATTTAGCATGAGCAGCTGATTGGCGGTTGGATCTGTCTCCTGGAATACCACCGATCAGCTGTTCCAGGCTGCGGGAATCGCCGCCGCCCATCGGCGCTGTCACTACCCATCGACGCTGCCACTTATCGCCGCTTCTACATGCCCCATTTTTGACCTCCGCATGTCCCGTTTTCGGCCTCCATACACCCCATTTTCGGCCTCCGCGTGTCCCATTTTTGGCCCATTCTGCCGCCTGGAACAGTACGTGCAGAGCCAAAAACAGGACGTGCAGATACTGAAAATAGGGCATATGGAGGCCAAAAATGGAATGCATGGAGGCGGTGATAGGTAGCAGCGCCGATGGGCGGCAACAGCGCCGATGGCCAGTGGCAATCCCTACAGCCTGGAACAGCTGATCAGTGGTATTCTGGGAGGCAGATCCAACCGCCAATCAGCTGCTTGTGCTAAATCAGGCTGTGCTGAAGCTGTCCAGACTGTTTGCTGCAAGGAGGCAAATTGCTGGGAGGCAGAGGCAGATTTTTTTCCCCTTGTTTTCCTCCCCAAAAGCTAGGTTCCTCTTTGAGTCCGGAGCATCTTATATCACGGGGAGTGACCACGGGGATGCTGCCACGGCAATTAAGTATGAAAAACGGTTATTTTTTTTCCCGTGCCGTTGTAACTTTGAACAGTCACTAAATGAACCTGCATTGGGACAAGGAGTAAACAGGGACAAAATGAGGAGGAGTCTTGAGAGTGGTCAAAGAGCTAGAAAAAAAAGACAGAGGGGGCATCGTTCTCCTGACTTTCTTTCTCCGCCTCGGCAGCCGTTTGTCCAGGTTATCCCGATGTCCGGAGAGAACCGCAAGGCCAAATCCGTAGCCCTTCGGGCCGCGTGATGACTTCCAGCAGCTGTTCCTGGGTGATCGTGGGTGGCCCAGATGATATCATCTACATTGGGTGAGCAGCAGAGTCTACACTTAATATTACAGGATCCAAAGCAATGTGGGAGTTATTTTTCCTCCAAACATCGTAACTTTAAGAGGTCTTGGGGCTTCAGCTGCCAGAATGCCTCTACCATCATGGCCGACTGAGGAATGCTGGGAGTTGAAGGCCTTAGATCCGTGATGATGAATCTATGACACGCATGCAGTGGTGGGATTCAGCCAGTTCGTACCTATTTGGGAGAACCGATTGTTAACTTTCTAAGCAGTTCGGAGAACCGGTTGTTGGAAGAAATCTTATTTCGTTTTTTTCCCACTTTACAGGGCTAATCCTGTAAGGAAGGCAGGAAGGAAACATTCTGGCGGTGTTTCTAGCCTAATTTTTATTGCCCTGCTTACAGAAACTGCCTCTCTGGTTAACCCTTATTACATTGTAACAGCTAAGGCGAAGCGCCCATCGACGTGAGTGACGTTGAGTTGGCTACGCCCACACGATCACATGACCACCCAGCCACGCCTACCCAGCTTGTCATTAGGGTAGAGAACTGGTTGTTAAATTGTTTGAATCCCACCACTGCACGTATGCCGGAAGTGGCATGCAGAGCCATCGCTCCGGGCACGCGAGCCATCACCCTTTGCTCTTCCGGATTCCAGTGCGCCGGCTAGCTGGTCTTCACGCACGTGGGAGCACTGGAAACCGGAAGAGCAGCCGCCCAGGGCGCATGTGCGTGTCGGGGAGATGATCTTCCAGTTTCCTGCACACGCATGTACACCAGCCACCTGGTCTTCCGGTTTTTGGCACGCATGCACACTGGTCACTTGAAACTGGAAGACCAGCTGACCGGCACACGTCGGAAACCCGGAAGACCATTTTTCCAGTGCGCGCAAGCGTACCGGGCAGCTGCACTTCCAGTTTCCGGTGTTCCCGCACGCGTGAAGATCAGCTGGCTGGCATGCAGGAACTTGGAAGAGCAACAGGCAACGGCTCGTTGCTCTTCCAGTTTACGGCGTGCGGGCACGCTCCCGTTTTGGCGCTCGCTGCCGAAAAGGTTCACCAACACTGCCTTAGATCTTGAAGAAAAAAAGCGGACCTAAAACTTGGCAAGCGTTGCAAATATTGATTGATAGATCTCTAGGGGAAGGGTCCTTTCAATGAAGGAAGGAGGGAACCGCAAAGGTCATCTAGTCCAACCTCGAAGAAATCCAGTTTGACACCCCTGTTTTAGGTCATCTAGTCCAACCCCCCCCCACCCAAGCACGGGATGGGACCCTAGAAGACCTCCAAAGTCCCTTCCTGTTGTGGCCCGTCAGCAGCCTGTGCAGATTGTAGCTGATTCTGACAATGAGGAGGCTAGTGTGATGCTGCGCCAGGAGCCTGTGCAGCTGGTGCTCAAGTTGGACAGTGAGGAGGCTGGAGAAGATGTGGTGCCAGAGGCAGGGATTCAGCCAGGGCTTTCAGAACCTCCAGAAGCCCCTTTAAGCGAAGAGGACGAAGAGGAGGAGCCTCTTCTCAGTGCACGGGCGCGCAGAGCTGCCAAAAGGCAGGAGTAGCTCCTCAGGAGGAGGTTTCCTCGAGAGTAAGGCTTGGGGCTAATTGGCCACTCCCCTAGCCTATTTAAGGAGGAATGCCACTTGCAGCAAGCTGTAGGGAACAACTTTAGTTCAATTTCCTTCGCATCTGGATTCTCTGCAAAATTGTTTCTGGGCTTTCTGCCAACTCTAGTAAGACTGTGATTACCTTATCTTAGAATTCTGGTAGGCTGTTAAAACAGTTTATTAACAGCCTTTGGTTGATAAAGACTAAGTTATTTGAGTAAAATAAGTTTCGTATAGAGTTTGTGTGTGCTGCGTTCTTTGGGGTCCGTAGCTGGGGCAGAACCCTTCCAACTCTGTTATTCTGTGATTATCTGGGAAGAATTTAGATCAAGGATGCATTTAAACATTTCTCTGAAATGTCACAGTGTTTCCTGCCGGAGCACAGAGCTGGACTAGAAGATCTCCAAGGTCCCTTCCAACTGTTTTATTCTGAATTTGGGAAGATTTCAGATCAAGGGAGCAGTTAAGTCATTTGTCTGAAATGTTTCAGAGTTTCCTGCTGGAGCAGGGGGCTGAACTACAAGACCTCCAAAGTCCCTTCCAACGCTGTTATTTTGCATTCTGTTAAATTTCCTTTTTTTCAACCTCTTGGTACTTTCAGAAATGACTCTCTGGAGCTTCCACCTAGAAAGATCAATCCAATTTGAGTCTGGGGTCTTTTTGATTCCCCCTCTCACAGGTTCCAGCACTTCTTCCTTTCCTGCGGGTCGGAAATGCTGATCATCCGTGCGCCCAATCAGCCGTCCCAGAAATTGTGCGGTTACACAACGCCGGAATCGATTCGCGTAAAGGGAGGCAACGTGACCCTGACTTACAGTTGGAAATTCTGGGCAAGGAATAGATTTCAGCTCAAATACGAAAGAGGTAAGGCCAGGCTGTGGCTGTTGTGGCCCGCCAGCGGCCAGCAGGGCTGGCAGCTGATTCGGACAGTGAGGAGGTTGGGGAGGAACATGGGCCAGTCCTGGAGTCTGGGGAAGGCTCTGATGAGGGCTCTGTGTCAGAGGCAGAGAGGGGGCCAGGACCGTCTGACAGTTGTCAACTGCCTTTGGAGGCAGACATCAGTGAGGCAGATGAATAGCCGGAGCCTGTTCCCAGTGTGTGCATGCACAGAGTTACCAGATGAAGAGAACAGCTAAAGAATAAGGGTCGACTTGGGAGTAAAGAACAAGGGTCGACTCAGCAGTAAAGCCACAGGTGGACAGTGAATGGCCCCTCCCAGAGGGAATAAAAGAGGAGCAAAAGGGGAGGGGAGTTTACAGGAGACAATTAGTTCGCTTAATTGGTTCGTGGCTCCTTGCCAAGTTTTGAAGATATCGGCCTGGCAGCTCTCCAAGCCAGATAAAGTCTGTGACTGTAAATTCTCCCTTGAAAGACTTTGCTGGAGGTGAATGAGAGGAATGCACTGTTTGTGTAATAAAAGGGGTTTTGTCGGGACCAGGATTCTGCTTTGTGCTTTTTGGGTCAGAACAGTGGGGCCCCCAACTCTAAAACCCCAAGACAAGATTATATAGATATATCCTCGACTTATGACAGTTTGTTTAATGACTGTTCAAAGTCAGAATGGCACCGAAGAATGTGACTTATGACCTTCGCAACGTTCTTCGCATGATTATCGGATCAAAATTCAGAATAGAATAGAATAGAATAGAATAGAATAGAATAGAATAGAATAGAATAGAATAGAATAGAATAGAATTTTTGACCAAGTGTGATTGGACACACAAGGAATTTGTCTTGGTGCATATGCTCTCAGTGTACATAAAAGAAAAGATACGTTCATCAAGAATCATAAGGTACAACACTTAATGATAGTCATAGGGTACAAATAAGCAATCAGGAAACAATATCAATATAAATCTTAAGGATACCAGCAACAAGGTTACAGTCATACAGTTATAAGTGGAAGGAGATGGGTGGTGGGAATGATAAGAAGATTAACAGTAGCGCAGACTTAGTAAATAGTTTGACAGTGTTGAGGGAATTATTTGTTTAGCAGAGTGATGTTGGGTGTCCATTTTAAATCTTGAAAAATGGTAGAACCTAGAAACCTAGAAACAGTAGGGACTGTTAATACTGTATTGTCTAATATTGTGAGAGGTGGAAGTATGGAAGGGTTTCTTCTAGTCTACCACCATTTCTACAGTTTTGAGTGTGTTCATTCCAGATTGTTCCAGTCGCACCACGAGATTGTTGGCACCCACCCCCCAGTTTAACGAAGGGGAAAGTTGCGATACGTCACATGACGACAACGTGTCATCGCGAGTTTGACACCCCTGATGTAGTGAGTCATAAGGCAGCCAACAGTTCTCCTTTGTGCGTTGAATACCGAACAAACAATGAGTAACGGGACAAAACTGTCACATCAAAATGCGTCGAGTACCAAATTTGATGAGTTTGAAAGCCGCTGAATAACAGGTCGTGCTCAACTTACAAAAATCCATTTAGTGACAGTTCAGTGTTACAACGGCAGTGAAATAAGTGAAATAAGAAATAATAAAACGTACTTAACAAATGTTTCGCTTAGTAACAGAAATTTTGGACTCAATTATGGTTGTAAGTTGAGGACTAACTATACACTGAGGTACCACTGTATTAAGATTCACGGTGCTGATAGTATCTCTAGAGAGGAATTCTAGACACAAGTAGCAGAGAAGGAAGTTATTTTGTGGGTTTCCTGCTACGTAATTAAAAATGGTGTCATTTTTGTTTCTTCTGTCAACTTGCAAAACTTTCAAGTTGCCATGAGCAGGAGGGAGGGAGAACTGAAGTGAATTCCATACATTCTTCCTGACCGCAATCAGAAGGAGGGTGTTAGGTTTCATAGCCAGCCAAAGTGGTTAATTGGAGAATGTGATTTATGACATGGCCAGAGAGGAGGGGAGAGACAGGGTCATAGGGGAACGTAAATCTACGTGGGATCAGTCCTAACTGCTTCTGAGTATTGCCGGAATGTTGCTCCTAATAAATGACTGTATTTCCTTTGAAGTTTGGATCATGGCTCATGAATTAATTAGGGCATCTTTCAGAATCTTGACATCTTCTCTTTTTCATCTTTCTCTGCTTCAGAACCTAAAACACAGCCTGTTGTGTCATGCAACCGCACCTTGGACGACTTCTACGGGGTGATTTATTCCCCGGCCTTCAGCTCGGACTCGCACCTGGGAGCTGCGCATTGCCAGTGGGTCCTGGATGCCCACGATAGCCGTCCTCTCACCCTTCGCTTCACGGTCCTTAACTTAGATATCGGGGACTCTCTCCGGGTGTATGATGGTGTGCCTGGTGACCCACTCCTCCCTCACCTGCTGCGTAACTTGGATTATACCAGCAACAACAAGATTGTGTCGGTAGACTCCCCATCTAGCCGGGCATGGGTGGTCTACCAGGCGGTGCCGGGAACAGAAGGACGGGGATTCAATGCCACGTACCACGTGCAAGGATTTTGTGTGCCGTGGGACTTCCCCTGCGGAGGAGACAGCAGCGAGGGCGCCATGTGTTACAGCACCGCTGAGCAGTGCGACGGGAATTGGGATTGTGCCAACGGCGCTGATGAGGATGGTTGCCATGGCTGCCCGCCAGGGCAGTATCCCTGTGGAGGACGAGGCATCGGAGGCGCCATCTGCTACAGTGCCACTGACCGTTGCAACTACCAAACGTTTTGTGCAGATGCCGCTGACGAACGCCGTTGTCACTCCTGCCAGCCCGGGAACTTCCGGTGCAGAGACGGCCGCTGTATCTACGAGAGCTGGGTGTGTGACGGGCAGGCGGACTGCGTTGATACCTCAGACGAGGCGGACTGCTCCTACATCCTGCCCCGCAAGGTGGTGACGGCAGCCATCATTGGCAGCCTGGTATGCGGTCTCCTTCTGGTCATCGCGCTGGGCTGCACATGCCGTCTGTATGCGCTCCGGAGCCATGATTTTGGGTGAGGGGCCAAATTCTGGGGAAATAAAGGAAGAGGGTGGGACTTTGGAGATGTAGTGGCTGGAAAGGACGGGGATAGAGTTGATGCACTAGAGGGGTCAATATTGAGAGGAAGAGCCCATATCGAATGGACTGAGGGGGAGGGAGTTGTGTCCTGGGAATGAGGGCTGACCCCAAAGCAGTGTTGTTACCCAATTTTGGCAGTTTAAAGAAGTGTAGACTTCAACTCCCAGAATTCATCCTTCCTCAAGCCTACTGGAGAATCCTGGGAATTGAAGTCCATGCATCTTAACGTTATTAAAGCCGCTCTGGACAATCAAAGACATCCTCAGGAATCCTGGGAGTTGAAGTCCATGCATTTTAAGGTTGCTGAAACAGTTGTAGACAATCATAAAGGTCCTCCAAGATTTATACATTTGAACTGGTGTCAACCCTGTGAGAATGAAGGGCCCAGGAAGTGCAGAAGTTTCTCCTCCTGGAAGAAACTAGGAAAGATGAAAAAAAAAACCACACTCCCCAACTCACCTGTCCACCAGGAAGGTGAACACATTCCTTAGCGTTGGCCGCCATGATGCCAATGGGATTCTGGGAGTTGAAGTCCACACAGCTGGAGGATGCCCAGTTGATAAAGACTTGCTAAGGATATGTGATCAGAGGTGGTAATCAGCCGGTTCGGACCGGTTCGCACGAACGGATAGCAGAAATCGTGGGTGGGCCCGCCCGCCCGCCCGCCCGAGCTCTATGCCATCCTATTTAGGCACGTTTTTGAGGCCGGGTGCATGCACGGAAGGTGCATGCGCCAGCAAAGCGCATGTGCGGAAGGCCGGGCACATGCGTGGATGGGGTGTGTGCAAGCGAAGCGAGTGCACATGCACGCTCACATTTGCGAACTGGTAGGGAAAGTAATTGAATACCGGCCCTGTACTGGATGGCGAATCAGGATTACGCTCCTAAGAATGGGGCAAGGATGACCATATCTCTGATTTCTCCCACTTTTAGAGTCTTAGCACCTATGTCACGGATGGAGGCCCAGCTGGTTCAGCGTCAGGCTCCGCCATCTTACGGGCAGCTTATCGCTCGCGGGGTTATTCCTCCAGTAGAAGGGTTCCCGGTTGAGCATCCAAATCAGGTGAGTGAGCCCAACACTCTTTGCGTGCCTTCCTTCAAGGGCCTTCCTCGCAAGCTGACCGGTGGACTTCAACTCCCAGAATTCTTCAGCCCACCATGTTGGCTGGGGAAATTCTGGGAGTTGGAGTCCGCGAGTCTTAAAGTTGCCGTGTTTGGAGATTCAGAAACTTACTTCTTTCCTCCCACCGGCCAGTTGGTCTTCGGGTCTCTGCTGCGCATGTCTGTGCATGCGTGCACGGATGTTCACGCATAGCTGCACATGCACGCACATGTCGGCACATGTGCACATTGGTGTACACATGCACACCTTCCAGTTTGGGCATGCATGCGTGTGCAGTTTGGGCCCTCGGTTCTAAAAGGTTCACCATCACTGCTCTAATGTCTTCATTGAGGACAAGTCCTTCCATGAAAATTATGTCTTGAGAAGCAAAATGTACAGGTAGTCCTCACTTAACGACCGACCACATACCCCACCCATAGGTACCTAAGATGATTCCCACCAACACCACCTCCCTGTGGTCACATATGTTGGACGCTTGGCTACTGGCTCTTGTTCACAATGATTTGCAGTGCTGTCTTGCAGTCACATTATTTTTGATTTCTGACATTTCCCCTGCCCCACCCCCGGTTTTTGGCATTTACTGTATTTTTTGGAGTATAAGACACTCTGGAGTAAAAGACGCACGTTAGTTTTTTGGGGAGGAAAACAAGGGGAAAAAAAGTCCGCCTACCAGCATCCATCGGTATTCATCTGGCTAGCGTCCTTGCAGCAAACAGCCTGGTCAGCTTCAGCATGTTATCACAGCCTGATTCAGCATGAGCAGCTGATTGGTGGTTGGATCGGCCTCACAGAATACCACCAATCAGCTGTTCCAGCCTGTGGGGATCACCACAGCCCATCGCTGCCTCCTCGTGTCACATTTTCGGTCTTCACACATCGCGTTTTCGGCCTCCACACGACCCGCTTTTGGCCTCTGTACGTCACATTTTCAGCCCGTTCCAGGCGGCGGGGATCGCTGCCGATCCCCACCACCTGGAACCGACCCAAAACAATGCACAGAGGCCAAAAATGAAGTGCGCGGAGGCTGAAAATGGGGTACGCGGAGGCAGTGATCGGAAGCGATGGGCTGTGGCGATCCCCACAGCCTGGAATGGGCCGTAAACGGGGCATGCAGAGGCCGAAAATGCGATGCGTGGAAGCCGAAAACGGCTGAAGGGTGGGGGCCAGTGGGTGGGCGGGGCTTCAGCAACATTCGCTGTATAAGACGCACAGACATTTCCACCCACTTTTAGGGGTGCAAAAGGTACGTCTTATATTCCGAAAAATATGGTTCTTCCAGTTTCTGGCAAAACCACCCACTGGATCTAATGAACTTATTTAATGAGTGGAGGGTTAGGCACAGGACAAAAAACAAAAGTCGTGAAATTGAGTTGGTAACATGATGACCCATTGAAAGACGATCATAACTTACAACCGTAATTCTGGGTTGAATTACGCTCGTAAATCAAGGATTTATTTTTTGTATTTATATACCGCCCTTCTCCCGAAGGACTCGGGGCGGTGAACAGCCAACAGATAAAACACAAGAAAAAACACAGTATTAAAATCCAATTAAATTAATTTGGCCCACAATTAAAAACACCCCTGTATTAAGACCCATAATTAAACAATTTAAAAATTAAAACAATTTAAAAGAGTTAGGCCAGCCCGACTTGCTGGAATAAAAAGGTCTTTAGGGAACGGCGAAAGGTGCGAAGATCCGGGATCCGCCATATCTCCGGGGGCAGCTCATTCCAGAGGGTAGGTGCCCCCACAGAGAAGGCTCTCCCCCTGGGGGCCGCCAGTCGACATTTAATAATTACTTGCATATTATTCTGAGTGAGAGAAAAAATGTGATTATGGGGATTCCAGATCCAATGCCAGCAACCTTCCTAATGCCGCGACCCTTTAATACAGTTCCTCATGTTGTGGTGACCCCCAACCAGGGGTGGGTTCTAAATTTTTTACTACCGGTTCTGTGGGCGTGGCTTTATTTTGTGGGCGTGGCTTGGAAGTCATGTGACTGGGTGGGTGTGGCTAGCTGGTCATGTGACCGGGTGGCCATGGTTATGTGCATAGGGACTACTCAGAGGGCTGAAAAAAGTCATTTCTGACAGGTCCTCACACTTATGACCATCCTCACATTTATGCCCGTGCAGCATTCTTAACAACCATGTCACTCATTTCACAACTGCTTCTCTTCACCATGGTGATAAGATAGGGCAAAAAACGTAAAATGTGAGGACAGTCGTAAATTCGAGGACTGGTCAAAAGTGCGAGGACCAGTCAAAAATAACTTTTTCGGCCCTCTGAGTAGTCCATGTGCACAAAAGGACTACCCAGAGGGCTGAAAAAAGTGATTTCTGACAGGTCCTCGCACTTTTGACCGGTCTTCGCACTTATGACTGGTCATCATTTATGCCCATTGTAGCATTCTTAACAACCGTGTCACTCATTTCACAACTGCTTCTCTTCACCATGGTGACAAGATAGGGCAAAAACGTAAAATGTGAGGACAGTCGTAAGTTCGAGGACTGGTCAAAAGTGCGAGGACCAGTCACAAAAAAACTTTTTCAGCCCTCTGAGTAGTCCATATGCATAAAAGGATACAGCAATAGAGAGGGAGGAAGGAAGGGAAGGGAAATTAGAGTAGGAGTGAGGGTAAGAGAGGGAGGAAGAGAGGAGGAGAAGGAGAAAAGAAGAGGAAGTAGGGAGGAGAAGAAGAGGGTGGGGGAAGAGAAAGTAAGAAGGAAAGAAAAGAGAGAGGTGGTAGGTTTGAGGAGAAAGATTGCTGTACAATAAAAAAGTTGAAAGGGAAGAAAACGGCCTTCCCCACCTGCCTGGATGCCTTCCAGAGGCCGGAAACAGCTCGTTTGCCAACTTCCTAGAAAGCCCCTGGAGCCTGGGAAGGGCGAAAAACAGGCCTACTGGGCCCACCGTGCCATCACTTGCCAAAAGCAGGGGAAGCATGAGGGGGTTGCGTGTGCATGTGTGGGGCAGGGCGCATAGAATTATGGGTGTGGACGTGCATGCACACACGTGACACCCCCCCCCTCCGCGTGCTTCCCCCGCTTTTGGCACGCGATGACAAAAAGGTTAGCCATCACCGCTCTAGAAAGAGTGCAGAGAAGAGCAACCAAGATGATGAGGCGACTGGAGACTAAAACATACGATGAACGGTTGCAGGAACTGGGCATGGCTAGTCTAGTGAAGAGAAGAGAAGGACCAGAGGAGACATGATAGCAGTCTTCCAATACTTGAGGGGCTGCCACAGAGAGGAGGGGCGGTCAATCTATTTTCCAAGGCACCCGAAGGCCAGACAAGGAATAATGGATGGAAACTGAACAAGGAGAGATTCAACCTGGAAATAAGGAGACATTTTCTGACAGAAAAATCGTCCGATGGAACAGAAATTGGCTTCAGAAGTTATCACTGGAGGCTTTCAAGAAGAGACTGGACTGCCATCGGTCAGAAATGGTGTAGGGTCGCCCGCTGGGGCGGGGTTGGGGGTGGACTAGATGACCTACAAGGTCTCTTTCCGCTCTGTTAATCTGTATCTATAATCTATCTATCGGTGAAGGTTGAGAAGCAACATCTCAAGAGGTTTGTAGAGCAACGGAAGACAAGAATGAATGATGATAACAACATGAGTTGTTGTTGACTCCCAATAAGCATTTGTCTTGTTGAGGGCCAGTTAGTCAATTTTTCTGATGTTTCCCCATTTGCTGGTGTTCCTAAGAAGTCATCAGACATTCTTGGTCCATCAGTTCTGGTCCACCCCAAAACTGTTAAGATCTACTATTTCTTTTCATGGTCTTCTGTAGGCCCTTTCTAAAGATATGCCTTTTCACTGTAAGGGACACCCAACCACAGTAATCACTCTTAAATTTCTACCAATGGAGAACTAGGATTCTGTCTAATCCTAGATGCTAAATTAGTAACCCGGTTGTTAAGTGAATCTCTCCGTTGACTTTGCTTGTCAGAAAGTCACAAAATGAGGATCACATGACCCTGGGATATTGCATCCGTCATAACTATGAACCAGTGGCTAAGCATCTGAATTTTGATCGTGGGATTATTTATTTTATTTTTTATTTATTTATTTTTGAATTTATATACCGCCCTACTCCCGAAGGACTCAGGGCGGTGAACAGCCAAAAGATAAAACACACATAATGCAAAATTTAAAAACAATGTAAAAGCACATTAAATAATTTGGCCCAAAAAAATTTAAAACACCCCTATTATTTTAAAACAAATTTAAAATTAATAATTAAAAGGAGGTTAGGCCAGGCCAGCCTGTTGAAATAAAAAGGTCTTGAGGGCACGGTAGAAAGTGTGTAAGTCCGGGATCCTCCATATCTCCGGGGGGAGCTCGTTCCAGATGGCAGGTGCCCCCACAGAGAAGGCTGTCCCACTGGGGGCTGCCAGTCGACATTATTTGGCCGATGGCACCCTGAGGAGCCCCTCTATGGGAGTGTACTGGCCGGTGAGAGGCTACTGGTGGCAGAAGGCGGTCTCGTAAGTACCAGGTCCTAAGCCATGGAGCACTGTAAAGGTGGTAACCAAGACCTTGAAGCACACCCGGAAGACCACCAGGAACCAGTGCAGGGATAGGGGATAGGGGATAGCGCAACCATGGTAATTGTGAAAATGGTCGTAGGTCACTTTTTTCAGTGCCGTTGTGACTTCAAACAAGCTGTTGTAAGGCGAAAACTAGCTGTAGTTCAAGGGTCAATTCTCAACTTCAGCCTTCTTCTTCCAGCTGTGAATTTGTGAAGCCGAAGATCTAACATTCTTCTGGGTTCTCGTTTCAGAATTCGGTCCTGGGGAATTTGCGGTCTCTCCTGCATCTCTTGCGACGGGACCCAGCTAGCCCTGCGGGGGCCAGTGGGACGCGTCGTCCCCATCAAAGCCGCTTCGTACGACGTCTGACGAGGCGCATGCGCCGATTGGGACTACTCCGTCACTCTGCCTCCCCTACTTCATCTTCTACTACGGCTTCCACCGTCATCCCTAACTCATCTTCAGGGCCCAATGACCTTGCTGAGCCGTCTCGTGGGGACGGAGATGCTTCTTCCCAGCTTCCAGAAGACCAACCGTCGCCCCTTCCCACCAAGGTCCCGCTGATTCCTGCGGAACCCAGGCCGGGTCCTCACGTCCCGCGGCCTACTCCACGGTTTACGGGGGTCATGCGCAGCCTCCGCGTCCGGCTTTTCTCCCCCACGCCCGCCTGCTCTGCGGAAACTGGAGAGGACCGGAACGCATCTCCATCTCCCGATGATGAAGACGAAGTGCTTCTAGTCCCTCTCGCCGATCCGCAACTCGAGAACTTCGAGAACTGGAACGCCGACGACGAACCTCTTCTGACTTGAGAAATTTGGCTTGGATGTGGCCTTGAGGAAATTTTGTCACCAGCGACTGATAACAGACAGTCAAGCTTTTTTTTTCTTTCCCGCAAATCCTTCCACATTTCTCCCCTGCCACCCCCATCAGAAATGAGCGAAATCCTTGGGAGAAAAATCAGTTTTTTGAAAAAATTATTCCTTCTTTCTTGTCAGCATTTTGACCCATCAGGAATGGATTTCATCTGGCCTTTCGAGTCACTTTAGATCCACCGAGGGTTGCAGAAATGTCTTCGTGGCTCGCCAGATGGATTAATTTTCTCCGCTCTTTCAATCTTTTAATTTGTAGAAGGGATTATTCCCTTCTGAAATTGCAATTTGTCTTCTCAAATTGCACAATAATTCCCAAGAAAGGTTTTTTAGATGTCTTTGACCCTGAAGTATATATATGCTTTACATTTTAAAGTTCCTTCTTAGAAAATGAGGAGGAAAGGATAAAATATGTTCTTTGGAGAAAAACTCCAGTTATTTGCCTGACTAAAAAAAATGAAGGAAGCAAAGATACAATCCAGAATAAACTTTTAGCGACATAAAGGCAAATTTCTCTTAAGAGCAGTAATTTGATTTGATTTGATTTTTTCCCTTGGCGGCAATTTGACTTTCCAATCATCCCATCATGTATCGCATCGGAAGATTTATTTTTGTGAATTTATGGAAAGCTGGGAATATATATATATATATATGTATGTATGTATGTGTGTATATATATATATATATATATATATATATATATATATATATATATATATATATATATATATATATATATATATATATATATATAATCAATCATAATTCCACCGGAACAATTTTTTTTGCGAATCACCTTTTTTTTTTGCTAGCCAATCATTCTTTTGTTTTGCGTTCCATGGGAGCAAGTCCTAGATTTACAAAAAAAGGAAAAAAAGTTGAAGAAAAAAAGAAAGATGGAATATACTTGGAATCGTTAGTGGATAAATCTTTTGTAAGTAAATTATTTTTTCAAAGCACAGCCAATAGAGAGAAAAAAAAGAAATTTTGCACATGGAATATCCAAACAGCTTGTAAATAAGCCAGATTTTGTATGAAGGAATCTTTTAAGAGCAGGGATCGGTTACAAATTTAGCGGTATTAATTGCAGATGATTTCCTATAAAGCAGTGCTTTTCAACTTTAAAGATGGGTGGACTTCAATTCCCAGAATTCCCCAGCCAGCAATGTTGGCTGGGGAATTCTGGGAGTTGAAATCCACCCATCTTAAAATTTATGAGAAAAACTGCTTTCTAGTGACAAATATGAGGCAAAATATATACCCATCTACTCTGAAATAAACATGAGTGGGGAAGTTGTGAAAAGGAAAGGCTTAAATCAAAAATCAAAGGTGGTTTTTGCCTTCAGCTATTACAAAATTGTTCTTAAGTTCTTAAAAGTGTTCTTAAATGAGATGATGATTTCTTTCACACCAATGAAGTGGATAACGGGGTATTTTTTTCTGGATTTCAAATTCAGAATTCTCCCAAAACAATTCTGGCATACGAACTAACAAGGGATGAAGTGGTCTGCGGTCGGAAAAACACAGCTAGTCCTCAACGTACGACCACAATCGAGTCCAAAATCTGTGTTGTTAAGCGAGACGTTCGTTAAAGTGAATTTCTGCCCCGTATTACGACCATTCTTGCCACAGTTGTTCATTGTGAGTCGCACGGTTGTTAAGCGAATCCGGCCTCCCCGTTGAGTTTGCTGGCCAGGAGGTCGCAAAAGGGGATCACCTGATTCCCACCCCACCCAGGACACAGCGACCGTCATAAATATGAGTCGGTTGTCAAGCATCGGAATTTTGATCACCTGACTTTCCTGCCTAACGGGGTTGGACTAGAAGACCTCCAAGGTTCCTTCTAACTCTGTTATTCTATTCTGTTCTATTCTGACTGTGGAGATGCTACCGCAGTTGTAAGTATGAAGAGAAAAAGTCACTTTTTTCAGGGCCCTTGTAACTGAAATGCCACTAAATGAACTGTCGTAAGTCAAGGACTACCTGTAATCTGACATCCGGATCTTGGTTGAGATTAAATCCACTAAAATTCACATTACCCAGTGAGGCATTTTTAGAAAACAAATATCTCAGCTTTGTTTACCCTGACTGGATTCAACCCCATCCTTCTAAATACCGTCTGATTTTTTTTTCTCTTTAAAAAAAATCTATAAATAAAGCAGTGCCTGGATTTTAATCATATTTTAGGCATGAGGAAGGGAAAAAAGGGGGGAAAAAACCATAAAATCTGTGCTGGTTTTCTGCCCAGTCGTTTTATTTATCCTTATTTTTTACAAAGCCCACAGAATGCAAATAAATACAAGCTTGAGACAAAAAAAGGAAAAATTGTAAATTGTACCGTAATTTCTCCCGAGAGGGGTAGAAATTTTGGAGAGAAACTCGCAGACGCGACGGGTGGTCCTCGACTTACTACCGGAGCCCAGAATTTCTGTTGTTCAAGTGAGACATTGGTCCAGCGAGTTTTGCTCTGTTTTACGACCTTTCTTGCCACAGTTGTTAAGTGAATCACTGGAATGATCAAGTTAGCGGCACTGTTGTTAAGTGAACCTTGCTCCCCCGTTGACTTTGCTTGGCGCGAGGTTGCCAAAAAGGGGATCACATGACCCCAGGACACCGCAAACCGTTATAAATGCAAGTCAGTTGCCGAGCGTCTCAGTTTTGATCATGTCACCATGAAGAGGTGATCACTGTGAAAAGAAACGGTCATAAGTCACCTTTTTTCCGGGGCCGTGGTCATTTTTGAACGGTCACTTAAAGGAACTGTTGTAAGTCAAGGACCATCTATGCTGGTTCTCAGGGCGACTTCTGTGATTTATGTCCTAAAAATTCAACTTGGAAGAAGTTGGTTGTCCTGAGAGAAAAATAATACCCTGTTTCCCCCAAAATAAGACATCCCCTGATAATAAGTCCGATCAGGCTTTTGAGCGCAAGGCAATAAGGCCAAGCGCTTATTTCAGGGTTCAGAAAAAATATGAGACAGGGTCTTATTTTCGGGGAAACACGGTAGACATTGAAGGGTAAGGAGGGAGACAAAGAAATTAATATTGTTTTTCATCACCACGATGTAAAAAAAGATGTTGAGACTCTGGAAAGAGTGCAGAGAAGAGCAACAAAAAGGATTAGGGGACCGGAGGCTAGAACGGTTGCAGGAATGGGGTCAGGTGAAATGCTACCGGTTCGGGCCAGTTCGCCTAAACCGGTAGTAAAAAATGCTACCAGTTCACCCAAATCGGTAGTTTAAAAAAATGCTTTAAAAATGTTTTTTAAAAAAAGGTTCCAACGATCACAAGGCACAGCTGATTGTCACAGCTGATTGTTGGAGCCTTTTTTTTACTTTTTTAAAGCATTTTTTTACTACCTATTTGCCCAAACCGGTAGTAAAAAATTGCTTTAAAAAAGTTTTTAAAAAGGCACCGACGATTGCATGGCAAGCTGATTGTCAGAGCTGATCATCGGAGCCTTTTTTAAAAAAAATTTTAAAGCATTTTTTTTACTAGCTATTCGCCTGAACCGGTAGTAAAAAAATGCTTTAAAAATGTTTTTAAAAATGGTTCCGACGATCATGCGGCACAGCTGATTGTCACAGCTGATCATCGGAGCCTTTTTTTTTACTTTTTTAAAGCATTTTTTTACTACCTATTCGTCCGAACCGGTAGTAAAAAAATTGCTTTAAAAAAGTTTTTAAAAAGGCACCGACGATTGCATGGCACAGCTGATTTTCAGAGCTGATCGTCGGAGCCTTTTTAAAAAAAATTTTAAAGCATTTTTTTTTTCTAGCTATTCACCTGAACCGGTAGTAAAAAAATGCTTTAAAAATGGTTTTAAAAAAGGTTCCGACGATCGCACGGCACAGCTGATCGTCACAGCTGATCGTCGGAGCCTTTTTTTTTACTTTTTTAAAGCATTTTTTTATTACCTATTCGTCCGAACCGGTAGTAAAAAAATTGCTTTAAAAAAGTTTTTAAAAAGGCACTGACGATTGCATGGCACAGCTGATCGTCGGAGCCTTTTTTTTTACTTTTTTAAAGCTTTTTTTTTACTAGCTATTCGCCTGAACCGGTAGTAAAAAAATGCTTTAAAAATGTTTTTAAAAAAGGTTCCGACGATCACGCGGCACAGCTGATTGTCACAGCTGATCATCGGAGCCTTTTTTTTACTTTTTTAAAGCATTTTTTTATTACCTATTCGTCCGAACCGGTAGTAAAAAAATGCTTTAAAAAAGTTTTTAAAAAAGGTTCTGACGATCGCGCTGCACAGCTGATTGTCACAGCTGATCGTCGGAGCCTCTTTTTTCACTTTTTTAAAGCATTTTTTAACTAGCTATTCGCCCAAAACGGTAGTAAAAAAAATGCTTTAAAAATGTTTTTAAAAAAGGTTCCAACAATCGCGCGGCGTGGCACAGCTGATTGTCACAGCTGATCGTTGGAACTTTTTAAAAACTTTTTTAGTTAAAAAAATGCTTAAACAGTTAAAAAAAAAAGTTGGCCACACCCACCCAATCAATGACCCACCACCATCACCAAACCACACCCACAGAACCGGTAGGGAGAATTTTTGAATTTCACCACTGAATGGGGTATGTCCAATTTGATGAAAAGAAGGACTAGGGGTGACATGATAGCAATTTTCCAATATTTGAGGGGCTGCCCCAAAGAAAAGGGGGTCCACCTATTCTCCAAAACCCCTGAAGGCAGGACAAGAAGCAACGGATAGGAAACTCATCAAGGAGAGAAGCAACCTAGAATTAAGGAGAAATTTCCTGACAATAAGAACCAGTGGAACCACCCGCCACCAGAAATGGCGGATGCCCCAAACCCTGGAGGTTTTTAAAGAAGACATTTCTTTGAAACAGTTTGAGCTTTTCCTGCCCTTCCAACTCGGTGATTCTATTCCGTTCTTAATTTTTTGACCCGATTTTGCTCAACAGCGCGCCAAATTCTTCATTTCTCTTTCTGTTAATATGTATAAATTCATATATATCTATATCTATATATATATGCTGTCTCTTCGTCTTTTGGTTGGCAGAGGTAGTTAAGAAATCACTGAAATCGGAGGCCGTGTTGTCCTTCTGTTTTGTGTCCCCAAATCGAGTGCGGGTAACGGGGGGATATAACAAGTATTTGCACTATGTCTTTTCGTTCTTGAGCTGTGACCACTAACCGAGGGCTGTTCGGTGTGCAATTTTCACCTTCTGTTGCCTTTACAATTTTGCTACGAGCTTTTTTTTTTTTCTCTCCTCTCCAAAAAAAGGATGTTTTGAATTGTTAGAATAAAGCAAATTTTCCTGTCAGTTCGGTGCAGTTTATTTATTTTTTTCTTTTAATTTCTTTCTTTCAATGCCTTTATTTATTTAAAAAAATAACAAAAAAAAAACCATGGGGAGTTTTTAAGAAGAGATTGGACAGACACTTGTCTGAAATGATATATAGGATTTCCTGCCTGAGCAGAGGGTTGGACTACAAGACCTCCAAGGTTTCTTCCACCTCTTGTTATTCTATTCTATTCTATTCTATTCTATTCTATTCTATTCTATTCTATTCCATTCCATTCCATTCCATTCCATTCCATTCCATACTCTACTCTTACTCTTACTCTACTTCTCCTGTTCTCTTCTCTTCTACTCTACTCTACTCTACTCTTACTCTATTCTACTTCTATTGTATTCTACTGTACTCTATTCCTATTCTATTTATATTCTTATTCTACTCTACTCCACTTCTATTCTACTTCTATTCCTACTCTACTCTTACTCTACTCTACTTCTATTCTACTCTACTCTTACTCTACTCTACTCTACTCCTATTCTATTGTATTCTACTCTACTCTATTCCTATTCTACTCTACTCTACTCTTACTCTACTTCTATTCTATTCTACTCCTATTCTATTGTATTCTACTTCTATTCCTATTCTACTCTACTCCACTTCTATACTACTTCTATTCCTATTCTACTATATTCTATTCCTATTCCTATTCTACTCTACTCTATTCTATTCCTATTCCTATTCTACTGTACTTACTCTACTTCTATTCCTATTCTACTCTACTCCTATTCCTACTCTACTCTACTTCTATTCTATTCTATTCTATTCTATTCTATTCTATTCTATTCTATTCTATTCTATTCCTATTATACTCTACTTCTATTCCTATTCTACTCTATTCTATTCCTATTCTATTCTATGCTATGCTTTGCTATATTCTATTCTATTCTATTCCTATTCCTATTCCTATTCCTATTCCTATTCCTATTCAACTCTGTTCCTACTCTACTCTACTTCTAGTCCTATTATATTCTACTCTATTCTACTCCTATTCTAATCCAGGTCTTATCATTACAGCTGGTTCTTGAGTTTCAACCACAATGGAGCCCTAAATTTCTCTCTTTCAAGGAGACATTGGCTACACTTTGCCTCCTGTTACGACTTTTCTTGCCAGGGTTGTCAAGCAAATCACTGCAGTTGATAAGTTAGTAACCCGGTCGTTAAGCGAATCGGGCTTCCCTGTGGACTTTTCTCAGAACGTCGCAAAAACGGGATCGCACGACCACCCCGGGGACACCGCAACGGTCATAAATGTGAAACATTTGAATTTTGATGCTGTGATCACCGGGGTGGGGGGGGGCGACGACGGACGTAACTATGAAAAACGGTCATAATTCACACTTTTCAGAGCCGTTGTAACTTTGAACGGTCACTAAGTGAAGTGTAAGTCATAAGTACTATCAGTACTCATCTGCAAACTGGTTCCTCAGCTTGGCCAATCAAAGCCCAGTGAATATTATTCATGATTTTATTTTTGAGAACGCCAGTAGATGGGAGGAGCTAATATTTTAATGCAGGCGTGGGCAAATATGGCCCCTTTATGACCTGTGGACTTCAACTCCCAGAATTCCTGAGCCAGCTTGGCTTGTCTCAGGAATTCTGGGAGATGAAGTCCACAGGTTGTAAAAGGGCCGCATTTGCCCAGCCCTTTTTTAATGGATCAAAATTGCACCAAACCTTGAAGGAAAGGGGAGGGGCTGTGGTCTGCAGTGGGCGGGGCCACCATGCAAAGTGGGTGGGGCCACATGACACCTGGGTGAACTTATTTTGAAATTTGAAACAACAGGTTGTTTTTTGATTTATGACCAGCCTTGAGCCTGGAATTACAGTCCTAAATCATGCCAGTTTCTAAGACTTCTCCATTTTGTGACCTGTTTTTGCAGCGGTCATTAAACAAATCCATGGTCGACAGCGGGCATGTTTTGCTGGAAGTAAAACACCAGTTTAATGCAAAAACATAAAATGGTGGTTATAGGACCATAAATGGACATAAATTCAGGCTGATCGCCAGCCACCTAAATTACAATCCTGTCAGGATTCGAACCCAGATTGTAAGGAGTCCTCTGGAGGCCTGTTGTAATTTCAAACAGCCACTAAGCAATTGGTCATAAGTCAGGGACTAGATCTGTAGTGATTATGGGAGTTGACTTCTTACTTACACCGATAGTCCTTGACTTACGGCCAGTCACTTAGTAGCTACTGTATAGTGATTATGGGAAGTAACTACTATAGTGGTTACTCCTTCTCCTCTTCCTCCTCTACTACTAACTCTTCCTCTTCTTTTTCCTCTACTACTAAGGAGCAACTGTCAGCACTTCAACCTGCATTTACTCTAGTGCTGACATAAGAAGGAGAAGAGGGGGCAGCTGGCAAGAGGACGCTTGACTTCTCACCTACTTATTTTCCCTGAAGATAATGTCCCCTAGGAGATGAGATGGGAGGGGGGACATTCCTGGGAGCTGAAGTACTAGATATGGGGAGAGTGATTTGAAAGAGGGCCAATGAGATGCCGAGAATTGGAGGATGGAAAGGGAAGGTTTGGGGTCAGGAAGTCAGTGTTGGCTACGCCACAATCGGGGACAGATTGTCGTACTTAATAAAATGAAAGATTTCTTCAAAGATTACTTGTTTGGAAATGCAATTTATTTTAATTAAGACGGCATCGAAACCTGACAGCAACATCTTATTAGGAACAGATCTGCACTGGTTCTGAAGGAGACCGCGAGTGGGCGATCCTCGGACGCGGGGTCAGGCTGGCTGACCTTACATTATCCTCAATGCCGACAAGCCCGTATCCCAGAAAAAACTATCCTCTCCTGCTTGTGGCTAAGATGGACTTTTACTTCTGATTTCACAGTTCATTCCCAGTGGACCAAAATCCCATTTATTTGTTCGGGTTCCTAGCTGTTTTAAATTGTCACGGGTCCCGCTGAAATCAGAAACCGGAAAAGTCGTTTAATTGGGAAGCCATTCGCGCTGAAAGACCTCCATTTTAAGGGTGAGCACCTTAAGTGCTTCTTGTTAAAGCCGGAAAGCTTTCCCCGGAGACTCCAGTTCCTGTGGGTTTTTTTTTTTTTACCCCACGCCTGAAGGTTTTACACGGAGAAAGTATAAAATTCAGAAAAGAAATTTCGGCCGCTCTGGATTAAATGGTGGCTGAAATCTGTGGCTACCCATTATGTAGCCTCCGCTCTGGACAGGATCCAGCCTGTTGCCCTGCCAACTGTCAGATATGGGGAGGACCAGGTCCTGAGAGAATCCGGGGAGCATCCTAGCAAATACCCATCCGTGCCTCCATTCACACATTACCCTGATCCGCAACTCAGCTTCAACCTGATTTTGCTGTGTCTCCCAAGGCTGAGCTGGGGGAGCGGGGAAGTATGTGGAGGATGGGGATAAGAGAGATTTCTTCCTGACTTTCTGGCAGGCGTTAATTATCCCTCATTTGTACCTTCCCACCCATGACTAACGGGGATAATTCTCCCCTCGGGCCTAATTAGATTGAGCAGCTAAATCAGCATCTTTAAAGAGGAGGACTCTCGTTCTCTTCTTCCTGCTCCTCCTCTTCCTCCCTCTTGCTCTTGCTCTTCCTCCTCCTCTACATTGTCCTCCGCTTCTCCTTTCTTCCTCCTCTTCCTCCACCTCCTCTTCCTCTTTTTCCTTCTTCCTCCTCCTCCTCCTCCTCTTCTTCCTCCTCTTCCTCTTCCTTCTCTTCTTCCTTCCTTTTCCTCCTCTTCCTCCGTCTTCTCTTCCTCCACCTCCTCTTCCTACTTCTCTTCCTCTTCCTCCTTCCTCCTTTTCCTCCTTTTCCTCTTCCTCCTTTTCTTCCTCTTCTTCTTTCTTCCTCTTCCTCCCCTCCTCTTCTTCCTCCTACTTCCTTCCTCTTCCTCTCCCTCCTCCTCTTCTTCCTCTTCCTCTTCCTCTTCTTCCTCTTCTTCTTCCTCTTCTTCCTTCTTCCTTCTTCCTCCTCTTCCTCCTCCTCCTCCTCTTCTTCTTCCTCTTCCTGTTCTTCCTGTTCTTCCTTCCTCTTCCTCCTCCTCTTCCTCCTATTTATTCTCTTCCTCATCTTCTTCCTCCTCCTCCTCTTCCTCCTCCTCCTCTTCTTCTTCTTCTTCCTCTTCTTCCTTCTTCCTTCTTCCTTCTTCCTCCTCTTCCTCCTCCTCCTCCTCCTCTTCTTCTTCTTCCTCTTCTTCTTCCTTCTTCCTCCTCCTCCTCCTCTTCTTCTTCCTTCTTCCTTCTTCCTCCTCCTCCTCCTCCTCCTCCTCCTCCTCTTCTTCTTCTTCTTCTTCCTCTTCTTCCTTCTTCCTTCTTCCTTCTTCCTTCTTCCTCCTCTTCCTCCTCCTCCTCCTCTTCTTCTTCTTCCTTCTTCCTCCTCCTCCTCCTCTTCCTCTTCCTTCTCTTCTTCCTTCCTTTTCCTCCTCTTCCTCCGTCTTCTCTTCCTCCACCTCCTCTTCCTACTTCTCTTCCTCTTCCTCCTTCCTCCTTTTCCTCCTTTTCCTCTTCCTCCTTTTCTTCCTCTTCTTCTTTCTTCCTCTTCCTCCCCTCCTCTTCTTCCTCCTACTTCCTTCCTCTTCCTCTCCCTCCTCCTCTTCTTCCTCTTCCTCTTCCTCTTCTTCCTCTTCTTCTTCCTCTTCTTCCTTCTTCCTTCTTCCTCCTCTTCCTCCTCCTCCTCCTCTTCTTCTTCCTCTTCCTGTTCTTCCTGTTCTTCCTTCCTCTTCCTCCTCCTCTTCCTCCTATTTATTCTCTTCCTCATCTTCTTCCTCCTCCTCCTCTTCCTCCTCCTCCTCTTCTTCTTCTTCTTCCTCTTCTTCCTTCTTCCTTCTTCCTTCTTCCTCCTCTTCCTCCTCCTCCTCCTCCTCTTCTTCTTCTTCCTCTTCTTCTTCCTTCTTCCTCCTCCTCCTCCTCTTCTTCTTCCTTCTTCCTTCTTCCTCCTCCTCCTCCTCCTCCTCCTCCTCCTCCTCTTCTTCTTCTTCTTCTTCCTCTTCTTCCTTCTTCCTTCTTCCTTCTTCCTTCTTCCTTCTTCCTTCTTCCTCCTCTTCCTCCTCCTCCTCCTCTTCTTCTTCTTCCTTCTTCCTCCTCCTCCTCCTCTTCTTCTTCCTTCTTCCTTCTTCCTCCTCCTCCTCCTCCTCCTCCTCCTCCTCCTCCTCTTCTTCTTCTTCTTCTTCTTCTTCTTCTTCTTCTTCTTCCTTCTTCCTTCTTCCTTCTTCCTTCTTCCTTCTTCCTTCTTCCTCCTCCTCCTCCCTGCCCATCTTGGCTTGTGAGAAAGGATCCATCAATCAGATGGTTCCTCTCTGCATTGACAGGCAGCAGGTTCATGCCCCAGGAAAAATAACTTGATTTTACGTGTGGTTTTTTTTCCTTGGCTTTCCTATTTAGACTGTTAATTTCGCTTCCTTTGCGCTCTAGTAATTTAAAGTAGCCGCCTCAGACTCAATGTTCATAGTCTTTCTTCAGTACTGCATTTTAGTTCCCTTTGTGGTCATCCCTGTTTCCTTTAGTGTCTTCTTTTCTCTTTTGCTTTTATTTTACATTTTTCAAAATTATTTTTTAGAAATTAGAAGGTGAACATAACCTGATGCTCCTGTTTCTGCTCCGGTTTTCCCCAAAACAACAATCCTGTGAGGTGGATTGGGCTGAGAGAGAGTTTATTGGCCCAAAGTCACCTAGTCATACCAAAGGCGGGACTAGAACTCCCTGTCTCCTGGTGATTGGCCGGAAATTTACCAGCTGGCTTTCATACTTAAGGCGGGACTAGAACTCACCGTCTGCTGGTGATTGGCCCAAAGTCACCCAATTGGCTTTCATGCCAAAGGCGGGACTAGAACTCACCATCTCCTGATGATTGGCCCCAAATCTACCAGTCAGTTTGCATACTTAAGGCAGGACTAGAACTCACTGTCTCCTGGTGATTGGCCCAAAATTTACCAGCCGGCTTGCATACTTAAGGCGGGATTAGAACTCACCGTCTGCTGGTGATTGGTCCAAAGTCACCCAGTTGGCTTTCATGCCAAAAGCGGGACTAGAACTCACCGTCTCCTGATGATTGGCTCCAAATCTACCAGCTGGCTTGCAGACTTAAGGCGGGACTAGAACTCCCCATCTGCTGGTGATTGGCCCAAACTTGCCAGGTTTTCAGTGCTGTTCTAACTTAATGGTTGCTAAACGAGCGGTTGTAAATCAAGGACTACCTGTAGAAGGGGAATCACAATGGATTCAATGCCAATCAAAAGAAATCTAACCTTAGTCCAATCGGGTTTTCCTACAATCCCATTGTTCTTAAATGAAATCTTCCTGATTGGGTTGCTAAAACGCAACTTGGCTCACTTGTTTGAGTTACCTGCAGAGATCTTTTATTATTATTACTATTCAAGAGGTACTTTCTATTTTCCCAGACTCCTTTGCTTTCCATCTTTCCATCTTTGGCAGCAGCCAAAAAAACCAATGCAATTGCATTTGCAGAGGGATACAGTCAAGATCAAGGGAGGTACTAATACCACTCTATAAAGCCTTAGTAAGACCACACCTAGACTACTGCATCCAGTTTTGGTCACCACACTATAAAAAAAGATGTTGAGACTCTACAAAGAGTGCCGAGAAGAGAAAACCAGGATGATGAGGGGACCGGAGGCTAAAACATACGATGAATGGTTGCAGGAATTGGGCCTGGCTAGTCTAGTGACGAGAAGGACCAGGGGAGACATGATAGCAGTCTTCCAATATTTGAGGGGCTGCCCCAGAGAGGAGGTGGTCAAGCTATTTTCCAAGGCACCCGAAGGCCAGACAAAGGAATAATGGAGAGATTCAACCTGGAAATAAGGAGGAATTTTTTTGACAGTGAGAAAACTTGTTACCTCTAGGTTGGATTACTGTAACACCCTCTACATGGGGCTGCCCTTGGGATGTGTCCGGAGGCTTCAGCTAGTCCAAAATGCAGCCACGCGGGTAGTTACAGGGGCGTCTAGATACTCCCGTGTAACACCTCTCCTGCGTGAGCTGCACTGGCTACCGGTGGCACTCTGGATACGTTTCAAGGTGCTGGTGCTCACCTATAAAGCTCTTCATGGCTTAGGCCCGGGGTACTTGCAGGACCATCTCCAGCCGTTCTCCCATCGTCCTGTGCGCTCTCACAGAGTCGGCCTCCTCAGGGTGCCGTCGGCCAAACAATGTCGGCTGGCGACCCCCAGGGGGAGGGCGTTCTCTGTGGAGCCCCGACGCTCTGGAATGGATTGCCTACTGAGCTCAGGACAGCCCCCGACCTTCTATCCTTCCGTCGCGAGCTGAAGACGTGGCTCTTCCGCCAATTAAACTGATCCGTTTGGGGGTACACTGGTATAATTTTAAATTGTTTTTAATTGGGTTACTGATTTTAATTTTGTATTGTATTGTGATTTGTATTGAAGTTGTCATTTTGTAAGCCGCCTTGAGTCCCTAGGGAGAAAGGCGGCATATAAATCGCAATAAATAAATAAATAGATGATAGATAGATGATAGATAGATAGATAGATAGATAGATAGATAGATAGATAGATAGATAAAAACAATCTACCCATGGAGCAGAAGTTGCCTTCAGAAGTTGCGGGAGCTTCATCGCTGGAGGCTTTGAAGAAGAGACCAGACTGCCATCTGTCAAAAATGGGGTAGGGTCTGCTGGGGAAGGAGGGGTGGACTAGATGACCTACCAGGTCCCTTCCGGCTCCCTTAATGTGTAGTTCTTGCATTCGGCAAACCCCTTCAGGAAATAGAAAGAAGGACAGCTCGATCGCCAAGCCATGCCAAGCCAAGCCAAGCTAAAGGCAATTCCATTCTTTCCCCCCACAACTCCATCCAGATGGCCGCCACCCACCACTCCCTCTCCTCCAGGAAGCCATGTTCTAAACCGTGGTCTACGGTCATCCAGGATTGCATTGGTTTAAGGCTACGCTGCCCGCCTCTCAAGTCGGACGAGAGTCACAACACCCGATGAGCTGGAACCAAGCAAATTGCCAGTGGGGTGTGTTAGTGCGAAGACACCCTACCCCCCCACCTCACCCCTTCCCCATGCCATGCTGGTAGACCTCCTTTCTCCTCTCTTCCTCTCTTGGGCTCATCTGTAGGTCTCTCCCTCCCTGTTTTCCCTCCCTAGATTATATTTATTTATTTTATTTATTTTATTTCCAATTTCTATAACCCATTGATTGGGTGATGTTTGGTCTCATTGTTGCAAGCTTTCCAAATCCCTTTTATTATACCTTCCTTAGCTGGCTATCTCCTTGTCTCTCTCTCTCACACACACACACAAAAACACACTGCTTCCATCGGGCTCATCCTTCGACACCCCCCCTTCCTCCCTCCTTCCCAGCCTTCCTCCAATCCCTTCCCGCTTCCTCCAAGCTGGAGCCTGGCCAGAAATACACACCCCTCTCCTCTCTCGTGGAATCTACCTGCCTGTTATTGCCACACACCCTTCTTCTGGCTAAATTAATTCCTTCCTTCCTTCCTTCCTTCCTTCCTTCCTTCCTTCCTTCCTTCCTTCCTTCCTTCCTTGTCTCGGCTGCAGAGGCACTGGGGGCATACCTGAAGGCCCCCCATCCCCAGCCATCTCCACGCAAGAAACAGGGAGGGGAAAACAGGTGCGTTTTGGGGACCAAGAGGGCATCCTAACCCCTTCGGCGACCATGTGGAAGGGAGGGGGTCTCTCTGGTTTTTGTCTTCCCCCCCTTTCTCCTTTAGCCAAAGTGGGGGAGGCAGGAGGGGAGAGGGAAGCCCCTTTAAAAGAGGGGTGGGAGGTGGGGGTGGGCTGGCAATTCCTTGGAGAATTGGCAGGAAGGCAATTTGGCAAAGGCAGGGGCGATCTCTTCCTTTTTTTTCCCCATCCATCCATCTGCCTCATCCTTTTTTTCCTGGCTCTGTGAGACGGTGGGGGTGAGATGATGGGTGGGGAGAGGGGGGCTAAGTGGGGACAAAGGAGCGCCCCATGCCCGCCAGGAAAAGAGAGAGAGAGAGAGAGAGATTGTGTGTGTGTGTGAGTGAGTGAGTGAAAGAGAGAGAGATAGTGTGTGTGTGTGAGAGAGAGAGAGAGAAATGAGAGAAAGAAAAATAGAAAGAAAGAGAGAAAGAGAGAAATAGAGAGAGATTGTGTGTGTGTGTGAGATAGAGAGAGATAGTGTGTGTGTGTGTGTGAGAGAGAGAGAGAGAGATAGTGTGTGTGTGTGTGTGTGAGAGAGAGAGAGAAGAATGAGAGAAAGAAAAATAGAAAGAGAGAAAGAGAGAGAAATATAGATAGAGAGAGAGATTGTGTATGTGACAGAGAGAGAGATAATGTGTGTGACAGAGGGAGAGAAAATGAGAAAAAGAGAAAGAGAGAGAGAGAGAAATATTGAGAGAGTATGTGTGAGAAAGAGAGGGAGAGAAAGAGAAAATGAGAGGAAAAAAGAAAGAGAGTATAGATAGAGAGATAGTGTGTGTGTGTATGAGAGAGAGACAGAAAATGAGAGAAAGAGAAAAAGAGAAAGAAAATGAGAGAAAAAGAGAGACATATATATATAGAGAGATGATAGAGAGAGAGAGAGGTAGTGTTTGTGTGTGAGTGAGAGAGATAATGTGTGTTTCCAAGAGAGAAAAAAAGAGAGAAAGAGAAAAAGAGAAAGAGAGAGAGAGAGAAATATAGAGGGATTGTGTGTGTGTGTGAGAGAGAGAGAGAGAAAATGAGAGGAAAAAAAGAAAGAGAGAGAGTATAGATAGATAGTGTGTGTGTGAGAGAGAGAGAGAGAATGAGAGAAAGAGAAAAATAGAAAGAAAAAGAAAATGAGAGAAAAAGAAAGAAAAATATATATAGAGATGATAGATAGATGATAGATAGATAAATAGATGAGAGAGATTATAGATAGATAGATAGATAGATAGATAGATAGAGATAGATAAGAGAGAGAGGGGGATGGATGGATGGATGATAGAGAGAGAGATAGTGTGTATGTGTGTGTGAGTGAGAGAAAGAGAAGAGAGAGAATGAGAGAAAGAGAAAAATAGAAAGAAAAAGAAAATGAGAGAAAAAGAAATATATATATATATATATAGAGAGAGAGAGATGATAGATAGATAGATAAATAGATGAGACAGATGATAGATAGATGATAGATAAATGAGAGAGAGAGAGAGATGGATGGATGGATGGATGGATGGATGAATGGATGGATGATAGAGAGATAGTGTATGTGTGTGGGAGTGAGAAAAAGGGAAGAGAGAGAAAGAGAAAAATAGAAAGAAAAAGAAAATGAGAGAAAAAGAAAGAAATATATATATATATATATAGAGAGAGAGAGATGATAGATAAATAGATGAGAGAGATGATAGATAGATAGATGAGAGATAGATAGATGAGAGAGAGAGAGAGATGGATGGATGGATGGATGATAGAGAGAAGATATATAGTGTGTATGTGTGTGTGAGTGAGAGAAAGAGAAGAAAGAGAGAATGAGAGAAAGAGAAAAATAGAAAGAAAAAGAAAATGAGAGAAAAAGAAAGAATATATATATATATATATAGAGAGAGAGATGATAGATAGATAGATGATAGATGATAGATAGATAAATAGATGAGAGAGATGAGAGATAGATAGATAGATAGATAGATAGATAGATAGATGATAGATAAATAGATGAGAGAGATGATAGATAGATGATAGATAGATGAGAGAGAGAGAGAGGGAAGGATGGATGGATGGATGAGAGAGAGAGAGAGATAGTGTGTATGTGTGAGTGAGAGAAAGAGAAAGAGAGAGAGAGAGATCTGGCAAGGATTGGGGAAAGAATCGCTTTTGGGATCAGGGGCTGGCTGCGCTTTCTCTTGGCGCAAGCGAGCGATCCAGCGGAGATCTCTCTACTGGGGAAAAGTGTGGGGGGGGGTAGGGAACCAAGGCGGGTGGGATCCAGCCAGGTGCCAGCCGGCGTGGGTCCCATCCCTCCCCACCCCACCCCCTTCCCGCGGGAGAAGGTGGTGACAAAGCCTCTCCACCTGGAGCGTGGCAGCCAGCCAGAAGAGGCGGCGGCGGATGCTGAAAGCTTCACAAACCAGCCTCCGCGGACGGCAGCCCCTGAAACGCCACACGGCAGCCGCTGAAACGTTTTTCCTTCTCCTTCTTTTTTTTTTGATTATTTTTAAATTATTATTTTTTATTTCATTTTTTTTGGGGGGGGGCAAACTTCTCACGCATTTGCCACCCGCGAGAGATAGATAGATAGAGAGAGAGAGAGAGAGAGAGAGAGAGAGAGAGAGAGAAGAGTGGGCGCGTTTTCAGCGGCAGAAAAAAAAAAGGGCTTGGAAGGCTCGGCCGGTTTTGGCAAACCGGACAAGAGGTCTAGTCAGGGAGCGATTCATTCGGGAGAATGAATTGGATCCGTTGTCCTTTCGGGTGCCTTTAAGGCGATTGAATCTCTCTCTCTCTCTCTCTCTCTCTCTCTCTCTCTCTCTCTCTCTCTCTCTCTCACACACACACACACACACACACACACACACACACACACTATCTCTATCTCTATTTCTCTCTGTGTCTCTTTTTCTTTCTCTTCTCTCATTTTCTCTCTATATCTATCTATCTATCTATCATCTATCTCTTTCTCTCTCGTTTTCTCTTTTTCTTTCTTTCTCTCATTTTCTCTTTATATCAATATCTCTCTCTCTCTCTCTCTCTCATTTATCTCTTTCTCTCGTTTTCCAATTTTCTTTCTTTCTTCCTTTCATTTCTCTTGCTCCCTTTCCCTCATTTTCTCTCTCTCCCCCTTCACTCCCCCTCTCTCTTTCTCTCTCCCTCTTTCTCGTTTCCCCTCTTTCTTTCTGTCTCTCTCTCTCTCTTTTTCCTTCCTCTTATTTTCTCTCTCTATCTCTCTCTATCTTTCTCTCGTTTTCTCTTTTTCTTTCTTTCTCTCATTTTCTCTCTCTATATATCTCTAGCTTAGCTATATCTTTCTCTCGTTTTCTCGTTTTCTTTCTTTCTATTTCTCTCTCCCTTTCCCTCATTTTTTTTCTCTCTCTTTCTCTCTTTCTCTTTTTTCCTCTTTCTGCCTTTCGTTCTTTCTCTTTTTCCTTTTCTCTTATTCTCTCTCTCTCTCTCTCCCTCCCCTCTCCCCCTCCCTTTCTCCATCTTTCTCTCTCTCTTTCTCTCTTTTCTCTTTTTCTTTCTTTCTGTCTGTCTGTCTGTCTGTCTCTCTCTCTCTCTCCCTCCCCTCTCCCCCTCCCTTTCTCTCTCCATCTTTCTCTCTCTCTTTCTCTTTTCTCTCTTTCTGTCTGTCTGTCTGTCTGTCTCTCTCTCTCTCTCTCACACACACACACACACACACACACACACAGACGCCCTTTTTTTGGTACTGCCCCTGTTTCTGAAAGTCTTTCTTTAAAGCGGCTCCTGGCATGGTAGTTTGAGACAGCTCAGCCTTTCCGCTTGGATTCGAAACCGGGAGAGCCCTAAGTAGAGCATCGGGTGTTGCAAGCTTTGGCTTGGGGCGATGTCTGTGGAAAAGCCCACGCTGAAGGTTTCGGCGAGTGTCTCCGAAGCCATGGCTGGAAACAGGTAGGAGTGGGCCGCCTGAATGGCCGAGACGAATGTCGGGCCAAAGATTCGGGAGAAATTTGGTGGAAGGTTTTATTATTTACACAGGTGTGTTTTTTCCTCTTCCCTTTTGAGCATCCTAGATACCTGCATATCTCTCCCTCCCTCCCTCTCTCTCTCTCTCTCTCTCGCACGTGGGGGATGCTCAGCACCCTGCTGGAATGGTGTGGGTGTGTGGGGGTATGTTTGGTGTGTGCGATCCTTAAAGTCGCATCTTCCAGCTGCTTCGTTGAGGTGACACAAAGAACCACAAATTCCACGGCTTGTCGGTGCGAGGTTGATGTGCAGTTGCCAATAAAGAGGAATCTTTAAATAAAGGAGTAGCTCAGGGTTGAGATGAGGAATCCTTGCAGAAGTTTCAGGGCCCAACTAGGGGATCGCATCAGGGCTAGAAGGAGTGAGGTTTGCAGAAAGGAGGAGGAGAAGGAGGAGGAGGAGGAGGAGGAGAAGGAGAAGGAGAAGGAGAAGGAGAAGGAGAAGGAGAAGGAAAAGGAGAAGGAGAAGGAGGAGAAGGAGAAGGAGAAGGAGAAGGAGAAGGAGAAGGAGAAGGAGAAGGAGAAGGAGAAGGAGAAGGAGAAGACTGTGAGGTCCTTGCCCCTCTGAACTTGCTTGCTTTCTTGCAGACGTTTCAGGGCCCAACTAGGGGATCGCATCAGGGCTAGAAGGAGTGAGGTTTGCAGAGAGGAGGAGGAGGAGGAGGAGGAGAAAAAAAGCTGTGAGGTCCTTGGTGCCCTCCGAGCTTTCTTGTTTTCTTGCAGACGTTTCAGGGCCCAACTAGGTTATATCATCAGTGCTAGAAGGAGTGAGGTTTGCAGAGAGGAGGAGGAGGAGGAGGAGGAGGAGAAGAAGGAGGAGGAGGAGAACGAGAAGGAGGAGGAGGAGAAGGAGGAGGAGGAGGAGGAGGAGGAGAAAAAAAGCTGTGAGGTCCTTGGTGGCCTCTGAGCTTTCTTGCTTTCTTACAGACATTTCAGGGCCCAACTATGTTATATCATCAGTGCTAGAAGGAGTGAGGTTTGCGGAGAGGAGGAGGAGGAGGAGGAGAAAAAAAGCTGTGAGGTCCTTGGTGCCCTCTGAGTTTTCTTGCTTTCTTATAGACATTTCAGGGCCCAACTAGGTTATATCATCAGTGCTAGAAGGAGTGAAGTTTGTGGAGAGGAGGAGGAGGGGGAGGAAAAGGGCTGTGGGGTCCTTGATGCCTGCTGAGCTTTCTTTCTTTCTTTCTTTCTTGCAGACATTTCAGGGCCCAACTAGGGGATAGCATCAGTGCTAGAAGGAAGGGGGTTTGCAGATAGGAGGAGGAGGGGGAGGAGGAGGGGAAGCTTGGTGCCCTCTGAACTTGCTTGTTTTCTCGCAGACGTTTCATGACCGAACTAGCTAACAACATCAGTGTTAGTAGTGCACTGAGCACAATGTTGTGCAATTGTTTTGATCAGTGAAAACGCGTTGGCCCTTTCTGTCAGTGTGTGCTCGCCAACCCGGGAACCCATCTCCGTGTGAACGCAGCATGGAGGGTGGGGGAGCTTTGTGAATCTGACCCAGCTAGCTAGACTGGAGACAGATTGAAGTCGGGCACCGCTGTTGCGTTTTGTGTCTTCCTTGCACCCGACGCAAAGATTACGCACCGAGTAGCGGGTTTTGTGTACTGCTCTCTCTATGCTCCTCAGTGTGTGTGTGTGTGTGTGTAAATCAGTACTGAGTTTTTTTGGGGGGGAAGAAATCAATTCCTCGGCTTGCCAGACGCCGCTGTTGTGCAGTTACCATAACGGGGATGCAATGTTAGCTGGGTTAGCCGTGTTTCGGGTAGGGGTGGGTATGTCTGTCCTTCGTGGATTTATTTTGCACCCGGGACGATTCTGGAAATGCAGAAAGGAAAGTGAGCATTGCATTCATGAACTTTGTGTGTATGTGTGTGTGTGTGTCAGGGATGAAATCTACTTACCTTCCCTACTCGTTTCACTCGCATTCCTGAACGTCACATGTGCAAAGCCTTCTGCACATGCGCAGAGGGTAAAAAACAGGTTACTTCCTGGTTAAAACCAGGAAGTAACGATGTCCGGGTGGATGGGCGGAGCCTTGTGCTGCCACCACTACCAGTTCTTCGAACCATCCTCCGCCACTGCAACCGGTTCTCCGAACCATCCTCCGCCACCGCAACCGGTTCCCCCAAACCGGTGCGAACCGGTAGCATTTCACCCCTGGTGTGTTTGTGTGTGGTGCATGGTTGTGGTTGGAAAGAGAGTAGGGATTGCAAATCCATCATGTGCATTTGGCTGAAATTGTTTAGAACTGTGATTCTCAAGCTAGGCCGCGTGAAGATGAGGCGGACTTCAACTCCCAGAATTCCCCAGCCCGCTGGAGAATTCTGGGAGTTGAAGTCCACCCCATCTTGACGCGGCCTAGCTTTGGAAACACCCCGGTTTAGAATTTGAAAGCCGGCAAATTTTATTTTAGCCATTTCACATTCACCGATGTCCTCCGTTAATCCGCTGCATTTCTGGGCGGGCCTCCTACGCCTTGCCGAACATGTGCTACAGGCAAAAATTCAACGGGTGAAGCACTTGCCCCTGTAGGGAAACACTTGCCTTCTTGGACTTGACTCTGGCCGCTGGGCTAGGATGGAATGGAGGAAAAAAATGAAGTATTTTGATTTAATCATATTCCTCCTTTATATCTGAATAAATCTCAAGGGCTGAGCCAAAGCAGACGTCGTGATTCCTTTCCCCGTTCTGAGAAACGTCTTGTGGGGAGCTCAAGGAAGTGATCCAAGCTATAAAAAGACAGAAAAGGCCATTTCCCTCTCAAGGCAGAAAATAGAATCTTGTTGAATTTATGGATAAGGTATATTACCTTCCACGGCCTATCATCCTCTTTTCCTGGGGTGCTTTTAAAAATTTCTTTATTTAGTTGCAGTTCTGGGCTTTTCATGTGGTCTCCTATCCGAAGTCTAACTAGACGCAATTCCGCTTACAGAATTCTAGCTGAGATTATTTAAAGCTGGCTAGATGCTGCCATCCACACTTCAATTCTTTTTAAATGCTGGAGCGTATTTTCATTATCAGACTCTTAAATTGTCCTTCCCTGCCAGTCTTTCTAAATATTTGTGGGCTTAGTCTTTATCATGTTTTATATATCAGCGAAATATAATTTATAGTGTGTGTGTGTGTGTGTGTGTGTGTATATATATATATATATATAGGTCTTTGGTTATTTGGGTTTTCTCCCGCATAAAATTGGAGGTGTCTTGGCAACGTTAAAAGGAAGAAACAGCTGCGATCACACACATTGCTCCTAGAAGCACGAAGCCGAAAACACCAGCCTGAAGATGACGAATGAGACTTCGTCGAAACGTTGCCAAGACGCCTCCAATTTTACACGGGAGAAAACCCGAATAACCAAAGACCTACGTACAAACACCCGCGAAAACCTCAGAAAACAAACAAATATATATATATATATATATATATATATATATATATATATATATATATATATATATATATATATATATATATATATATATATATATATATATATATAATGGTTTTAATCAGATTTGTTAACTGCTTTGGGATTTTTCCAAAAGGCAGTACATAAATCCTTTTAATGAATAAGCAGTCAGGCCTTTCTGCCTTTTGACCTTACAAAAATCAGCCACAGGAAAGAATTGAAAATACGACTTCTTATGCTAGGATAACACAGATACCCAAATGAAGTAATAGATATTTCTTTTTAGCCGAGGATTTTCCACCAATTCAAGTCCTCTAAAGTACGTGGGGATGTTTAAACATCCTCCAAGAATTGAGGGTTTTGGTTGTGGTTACAGTGGTGGGATTCAAATAATTTAACAACCGGTTCTCTGCCCTAATGATTGGCTGGGTGGGCATGGCCATGGTGGGCATGGCCAGCACTTCACCTCCTGCACCCCCCAGGAGCAAAAACGGGGTGCAGGAGGGGGACGCATCACCCTCTGCGCCCCATTTTGGGCCTAATAGGCCTCCCTGCAGCCTCCTGGGAGTGAAAATGGGCCACAGAGGGGCCGTGCCGCGCCCCCCCCCCGCCCCATTTTGGGCCTAGGAGTCCTCCCTGCACTTACCTGGGAGCCAAAATGGGGCACATGGAGATTCCTGGAAGGGGCAGCGTGGGGCCAACCAGCAATTTAACTACTGGTTAGCCTGAACTGGCCTGAACCAATCCGAACCGGCTGAATCCTACTACTGGTTGTGCAGTCCTAAAAGGTCTCCTTTTTCCAGCTGCTTTTGTGCGGAGACACAACGCACGGCCAATTCGATTGCTTGCCGGTGTAAGTTTGATGAGACCCAACGAACATCCAATTCGATTGCATGTCGGCGTGAGTTTGATCTGTGTGTGCAATTGATTCAGCACAAAAGGTCAACGCACGGACACTTTGCATTGGGTTTGTAGGCAGGGCAGAGTGTGCACAGGATCCCGGGGCACACGTTGTCAACTCGCAAAGCATCCCTGGCCTGCTCTTGAGTTGCCATAAGCCAGAGGGGAATGGGAAACCGGCGAAACTGCACAGCCAAATGTGCCTCTGCAGCCAAAAACAGATGCACATTCCATGCTTATCTCGCTCAAGGCTGTATCCCAGGGTTACCTACAGCAGCTGGAGGGGAGTGACTTTGCTCCATTGGAATGTGATGGATGACACACCCTGGGGGGAGGGGGGAAACAGGGTCATAATTGGAGTGTAAATTACGTAGGGTCAGAGCCAGCTTCACTTGGGAACGTGCTGACATGAAGCTCCTAATCAATAACTGGATTTCTTTTGAAGTTTGGCTCGAGACTCATGATGGCATTCGTGGGAACCTTCACACACATCTCCACGTGCGAATGGGTGGGCTTGGTGAGCCCAAACAACTGGTCTGGAAACCGATTGAAGCCGAGCAACGGCTCGGCGATGCAATTACACACCGTACAGCAGCACAGAATTAATGAAGCGATGAACTAGACCAATAGATCAAGGCGTGTGTAATTTGTGCGCCTTTGCGCTGCTGATCGGGGATGAATGAGCCCGACGGCGTGCAGGGCGATGGAGGAGAGAAGACATTAATGTGACATGCGTGCAGCCGTGTGCTTTTTTTGGGTCTCCAGCTCAGAAATGCGAGTCCGTGCATGGTTTTTTTTTAAAAAAAATAGTTTCTGCACAGCAAATGGGTCGTGCCGTACAGAAAAATCGGTGTCTTGCACACATCCGGCGGTGTCTGGTTCATCGTCTTGGTGGTGTAGCCATCAAGCACAGTGAGTGCATTCACAAATAAACAGACACATACATATACACTCCGGTTAACAAAGGAACCTGTTTTGGGGGGGATTGGGCCATGATCCTAGATGCAGCAAGTGGGTGAGGTCCATCTAAGCTAGGATTAAGCCAGCTTTGCGTGTTGCGGTAAATGCAGGTTTTTAAGCTGGCCCCAGATGGAATGGAATGGAATGGAATGGAATGGAATGGAATGGAATGGAATGGAATAGAATAGAATAGAATAGAATAGAATAGAATAGAATAGAATAGAATAGAATAGAATAGAATAGAATAGAATAGAAAATATGGAAGAGAACGGAACGGAACGGAACGGAATACAATAAAATACAGTAGAATAGAAAATATGGAATGGAATGGAATGGAGTGGAGTGGAGTGGAGTGGAGTGGAGTGGAGTGGAGTGGAGTGGAGTAGAGTAGAGAAGAGTAGAGTAGAGTAGAATAGAATAGAAAATATGGAAGGGAAGGGAAGGGAACGGAACGGAACAGAATACAATAGAATACAATAGAATACAAAATATGGAATGGAATGGAATGGAATGGAATGGAATGGAATGGAATAGAATAGAATAGAATAGAATAGAATAGAATAGAATAGAATAGAATAGAATAGAAAATATGGAAGGGAAGGGAAGGGAAGAACGGAACGGAATGGAACATAATACAATAGAATACAATAGAATACAAAATATGGAATGGAATGGAATGGAATGGAATGGAATGGAATGGAATAGAATAGAATAGAATAGAATAGAATAGAATAGAATAGAATAGAATAGAATAGAATAGAATAGAATAGAATAGAAAATATGGAAGGGAAGGGAAGGGAAGAACGGAACGGAATGGAACATAATACAATAGAATACAAAATATGGAATGGAATGGAATGGAATGGAATGGAATAGAATAGAATAGAATAGAATAGAATAGAATAGAATAGAATAGAATAGAATAGAATAGAATAGGATAGGATAGAAAATATGGAAGGGAAGGGAAGGGAAGGGAAGAACAGAACGGAATGGAACAAAATACAATAGAATACAATAGAATAGAAAATATGGAATGGAATGGAATGGAATGGAATGGAATGGAATGGAATGGAATGGAATAGAATAGAATAGAATAGAATAGAATAGAATAGAATAGAATAGAATAGAATAGAATATTCTGTATTGGTCAATTGTGATCAGACACACGAGGAATTTGTCTCCGATTCATAAGCTCTCAGTGTGCGTATAAGCAAGTGATAAATCGTGATCATAATCATCATTAAATACATTCATCCTAAATGATAAGTGATAGTCATAGGAGACCAAATAAGCAATCAACATAAATCACACAAGGATAGTCAATAAAACAATTTATATAAATTGTAAGAAACAAGCAGCAAAGTTGTAGTCTTAAGAAGAGAAGGAAATAGGTCGTAGAATAGAGGAGAAGGACAATAGTAACACAGCCTGCTCGGTCATTTCTCAGTGTTGTGGGAATTAGTTGTTTAGCAGGGTGATGGCCTGGGGAAAAAACTGTCTTTGTGTCTAGTTGCTTTGGCATGCAATGCCCTACAGCATCGTCTTGAGGGAAGAAGTGAATAGAATAGAATAGAATAGAATAGAATAGAATAGAATAGAATAGCAGAATTGGAAGGGACCTTGGAGGTCTTCTAGTCCAACCCCTGCTTAAGCAGGAAACCCTACACCACTTCAGACAAATGGTTATCCAACATCTTCTTAAAAACTTCCAGTGCTGGAGCATTCACAACTTCTGGAGGCAAGTTGTTCCACTGATTAATTGTTCTAACTGTTAGGAAATTTCTCCTTAGTTCTAAATTGCTTCTCTCCTTGATTAGTTTCCACCCGTTGCTTCTTGTCCTACCCTCAGGTGCTTTGGAGAATAGCCAAAACAGTTCTAGGCTGCATAAATAGAGGGATAGAATCAAGATCACGCGGGGGATTATGGGAGCGACGGGGCGCTCCCATGTGACACCTCTCTTGCGCGAGCTGCATTGACTTCCGGTGGACTTCCAGGTGCCCTTCAAGGTGTTGGTGACCACCTTTAAAGCGCTCCATGGCTTAGGGCCGGGGTACTTACGGGACCGCCTTCTGTCACCAATTGCCGGCCGGTTCGCTCCCACAGAGAGGGCCTCCTCAGGGTACCGTCAGCCAGACAATGTCGGCTGGCGACCCCCAGGGGGAGAGCCTTCTCTGTGGTGGCACCTACCCTCTGGAACGATCTACCCCCAAAGATACGAGTGATTCCATACCTCCGGACATTTCGTCGGACCCTAAAAACTTACATTTTTCAGTTAGCCGGGCTGGCCTGATTCCATGTTGGTTTTTATTTTTTTTATTTTATTTTATTTCCAATTTCTATACCGCCCTTCTCCCTGAGGACTCAGGGCGGTGTACAGCCAAAATTAAAAACATGCAGTACAAACATTAAAAAACAATTAAAAGATATATAAATTTGGCCCAATTAAAAATCACTACCAATTAAAACATTTAAAAATTTCTTCTTAAGCCAGCCCGGCTTGCTAGAAAAAATGGGTTTTAAGGGCACGGCGGAAGGCACTGAGGTCTTGGATTCTCCTTATCTCTGGGGGCAGCTGATTCCAGAAGATTTAACGTTTTAACGTTTGATACTGATTTTTAATTGATATGTTTTAAATTATGGGCCAAATTTCATTAATTAGTTTTAATAATTATTTTAACTTTTGTGTACAAATGTTTTATTTTGCCTGTTCACCGCCCTGAGTCCGAAAGGAGAAGGGCGGTATACAAATTTAATAATAAATAAATAAATAAAAAGTGTTAATACCACTTTATAATGCCTTGGTAAGGCCACACCTGGAATGCTGCATCCAATTTTGGTCGCCACGATGTAAAAACGATGTGGAGACTCTAGAAAGAGTGATGAGAAGAGCAACAAAGATCATTAGGGGACTGGAGGCTAAAACGTATGAAGAACACTTGCAGGAACTTGTTGCGGTCTGCCAGCAGCCTGTGGAGCTGGCAGCAGAGTCGGACAGTGAGGAGGCTGGGGAGGAACATGGGTCAGTCCTGGAGTCTGGGGAAGGCTCGGACGAGGGCTCTGCGTCGGAGGCAGAGATGGGGCCAGGGCCATCTGGGAGTTATGTGCTGCCTCCGGAGCCTCCAGAGTCGGACGTCAGCGAGGCAAAGGAACAGGGGGAGCCTGTTCCCAGTGTGGGCATGTGCAGAGCTGCCAGAAGGCAAGAACAGTTAAGATAAAAGGGGCGACTCGGTAGTAAGGCTTGGACATGATTGGCCTCTCCCATATAACATAAAGGAGGAGCAAAGGCACGTGAGCCTTTGCAGGAAGCAACTTTGTTCGTTCTGGTCAGTTTAAACTCTGAAGCTCTGTTTTGATTCTGTGCTCCGTTTGGCCTTCCAAAGCTAATTGCCAATTAGGTTTTTGGCAGCGTGTCAAGGGAGATAAAGGTGGGTGCTTATCAGCCGTATCCCGAAAGACCGTCGCAGACTTCTGTCGGACTATTCACAAACTGCTTGGCACTCATTACGGGATATGAATGAACAGAATTCACAGCCGTTTCAATAAAAGAGTTTTTTTTGGAACTAAGATTGTGATTTATGCTTTCTCGGGAAGCCTAGGTCAGAACAGAACTTGGTACGTCTAGTTTAGTGAAAAGAAGGACTAGGACAGACATGTTAGCTGTCTTCCAATATCTCAGGGGCTGCCACAAAGAAGAGGGAGTCAAGCTATTCTCCCTTCTCGAGCCCCTACCAGCTGTCAAAAAAAAGACTGCTCAGCCTCCAGACAAAGACGAGATGGGACAGGTGTCGTTGCCACCCCTGGACTCTGAATCTGTTAGCAAAATGTCCTTCGCAGTCAACCTCCCCTCTTGACTCTCTCTCTCTCTTTGGGCAGCTCCCGGTCAGCCATGACGTTGCCCCCGGCGTTGGCAGGGGCTGGACCTCGTCGTGGCAGCATGCCCCTGCCCATCAAACACCAGCTGGTGAGGGCCTCCGCCGTGGAGGAATTGGACTCTCCGCCAAGTTCTCCGGAGGTCAGCAGCCACGGCGGAGCCAGTCCTGCGGGTGGCCGTGGCCCATACAAAGTCATGCTGTTGGGAGAGAACGGAGTGGGCAAGACGACGTTGGCGGCCATCTTCGGGGGCATGAAAGGTGTCGCCCATCCTGAGGAAGATCACGCAGGTAAGGAAGGATGGCAAACGAAGAAAGAGTGGTCCTTTTCTCTTAGGAGATCCCTATTAAGCCTGACTAGGTGGCTCAGTGGCTGAGACACTGAGCTTGTCGATCAGAAAGGTCGGGGGTTCGAACCCCTAGTACGGGTCTCCTGAATGAGCAGGGGGTTGGACTAAATGACCTCCAAGATCCCTTCCAACTCTGTTACTGTTACTGAATATTTACTCTTCGTTTCACCGATTGGGAAGAACGAAGCCCATGCAAAGCAGTAAATATTTTCTTTCTTTTTTTAAAAAAAATAATGGTTTTGTTAAACATTACAAATTTTAAAAAGGAAGAAAAGGAAAAAAAGGAAGAAAGAAAAACAAGGTGCAGAGAGAAAGGAAAGAAAATAGAAAAGGTAGAGAATAAAGTAAAAAAGAATATATATATATATATATATATATATATATATATATATATATATATATATATATATCAGTGGTGAAATCTAAAATTTGTTGCTACCGGTTCTGTGGGCGTGGCTTAGTGGTGGTGGGGTAATGTGACTGGGTGGGCGTGGCCAATTTTTTTTTTTAACTTTTAAAACCATTTTTTCTACAATCTCTTTGGTGAAGAGTTTGTAAAAAAAATGCTTTCAAAAGGATCTGACGATCCCAGCTGAGTTGCTTGATCGGCAGAGGCATTTAAAAGAAAAAATGCCTCTGACGATCAGGCAACTCAGCTTGGATCGTCAGAGGCATTTAAAAGAAAAAAAATCCTTTTTTTCTTTTAAATGCCTCTGATGATCCAAGCTGAGTTGCCTGATCATCAGAGGCATTTAAAAGAAAAAAAAGTCTCTGCTGATCAGGCAACTCAACTTGGATTGTCAGAGGTATTTAAAAGAAAAAAGGGGTTTTTTTTCTTTTAAAAGCCTTTGATGATCCCAGCTGAGCCACGCCATCATTGGAGCCTTTTTTTTTAACTTTTAAAAGCATTTTTTCGGCTGAAGAGGTTGTAGAAAAAATGCTTTTAAAAGTAAAAAAAAAAAGCCTCTGATGATTGTGTGGCTCAGCTGGGCATGGGGTGGGGGTGGGGGGCAGGGATTTATGCTACCGGTTCTCCGAACCACCCACCTCCATCGCTACCGGATTGGGCGATCCAGTCCGAACTGGGAGCATTTCACCCCTGATATATATATATATATATATAATTTATTTATTAATTCAACTTATATACCGCCCTTCTCCCCAGGGGGACTCAAGGCGGTGGACAGCCAAACTTAAAACACATATAGTACAAAAGTTAAGAAAAAAACTAAAATAAATTAAATCATCGGCATTTCCAATTTAAAATCCCAGATCTGCAAAATCGAAAAGTTCCCAATTTAAAACCCAGAATCAATAAAATCGAAAATTTAAAAACCCCATTAAAACCATTTTAAACTAGGCCACCTTGTTGAAATAAATAAGTCTTCAGGGCCTTTCGGAAAGCGCGGAGGTCTGGGATCAGTCATATTCCAGGAGGTAGCTTATTCCTCATTACTTGCGGGACCACCTACTACCACCAATAGCCTCCCACCGGCTGGTACGCTCTCATAGAGAGGGGCTCCTCCGGGTGCCGTCGGCCAAACAATGTCGACTGGCGACCGCCAGGAGGAGAGCCTTCTCTGTGGGGGCACTTACTATCTGGAACGAGCTCCCCCCGGAGATACGGAGGATCCCGGATCTGCGCACCTTCCGCCATGCTCTAAAGATCTTTTTATTTCACCAGGCGGGCCTGGCCTAACTTTCTCCCTCTTTTAAAACAATTTTAATATTTTTTAATATTTTTAATACTCAAAGTTTAAATTTGTTTTAAATTGATTGGGGTTTTAATCTGTCTGGGCCAAACTATTTAATTCGATTTTAATTCTGCTTTTTAAATTTTGTACATATGTATTTTATTGTTGACTGTTCACCGCCCTGAGTCCTTTGGGAGTAGGACTGTATATAAATCAAATAAAAGAAAAAGAAAGAAATTCCACAGGTTGGGTGCCCCCACAGAGAAGGCTCTCCCCCTGGGGGCCGCCAGCCGACATTGCTTGGCTGACGGCACCCTGAGGAGGCCCTCTCTGTGCGGTGAGAGGTTATCGGTAGCAGCAGGTGATCTCACAGGTATCCCGGCCCTATTCCATGGAGCGCTTTAAAGGTGAGAAAGGAATGACTTCCCTTCATCACACATGTAATCTATTTTAGTAATTGGTCACCTCTTAACCTATGGAAAAACAATGGCTCCATTTTGTTTGTAAGTCAAGAACTATCTGCGTCTAAGGTGGATTAGCTGTCTGTTTTGAAATTTTGTTTATTTAAAGATACAAACAAAACAGAACAAGTAAAAACAAGACATACAAAACGTATACACAGAGAAAAAGAAATCAGGTATAATCTTATCAAAGTTATCGCAACTGTAGTCTGTTATATAATTCTCATTTGTATGTTTGACTCCTCTCTCATTGGGTCTGTTGTGTTGTGTTTAAACTTTTTTAAGTCCCTCTTGGCCGATAAATAGTTTGTGTTTCTATATCTTATCTTGGGTTCCACTGGCCACCTCTTAGTCCTGTTTTTTCCTTTTCCTATCTTCCAACCAAGGTTACAACTTATCCCATACTAAATAGTAATCATGTTCTTCCTTATCTTGAAGTTCCTTTGTGAGTCTGTCCATTTCTGCGCATTCCATGATCTTACTAATTACTTTCTCCTCGCTTGGTATGTCATTACTCTTCCAATTTTGTGCAAAAATTATGTGTGCTGCCGTTGTTATGTGAATTATTAGGTATTTTATTTCCTTTTTATATTGTCCAGATATAATGCCTAGTAGGAAGGTTTCTGGCTTCATTTCTATTCTATGCTGTGTAATTTGTTCTATTTGTGTTTTGATCATTCACCAGTATTGTTTTGCCTTTGGGCAGGTCCACCATGTATGATAGTAGGTTCCTTTGTGTAGCTTACCTTTCCGCAACCGCTGTCTGTCTTAAGGAACTTCAAAAAGTTCTGCCCATCGGGCTGTTTCTCCCCACCCCTCACATAAATACGAATAAGGAAACAACTCCTGTTGAATTCCTACTTGATAAAGTTACATGAAAGTTATGGGAATCTTCCTTTTTTAAAAAAGAGAGAGAGAGAGAGAGAGAAAGAAAAAGAAAAAGGAAGGAAAGAGAGGGAAAGAAAAAGAAAGAAGAAAAAAGAAAAAAGAAAGAAAGAGAAGAAGGAAGGAGAGAGAGGAAAGATAGAAAAGAGGAAGGAAGGAGGCAAGGAAGGAGAGAGAAAAAGGAAGGAAAAGAAAGAAAGAAAGAAAGAAAGAAAGAAAGAAAGAAAGGGGGAGAGAGAGAGAAAGAAAAAGGAAGGAAGGAAAGAGAGAGGAAAGAAGATAGAAAAGAGGAAGGGAGGAAGGGAGGGAAAGAGAAAAAGAAGAAGAAAAGAAGGAAGGAGACAAGGAAGGAGAGAAAAAAGGAAGGAAGGAAGAGAAAGAAAGAAAGAAAGGGAGGGAGGGAGAGAGAGGGAAAGAAAAAGAAAAGGAAGGAAGGAAGGAAAGAAGGAGAGAGGAAAGAAGATAGAAAAGAGGGGGAAGAATGGAGGGAAGGAGAGAGAAAAAGGAAGGAAGGAAGAGAAAAGGAAAGAAAAAAGAGGGAGGGAGGGAGAGAGAGAAAGAAAAGGAAGGAGAGAGAGAGGAAAGAAAATAGAAAAGAGGAAGGAAGGAGAGAGAGGTAAGAAGATAGAAAAAAGGAAGGAAGAAGGCAAGGAAGGAGAGAGAAAAAGGAAGGAAGGAAGGAAGGAAGGAAGGAAGGAAGGAAGGAAGGAAGGAAGGAAGGAAGGAAATAAGTTTATATCTCACCCCCAAGATCCACTTCAGACTTTGGGGTTGAACTTTTTAATGCAATCTTGTAAATTTGGTACGACGTCTAGGCACTAAGGATCCAGAAAATTAAATTATCTAAGGAAAGGATTGTTCAAAACACAGTACGGCTTTTTAATATATATATATATATATTACAGCAAAAGTGCTCTGCTGCGTGCGAAGGGCTTAGCTTCATTAGAACAATTAAACCCAAATTGCAGGGCTCCCAAACACAGTTTAATTTACCTCATTTCTCCCAAGGAAACTCGACAAAGCGAAAAATAAACACTAGGCCGGACCAGTAAAATACACATAATTAAATTGAGGGGGGGAAAAAACGAGGGAGTCGCTTGGCTCAGCCCATCGTTACTTAACCGACAACTGCTTTGGAAAAAAATTGCCCTTGTAATAAATGATTAAAAATCTCAGAATAGTTCTTTATTCTGCTACATCTACCGTAGCTACATCCCACCCGGCAAGGAAAGCGGTTAAATTAATAAAGGAAGGATAATCTACACAGGTTGCTTCAGGCAGAATAAAGGCAGAGGGGGTTAAAAAACGAGGAATAACCAGACGACTTTTAATTATAATTTAATTTTAATTGGGCTGTTTTGTCTGAAAACACCGCTCGATCAAATCATCGCAAGTCCAAATTCTTCCCTCGCCATCATTTTTTTTAAAAAAATAATAATAATAAAGGACCCCGTAGAAATAGGACTGCACTGATTGGATGCTCACTTTTTTTTTTTTTTCTACCAGAAGATTCGTACGAAAGAAGATTCTACGTGGATGACGAAGAGGTGACCTTGACGTTGTACGACATCTGGGATCAGGTATGACTTTGTAACCTCTGTGTTTTAGAAGGTAAAATACACCCTGAAATCCGAAAGGACCAAAGATACGAAGCTAACCGAAGTCTCCAAAGTGGCTTTTTCAAAAGGCAACTGGACTGTTGTTTTCCTGGAGGAGGAAGAAGAAGAGGTTTCGCTTCGTATCCGAGAAGCTTCATCAGTTTCTGGCAGAATGTTGGGGGTGATAGCAGGATCATATTTCTTTGCAATCATCCGGTCGTTAGTACTCTCTCTGAGAGCCGTTGAGGCCACTTGGAGGCTTAAAATCATACAGGGAGTCCTCGACTTACGACCACCATTGAGCCCAAAATATCTGTGGGTCAAGCGAGGCGTTCTTTAAGAGAGTTTTGCCCCATTTTACCACCTTTCTTGCCACTGTTAAGTGAATCACTGCAGTTGATACGTTAGTAACCCGGTTGTTAAGCGAATCTGGCTTCCCCATTGATTTTGCTCGTCAAAAGGTGTCAAAAGGGGATCGTGTGACCTTGGGACACAGCAACGGTCATAAGTATGAGTCAGTGGCCAAGCATATGAGTTTTGATCACAGGGTTGCTTCAAAGGTGGTAAGTGAGAAAAACAGTCATAACATAAGTCACTTTTTTTCAATGCTGTTGGAACTTTGAATGAGCATTAAATGAACTGTTGTAAGCCGAGGAAATATGATCCTTCCATCGCCCCCACCATCCTGCCAGAACCAAGGAAGCTTCTTGGATGAGAAGTGAAACGTCTTCAAAGAAAAACCAGAAAATCCAGTTGCCTCTTGAAAAAAGCACCTTTGGGACAGCCATGACTTGGATGACTGAGAATCTCCACAGACATTAATATAACCACTAAGTTTACATTCTTACACTCCAACGGTGTGTTTTCAATATTCTTACCACTGGTTCGCCCCGTGCACCTTCTACGCAGGCACACGGACTTCCGTGCATGCGCTTTGCTCGCTCGCGTGCCTTCCGCGCATACGCCCCGCCTCAAAAACGTGGCTAAATAGGACGAAATAGAGCCGTGGCAGGTGGGCGGGCCTACTGCGATCTCCACTACCGCTTCAGCCGAATCGGTACGAACCGGCTGAATACCACCTTTGTTACACCCTGATTTTATATCCTTTTTGGTGCTTTGTGGTTGATTCATCCCACATGTAAAGTCTGTGGAAAAGGTTTATTCATTGTTGATCGAATGTCTGACGTGGATCCAAATGCTATTTTCGGGAAACGATCCGTGTATGAATGGAAAACGAGCGGCATTTCATTCCGAACAGAAGGTTAGACTCTTAGTTCGATCGAACAGCAGAGTGAAATCTTCCAATTAATCATAGACTAGATAGAACGTAAAATAACAGAGTTGAAAGAGACCTTGGAGGTCTTCTAGCCCAACCCGAACAGGGAGATTTGACACCAGAGGTGGGTTGCACATATTGCTACCACCGATTTGCCCCACACCCGCCAGCGCTTTGCTCTCTCTCACGCCTTCCATGTATGCGCCCGGCCCAGGAGTGGGTTCTACTCACCTTTACTATCAGTTCGCAACGGGGCCGCGCACACGGTCTTGCTTCACTCTCGCGCACATGCTCTTCTGCCCATGCGCAGAAGCTTCTGATGACATCGGGGTCGGAGGGCGGAGCCTCCCTCCAGTTTTACTTCCAGTTCTATAGAACCGGTCTGAACCGGGGGCAACCCACCACTGGCCTGGCCTCGAAAACGTGGCTAAATAGGACGGCATAGAACCAGGGATGGTGGGATGGTCGGCGGGCCCACCCACAATCGCCGCTACCAGTTCGTGTGAACCCGTGCGAACCGGCTGAATACCACCTCTGCCTTACGCCATTTCAGACAAATGGCTGTCCAACCTCTTCTTTAAACAGAGGGGAAGGAAGAGGAGGAGGAGGAGGAATAACAAAGTAACAAGAATTGGAAGGAACCTTGGAGGTCTTCTAGTCCAACTCCCTGCTCGAGCAGGGAGACCCTGTACTATTTCAGACAAATGGCTGTCCAGTCCCTTTTTGAAAGCCTCCAGAGATGGAGCACTCACGACTTCCGATGTCGCAATTCCAAAGAATTTGCAATTCAATGACCTAATCAACTGCAATTCAGAAGTGGCAATTCAATGACCTAATCAACTGCAATTCAGAAGTGGCAATTCAATGATCTAATCGTGTGAGGTAATTTAATTTTTTTTAAAAAAAAATACTTGATTTATCTTTAAACAGAAGCAGGAGCACATTTTAAGAGATAGCTACATTTGATGTACGCCAGGAAGTTAAATTTCGATGTAAGATACCGGTTTGCAACCTCGAGCGCTCTAAAAATACGTTCTGGTTTTCGTCTGCATTCATTTGTCAAATGTCGTTTCAACTCGGTGAACAGAATTCAAATCAGAGTGTCTTGGATCAGATTTGCGTGGTTGAAGAAAAAGTGATCTAAAGGTCTTCATCGATTGCCCCCAATCAAATCGGATCACTGGCCTAATTAAAACACAATATAATACATATCCACACACACACACCCAAAGCGTGCAAGAAGCACATTTTTTTATTCTTTAGCTGATTGAAAATGGACAATAATTAGATTTATGTAGGATACAGGAGGGCATTGGCAATGCTTGAAGCGATTATTCTGGGCCTGAATTTCTGATCTCCGAGTAATCCCATTAAAATTGCAGGCACCGGAATCAGGAATTCAGAGATTCTGAGAAACTCTCTGTAGAATAGAATAGAATAGAATAGAATAGAATAGAATAGAATAGAGGCTTGGTGGGCGTGGCAGGGGAAGGATACTACAAAATCCCCATTCGCACCCCACTCCTGGGGAAAGGACACTGCAAAATCTCCATTCCCACCCCACCCCACCCCAGAGGAAAGGATACTGCAAAATCCCCATTCCCTCCCCACTCCTGGGGAAAGGATACTGCAAAATCCCCATTTCCTCCCCACCCCAGGGGAAAGATACTGCAAAATCCCCATTCCCTCCCCACTCCTGGGGAAAGGATACTGCAAAATCTCCATTCCCACCCCATTCCTGGGAAAAGGATACTGCAAAATCCCCATTCTCTCCCCACTTCTGGGGGAAGGATATTGCAAAATCTCCATTTCCACCCCACTCTGGGGCCAGCCACAAGTGGTATTTGCCGGGTCTCCGAACTTCTCAAAATTTCCGCTACCGGTTCTCCAGAACCTGTCAGAACCTGCTGGATTTCACCCCTGAATGGAATAGGAAATATGGAATAGAATATAGAAAAGAAAAAGAAAGAGAAAAAGAATAGAATAGAATAGAATAGAATAGAATAGAATAGAATAGAATAGAATAGAATAGAATAGAATAGAATAACAGAGTTGGAAGGGACCTTCTACTCCAGTGATGGCTAACCTCTTTGCCGTCGCGTGCCAAAAGCGGGCGGGGGGAGGGCGGGGAGGTTGCCCACGTGTGTGCCCACACCGATAATTCAATGCGCCCCACCCCCCACACATACATGCGCGACCCCCCACCCCACATTCCCCCTGCTTTTGGCACGCAATGACACAGTGGGCCCAGTAGGCCCATTTTTCGCCTCCACAGCCTCCAGAGTCTTTCTTGGAGCCTGGGGAGGGCTAAAACAGCCTTCCCCACCCCACCCGGAGGCCGGAAACGACCCATTTCCCGACTTCCAGTGGGCCCGGAAGTCCCGAAAATCAGCTGGCCAGTGCGCACATGCCCGCTGGAGCTGAGCTACGGCAATGCTCGTGTGCCCACTGATATGGCGCCACGTGCCACCTGTGGCACCCGTGCCATAGGTTCACCATCACGGTTCTAGTCCAACCCCCTGCTCAGGCAGGAAACCCTAAACCATTTCAGGCAAATGGTTGTCCAATCTCTTCTTAAAAGCTTCCAGTGTTGGAGGCAAGCTGGTTAATTGTTCTCACCATCAGGAATTTTCTTCTTAATTCTAGGGTGCTTCTCTCCTTGATTAGTTTCCATCCGTTGCTTCTTGTCCCATCTAGTCTTGAGCGAGTCAAGTTACTAGCCCTTAAGAATTGATTCTGGAAAGGATTCCTGGTGAATTTTTCAGGGAGTTTGGCGTCAATGTTATTCAACAGGGGATAAGAATTTGCATTTTAATTTTCAGTTGGCTTTCAGCCAGGAAGTACAATCCATCTCTTCATTTAACCGTGAATTTAAGCGGTATTGGAATTTATTTATATTTTTTTTTTAATGATTTGTAGAAGTGCAAATTTAGTGTCCTCGAGAGCCGAGGGAAAAGATAACAAAGAAAGCTGGATGTTTTCGGTAAATATTCAAAAACAGGAACCAAAATCAAGACGCCGCAGATTTAAAATGCTCCACTTTTTGGCACAATTACGCGGATGCTAAATTAATGCAAAAAAAAAAAAATGACCAACAATTCCAAACCATCCGAGCTGTGTTTTTTTTTTAAGTTTAAACATTTCATTGGAGACTTGACAGCGTTTCACCAAAATCACTTAAATGGAGGAAAGCAGTATGCGGACGTATGCAAATGAGACATCTGCTTGGGAAACCATGCATGCATAAATAGACTACTACAGACAGTGCACAGAGATATGCAAATCGATATGCAAATGCAGCCAGGGTTCTTTCCCGATAGAATGGCAGTATTCTCTATTATGCAAATGTTGGCCAAAAAAAAATAATAATAATAAATAATAAATGCGTACAAAGGCAGGGACTTTTAAGAGGCCGTTTTAATTCCTATTTTCTGCCTCGCCGGGCAAATGCATTTTAATTCTTCCATTGCTGCGAGCTGTGGCTTATTTGAATTTTATTGTTCGATTTTTCGTTTTTAAGGGGTGGAGGAATTTTTTTTTTTTTTTAACCCTTCCAAACAGGACATCGTAATAAAATCTCATAGGCACCCCTAATTTATCCACCTGCATTCCGGTAAGGTAAAGATAAAGGTTCCCCTCGCACATATGTGCTAGTCCCGTGATGGCGAACCTATGGCACGGGTGCCACAGGTGGCACGTGGCGCCATATCAGTGGGCACGCGAGCATTGCCGTAGCTCAGCTCCTGCGGGCATGCGCGCACCAGCCAGCTGATTTTCAGGACTTCCGGGCCCACTGAAAGTCAGGAAATGGGCCGTTTCCGGCCTCCGGGTGGGGTGGGGAAGGCTGTTTTAGCCCTCCCCAGGCTCCAAGAAAGACTTTGGAGGCTGTGGAGGCGAAAAATGGGCCTACTGGGCCCACTGTGTCATTGCGTGCCAAAAGCGGGGGGAACGTGGGGAGGGGGGGGTCGCGCATGTATGTGGGGGGGGGGCGCATTGAATTATCGGTGTGGGCACACCCGTGGGCAACCTCCCCGCCCTGCCCCCCCCCGTTTTTGGCATGCGACAGCAAAGAGGTTAGCCATCACTGTGCTAGTCGTTCCCGACTCTAGGGGTCAGTGCTCATCTCCGTTTCAAAGCCAAAGAGCCGTCGCTGTCCGAAGACGTCTCCGTGGTCATGCAGCCGGCATGACTCAATGCCAAAGGCGCACGGAACGCTGTTCCCTTCCCACCAAAGGTGGTCCTTATTTTTCCACTTGCATTTTTGATGTGCTTTCAAACGGCTAGGTTGGCAGAAGCCGGGACAAGGGACGGGAGCTCACCCCGTTATGCAGCGCTAGGGATTCGAACCGCTGAACTGCCGACCTTTGGATCAAAAAGCTCAGTATCTTAGTCGCTGAGCCACCACGTCCCACCACATTCCGGTAGTGACAGACAACAGCTTTTTAAATATTTAGACCTGCGTTCCTACCATTGCTTTATGTGAGCCTGTGCACCAGCGCGAATTTTTTCTCCCGTAGAAATATCATTTAGCTTTTACAATATCCTTCGTATCTCCGGGGGCAAATCGTTCCTGAGGGCAGGAGCTGCCACAGAGAAGGCCCTCCCCCTGGGGGTCGCCAGCTGACATTGCCTGGCTGACGGCACCCTGAGGAGTCCCTCTCTGTGGGAGCGTACTGATCGGTGGGAGGCTATCGGCGGCAGAAGGCGGTCCCGCAAATACCCAGGTCCTATGCAATGGAGCGCTTTAAAGGTGGTAACCAACACCTTGAAGCGCACCCAGAAGACCACTGGAAGCCAATGCAGCTCACGCAGGAGAGGTGTCACATGGGAGCGCCCCGTCGCTCCCATAATCCCCCGCGCGGCCGCATTCTGGACCAGCTGGAGCCTCCGGGTGCCCCTCAAGGGGAGCCCCATGTAGAGAGCATTGCAGTAGTCCAGGCGGGAAGTGACAAGCGCCTGAGTGACTGTGCGTAAGGAGTCCCGATCCAGAAAGGGACGCAACTGGCGAATCAGGCGAACCTGATAAAAAGCCCCCCTGGCCACGGCCGTCATATGCTCTTCTAAAGACAGCCGTGCATCCAGGAGGACACCCAAGTTGCGAGCCCTATCCATGGGGGCCAATAACTCGCCCCCAATAGCCAGCGATGGCACCACCCAGATTAAGTGAATCAACTGCCGTTGTTAAGTTAGACTCCGGAAGTCCTCTGGAGGCTCACTTCCTGAACTTCCTGCAGGCCCATTTTTCATCCTCCCTGAGGCTTTGTGTGTGCCCTGCACTTACCTGCATCCGAAACGGGCTGCATGGGGACTCCTGGGAGGGGTGGGGCACGGTTGGCGTGGCGCGGCCAGCCACGAGTGGGATTTGGGGGTTCTTCGAACTGCACAGAATCTTAGGTAGTGTTCTGTCCCCGTCCCACACGCACACACACCAACAGACGTCCAAGAGTTAAAAACCAAACCAGCCGACAAAATCCTTTTCCTTATGATAATGGAACTTGGCAGCAACCTAGTGGCTGCCTGCCAAGAGTTTATTACTCAAGAAGAGATAACGTCTCTCCACTTCTGGTACATCAAAGTAAAATGTTCAATAATTACAGAGTAAATTAAGTCCAGATATAATCCAGCAAAGCCTATAGCAAACGTCCGGCAATGCAGAATGGTGTGGAAGCTTTCAGCTTTGTTCATCACAAGGCTTGACTGGCCACCATGCTCCCTTTTATACCCTGTGGGGTGTGGTCCAGTGACTCAGCCTAATCTCGGGCACGCCTCCTCTTCTGTTGCGCGTGCTTATCTCTGCGACGCTGGCGTGGATCCAGCCAAGACTCATTACTCTCATCACTGTCCACCTGTGGCTGCGTGGACGTGCTTGGCCCCAGCCCTATCTCTTGCCCTTCGGTGGACACCGAAGGCATTGCCAGAGAGGAGGGTCCTGGAGAGGGAGGCTTTGCCAACTTCTCTCCTTCACTCTTGGAGTCCTCTCCTGCCGATGACACAGGCTCAGGTAACGGAGCCACAACAGGTAGAGGTTCTCCCGAACCCCTGTGAACCCCCAGCAGCCCACCCCTGTTTGTAACCCCAGAACACTGCAACAGTCATAAGTGTGAATCAGTTGCCAAGCATCTGAATTTTGATTCCCGTGACTATGGGGATACCACAATGGTTATAAGTGTGAAAAACAGTCCTAAATCACTTTTTTCCGGTGGGGTTGTAACTTTGAATGATTGCTAAGTGAAGTGTTGTAAACTGAGGACTATGCACCTCTACTTCGTGATCTTCTCCAATTCTTTGTCTTCTATTTGTATTTCTCTTTGTCTGTTTTTACAATCTCCCGGCGTTGCCACATTAATCCTCCACACTTCCTTCTTTTCAGCCGCCATTAAATTTGATGTTGGGATGTGCCAAAATGTTACGACTTTGTATTTTGGAAATCCCATAATATTTTAGCCGGTCTTCTTCAGTTACTTTTTCAACTCTTATAGTCCCATCAAATTTTTCATTGCTGGCAGATGGGAATGTTTACAGATGCAGTGATTTATTTTGGCAACTGCGTTATTGTTTACAGTCAGTTTGTGCAATCTTTTTCCCTGGGCTGAGTATGTGATCTACTGTTTCTTCCACTTCTTTCCACGATCTGTTCTTTGAATCGTTGAATAATTTCCCAACCCTCCTCCAAATTCTGGATTTGATCACATTAGTCTGAATAGCTTGTTCTTGAGCAGCCAAAATCAAGCCTTCAGTTTCTTTTTTGTAATGCTCCAGTTGTAAGCCATTGCCAGGTTTTATCTTTATCCATTTTTCCCTCAATCTTTTGTAGAAATTGACCATATAATGCTTTTCCTTACTTTCTCCTTCTTTCTTCTTCTCCTCCTTCTGTTCTTCTTTCTTCTCCTCCCCCCATCATCTTCCTCTTCTCCTCCTCCTTCCCCTTCTCCTTTCTCTCCTCTTCCCCCTCCCCTTCTCATTTTTCTTTCCCTTTCTCTTCCTCCTTCTTCCTCCTCCTCTTCTTCTTTCTCTTTCTCCTCCTCCTTCCCTCCTCCTTCCCCTTCTCTTTCTCTTCCCCTTCCTTCTTCTTCTTTCTCCTCTTCTTCTCCCCTTCTCCTTTCACTCCCCCTCCTCTGCTCCTCTTTTCCTTCCCCTTCCCCTTCCCCTTCCCCCTCATTCTTCCTCATCCTCCTCCCTCTGCCCCTCTCTTTCTTATTTTTCTCCTCCTCCTCCTTCTCCACGACCACTCTGCAAATGCCACTTCCTTCCATCACTTACCTAGATGGATAATGATAATGAAAAGAAAACCTAACCCTTTTCCAAGTCACAAAAGAGGAACACATGACCCCAGGACTTTGCAACGGTCATACATATGAACCAGTTGCCAAGGATCTGAATTTTGACCACGTGGCCCCGTGGGATGCTGGAACGGTCGTGTGAAAAACAGACCTTTTTTTCAGTGCCGTCGTCACTTTGAAACATCACTAAACAGACTGTAGTAAATCAAGGACTACCTGTAATCCACAGCTTCTGTACCTTTGATATTTTCTTTCTTCACCAACCTTTCCTTGGCAGGGAGATTCCGGAGGTTGGATGCAGGAATCCTGTCTCCAGACAGGAGATGCCTTCTTGGTGGTCTTCTCGGTGACCGATCGGCGCAGCTTCACCAGGGTGCCCCCAACTCTCTTGCGCCTGCGGGCCGGGAGTCCTCGGACTGATCCCCCCATTATCCTGGTGGGGAACAAGAGTGACCTGGCCCGTTCCCGGGAGGTCTCTCGAGAAGGTGAGTTACCCGATGTTTGAGGATGAAGGCAGGAGCATGTGGTGGCCTTGAGAACTTGGAGCATCGTGCCTGTCAGTTTGCAATTGTAGAGAAAGTTCGTCTTGATGGAGATACGCAGGAACTGTATATTTATGACCGTTGCAATGTCACGTAATCCCCTTTTGCAACCTTCCGATGAGCAAAGTCAATGGGGAAGCCAGATTCACTTAATAAGTGTGTCACTCACTTAACAACTCATTTCATTTTTCATTTTCATTTTATTGAATTTGTATACCACCCTACTCCCAAAGGACTCAGGGCGGTGAACAGCCATAGGATAAAACATATAAATACAAAATTTAAAATAGAATAAAACACATTAAATAATTTGGCTGAACAAATTTAAAACCCCAATAACTTAAACCCAAATTTAAAATTTCCATTTAAAAAGGGGAAAAATTTAGGTCAGGCCAGCTTGATGAAATAAGAACATCTTGAGCGCGCAACGGAAGGTATGCAGATCCGGGATCCTCCGTATCTCCGGGGGAGCTCATTCCAGATAGTAGGTGCCCCCACAGAGAAGACTCTCCCCCTGGGGGCTGCCAGTCGACATTGTTTGGCCGACAGCACCCGGAGGAGCCCCTCTCTATGGGAGCGTACTGGTCGGTGGGAGGCTATTGGTGGTAGCAGGCGGTCCCGTAAATAACCAGGTCCTAAGCCATGGAGTGCTCTAAAGGTGATAACCAAAACCTTGAAGCGCACTCAGAAGACCACCGGGAGTGCAACTCGCGCAGGAGAGGCGTTACATGGGAGCGCCACGTCGCTCCCATCACCACCTGCACGGCCATACTCTGCGCCAGTTGAAGCCTCCGAGTGCTCCTCAAGGGGAGCCCCATGTAGAGAGCGTTACAATAGTCCAGACGGGAGGTGACGAGGGCATGAGTGCCCGTGTGTAAGGAGTCCCGATCTAGAAAGGGACGCAACTGGCAGATCAGGTGAACCTGATGAAAAATCCTCCCGGTGACTCCCATCAGGTGCTCTTCTAAAGACAGCCGTGAATCCAGATGCGAGCCCTTTCCGTGGGGGCCAATGATTCGCCCCCAATAGTCAGCGATGGCACCAGCTGACTATATCGGGATGTCGGAAACCACAGCCACTCGGTCTTGGATGGGTTGAGCCTGAGCCTGTTTCTCCCCATCCAGATCCGTACGGCCTCCAGGCACCAGCAATTCACTTAACTCCAGCAATTCACTTAAGAACCTTTGCAAGGAAGGTCTTTACATGGGGTCAAACTCGGCGAACAAATGTCTCACTTAGCAGCAGAAATTTTGGGCTCAATTGTGGTCGTAAGTTGAGGGCTCTCTGTACAGGTAATCCCCCGGATTACGAGCGTCCCCTTAGCGAATGTTCGAAGTTACGAGATAAGCGTCACCTAGTGCAGTGATGGTGAACCTTTTCAGGACCGAGTGCCCAAACAGGGACATGCCTACATGCACAAGCATGTGCAGGTACTGGAGCACCGGAAACCCAAACACCAGCTGGCCGGCACGCGCCTGCCTGTTTTTTGGCCATTTTGGGGGCCGTTTTCAGACAACTTCCCGGGCCGTTTTCAGGCCATATTCCGGTGCTCCTGCGCCCACAAAGATCAGCTGGCCAGTGGCAGAAACCAGAAGAACCACATATGTGCCGGAAACTAGAACAGCAGCTGGCGACGGCGGGCGTGCCCACAGAGAGGGCCATCACGGCCCTAGAGTTTATGAACAAGTCCTGAAACATTCTTGGCCACTGCAGAGTGCCGGATCAGGCCTGCTCATGCCACTGTGATGCTTTGGAAAGGCACGCCTGCCCCTCCGGAGCTCCGTTTCAGGGCTGCAAAGTTCTGGACGAGGCCTGCACACACCAAAACAAAGCTGCAGAAGGGCGTGCGCAGCTGAGAGACTGGAGAGAAGACAGCTTGCTAGATCTTCAGACAGTAAAGTTGTGGGGGGGGGAAGCAATTGTGTGGAGAATGAGGTATTTCAGTGGGTCGGGGAGGCCTTGGATGATCTTAAGCCGGTGGCCTGTTCCATCACTAGGCCCCGTCGGCCTTCCCCACTCCGAAATACCTCATGTGCATTTAACAAACCGCGCATTCGATTAGCAAATCCGTGAGCAAAAGGAGGGAGTGATTGTGTTCAAAGTACGAGATTCACTCCCACGAATCCTCGGGTTACAAATGTAATGGGAAGGCTCCATTACAGAGCCTTGGTAGTACAGTGGTCTAAAGCACCCTGTTATTAAGACCAGCTGCCTGCAATTACTGCAGGTTCGAATCTCGCCAGGCTCAAGGTTGACTCAGCCTTCCATCCTTTCTAAGGTAGGTAAATTGAGGACCCAGTTGTGGGGACAATAAGCTGACTTTGTATAAATATACAAAAGGATGAAGGCTATTGCTTAGCGCATTGTAAGCCGCCCTGAGTCTCCAGAGAAGGGCGGCATATAAATCAAATTAAAATAAAATAAAATAAAATAAAAACTCGAGGAGTACCTATATAGTCTTTGTCCTGTGTTCATCATCATTTCATTTTTGTAACCTTATCGTGCCTCTTTTTTGTAGCCCATCTTACACACCTCCCAGAGTGGTTGTGAGATGGCTGATGGAGATAAATCTGACAATTATTTAAACCGGATTGTTGGTTGTTTTTAGAAACCATGGGCAGAATCTTGGCTTCACGATCTTGAGGGCTGGATGGGTAAAAAAAAATCCAACACCATCCCAGATGGCTTAACTGCTCTCCTTCCTTCTTGTCTCTTCACCCCAGAAGGCCGCAGCCTGGCGGTGATGATGAACTGCAAACACATCGAGACCTCGGCGGCCTTGCACCACAATACCGAGGAGCTCTTCGAAGGTGTTGTGCGCCAGATACGCCTCCGCCGCTGTCGACGGGAGGGCGATTCCTTGAGGAAAGAAGGCACCATCGGCCGTCGTGAAAGCCTCACCAAAAAAGCCAAGCGGTTCCTCTCGAGCTTGGTGCCTCGCAACGGACGCTTCTTCAAGCAGAGGTCCAAATCCTGCAATGACCTTTCAGTGCTATGAGCCGTCCATCTTATTTCTCCGAGGAAAGACACAAATGCACCTTTGCTTCGCGCATCCCCGGGGCAGCATCCACCACCATGCCGGACATGTCCGTCGTCAAGCGTGGGGCAGGATACTCCATGGAGGCTCAACCTCTCCAATCTGCTTTGATGCCTAACTTATCAAGCTTTACTTTTCTGCACAGCACTGAATTTTGAGGAGGACATTTTGAGGAATTTTGAGGGAGATGTTTTGAGGAATTTTGAGGAGGGCTTTCTGGGGAATTTTGAGGAGGACATTTTGAGAAATTTTGAGGAGGACATTTTGAGGAAATTTGTGGAGGGCTTTCTGAGGAATTTTGAGGAGGACTTTTTGGGTGGGCAGTGGGAAGATCCACTGAAGAAGAAAGTTTAAGATTCTGCCAGAGGATTTGAAATTGAGCCGGGATGAAAGAAATTGCTCGCAACTGTAAATCTCCCTCCTCACGTCAGAAAAAAAATCATTGCACCCTTGTGATGATATAAGGTCTCCTGCTTTGGGGTTGGACTAGAAGACTTCCATGGTCCCTTCCAGCCCTATGATTCTATGAGAGGATTCTTAGTGGGGGCGGAAGGGTGACAAAGGCAGAACCTCCCATAATGTTCAACTTTTGGCTTTTCAATCTGTTGTAAAGGTGCCATGCGGGGCTAAATCGCTTGCTTTTAGAGACTCAGGATTTTTTCTTGATCTGCCTTCCTTCTCCTCCGTCGTCATTCGGAAACCTGCCTTCCTTTTAAAGGATTTTGTGAAAAAATTTCTCAAGGCTCCAGCTGGGGTGGGGGAAACCCCACCACTGCCCACCATCTGTGCGCACAAACACGACATGTGCGGAATAATTTCCGCCATTTCAGCTCTTTGTCCCATCACAGGGTTCAGAGAGCTGTTTTGTGGTGCCTCTTCGCAGCTGCGCAAAATTCTGGGTTTCACACCATCGCCAACCTCACTTCGACGAGGCCTTGCTCAAAGCCATGGACTGGAACCCTTTGGGTCCATCCCCTTCAAACGGTCCACGTCAACGGCGTAAACTTGTCAGCCTTCCTTTATGTGGGTCGAGAACAGTTTCACCCTCAGCTTCTTTCCGAATAGAGAAAAATCAGCTCTGAATTTTCAGCTCTGAATTTCACGTCGCTCGAGAGCTTTTGACGGACAACGTCCGTGAGCCAGGGTTTGAGTAGATCATCGCTGCTTCGGCGACACCTCTTTCCTCGAAGTTTGCTGCTTTTCATTTTCATTTAAGCGACGGTTTTCTATAACGACTTCGGCAGACCAAAGTTGTCGTTTTCTAGGCTTGGCTGTTTGCAGTAACGGAGCTTTACGCAGCTCGTCGTTTTAAAAAACCTCAGAAATCATTTCCGTCCTTCTCGTTCGGATCATTATGTTGAATGGCAAAAAAAAGCCCACCAGTTTATAAATCCAGCTGTGTACTCTAGATTTCTCCTTTCAGACGGTTGCGCAGAACGCAGAGAGAGGTTTTGCTTTAATTCATATCCTCGGATGATTTTGATGACGATGATAAAGGTCATGTTTTAATTTGATAATGCCGGATGTGTCAAAGAACCGGATATGGGAGCAGTTCTTAAAGAGAACTTTTAAACCTGTAGAGAACGTTGTTTCCCGATTCTGAAAAGATCGAGATGTTAAGGACAGATCCAGAATAGGTCCAGAAAAAGAAAATGGAGAGAGAATGTCTGACTACAGCTGATTGTGTGCCCTTATTTTCAATTAAAGCCATTTTCTACGACATCGTGCCATTCTTGAGTAAAATAGAATGAATGAGTTGGAAGGGACTTTGGAGGTCTTCTAGTCCAGCTCCCTGCTCAAGCAGGAGAACTTCAAACATTTCAGATAAGTGACTCTCTAGAGCAGGGATCAAACAAAGGCCTGCGGGCGTCAGATCCGGCCCATGATACTGTCCTAGAAAATGTAAGGGGCCGGCCTGTGTGGCTTCGGCCCGGTCTACCCAATGCGAAGAGAAAACATGCCAGCAGTTTGGGTAGTGGTTTCCAACTGGCCATGGCCACACAGTCAGCCGCGCCCGGTGAGTGGCGTCAAGCTGGCCACGCCTACACAGTTGGCCACACCCACCCAGTTGGCCACGCCCATGTCTCCCAAGGCCAACCACAGCCCTGATGTGGCCCTCAATGAAATCGAGTTTGACACCCCTGGTCTAGACTCTTCTTAAAAACATCCAGTGATGGATCGCCCACAATTTCTGGTGGCAAGCTGTTCCACTGGTTAATTGTCCTCACTGTTAGGTAGTTTCTCCTTAATTCCAGGTTGCCTCTCTCTTCAATTAGTTTCCAACCATTGTTTCTTGTCCTGCCTTCAGGTGCTTTGGAGAATAAATTGACCCCCTCTTCTTTGTGGCAGCCCCCCAAATACTGGAAGACTGCTATCATGTCACCCCTAATTCTTCTTTTCTTCAGACTAGCCAGACCCAAAACCTGCAGCCGTTCTTCATATGGTTTAATCTCCAGGCTTTTGATCATCTTAGTTGCTCTTCTCTGAACTTTTTCCAAAGTCTCAACATCTTTTTTGTGGTGACCAGGCCAGATTCTTTGGCCATATTGAAGTGCCAGGCATGGTTTGTTTTTACATGAAGGGAGGGAGTATGTGGAAAGGGTGAGGTAAGAAATGAGTAAGAATTACAGGGAGTCCTCGACTTACTGTATTTTTCGGACTATAAGACAAACCTGACTATAAGACGCACCAAAATTTAGAAGAGGAAATCAACAAAAAAATTTTTTGGCCTTCTCATGCCCCAATTTCGGGCCTTTTCCAGCCTTTTCTTGGCCCATTTTCAAGGCTTTTTTTCTGCCTGTTTTTGAGGCTTTTTCCGGCCCATTTTTTAGGCTTTTTTCAGCCCATTTTTGAGACATTTTTCAGGCTGTTTTTTTCTGAAACAAATGGCCAAACAAAAGCCTTGAAAATGTGCTAAAAAAGGCCTCAAAAACGGGTGGAAAAAAGCCCTGAAAATGAGCCTGAAAAAGGCCGAAAATGGGCCGTGTGGAGGCAAAAAACGGCTGGCGGATGGGCGGGGCTTCAACAATATTCGGTCTATAAGACGAACAGACATTTTCACCCCCTTTTGGGAGACAAAAAAGTGCATCGTATAATCCGAAAAATATAGTAACAAGCACAATTGAGCCCAAAATTTATGCTGCTAATAACCGAGACACTGGCGAAGGGAGTTGCACCCTGTTTAATGACCTTTCTTGTCATCGTTGTCACACTGCAGTTGTGAAGTTAGGGATATGGTTGTTAAGTCAATCTCACTTCCACCTTAACTATACTCAGTAAAAGGTCAGAAACGGTGATCACATAACCCTGGGACTCTGTAACCATCATAAATACGAACTGGTTGCCAAACATCTAAATTTTGCTGGGGATACCCCAATGGGTGTAAGTGTGAAAAACGGTCATAAGTCACTTTTTTCAGTGCTGTTGTAAGTTCGTTCACTAAATGAATGGCTGTAAGTCAAGAACTACCTCTATTAACCTAAGAGGGAAGTCACATGTCTGTCCTAACTAGGAAGTCCTTGACTTACGACCATCATTGAAACGAGAATTCTAAGGCAGTGTTTAACTGAGTCGTGCCTGATTTTATGACGTTTTCTGTCACGATTGAGAAGCGAACGACTGCCGTCGTTAAGGGAATGCACGGTCATTAAGTGAATCCAGGTCCCCCAGCTTGTGGGAAGCCAGTTGGGAAGGTTGCAAATGGTGATCCCATGACCATGGGGAATGCGACGATGGTTGTAAGTACGAGGACCAGTTGCAAGTCACTTGTTTCAGAACGGTTGTAACTTTAAATGATTGCTAAGTGAACGGTTGTAAGTTGACAACTCTCTGTATTTCATCTTTTCCCCCAAAACAGACTCAAGAAGAAGGAACAGGGATGGCCTCCTGTTTAGGTGCCCTTTGAGGAATACCTGGAGATAAGGAGGAAGAGATTCTCTTTCTCCAGAGAACTCCAGGGAAGCCCTCTGCACATTCTCTATCTCCCCTCCTTCAACCCTTTTGTAATTCGAATCCTCTTCCGAGAACCGAATTTAAGGCAGAAAGATGTTTGGAGGTGATAGAACTAGATAGTACCTTGTGCGCATGTGTCTGGCCTTCCACACATGCGCTTTGCTCGCACGCACGGCTTCCACATATGCACCTGGCCTCGAAAACATGGCTAAATAGAACAGCATAGCACCAGGGAGGGTGGGCGGGCCTACCCGCGATCGCTACTACCGAACCAGTCCGAACCGGCTGAATACCACCATTGGATAGAACCTAAAAACAACACCCTTTGACAGGGGTATCAAACTCGATTTAATTGACGGCTGCATCAGGGTTGTATCTGACTTCGATTGGGGGCGTGGCCAGGGTGTGTGTGGCCAGCTCAACGTCACTCATGTCAGGGGCACCTGTGGTGGCCCGAGCGCTCTGCCAGCGAATATGGGCTCCCAAGCTCCATTTCCAACTGCAACAGACTCAGCGGTGTGTTTCACATATTACCACATATTCCGCGCACAGCAAATTACCACCAGTTTGCCGCGCGCCTTCCGTGCATGTGACTGGTCTTCCATGCATGTGCTTTGCTCGCGTATGTGCCTTCCGCATGTGTGGCCGGCCTCCAAAACATGGCTAAATAAGACGGCATTACATGGCGGGTGGGCGGGCCCTCCTGCAGTCGCCGCTACCAGTTCACCTGAACCAGTCCGAAATGGCTGAATACCACCTCTGAACGAACTCCTGCAATCCCCTGTCACTGAAAACGGAGCCCGGGAGGGCTGCACACCCTCCCGAGCTCGATTTTCACTGGCATAGGCACCGTGGGCCAGGCCTTCACTGTTTCCAGCGTGGCCCCGTGGGCCAGATCTAAGCAACCTGCAGGCCGTATCTGGCCCGCGGAGCCAGATACACCTGTGATGTAGATGATGCTTGGAAAGCCACCAAGAGCCACAGAAGATCTCGCCCACCATCTACTGGTCATCAAGATGTCTGCAGCCCTCAAGATCTACATCAGGGGGTCCTCAAAACCCCAGTCGCTGGATTGGCAACCGGGCTATGACATGCCAAAAACTCTGGGCCATGCAAAGAAGCGAACCTCCATCCTGGGGATTCAGGCAGTACATGAAATCACGTCACCTCTTCAAGTCCGGGGAAAAATCTCTCTCCATAAAATCGGTCCCTGGTGCCCAAGAGGTTGTGGGGGAAGGGCACTCGAGAGAGATGAGAAGATGACGACCCAGGCAGTCAAGAAGCAACCTTTTTAAGGTGCAAGCCGTGTCTCCCCAGATCAGTAGCGGAGATGGGATGATGGGTGAAGCTGTCATCATTCTCCCACGCCCGTTCCTGGCGAGCAGCACCTGCAACAAAGAACATCGATTCCTTCCCACACTTCTAACCCTTCAAGCTTCGCCGCTTCTTACCTCCCCACGGTGTTTTCCTTCCCTTACCACAGGGGTGTTAAACTCAAGGCCCACAGGTTGAATGCAGCCCATGGACTGGATGTGGCCTCCGGGGGTACTTAGATCTGGCCCATGGAGCCACCCTGGAAACAGTGAAGGACCAGCCCGCGGTGCCTCTGCCAGCAAGAACGGAGCTCGCGCGGTGGCCCTTTTTGCTGCTGGAGGGTTACAGGAGGCCGATACAGCCAAAAATGGAGCTGGGGGGATGCGTGGGGGCCCCCCAGCTCTGTTTTTGTTGAGAGGGTGCTGGCAAAACAAACTACTAGCAAAAGTGGATCCCCCCCCAGCCCCTCATGGGCCACCACAGGCGCCCCAAACATAAGTGATGTTGGCTAGACACGCCCACCTGGACATGCCCCCCCCGGCCCCCCTGAGGTCAAACACAACCCTGATGCGTCCCTCAGTGAAACCGAGTTTGACACCCCTGCCTTACCACTTCTCAGTCCCTCTGCCTTTCGTCTACTACCACGATACTCGGACAGAGAATGCGCACCCCACCAGTGTTCGCAAAACGGCAGGACCTTAGATCTCACCCACATGATTCTTATAACGGGTAGACCTCGCTGTACGACCACGATCGAGCCCAACATTCCTGTCGTTCCGCGAGACTTCCGCTAACCGTGAATTTCGCCCCGTTTTTACGACATGTTAAGGGAATCCCGGCAGCGCTTCAGTTAGCCTCACGGTGGTTAAATGAATCAGGCTGGCCCCCTGACTTTACTCGTCAGAAGGTCGCAAAAGGGGATCACGGGACTCCCTCCCCCCCCCCCGGGACACTGCACCTGTCATAAGCATGAGCCAAGCCAAGCATCCTAATTTTGATCCTGTGACCATGGGGATGCTTCAGGGGTCATAAGCAGGGGTGGGCTGCTGGGGGTTCGCAAGGGTTCGGGAGAACCTCTAAGCTAAGATTCTGTGCAGTTTGGAGAACCCCCAAATCCCACTCCTGGCTGGCCCCGCCCATCCCACCCTGCCCCTCCCAGGAGTCCCCACATGGCCCATTTTGAATGCAGGTAAGTGCAGGACACGCACGGAGACTCGGGGAGGGTGAAAAACGGGCCTACCAGAAGTTTGGGAAGCCTGGAAACGGACGTGTTTCCAGCCTCCAGAGGGCCTCCGGAGCCTGGGAAGGCTCTCCCGGAAGGCCCTCCCGGAGGCTCAAGGAAAGCCTCCGGAGCCCGCGGAGGGCAAAAAGGTGCAGGAAGCCAACTAGGCCACGCCACCATGGCCATGCCCACCCAGCAATCAGGCAGAGAACCCCTTACTAAAATTTTTGAAGCCCATCCCTGGTCGTAAGTGTGAAAGAGAGTCCTATGCCACTTATTTCAAGTGCCATTGTAACTTTGTGCGATCGCTAAATGAACTCCTGTAAGCCGAGGACTACTTGAATTCTATTTTAGTTTCCTCCCACCCTTCCTCCTTCAGCAGAGCAGTAGACTCTGTCCTGTTCTTTCTCTTCTCTTTTATCTCACGAGCCGGTAGAAATTTATTTAAAGCATTCCCATCCCCATCTTCCAGCTGACAAGACTGCTGCGAAGCCACTTACAAAGGTTAAGATTAGCAAGGATAAACTGGCAAGACATTAAAAGATAATGTGATGAGGAGGGCAGAGGGGGGGAAAAAAGCAAGCCACAGTCGCAGACATTAAAACCAGATACAGTGTTAGGATTAGCTGTTAGAAAAGAAGGGATTAAAGACGAATATCCATGCTTTTAACATCCCTTCTGTATCCCTTCCAACACCGACATTCTATTATTAATAGAAGCCCGAGCCATATTCTCTTTGACAATCAGCACGGCATGGGTGCATAGTTACCGTATTTTTCGGATTATAAAATGTTCCGGACTATAAAACGCACCTAGCTTTTGGGGAGGAAAACAAGAAAAAAAAAATCTGCCTCTGCCTCCCAGCAATTTGCCTCCTTGCAGCAAACAGCCTGATTTAGCACGAGCAGCTGACTGGCGGTTGGATCGGCCACCCAGAATACCACTGATCAGCTGTTCCAGACTGCGGGGATCGCTGCTGCCCATCGGTGGTGTCACTTATCGCTGCCTCTGCACCAGTGGTGGGTTGCTCCCGTTTCTGTTTGGTTCTTACGAACCGGTAGTAAAAGCGACGGGAGGCTCCGCCTACCCGCCCGGACGTCATAATGGATGATCTGTGCATGCACAGAAGCACGCGCATGGGAGCGAAACAAGCACTCCCATTGCAAACTGGTAATAATGGTAAGTAGAACCCACCCCTACTCTGCGTATCCCATATTTGGCCTCTGCGCGCCCCATTTTCAGCATCCGCGCATCCTGTTTTTGGCTCGTTCCAGGCGCTGGAGATCGTCGCTGCCACCTATGCCCGCTGCCTGGAACGGGCCAAAAACGGGACACACAGAGGCCAAAAACGAGACATGCGGAGGCGGCGATAGGTGGCAGCACCAGTGGGCAGCGACAGTGCCGATGGGCAGCAGCGATCCCGGCAGCCTGGAAGAGCTGATCGCTATTCCGCGAGGCCGATCCAACCGTCAATCAGCTGCTTGTGCTAAATCGGGCTGTGCTGAAGCTGACCAGGCTGTTTGCTGCAAGGAGGCAAATTGCTGGGAGGCAGAGGCCGAAGGGTGGGGGCTGGCAGGTGGGCGGGGCTTCATCAACATTTGCTCTATAAGACGCACAGACATTTCCACCCACTTTTTTGGGGGGGAAGGGGGAAAAGTGTGTCTTATAGTTCGAAAAATACACGTGCCATAGGTTCATCATCATGGGTATAGGAAAATAAACTTCTAGTGGCAGCAGATTATAATGAGTATTCATAACACAGTCTTCCTCAAATATATTGGACTGCAGCTCGTCGGAGTGCTCCTTTTTAATAGCATTTCTTAGCTGGCAAAGATGCTCCCAAATTCCTACCAATCGTTAGGATGAATGCATCCAAGATGGCTTTGAAGAGATGTCAGTGTTGTGGTCCGCCAGCAGCCTGCGGAGCTGGCAGCAGAGTCGGACAGTGAGGAGGCTGGGGAGGAACATGGGCCAGTCCTGGAGTCTGGGGAAGGCCCGGACGAGGGCTCTGCGTCAGAGGCAGAGATGGGGCCCAGGGCCATCTGGGAGTGATGCACGGACTCTGGAGCCCCCAGAGTCGGACAGCAGAGAGGCAGAGGAACAGGAGGAGCCTGTTCCTAGTGCACGCATGCGCAGAGCTGCCAGAAGGCAAGAGCAGCTAAAGCAAAAGGGACGACTTGGGAGTAAGGCCAGGAGATGATTGGCCCCTCCCATAAGGCTTAAAAGAGAAACAAAGGCACTTGGGCCTTTTTTGCAGGAAAGCAACATTGCTAACTCTGTTTCCAGTTGGCATCTCTTATTTGTTTCTGAACTTTGTGGGGCTTTGCCAAGTAAGGCCTTTGGCAGGGTGTCAAAGAAGATAAAAGGTTGGTGACTTCTTCCAAAGGACTTGTTCTGCAACTAATTGGGGCTCAGCTGGAATGATTCTCAGCAGTTACAATAAAATAGGTTTGTTTGGGACTAATTGTGTCTTGTAATGACTCAGTAAACCTAAGACACAACAATCAACTGTCTTTCTGTTTCTCTCTAAATTTAGTGTGTCTCACCAAGACAGAAAGGCAAGGGAAAGATTGATCAAATCAACAAGACTCGCTTGGGAAAATGGTTAGGTTCCCAGTCTATTCTAAGTTTTCTGCCTCCAGAGGCAGGAACCTCGAACTCAAGACCACTCGATATTTCCAGCCTGAAGATATTTCTTTTTTTTTTTCTCCCCTTCGTTCAATGCTGTCCAATTCTTAAAGACTCCCCGGATAAATCCCTGCAAATTTTCTTGCCAAGTTTTTTTTTTCTCCCCCCCCCCAGAAGTGATTTGCCATTGCCCCCTTTTTAGGGCTGAGGAAAAGTGGCTGGCCCAAGGTCAACCCAGGCAGGACTAGAGAATTCACACATTCCTGGTTTCAAGGGAGGGGATTTCTGAGGCTTTTCAGTGATCAGCCCGTCTGGCTCCGAAGATGAATCCTTTCCCCCAAATCATCAAAGCTTATAGCTGGAATATACCTGGATTATAATATTGCTGGAATATAATATGCTGGAAGCATATACCTTTGAGGTCATCTAGCCGAACCCCCTGGCCAAGTCAGGAGTCCGTTCAGAATTAGTATGATTAGCTAGAATTGGGTACGTCTACTTTAATGACTTTCATTTTTACTTTAATAGGGGACGCAGTGGCTCAGGGGCTAAGACGCTGAGCTTGTCGCTCAGAAAGGTCGGCAGTTCAGCGGTTCGAATCCCTAGTGCCGCGTGATGGGGTGAGCTCCCGTTACTTGTCTCAGCTTCTGCCAACCTAGCAGTTCGAAAGCATGTAAAAATGCAAGTAGAAAAAGAGGGACCATCTTGGTGGGAAGATAACAGCGCTCGATGCCCCTTCGGCATTTAGACATGCTGGCCACATGACCACGGAGACGTTTTCGGACAGCGCTGGCTCTTCGGCTTTGAAACGGAGATGAGCACCGCCCCCTAGAGTCGGGAACGACTAGCACGTATCTTCAAGGGGAACCTTTACCTTACTTTAATGGAAAAAAAAAGGACTACGGGTGACATGATAACTGTGATCCAATTTTGAGGGACTGCCCCAAAGAAGAGGGGGTCCACCAATTCTCCAAAGCCCCTGAGGGCAGGACAAGAAGCAACGGATGGAAACTAATCAAGGAGAGAAGCAACTTGGAACGACGGAGAAATCTCCTGACAATTACAACCATTAATCAGTGGAACAACTTGCCACCGGAAGTGGTGGTTGCTCCACAGGTGGCACATGTAGCCGTATCGGTGGGCACGTGAGCTCAGCTCCGGTGCGCGCGCTGGTTTTTGGGCCTTCTGAGCCCACCGGAAGTATGGAAACAGGCTGTTTCCTGCCTCCGGAGGGCCTTGTGGGGAGGGGAGGCCTGTTTTTCTCTCTCCCCAGGCTCCAGAGCCTTTCTAGGAGTCTGGGGAGGGCGAAAACAGCCTCCCCCCTCCCTCCCGGAGGCCTTCCCAGAGGCCGGGAACAGACCATTTGCCAACGTCCGGTGGGACCGGAAGGCCTGTTTTTTGCTCTCCCTAGGTTCCAGAGCCTTTCTAGGAGTCTGGGGAGGGCGAAAACAGCCTCCTCCTCCGGAGGCCTTCCCGGAGGCCGGAAACAAACCATTTGCCAACTTCCGGTGGGACCAGAAGGCCCGTTTTTTGCTCTCCCCAGGCTCCAAAGCCTTTCTAGGAGCCTGGGGAGGGTGAAAACGGCCTTCTCCACCCTCCCAGACACCCTCCAGAGACCGAAAATGGCCCGTTTGCCAACTTCTGGTCCCAGCCGCTCCTGGCATGCGATGGCAAAAAGGTTAGCCATCCCTGGTATATGGCCTGCTGCCTGAGCAAGGGGTTGGACTACAAGACCTCCAAGGTCCCTTCCAACTCTATGATTCTTTTTTCCAAGTTATCCCGATGGAAGTCATTTGAACAAATGGGGTGGGGGTGGGTGAGGATGAAATTGAGAGAGAAGGATGCTCCCTTTGATTGACAGGGCAACGCAGCAGGCCCTGCTGCAGAGCTGCCAGTTCCTTCATGCTCCCCGAAGTCAAACTTCCCCCCTTCTTGCGCCCCCCTCCCGCCGCCGCCTACCTGCCCCCCCCAACCTCCTCCTCCATCAATCTTTCCAGGGCTCACGACTCCCGAAACCGAACTGAGCTTGGCAAGGAGGGGAAGGGGGGGGGAAAGGCATGAGATACCCATCACTTTGCCATGGAAACGTCCTTGTGGTCCCCCCCCCCCCGGTTGGGGAGTGTTGCCACGGAGACAGGATGTTATCCCGTCGCTACGGCAACCCAAGTTCTGCTTCTCGGCACCAGCCAAGCAATTCGTGCCCGACATCCAGCCGTGGGGATCAAGGATCAAGGACGAAGGAGGGAATTAAGGGGCATGCAGGGTGGGGAATAAATGGGGCACTTAAGGTAAGGCAGAACCTCAGTTTCTAGTCTCCCCCAGATGGGGACGGGGGAGGCCCCGCCCCCAAGATTTGGCAAAGTGAGGCAGCTCCCTGGAGGAAATGAATTGTTCACCGGCCTGCATCCAGAGCCATCTGCCGCAGGGCAATGGAACAATGCCATTCTTGTAAAATAAAATAAAAACCCGATTTTAATTGTTGTCGTTCACATTTCCTCCTGTCCCTCCTTTCGCATCCTTTTTTTTTTCAATTATTCAGTTCGACCATTTCTGTGGTATTAGTGCAACTCTTGTCCCGGGGTGAGTTTGCCATGGCAGCTTATCGTGTGGCGAGTTGGCCATGTTGAGTTGGCTGGGGCGAGTTAGCCGTTGGTGAGTTGGCCATGTTGAGCTGGACATGTTGAGTTGGCCTTGGCGAGTTGGCCATTGGCCGTGGTGAATTGGCCATGTTAGTTGGCCTTGTTGAGTTGGCCGTGTTGAGTTGGCTGTGGCAAATTGGCCGTGTTGAGTTGGCCATGTTGAGTTGGCCTTGGCGAGTTGGCCGTTGGCTGTGTTGAGTTGGCCATGTTAGTTGGCCTTGGCGGGTTGGCCATGGCAAGTTGGCCGTGGTGAGTTGGCCGTTGGCTGTGGTGAGTTGGCCATGTTGAGTTGGCCTTGGCGAGTTGGCCGTTGGCTGTGTTGAGTTGGCCATGTTAGTTGGCCTTGGCGGGTTGGCCTTGAGTTGGCTGTGTTGAGTTGGCCTTGGTGGGTTAGCCGTGGTGAGTTGACTGTGGTGAGTTGTCATAGATAACACACACACACACGCACGCACGCAGGAATAGGCAACACCAAGAAAGACCGAGATGTGTAACAAGGACACGCAATCCCCCAAAACTCAATCCTTCTGAAAGCAGAGAGATTGGACAACCGTTTGTCTGAAATGGTCTAGGGTGTCCTACTCAAGCAGCGGGTTGGACTACAAGACCTTCAAGGTCCTTTTCAAATCTGTTGTTATTCTGTGTGTCATAAAATCCTCTTATTTTTTGTATATCTCAGTGCGACTTTGTGGGCTCTATCACACCAACTGTGGAATCAAGAAACTTGGCCACTTCCAGGGTGATGAGATCAGAAAGAACATCAACTGATTGTCCTCGACTTACAACCTATTTGTTTTACGGCTGTTCAGTTGTAACAGCGCTGAACCGTGACTTACGGCCGGTTCTCACACTTAAAAGATCGTTGTGCCCTCGTGGTTTGTGATCAAAATTTGGGCACTTGGCCTGAAGAGAAAGCCCTCGACGTACGATCACCGTTCAGCCCAAATTTTTGATTAGGTAGCAAGTGAAACGTTTCTTAAGTGAATTTTGCCTTATTTTATGACCTTTTGTGCCACCGTTGGTAAATGAATCACCGCAATGGTTCAGTTAGTGACACCTCGGTTAAGTGACTCTGGCTTCCCTGTGGACTTTGCTCGTAAGGTCGCAAAAGGGGATCGCCTGACGCCGGGATACTGCAACCGTCGCAAGTATGAGCCAGTTGCCGAGCATCCAAATTTTGATCACGTGACTATGGGGGATGCCGCAACAGTCGTTAAGTGTGAAAAACGGTTGTAAGTCGCTTGTTCCAGTGATGTTGTAACCTTTGACTATCATTAAGTGTTGCACCTTATGATTCTTGAACATTATCTTTTCTTTTAGGTACACTGGGAGCATATGCACCAAGACAAATTCCTTGTGTGTCCAATCACATTTGTCCAATAAAAAAATTCTATTCTATTCTATTCTATGTTGCAACTTTGAAAATGGTCACTAAACGGACTGTCGTACGGCGAGGATTTGCTTTATGACAGCGGCCGCATCTTGGGGGTCACATGACTGCCGTTTGCGACCTACCCAGCCGATTTCCAAAAGCAAAGTCAGCAGAGGGGTGGGGGGGTTGGGAGGATTTGTTTAACGTCCATGCGACTCGCTTAGCAACAGCAATAATTTGCTTAGCAACCGTGGCAATAAATGGTGATAAAATCAGCCACAGGTCATCGTTAACAATGGACTTGCTTAGTGAAAGGAATTCCCAATGGTTTATGGAGGTTTTTGGTGGTCTCAAGTGCGGTCGTAAATTTGAGGACTGTATTTCAAGAGTAGTAGCCTCAATAGAGATGATAGAGACATGAAGTCAGACATATAAACAGACATAGACATAGAGATAAAGACAAAGACGGATAAAGACAGAGATAATAGATGATACCATCCATATAGACATGGATGGTAAAGAGAGATGGATAGATGATCGAAGGATAGATATCGATATAAAGACAGAGATAAAGACATAGATAGAGGATAGATACAGATAAGAGATCTAGATAAGATACAGATGATATAAAGACAGAGAGAAAAACAGATGATATATAGACATAGACAGAGTGATAGATATAGACAGAGATATATAGATGATAAAGACAGATGGATAGATAGATATCGATATAAAGACAGATATAGACATAGATGAGAGATAGAGACAGATAGTTCAAATTTTGAAAATACTGATCCAAATAAGAAACTACAGATTCCTTTCCTTTCTTGCTTGAACTCTCGATGTTGACAAAAAATCTCTCCCTTCCCAAATATTTTAGCCTCACCCTAAAGGTTTTTTTTTAATGTTTTATGTTTAATGTTTTTAAAATGTTTTCATAATGTTTTGAAATAATTTTTCTATGTTCGTTGTTCGCATTATTTTTGCTGTAAGCCGCCCAGAATCCCTTGGGAGTTGGGCGGCACAGAAATGCGATCAATTAAATTAAATTAAATTAAATTAGTTTTCCCCTTCCCCTCCCTGGGAAAAAAAAAAAGAGAGCAGTCGTACGCACGGTTCCATTTGGTGACTTTTTTTTAATTATTCATTTATAAGCAAAAGAAAAAAAAAAGGGAAATCGAAAGAGATAAAAAGAAAAACCAAAATACACCTTTGAAAATCTGGAAAGGGGAGGGGAGAAAGGAGAGGGAGGGAGGGGGGGGGAAAGGGTCTCCGAAGGACTCCGAGGAACGGGTGCAGCCAGAAAAAACGGGGACACCAAGAACGGGAGACAAAGAGTCGAGAAAAATGAAGGAGGGGGAGGGGAAAACACCCAACATCCCCAACTGGTTACGCAGCCTCTTTACAAATTGGGGAGGGGGGGGGAGAGAGAGAAGAGATATACACAACGTGGGCCTCCCACCCACCCGCCCATCCGCCGGTCTGTGCCTCTCCCTTTTTTTTTGTACAACGCGCCCGCAGATCCCCGTCGTGGCCACCGCAAGGACCGCCCGATCGCAGAGGGGTGGAAGAGAGAGAGAGAGAAAGAGAGAGAGAGAGGAAGGGGCCAAGGGTCTTCCTGCCCCGCCCCGAAACCCACCGAAAGGAAAAGATGCTGCAATTCCACCTCTTTTTTGGGGGGAGGGAGAAAGAAAGGGAGGAGGAGGTCCCTCCGGTCTTTGCGAAGCTCCCCCTCCCCCAAGGGTGGGGATAACGCATCTCTCCTCCAATTGTGATTTGAGGAGGGGGGAGAAAAGAGGAGAGGGGAGGGTGGGTCAAAATACAAGCTCTTTCCCCCTTCCCCAGGGAAGGGAAATTCGGAATAAAATCAGAGTTCATGTTAAGAAGGGTTTCCCCCATCCCACCCCGCCTTGTCCCCAAAGAGGGAGCGTTCCTTCAAAGTTCATTTCCGCCCCCCCCAGGCTTGGATCCAATTGGGGGGGGAGGAGAGGGGGTGTCAGATGAGGCGGTAATGGTGGTGGAGATGATCATTCCCCCTCTGAGCTCCGTGGGAGAGGAAGGGCGGGAAGGGTAGGAAAACTGGGTGGCCTTACCTGGAAAACAAAGAAAAACAAACAAACAAACAAAAAAAGAGGTTAGCAACCGTCCTCTCCACTCTACCTTCCTTCCCTCCCCAAGGTCCTTCGCCATCTCCTCCTCTATGCCTCGGTCTCACCACTCAAGATTTCACAAGGAAATAGGCAGGAGTGGGTTCCTGGGGGTTCGGCAGGATTCGGGCAATCCTCTAGCCAAGGATCGCCGGGGCCAAATGCCACACCCCTGGCTGGCCACGCCCACCCCGTTCCTTCTGCTCCCACCCCTCCCAGGAGTCTCCATGCAGCCCGTTCATCATTTCCAGGTAAGCACAGGGGCAAAAAACAGGCCTACCGGACAGAGGTGGGTTTCAGCAGGTTCTGACCAGTTCTGGAGAACCGATAGCGGAAAATTTTGAGTAGTTCGGAGAACCGGTAGTAAAAATTCTGACTGGCCCCCGCCCCCATTTATTCTCTGCTTCCCGAGTCCCAGCTGATCGGGAGGAAATGGGGATTTTACAGTAACCTTCCCCTGGAGTGGGGTGGGAATGGAGATTTTACAGTATCCTTCCCCTGCCACGACTACCAAGCCACGTCCACCAAGCCACAACATGCCCATCAAGCCACACCCACAGAACCGGTAGTAAAAAATTTTTGAAACCCACCACTGCTACTGGACATTCTGTAACGGGCCTGTTTCCGGCCTCCAGACTCCAGGGGAAGCAGTTTTCGTCCTCCCAGAGGCTTGAGAAAAGCCTCTGGAGCCTGGGGAGGGCAAAAAATGGGCCTCCCGGAAGTTCCGAAAGTCCGGAAATGGGCCTGTTTCTGGCCTCCGGACCCCGGGGGGAAGCAATTTTTGCCTTCCCGGAGGCTCGAGAAAAGCCTCCAAAGCCTGGGCAGGGTGAAAAATGCCAGCCCCCCGTGGTGCAGGCGGCCGACTAGGGCACACCCACCATGGCCTTGTCCACCCAGCAACGGGACAGCGAACCCATTGCTAAAGGATTTGAAGCCCATCCCTGGAAATAGGGCAGAGGGTAGAAAACAAAAGGAAAACGATGATGAAAGGGTGAGTAAAGTTATGGGGGAGTTAAGGGGTTGAGGAACGAATCTGGGCGCCAGAGAATCTGCAAGGCCAAGTCGCTAAGACCACTCCCGCCAACACTGACAGGGCAACTCACTGGGATATAAAATGAGTAAAGCTTACTCCCTTCTAGACTGATCATGTTATCTAGTTGGGTCATGAAAGGGCTGCGAGTTCAGAGCGCAGCAAGGACCCCACAAGGCTACTACCCGTATCCTATCTCCTTCCTTCCTGCTACCGCTGATAATGGTATCTAGTTGGGTCGTGAAATGTCTGCAAGAAAGCAACCAAGCTTAGAAAGCCCCAAGGACCTCCTCATCCTCTTCTATCTCCACTCCATAAACCCAACTCCTTTCTAGCGTGATGCTGTAACCTAGTTGGGTCATGAAATGTCTGCAAGAAGGCAACCAAGTTCAGAAGCACCAAGGACCCCATAGATCAGGAGTGTCAAACTCACATTGTCACGGAAGCGTCGCGTGATGTATTGGGACTTCCCCCCCACACGCTAAACTGGGCGTGGTCATGGCCAGTGCGTGAATAGACCATCACCACCAACTTCTCCTCCTCCTGCTCCTCCTCTTTGCAAACCCCACTCCCTACCACCAACTGACATTGTCAGCTAGTTGGGTCACGCAACGTCTACAGCAAAGATCAGGGAGCACCAGGGACCCCCCAGTCATCCTACTCCTCTTTCCTCGTCCTCCATTCTGCAACCCTCCCCACCCACCCACCCACCCTTCTAGCACTGATGATGTTACCTAGTTGGGTCATGAAACGTCTGCAAGAAAACCACCAAGCTCAAGAGAGCACCAAGGATTTCACAAGCAAGTCCATATTGTCTGTGAAAATCTAAGGAATGTGGGCAACTTTGGGGCCCATGGATCGTCAGGCTGAGATTTTGGGGAGCACTAGGAGGAGAAGACCTGAGTTTTCAGGTATCTATTTGGTAATAATCTACCCTGGGTCAATTTATAGATCTTAATTAGGTTGTAAAAGATCTGGAAATCAAATCTGGAGCATAATAAAGATGAAAAAGCTCCTTTCCTGCCAACCCCCAACTTTGCTGTTTAGTGACTTACATTGTTTGGGGACTGAAGAGGCCTGAAAGCTGGAAGCACTGGGAGGCCAGTGTCTGTGAAGCCAGATTCAATGCTGGGCTAAGAGCTACAGGGTTGAGAGAAAGAAAAAAAAGAAGCGTTAGGAACCTGGGAATAATTTCCCATGGGGAAAAAAAGATGCTAAATTGGGATGATCTTTGGTGTAAACATTCCCCAGCCAGCAATTGGTCAACTTTAAGATGGGTGGAATTCAACTCCCAGAATTCCTCAGCCAGCAAATTGCCAACTTTATGTGGACTTCAACTCCCAGAATTCCCCAGCCAGCAAATTGCCAACTTTATGTGGACTTCAACTCCCAGAATTCCCCAGCCAGCAAATTGCCAACTTTATGTGGACTTCAACTCCCAGAATTCCCCAGCCAGCAAATTGCCAATTTTAAGATGGGTAGACTTCAACACCCAGAATTCCCCAGTCGCCGATCTTGCCAACTTTATGTGGACTTCAACACCCAGAATTCCCCAGTCGCCGATCTTGCCAACTTTATGTGGACTTCAACACCCAGAATTCCCCAGCCAGCATATTGCCAATTTTAAGATGGGCGGGCTTCAACTCCCAGAATTCCTCAGCTAGCAAGGCTGGCTGGGGAATTCTGGGAGTTGAAGCCCACCCATTTTAAAGTTGCTGAGATTGGATTTGCTAGCTAGGGAATTCTGGGAGTTGAAGTCCACCCATCTTAAAAGTTGCAGAGATTGGATTTGCTGGCTGGGGAATTCTGGGAGTTGAAGTCCACCCATCTTAAAAGTTGCCGAGGTTGAAAAATGTTGAGCCAGGGTTGTTAGGATGCACTCCCCCGTCCTCAGGACCACTCCTAATTGCTCCTTTCGGTCCAACCCGGATCCCCCCCACCCCTGCCCTTACCTGTCAGGGCAGCTGGATTCAGTGCTCCCAAAGGTATCGCTCCGTTAAGTTGCAGAGCAGCCTGGGCCGCTGCTGTGGTGGACAGTGGGATCCCAGAGCCTGCTGCGTGGGGCAAAAACACAAGAGAAGGTATTTGGGGATGGAAGAACAAGGATGCCGCAATCGAGGCTCTAGAGGCGAGAGTATTCCAGCTGTGACTTATGGGCATCGGTGTCCCCCACACACATGATATTGCCAATTAACAAGACAGGGAGCCCTTATATTGGGTTCCATTTGAAGGCCTTTAATTGAAGTTGTTCATTCGTGACTGTCACTCTCCCATCTCTATAAGAAATAGATGAAATACTCCTCAAAAAATGAAACGTAGCTGGGCCTCGACTTACGACCAATTGTTTGGCAACTGTTCCAAGTCGCGACGGTGCTGAAATTACAGTGATTTGTGATTTGTCTTTGCACCTGCAACTCGCTTCGCTCACATGCGCGCCAAACTTGCGCTTTGCGAATCTGACCAGCTGAGGGGCGGCAATCCGCTCTGCCGTACCTCTCGGCTGGGCGAAAAAAAAGAAGAAATATAAGGTCGGAATAACGCGGGGGGCGGGCGTGCGGGAGGGCCCAGCTCCCAAAGTAAGAGAACCAGTTCGGTGACATAATAGCATCACCGCTACTGGCTCGGCCGAACCGGGAGCAACCCACCACTGCAAGGACCCCACAGTCGTCCTCCTCTTCACATACCTCACTCCCTTCTAGCACTGATGTTGTTACCTACTTGGGTAATGAAACGTCCGCAAGAAAACAAGCAAGCTCGGAAATCACCAAAGACGCCACAGTCCTTCTCCTCCCCTTTCTCCTCCTCCTCCTCTCCACAAACCCCACCCCCTTCTAGCACTGATGATGTTACCTAGTTGGGTCATGAAACATCTGCAAGAAAAGAAGCTCAAGAGGACTCCACAATCTCTTCCTTCTCCTGTCCACATACCTCCCTCCCTTCTAACACTGATGTTGTTACCTACAGCTCCCAAACACGACCAGCATGCTCTCTCTCTCTCTCTCTCTCTCTCACACACACACACACACAGAGCAGCCTGTGGAAAGCAAAACTCCCTCCCTTTCCCCCTGAAATGGCTCCAACACACCAGGAGTCTCTCTATCCCTCTCTCCACACTCGTAGTGGCTTTTCTGTCCCTAGGACCAGCCCGTAAGAGTCCTGCTGCTCTCCTCTCCTCTCCTCTCCCTTCTGTGCATCCGCACGTCAGGTACGGGACCCAGCTGTTCCTCTTCTTCCTCATCAGCCACCTCCAGACCTGGGGGCTGTTGACTCTCCATCTGGGGGCTGACGGACAGCCCAGGCTCCGCCTCCGTCTCTATCTCCGATAGCTCCATTCCCTCTTCCCCCTCGGAGCTCTCCGGTTGCCTTGATGCCGGCCCCGACTCCCACTCTGCCTTCCTCATCTGATTTGGCTGCTGGAGGGAACGGCGACTGACAAGCCACCACAGCTTGGCGACCAGCATGTATTGCAACAGCTGCAGTGTCCCGGGGTCACATGATTGCCATTTGCGACCTTCCCCGCTGGTTTCGGACAAGCAACGGGCAAAGCTGGATTCCCTTAATGACCGCGACAAAAGAGGTTATAAAATCAGGCACGGTCATGAGACAACTCTATTAATTGCGTTGCTTAGCAATGAAAGTTCCAGGGTGAACTGAGGTTGTAAATCAAGGACTACCTATAGATAACTAACTAAGCTCTTTTTTCTTTCTTTCTTTCTTATGTTTCCAGGTAACGCACATTTGTCTTCTCTGCAAAACCGAGCAGGAATCGTGACAGTCTTGACAATTTCCCTGGAGCCAGTGCAATATTATTCATCGAGAAAGCAATATATGGGATTCATCTGATTCAAAAAATAAAACTCCTACAGAAATCTAACCAAGCAAGGTTAGGCAGAAGAAATCTTTTTAGCATTTCCCACCAATTGTTCTGACCTAGGCTTCCTGAGAAAACATAAATCACAATCTTAGTCCCAAAAAAACCTCTTTTATTGAGACGGCTGTGAATTACGGTCATTCACAGCCCGTAACGATACACAGTCTGTGAAGATTCGACAGATGTCTGCTCAAGTTGACACAGTCTTTCAGGGTAATGTTGATAAGCACCCACCTTTATCTCCCTTGAAAAGCTGCCAGAGACCTAATTGTCAATTAGTTTTGCAAAGCCAAACAGAGCACAGAGTCAAATGGACTTCTCAGAGCTTGAACTAATTGCTTCCTGCAAAGGCTCATGTCCATTTGCTCCTCTTTTATGTCTTGTGGGAGGGGCCAATCATTGTCAAAGCGCTGATTAATCCCATTCTGCTTTTGGGATAATCGCACCTTGATTAAGAGGGCGGATCGAGACCTTTCCTTGCCAGCATACTTTAAGAAAACAAACCGGAAGATATATCTTCTAAGAAAACTCATTTATTTGTTATAAAGAAAAATAAAACATCTCACTAATCTAATAGTTACATTTTTATAACGTTCCTGCCGGATCAGCCGGACCTCTTGGCAGGAGAACAAAGGAGACTTGAAGTAGGAAAAAAAATGTGAGAAGGAATGTGGGTGGGTGGACATGCGCAGTTTAGCTTACTGATAAGAATTCTTGGCAAGCTACGGAAAGTCTGATAGTCCAGAAATGAGAGCTCAGCTGGTAAATAAAAAAAACGCAGGGACAATCATCTCCAAGCCTTACTCCTGAGTCGCCCATTTTTTTCTTAATTGTTCTTGCCTTCTGCGCATGTGCACACTGGGAAAAGGCTTACACTGTTCTTCTGCCTTGCTGATGTCAGACTACAGAGACTCCGGAGGCAGCAAAGAACTACCAGATGGCCTTGGCCCGCTCTCTGCCTCCGACGCAGAGCCCTCATCAGAGCCTTCCCCAAACTCCAGGACTGGCCCACGTTCCTCCCCAACCTCCTCACTGTCCGAAACTGGTGCCAGCTCTGCTGGCGGGCCACAACACCGATTTTCTTTTCCTCCCATCTTGCCAACCTTCTAGGATCGCTCACCTTCTAGGATCGCTCGATCTTAAAAAATCAATCTTTCCTAAGACAGGAGAACAATGGGCGGCTTGGGTTAAGAGAGGAAGTGGACAAAGGCACAGGGGAAAAGGCCAAGAGAAAAATCAAAGCTAGCCAGCTCTAAATTTATGTGACTAATTTTTATTTATTTATTTATTTATTTTCAATTTATATACCGCCCTTCTCCCTGAGGACTCAGGGCGGTGCACAGCCAGAATTAAAAACATGAAATACAAATATTAAAAACAATTAAAATCTATATACTTGTATCTTAATGTACCCAGGTAGTCTTCAACCTACGACCACAACTGAGCCCAATTTCTGCTGCTAGCCGTTAAGTGAGTTTTGCCCCATTTTACAACCCCTCTGGCCACATTTGCTAAGCGAATCACCGCAGTTAAGTCAATAACCCGGTTATTAAGTGAAACTGGCTTTTCCCATGGTCACATGGCACACACACGGGACCCTGTGGCCATCATATATATGAATCAGTTGTCGAGCATCCAAATGTAAATCATGTGACTGTGGGGAGGCAGCAACGGTCGTAAGAGTGAAAACTGGTCATAAGTCTCTTTGTTCAGTGCTTTGAACGGTCTGGCTTTTTACAATGGAAGCACTGATACATCCAAATGTTGTTAAGTTGGAAAAAATGGTAGTCTATAAAGACATTTTAAATGAGAAAGGGGAACTTAAAACCAGACAGGAACTATAAAACCAAGAGGTGGATTTAGCTTGGGGGCCAAACTTGCAAATACAATCGAGATACAAGAAAGATGCGGAAACATGGGGTTTCTATAAAGAACCAACAACACTCGATAAGATGCTATTAGGGATAGATGAAGAACTGATAAAAAAAATATACAATTACCTACCGTGTTTCCCCAAAAATAAGACCCTGTCTTATATTTTTTTGAACCCTGAAATAAGCGCTTGGCCTTATTGCCATGCGTTCAAAAGCCCGATTGGGCTTCTTATCAGGGGGTGTCTTATTTTGGGGGGAAACAGGGTATTAAGTTTTAAAATGGAAGATGAACAAGTAAAAGAAACCATGATATGGTTTTGTATGGGCAAAAAAACCTTGGCTATACTAAAGAATTAGATAAATGGCAAAAACTTTGGGATAGAAACTATAAACTGACAATGGCTGCTGCATATAAGGAAAATCTTCATAAAATGTTTTACAGGTGGCCTTTTGCCACCGGCAAGATTAGCAAAAATGTTTACAACAACATGTCCGCCAAATGTTGAAAATGCGATCAGACTCCAGGTACTTATTATCATGTGTGGTGGACATGTATGAAAGCAAGAAAAATATTGGATGAAAATACATGCATGGCTGGAAAAGATGATTAACCTCAACCCTAATTCTCCTTATGTACACTGAGAGTATATACACCGAAGACAAATTCCTTGTGTGTCCAATCACACTTGGCCAATAAAGAATTCTATTCTATTCTATTCTATTCTATTCTATTCTATTCTATTCTATTCCTATTCCTATTCCTATTCCTATTCTATTCTAAAGCAGCATGTACCCTGTTTCCGCCAAAATAAGACATCCCCTGATAATAAGACCAATCAGGCTTTTGAGTGCATGGCGATAAAGCCAAGCGCTTATTTCTGGGTTCAAAAAAAATATAAGACAGGGTCTTATTTTCGGGGAAACACAGTAGATTTAAAGGCAGAAATATTTTTGTTAGGTATAATACCAGAAAGATATGACAAAGGGACTTATATACTTAATATATATAATGCTGTAATGCTCTCTACATGGGGCTCCCTTTGAGGAGCACCCGGAGGCTCCAACTGGTCCAGAATGCGGCCACGCGGGTGGTTATGGGGGCGACTCGGCGCTCCCATGTAACACCTCTCCTGCGCGAGCTGCACTGGCTCCCGGTGGTCTTCCGGGTGCACTTCAAGGTACTGGTTACCACCTTTAGAGCGCTCCATGGCTTAGGACCCGGGTACTTACAAGACCGTCTTCTGCCACCGGTAGCCTCCCCGCGACCAGTATGCTCCCACAGAGAGGGCCTTCTCAGGATGCCATCAGCCAGACAATGCCGGCTGGCGGCCCCCAGGGGGAGAGCATTCTCTGTGGGGGTACCTACCCTCTGGAACGAGTTGCCCCCAGAGATACGGCGGATCCCCGACCTTTGCGCTTTCCGAACTGCCCTAAAGACGTTTTTGTTTCATCAAGCCGGACTGGCCTGACCCACTCTTTTTAAAAAGAATTGTTTTAAAAAAATTAGGGGTTTTAATATAGGGTTTTTAACTATGGGCTAAATTGATTTAATTGGATTTTAATACTGTTTTAAATTTTGTATCTGTGTATTTTATTTGCTGGCTGTTCACCGCCCCGAGTCCCTTGGGAGAGGGGCGGTATATAAATATAATAAACTATAACTAACTAAATTATAACTATAATACTACATGTAGTGACAGCAGCGAGAATTGTACTTGCACAATATTGGAAAAATGAGACCACCCCATCAGATGAAAATATAATTTGGGGGGGAAAAAAAAGCTTTGAACGGTCACCAAACAAACTCTTTGTAAGTCGAGGACTCTGTGATCCCAAAAGGAATTATTCCCTTGCTACCGGGCCTTTCCAAACGTAATATACCAGAATCCATTTCCCCGTTTCCAAATTTCTACCAGGGAGCCTTACCTTCGGCCAGCTTCGCCATCAGCTGCAGCTGGGAGCCGGTGGTCCCCAAGCTCAGAGCTGATCTGTCGGGTTCATCAGCCCCGTCGGGAAAAGTGATGTCGGTGGTGCCATCCAGCCGTTCGGTGACCTGTCCCACCCGCATGGGCCGGCCGGCCAGCTCGAAACCGTTCAGCTGTTCCAGGGCACGGCGGGCACATTCTGCTTCTGCGAACTGGAGAAAAAGGGCATGAGAGCAGGGTTCCAAATATTTGAGATTTATTTATTGGTTCGATTTATATGCCGCCCTTCTCCGGAGACTCAGGGCGGCTTACAATGCGTTAAGCAATAGCCTTCATACTTTTGTATATTTATACAAAGTCATCTTATTGCCCCCATAATCTGGGTCCTCATTTTACCTACCTTAGAAAGGACGGAAGGCTGAGTCAACCTTGAGCCTTGGAGAGATTTGAACTTGCAGTAATTGCAGGCAGCAGATGTAAGTGGATGTTAATTAGTCTGCTGAGCCACCAAAGCTCTCTCTTTGCACTTCCTTTGGTTGAGTATGGAGAATCTTTTCTTTAGGGTTAGAGGTTTCTCAAGAATGATTTTTCTTTCATGTGTATGTGTGTGTGTGTGTATACACCTCCGTCTGGTTGACAATCTTAACTGGGGCTTATTTTTGGGGTAGGGCTTATATTACGAGCATCCTGAAAAATCATGCTAGGATTTATTTTCATATATATGAAAGCCGCCCTGAGTCTTTGGAGAGGGGTGGCATATAAATTTAATAAATTAATTAAATCAAATCAAATCATATATATATATATATATATATGTGTGTGTGTATAGTTAATATTTCGGGTTTCTTCCCGTGTAATTGTGGATATATCCCTAAAAGGGTAGAAGCGACGTTATCCTTTTAGGGATATATCCACAATTACACGGGAAGAAACCCGAAATATTAACTATACACACATACATACCCGTGAAAACTTACATATATATATATATATACATATATATATATATATATATACACACACACACACACACACACATATATATATACACATACATACACACACACACATACATATATCTATATCTATATCTATAAAGATATCTATCTATCTATCTTTAGCCAGGTTCTTCCTACATAAACCAAGATTTTTATGCAGCCCTAGTTCAATGAAATCCAAATTCACTAGGTTCTAGGCTCCCCCCCCCCCCCCCCCCCCCCCAGCAGCCAGCAAGCACCCTGCTGCCCATTGGGAAACTAAGCAGGGTGCTTGCTGGCTGCCAGGAAAAAAAAAAAAGAGGCCTAGAAACTAGTGGATTGGGATTTCATTGAACTAGGGCTGCATAAAAATCTTGGTTTATGTAGGAAGAACCTGGCTAAAGAGAAATACACATAAAAACCTACAAAAAGAAAAGAAAACAAATGTATGTATGTATGTATATTTATTTATTTATTGGTTCGATTTATATGCCGCCCTTCTCCGGAGACTCAGGGCGGCTTACAATGCTTTTAAGCAATAGCCTTCATATTTTTGTATATACCTGCTTAGCAGGGCTTTCGTCCCCCCCTAAGCGGTGTTCTTTTTTATACAAAGTCAGCTTATTGCCCCCACAATCCGGGTCCTCATTTTACCTACCTGGTGAGATTTGAACTTGCAGTAATTGCAGGCAGCTAGTGCTAGTCAATAGCATTTTAGTCTGCTGCGCCACCAAGGCCACAAAGAAAGGGGTGGGGGGGAGGAAGAGGCAGTATGAGAAGCAACGGATGGAAACTGACCAAGAAGAGATGCAAACCTAGAACTAAGGAGCAAACCTAGAACCAAGAGCTGCGGTGGCGCAGTGGTTAAGAGTGCAGTACTGCAGGCTACTTCTGCTGATCACCGGCTTGCCAGCAGTTTGGCAGATCGAATCTCAGCAGGCTCAAGGTTGACTCAGCCTTCCATCCTTCCGAGGTGGGTAAAATGAGGATCCTGATTGTCAGGGGGGGGGGGGGGGGGGGGGCAATAGGCTGGCTCTGTAAACCGCTTTAGAGAGGACTGTGAAGCACTGTAAAGCGGTATATAAGTCTAAGTGCTATTGCTAAGGAGAGAAATTTCCTAACGGTGAGAACAATTAACCAGTGGAACGACCTGCCACCAGAAGTTGTAAGTGCTCCGTCACTGGAGGTTTTTAAGAAAAGGATTGGATAGTCACTTGTCTGAAATGGTTGAGGGCAGAAATGTCAAACTCAATTTCATTGAGGGCCGTGGGCTGTGGGTGACTTCTGGGGGGGGACGGGGGACTGGATGGGCATGGCCAGCTTGACACGACCCCTCCAAACTGCTGGCGTGTTTCCTCTTCGCATTGGGTAGACCGGGCTGAGGCGACGCGGGCCAGCCCCTTACATTTTCCAGGAGGGCCCAGCTCCCGAACAAAGAGAACCGGTTCGGTGACGTCATATCGTCACCGCATACCGGCTCGGCCGAACCGGGCCAAATTGGGAGGAACCCACCACTGCAGTCTACGCTCTGCCTCACCGGGGAGAAAATCCACCCAACTTACAGTGATGAAGCCGTAGCCTTTGGACTGTCCGGTATCCTGGTCCCGCATGAGGACGATGCTGTCAATCTATGGAGGAGAGAAAGTGCACACACACCCCGTTAAAAAGCCAAGAACATCCCCCCTTCTGGGGATCCACCGCCCCCCCTTCTCTGGCCCCCTCCCGTCTTTACCTTGCCAAACGGCTCGAAGATCCCACGCAGCATTTCTTTGGTGATGTTGCAGTGAAGGGAACCGACGTAGAGCCTCATTGGGCCCCCGCTGCCTTTCTGAAGGTTGTTGGCCATGGCGGCCAGCCGGTTCTTCTCCGCCTAAGGCCACAGATTGGGGAAGGGGGGGGGGGAGGCGTCAAAAACAGCCAGAAATATTCAGTTTGCTCTTTTCTCCTTAATTGCTAATGTTAACCTTATATGATATGGGAAGTATTTTAGCAATGGCTGGCAAATAAAAAAGGAGTTTGGAAATGAAGAAGGCTAAAGAATAAGTAGAAAATGTATTAAAAATAGAGATGTAAATAAGATGAAAATTGTTAGTATATGTACGATGAGAATAAGATTGTTTAATGTTAAGATGGTATTATCAGTACAACAGGGGTGGGCAAATGTGGTCCTTTTACAATCTGTGGACTTCAACTCCCAGAATTCCTGAGACAGCCAATCTGTCTGTCAGATTGGCTGTCTCAGGAATTCTGGGAGTTGAAGTCCACAGGTTGTAAAAGGGACACATTTGCCGACACCCCTGCACTAGAAGACACTGAGAAGAAAATGGAGAGCTTTACAATGTTTAAATGTTTAATACATTGCATTGCTACAGATTTGGAAAAGAGCAAAACCGAAACACGACACTAGAATTCCAATGGGGTTATCACCAACAAAAGCATTGATATACCCAAATTTACTGGAGAAAAATAAGATAATTAGATATAAGGAATTGGTAAACGATCAGGGAGATTTGAAAACAAAAGCAGGAGCTGGAACAAGATATTGGTAGGGTGATGGATTGGGGAACATTCGCACCAGTTCAATCTAAATTTCTAAGAGATAAAAAGATGTATGAGATACGAAAGGAACCGCAAGAATTGGGACAAAATTATTCATGGAACAGAAATAAAATTAATTAGTAATATATACAAATATCTGAAAGGTATAAAATGGAAGAAGAGGTGCCGTATTTTTCGGAGTATAAGACGCACCTTTTCCCCCCTAAAAGGGGGTGAAAATTTAGGTGTGTCTTATAGACTGAATGTAACCCTGCCCACCCACTGGCCCTCACCCTTTGGCCTCTGCCTCCAAGCAAACAGCAATAAAAAAAACAGCTCCTTTCAGCTTCAGCACAGCCTAATTAGCACAAGTTGATTGGATCAGCCTCCCGACTCTCAGCTGATTTGCTCTCAGCAGGGTTCTGCTGCTTGCTGCAAGGAAGTAAATTGCTGGAGCAGATTTTTTATTTCCTTGTGCTAATCAAATGAAAGTAAAGCAGGCTGTTTGCTGCAAGGAGGCAAAATTGCTCAGAGGCAGAGAGAGATTTCTTTTTCTTCTTTTCCTTACCAAAAAAGGTAGGTGCGTCTTATACTCTGGTGCATCTTATGCTCCGAAAAATACGGTAGTTAAGAATACCGGGATTAGATGGGCGAAAAATTTTGGCTACAGTATAGAATTGGAGAAATGGGAAAAATTATGGGAAATAAACATTAAATTGACTCTATCAACAGCATTCAAGGAAAACCAGTTAAAAATGTTCTACAGATGGCATTTCACACCAGTACAGCTTGCTAAAATGTCTCCTAACAACTCTCCAAATTGTTCGAAATGTAAAAAAGTCCCCGGAACATATTACCATCTCTGGTGGACATGTCCTAAGGCGAAAAAATATTGGGCTAAAATTAGAAGTTGGATAGAAGAGATAATTGGTTACAATGTGGACTTGAAACCAAAGACGTTTTTACTGGGGATATTGAACAGAACCTACAGTAAAGAAATTAGATATTTATTTTTGCATACAATTACAGCGGCAAAGGATAGTCTATGCACAATCCTGGAAAAACAAAAAGGTACCAACAGAGGAAGAAACAATTAAGAAAATCCTGGACTGTGCGGAGATGGATAAATTGACGAAAGAAAGAAAAGGAAGACACAGAATATTATCAAGTATGGACTAAGTGGTACGATTGGCTCGAGATTAGGGAATGTAAAAGTGAATAAATGATGGGAGAAATGTATAAACTACTGTAAAGGAATAAAACTGGAAACAAAGGGATGATAAAGATGATAAAGGATGAGAAAAATGGGAAATGTAGAAAATAGAAAGTAAGAGGAACGAAACTGATACGTAAAAAGAAACACATATTGTGTGTTTGTGTTTTATATGTTGTGTTGTGTTGTTGTTGTAAAATTAATAATTTAAAAGGAGCGCAGGTAGCCCTCGACGTAGATTTTAGGATTGGTTTTCGAAATTAAAAAAAAGTTTCCAAACCTGGGAAGCCTGAACGATAATCGGCACGCCCAGGAGGCGTTGCCCCGTCAGCCCGATGGCTAGCGGCACCGACTGTATCTCACAAAACTCGACGTAAGCAATGCCCTTCGAGCGCCGGGAATTTCGGTCGGAGATGATCCGTACGTCACGCACCTGGCGAGAGTTGGGACAATTTGACGAAACCGTTAGCGGAAGAGTAGCGAGGTGTCGAATGTTTCATGCCTGGGTTTCTTTATTTTTTTATTTCTTAGATTTTTTTTCATTCCAGCTTTATTATTTTTATAAAGGGGAGGTGAATGTAGACAATATGGATTCCTCCTACGTGCCCCATAACAACAACCCGCTGGACTGGGCGAGAGTGATTGGCCCAAAGTCACCCCAGCTGGCTTTTGTGTCTAAGGTGGGACTAGAACTCACAATCTCCTGGTGTTTGGCTCAAAGTCACCCAGTTGGCTTTCATGCCTAAGGTGGCACTAGAATTTCCAATCTCCTGGTGATTAGGTCAGAAGATGGCACTCCTGGTGATTACTCAAAGTCACCCAGCTGGTTTTCGTGCCTAAAATCGGACTAGAACTTCCAGTCTCCTGGTGTTTGGTTCAAAGTCACCCAGTTGGCTTTCATGCCTACGGTGGCACTAGAATTTCCAATCTCCTGCTGATTAGTCCAAAGTCACCTAGCCGACTTTCATGCCTAAGGTAGGACTAGATCTCCCAGTCTCCTGGTGTTTGGTTCAAAGTCACCCAGTTCACTTTCATGCCTAAGGTGGCACTAGAATTTCCAATCTCCTGGTGTTTGGCCCAAAGTTACCCAGTTGACTTTTGTGCCTAAGATGGCACTAGATATCCCAGTGTCCTGGTGATTAGTCCAAAGTCACCCAGCTGGTTTTCGTGCCTAAGGTGGGACTAGAACTCCCAGTCTCCTGGTGATTTGGCCAAACAGCTTTTGTGTCTAAGATGAAAGTTGAACTCATGGTCTCCAGGTCTCTAAGCCGGCGCCCTAACTACTAGGCCAAACTAAGGATAAAACCAGACTGAGGAACCCACTACTCCAGTTAATTGCAATCACGGACTGTGCTAGCTAGGTTGGGGGGAACCAAGCACCAGAATGAGCCAGAAATCAGAAGCCGGTCACCCCTGTTTGAGGCAAAGTTAAGAATTTGCCAAAGCCAGAGAGAAAGGAAGGGAATATGACCTTGCCAACAGCCGAGAAGAAATCCTCAAGGTCTCGAGGGCGAATACGGGCAGCTAGTTGCATGCAGAAGACGGTGCGGGCGTCACGTTCTTCGGGGCTCAAGCTGCCCAGAGGCTCCCTGTGTTGGGAGACAAGCAGAGTGATTCAGACGCAGAACTGGATGCCGGGGAGAAGAGACGAGGCACGTTGAGAGTCCCCTCAGCCATCATCTTCATCATCACCCTCATCCACCACCCTCACCACCACCTCTTACAATACTAGACAACACAGTATCAACAGTAGAGACCTTCAAATTTCTAGGTTCTACCATATCGCAAGATCTAAAATGGACAGCTAACATCAAAAACGTCATCAAAAAAGCACAACAAAGAATGTTCTTTCTGCGCCAACTCAGGAAGCTCAAACTGCCCAAGGAGCTGCTGATCCAGTTCTACAGAGGAATTATTGAGTCTGTCATCTGCACCTCCATAACTGTCTGGTTTCGTTCTGCAACCCAACAAGACAGAGACAGACTTCAGAGGATAATTAGAACTGCAGAAAAAACAATGGCTACCAACCTTTTTTTTTTTTTTTTTTAATTTGATTTATATGCCGCCCTTCTCCGGAGACTCAGGGCGGCTTACAATGTGCTAAGCAATAGCTTTCATCCTTTTGTATATTTATACAAAGTCAGCTTATTGCCCCCACAAACTGGGTCCTCGTTTCACCTACCTTAGAAAGGATGGAAGGCTGAGTCAACCTTGAGCCTTGGCGAGATTCGAACCCTGCAGTAATTGCAGGCAGCTGGTCTTAATAACCAGCTTAATAACAGGGTGCCTTAAACCCCTGTACTACCAAGGCTCTTACCTGCCTTCCATGGAGGGCCTGTATGCTGCACGAGTGAAAAAGAGGGCTGTAAAAATATCTACAGACCCCTCACATCCTGGACATAAATTGTGTCAACTCCTACCCTCAAAACGACTCTATAGAGCACTGCACACCAGAACAATTAGACACAAGGACAGTTTTTTCCCAAACGCCATCACTCTGCTAAACAAATAATTCCCTCAACACTGTCAAACTATTTACTAAGCCTGCAATACTATTACTATTAATCGGGTGAAATCTAAAATTTGTTACTACCAGTTCTGTGGGCGTGTCTTGGTGGGGGGGGGTGTAATGTGCCTGGGTGGGCGTGACCAACTTTTTTTCTCCCCCTTTTAAAAGCATTTTTTCTACAACTTTAAGAGGTTGCAGAAAAAAAAATGCTTTTAGAAGCCTCTGACGATTCCAGCTGAGCTGCGGGATTATCAGAGGCTTTTTTTTTATTTTTAAAAGCATTTCTTAGGCCGGAGAGGTTGTAGAAAAAATGCTTTTAAATTTTTTTTTAAAAGCCACTGATGATTGTGCGGCTCAGCTGGGCATGGTGCGGGGAGGGGGCAGGGATTTTTTTGCTACCGGTTCTCTGAACCGGGAGCATTTCACCTCTGCTATTAATCTTCTCATCGTTCCTATCACCCATCTCCTCCCACTTATGACTGTATGACTGTAACTTGTTGCTGTATCCTTAAATTTATATTGATTGTCTCCTAGTATGATTTGACTACTTATTTGTACCCTATGACTATCATTAAGTGTTGTACCTTATGATTCTTGACGAATGTATGTTTTCTTTTTATGTAATTGAGAGCATCTGCACCAAAGACAAATTCCTTGTGTGTCCAATCACGCTTGGCGAATAAAGAATTGAATACTATGCTATGCTATGCTATTCTTTATTCTTATTCTATGTTGCAATACTCACCGGAGGGGGCTCTTCTCTCTGAACAGGGGACTCTTGCTGTGTCCAAACCGTCGCCTGCGGGGAAACAAAACACAAACCCAGATCGCAATTTCAGCAGTGGCGAGACAATCGCAAGGGTTACTTACACAGAACGACTGGCCTTGCTTGCTATCATTGCATAATCAGGTTATCACTGCAGGTATAGCCCTCGACTATCACCGTAACTGAGCCTGTCCATTACGGCCATATGGCATAATGGCTGGTTAATACAGGACGGTTAAATGACTGACATTTTATGAGGGTTTTTTTGCAGCGGTCGTTAAGGAAATCAACGCTTTGCTATGGATGAGGTTTTGCCAAAAAAAAACCCTGCGGTAATGCCAGTTTTCGGACAAACCATTGTAAAACACGGTTAATCTGACCAGAGATTGCTGGGAATGATTGTAAATGTGGCCATGTTAACCCAAGTTAGGTCACATGACCGCAAAGGTTCCCGTCCATCGAGAACTTTTAATTTGGGTCGTAAGTTCCCTTTTTTGGGGGGTTGGACTACCTGTACGGCTTTTAGAAACTGGAGCACTCTTTCCATCCCATTAACAGTCCAACCTTGTCCGAGGATAATTCTGCCTGTTTCCCATAGTAAATCTTTTGAATTTGGATGCAGCTTTATCCCAAAATGGAATTTCGGATAAAACCAACAGGCCTCTTTCCTAAACTGTCTCGAGCTACATCATCATCATCATCATCATCATTTAACGACCCCATAAGCCCTTACGGGATAGAGTCTGGGCAACTGAATGGAGTTAGCAGAGTGTTTACTGGCCAGATGCCTTTCTTGTTGCCAGTGCGGAGTTTTGTTCAGCAGATATATTCTCATTGTGCCCAGAGAGAGAAATATCTGCCTCTACCTAGGATCGAACTCACGGCCTCCTGATTGTGAGGCGAGCGCTCTACCTCTAGGCCACCGCACCACTCTCACGCAACTCTTGATCATGTGATCGAAATGCCTGGCAACTGACTCGTATTTATGACGGTTGCAGTGTCCCAGGGCTCATGTGATCCCCCCCCCTTTTACGACCTTCTGACCAGCAAACTCCACAAATTCACTTAACAACCGTTGTTCCTGATTGAACAACCGTAGCGATTCGCTCAACCACGGTGACAGGGACGGGGCGATCGCACCACTCCTGTCTCGAGCTACATCGGTTTTGACCATTTCCTTTGGGAAACTTCCCGACCGCGCCCGTAATGGCACGGATCCGAGAAGAAACCCGAGTATCCAGGGGGGGGTTTCCGCAAACGCTCCTTAAGTGAACGAGGAGGTTTCATCCATTCACATTGCAAAAACGTTTTTCCAAGTTGGGAGGGTAGGAACTGCAGAATGAGAAAACTCACGGAAGTACCCCGCCCCCTTTCAATTCCCTTTCCTGGGAAGTGGTTTCAGATCGCCATTTGTAGAACATAGTATAAAAGTTTTGAAAGTGTTGTAGCTCTGTTACCTGAGCCTGTGTCATTGGCAGGAGAGGACTCCGAGAGTGAAGGAGAGGAGTTGGCAAGGCCTCCCTCTCCAGGACCCTCCTCTCTGGCAATGCCTTCGGTGTCCGCCGAAGGGCAAGAGATAGGGCCGGGGGCAAGCACGTCCACGCAGCCACAGATGGACAGTGATGAGGGTAATGAGTCTTGGCTGGATCCACGCCAGCGTCGCAGAGATAAGCACGCGCAATAGAAGAAAAGGCGTGCCCGAGATTAGGCTGAGTCACTGGACCACACCCGACAAGGTATAAAAGGGAGCGTGGTAGCCAGTCAAACCTTGTGACGAACAAAGCTGAAAGCTTCCACGCCATTCTGCATTGCCGGACTTTTTGCTATAGACTTTGCTGGATTATCTCTGGACTTGATTGACTCTGTAATTATTGAGCTGTTTCTTTTGATGTACCAGAAGTGGGGAGAAGTTATCTCTCCTCTTCGTAAGTAATAAACTCTTGGCAGGCAGCCACTAGGTTGTTGCCAAGTTCCGTTATCATAAAGAAAAGGATTTTGCCGGCCGGTTTGGTCTTTAACTCTTGAACGTCTGTTGGTGTGTGTGCGTGTGAGACGGGGACAGAACAGAAAGGACCTTAAGAGATCTTCTAGTCCAGGGTTATCAAACTTGATTTCATTGACGGCTGCATCACGGTTGTTTGACCTGGGAGGAGAGGGGGGCGTGGCCAGCTTGACATCATTCATGTCGGGGGCACATATGGTGGCCAAGTGCTAAGCCAGGACTTTCCTCCGACCCTCCCTCCCTCTCATTATAATCCCCCTTCCTTTCCTTCCTTCCTTCCTCCCTTCCCTTCCCTCCTCTTTTAAGTTTACTTTATTATCATTGCACCTCGTACAATGAAATTAAACGCCATCTTCAGTGTACATTATAACTCTAAAAATCAAAACACAAACACCCATCCTTCACATTCTATCCAATTGAATTGAAAAAACTCCCGATAATTGCATTAATATTGCACCGTACGGTAGAATTCAATAGAGTTACTGCCCTGGGATAGAAGCTGTTTTTCCAGCCTATTTGTCCTTGTTTTTATTATCCTGTACTGTCTGCCAGATGGTAATAGTTCAAAAAAAAAAAAAAAAAAGGGGTGCCCAGGATGAGATGGATTTTTGAAGAATGTTTTGAACTTTCTTAAGGCAGCAGGAGCTATAAAGCTCTTCCAAAGAGGCGAGAGGGCAACCAATGATCCTCTGGGCAATGACTTTGACCTGTTGGAGCGCTGTCCTATCTGCCACTGTGCAATTATGCAAACCATACACAGGTACAGTAAGTTAAAATACTCTCTATGGTGCAGCGATAGAAGGTCACCAGCAGTTTTTCATTCCCCTGTCATTCTCCGTTCTTCCCCTCTTTCCTTCCTTGCTCTCTTCCCATCTTTGTCTTTCCTCTTTCCCTTTCTCCTTTCCTGTCCCTTCTTGCATGCTCAAATGCAAATGCAGGCCGGATGTAAGCAACCTGTGGGCTGGATCAGGCCTGCGAGCCTTGAGTTTGACACCCATGTTCTAGTCCGGGTGTCAGCAACCTGCGGCTCCGGAGCCTCATGCGGCTCTTTGGGCCCTCTGCTGTGGCTCCCTGTCAGGTAATCCCACCACTGTCTGCCTCCGCTCCTCGTCCTCCCCTCCCAGTCACTCCTCGCCTGGGCTGAGAAGGTAAGGATGGACAGCGGGGGATGGAGAAGCGGCCAGGACAGAGAGATACAGAGAGAGGGGGAGAGAGAGAGAGGGAGAGAGATGTCAAAAGGTTTTTGTGGTTCCTGGTGTTTTTTAACAACCGGTTCTCTGCCCTAATGACCGGCTGGGTAGTCGGGGCTAAAAGGGGGAGGTGTCATGTGACTGGTAGAAGTGAGTGACGTTGACTTGGCCACACCCACCCAGGTTTTGTGGCTCCTGGTGTTTTCTTTTCTTTGGGAAACGGGCCCAAATGGCTCTTTTGAGTGTTTAAGGTTGCAGACCCCTGGTCTAGTCCAATCCCCAGTTGAAGCAGGAGACCCTATACCAGTGATGGCTAACCTTTTTGCCATTGCATGCCAGGAAGGGGGGAGGCGGGGGAGGTTTGCGCATGCGTGGGCCCATACCCATAATTCTATGTGCCCCACCACGCACATGTGAGTGTGGCCCCCTTCCCCCCCAACACTCGTGGCACGCGATGGCCCGGTAGGCCCGTTTTTTTCTTTCTCACCTGGCTTCAGATCCTCTCTATGCATCTGGGGAGGGCAAAAACAGCCTTCCCCACTCCGTCGGAGGCAGGAAGTTGGGTAACGGGCCGTTTTGGGCCTCCGAGGGGGTGGGGAAGGCTGTTTTTGCCCTCCCCAGATGCATAGAGAGGATTTGGAGCCAGGGAGAAGGAAAAACAGGCCTTTCCCACTCCCCCAGGCCCTCTTCTGGTGGGCTCAAAAGGACCGAAAATCAGCAGACGGAGCTGAGCTGGCGTGCCAGGCAACATGGCTCTGCGTGCCACCTATGGCACGCGTGCCATAGGTTCGCCATCACAGCCCTATACCATTTCAGACAAATGGCTGTCCAGTCTCTTCTTGAAAACTCCAGTGATGGAACACCCACAACTTCTGATGGCAAGCTATTCCAGTGATTAATTGTTCTTAAAATTTCTCCTTAGTTCTATGTCGCTTCTCTCCTTGATTAGTTTCCATCTAATCTAGGAAAACCGTACTACAATTCGGCCCACATGCTGCGGGACTGCTCACCCTGGGGGAGGCGGGCTGCGGTAACGGACTCTTTCCTCCCGCCGGCGCTCTCGGCTCCGAGATCGACTGGCTCGCCTATTACGATCCCGACTGCGGCTCCGATGGCGGCTTCTGCTCCGATGACGGCTGCGGCGATCCCGGCTCCGGCTGCGTCTACGATGACGGTCTCGGTCCCGACTACGGCTAGGAATATCAACCGTATCAGATTTTGCATCAGGGGTGGGTTGGTGGGTGGGTGAAATGTTGCTTTTGGCATTTTCCCTGCATCTGGATTATTGAGGGAACCAAGCATCAAGTTTAGCCCAAAAATACAAATCGGAAACTTTGGAAAGCAAAACAATTCTTTGAGTGACAACAAACCCTGGAATGATGCGTGGCAATTTTTACATTTATTAAATATGGAATTTATTAGGAATTTTAAAACCAACAGCCACAGCAACCATAGTTAAAAAAAAAAAAGTTAAATATAGGGAGTTCTCAGCAACGTTGTAATGTAATCATGTGAGCAAATCTGATTTTAAGACCTTTTTATTGTTTTGACAACGGCAAATGGTTTATTGTTTGATTTTGCCAAAAAGTGGAATAGCACCACATGTCGTTCTCGATTTACAACAGTTCATTTAATGAATGTTCAAAGTTACAAAAAAGGGACTTATGACTGTTTTTTCACAGTTGCGACCTTTGTGATCAAATTTAAGTTGCTTGGCAACTGGTTCATATTTATGACGGGTCGCAGTGTCCCAAGCTCACGTGATTTCCCCCATTTGCGACCTTCTGATAAGCAAAGTCGACGGGGAAGCCAGATTCACTTAACAACCGTGTTACCGACTCAACAAGTGCAGTGATTCACTGAACAACTGCGGCCAGCAAAGTCGTACAATGGGGCAAAACCCACTGAACGAATTTCTCTCTTAACAACATGAAATTCTGGGTTCAACTGCAGTCATTAAGTCGACGGCTCCCTGTAATGCATAGCCAGAACTGAGAATCGCCTGCCCAAATCCCCAAGTTCAACTTTTTTTCCTTCCTTTAACCGCCTCCCATTGCTGACCCCCCTCCCCATGACCAATCACATTCAAGCAAAATGTTTTCAGAAAAGTCAATTCAAGGGTAGGCTGGTATGTAGCTGCCTTCGTCTCCCAGCCGGATGACTTTGAGGCAGCTTCTCGGGGAGATACAGTCGTTACTTTCGCTTTCCCCCTTCCCATCCATTCTCCCCAGAGTTCCCAGCAGACTGTCCACAAGCAAGGTCCCGTGTTAGCTTCCTTATGTGGGGATCCCCTCTGCTTCTATGCCAACCCCAGCCAGGGCCTGCCCATTTTTTCTGTGCTCTCTTCGGGACTATTCCTACCTGTGTCTGTGGTCACGGCTCCTGCTACGACTCCTCTTCTTTTTGCTTTGAGGGAGGAAGCAAGCCAGAAATGAGAGCCATGTTGATGGAGGGGAGGGAGAAACGAAGGGGTGGGGGAGAAACCACGCAGCCCTCGCGGCTCACCTGCTGCTTTCCCCATTGCTGCTGCTGGGGGCGCTGTCCTTCTTTGCTTCTTTTCCTTGTTCCTCCGGAGATGGCTAACAAGAAAGGGAGAAAGGAGGTTAGACTATAGTCTTCCAGTTCCCTCCTTATTTCCTTCCCTTCAGTTTTTGGACATTATACCTGGGCTGTGGGGGGGTCAGTTGGCTGCTTTGAGGGTCCTGGCTGGGCCTGGAAGAAATATAAGAGTGGATTCAGCAGGAAAGAGGCTGAGAAAGCGGGCACAGAAACACAATTCCCTTTTCCACTTAAACACAAAATCAACTGGCAGCGTGATTCTGCTAGCTAGTGGGTATAAAGTGACACAAGAGATAATTCTAGAAGAAGGCTTAAATTGTCATTTGCAATGCGGAGGGCAGAATCCTGAACTCCCAACCTCCAAAAGGCGTCCTCCATTTTTCGTGTGTTCCTTAGAAATTTCAGTCCTCATTTTTAGAAGCAAAAAAATAAAAATAAATAAAGGATCGAACCAACTTTGGCCCAGCTAAGATGTAACACCCCGTACGTTCTCTCTCCATATTCTCATTTTTTTTGTTACTGAGAATAACGGGGACAAAGGAGAGACTGTGTTTCCAATAAATATTAATATATAAGAATTTGGAGCTGGATTAATGCAGATTAAAAAGTCTTTTGACCTTGGGAATGAATATCATTCTTAAAACACAATATTTTGCACAACACACACTTGGCACTGTACGGTTACAGGGACTAGAGAATGGGGTTGGCACAAGCGGCAAACACCGAAAGGGAGAAACCTGTATTTGCAATTCAGGCAGTCCTCAACTTACAACCATTTGTTTGGTGACCATTAAAAGTTACAAAAGTGACTTACGACTGTTTTTCACAGGATCGTTGCAGCCTCCCCTTAAGTCATGTGATCAAAATTCAGATGCTTGGCAACGGTTTCATATTTATGATGGTTGCAGTATCCTGAGGTCATGTGATCCCCTTTTGCGACCTTCTAATCAGCCAAGTCAATGGGGAAGCCAGATTCACTTAACCACCGTGTTACTCGCTTAATAGCCGCAGGGATTCAATTAACAACGGTGGCCAGAAAGGTGGTAAAATGAGGCAAAACTCCCTCAACAACTATCTTGCTTAGCAACAGAAATTTTGGGCTGAATTGTGGTCGTAAGTTGAGGACTACCTGTTAAGTTGAGGACTGACTTCCAAGTAAATGGAGACCAGCAAGACTGGGAGTTGGTTCCCCCTACCCACCCATCATAGTCTTCCTCTTCATCCTCTGCCAGCCTCCAAGAAAATTTTGCCCTGCTTGGAGGTGAGATGGGGTGTCTGGGAGGCACAAGCTGGGTCTCTTTTAATTAACGAACACCTATTTGAGGCTCAATTCAGCAGAAAAAGAGCAGCCATCTTATTTTATCTTATATAGTGTTTACAGAAATACATTTCTACACTTCTTTTTCTCCTAAAAGAAGTAGATAATTTATCTTTTGAGGAGAAACTGAAGGGATGTCAGATGCGGATCAAGGAACTGAACAATATTTTGAAAACTCGGCTCTTGAATTACATTGTGTCAGATCTGCCATAACTTCAATCTCTCTATATAAACGATCCTTAGCTCCATTTGTTGAGAAAACTATACCGTATTTTTCGGAGTATAAGATGCACCTTTACCCCCCTAAAAGGGGGTGAAAATTTAGGTGTGTCTTAGACACCGAATGTAGCCCCACCTACCCACTGGCTCTCACCCTTTAGCCTCTGCCTCCCAGTAGTTACCTCCTTGCAGCAAGCAGCAAGAAAAAACAGTTCCTTTCAGCTTCAGCACAGCCTGATTAGCACAAGTTGATTGGATCGGCCTCCCGACTCTCAGCTGTTTTGCTCTCAGCTGTTTTGTGCTGGCCTCTGCTGCTTGCTGCAAAGGGCCTCTGCTGCAAGCAGATTTTTTCCCCCTTGTGCTAATCAAGCTATGCTGAAAACGAAAATGAAAGTAAAGCAGGCTGTTTGCTGTAACCAGGCAAAATTGCTCAGAGGCAGAGGCAGATTTCTTTTTCTTGTTTTCCTCACCAAAAAAGGTAGGTGCGTCTTAAGAGTCCGGTGCATCTTATACTCCGAAAAATACAGTAGTTTATTAGTGGTCAAGGATACTGCAATATTGCAAAGCCAGAACGGAGAATCACGTGCCAAAATCTCTTAAGTTACTTTACCCTCCCTTAACTATCTCTCATTGCCCATCCCAGTGTAACCCAATCAGGTTTAGGCAAGATGTTTTCATAATGGACCGTACAAGCGCAGTTTGGTATGCGGTCCCCTCCCCTTCTTCCAGCTGGGTGACCTTGAGGCAGCATCTCTAGGAGATCCAGCACTTACTTTCGTTTTCCCATTCCCCGAAGCCTTCCCTCCTTCATTCCCCCTCCCCACAGTTCATGGCAGTCTGTCTCTGCATAGCAAGCTGACACACCGTTTTTATCGTTATCTCTGGACTCCTGGCAAAATACAACACAAGTCATTTTTTCCCCACAGGTTTAACGTGTTTCTGATTTTTAATATCCTCACCTCCTCTTTCTTGTACGGGGCCTCCAGCATAGCTTCTATCACGATGTCGAAGTCGTCGGAGGCCATGCCATCTTCTTGGGTCTACGAATAAGGAGAGAAAGAAAAAAAAAAGAGTAAAAAAGATAAAAGAGCTTCCCGGTGGAAATGCCGCTGTGTCTTCTTCTCCAAAATGAAAGGGAAAGGCATCCAGATACTCACAGGATCCCGGGATGGATGGGGGAACGCCGGATCCATGGCTGGCCCAAATGGGTGGGCTCCCCACCACCCCGAGGCACAGGAGCAGCTGGTGGAGAAGCCGGTCTAGCAGGCAAATGAGTTGGTCACAGCCTGGAAGAGAGGGAAGGCCTGAATGTATTTGAGGAGTGGAATATGGAACAGGGGCTGAGCCATATACGTTGCCTGGAGATAAGATGTTCTACACTCCGGAATGGAATTGTGCTCTAAAATCACCTGCTTGGAACCCTCTGGAATTTATTTTATTTTATTTTATTTCAAATTTATATACCGCACCTTCTCCTGAGGGACTCAGGGAGGTGTACAGCCAGATAAAAACATACAATACAAACATTAAAAACAATTAAAAGGATATATATTAATTTGGCCCCAATTTAAGATAACAAACCAATTAAAAATATTTTAAAATATATTAAGAATATGTTAAGCCAGCCCGGCTTGCTGAAAAAAGAAAGTTTTAAGGGCACGGCGGAAGGCACCGAGGTCTTGGAGTCTCTGGGGGCAGCTGATTCCAGAGGGTAGGTGCCCTCACAGAGAAGGCCCTCCCCCTGGGGGTCATCACCCTACATTGTTTGGCTGAAGGCACCCCGAGGAGGCCCTCTCTGTGGGAGCGCACAGGTCGGTGGGAGGTCATCGGTAGCAGCAGGCGGTCTCGAAGATAACTAGGCCCTATGCCATGGAGCGCTTTAAAGGTGGTAACCACACCTTGAAGCGCACCCGGAAGACCACTGGGAGCCAGTGCAGCTCACGCAGGAGCCGTGTTATGTGGGAGCGCCAGGCGGCTCCCGTGATTACCGCGCGGCCGCATTCTGGACCAGTTGGAGCCTCCGGGTGCTCCTCAAGGGGAGCCCCATGTAGAGAGTGTTGCAGTAGTCCAGGCGCGAGGTGACGAGGGCATATGTATCCAGCAAAGAACAAAACCCCTAACTCAGTGATGGCTATCTTTTTTTTCCTCGGGTGCCAAAAGTATGCCCACCCCCATAATACAATGCCCCTCCCGCATGCCCCGCCCCTCTGCACATGTGCACAACTCCCTACATGCACACGCAACCCCCCCCTTTTGGCCTCACATCCCAAAACAGCACGGGGGGGAGCCTTTGCCTCCCAAAACGGCTTGGGGGGGGGAAGCTTCCAAAACGGCTGGGAGGAGGGGAAAAAAGCCTTTGCCTCCCAAAACGGCTGGGGAGGGAGGGGAAAAAAGCCTCGCCTCCCAAAACAGCGCTGGTAGGGGAATCTCCGGAGATCTGGGAAGGCACAGGCGGCAGGAAGTGAGGAGAAAGGTAGATCTCCCCATGCAAGCGCATGTGTCTCCAGCTTGCAGGGCAGACCCGAAAATCAGCTGGCCGGTGGGAAGCGCACAGTGGAGCTGAGCTGGGCAACAGCTCCGCGTGCTGCCAGTGGTACGCGTGCCATAGGTCTATCATCACGGCCCTAACCCTTCAAATGAATTATCCATCAGCTTTTTTTACACAAAGGAAACAATCATGGGTAACAATTGGCCTTTTGCTTCTTTTCTCTCGACTATTTCAGAGGAAACTTTGCTCGCAGAGCTATCGGTCTCCAGCCCATCCTAAAAGACCTCCTATTTCAAAATCCCTCAGAGAGTCCAGAATGAGCATTTTTTTTTCCTCCGCTGGGTTAAGCTAGAACGACGATTTAGAAGTGTTTTGCAAGTGTAACTTGCTTCTGAAGGAGATGGCCAGACGGGCATTCAAATCCAGTTGTTTTTTTTTTTTTTTAAATCAACAGACCGGAGAAGAAAGAAAAGTCCTAGAAAATGTTTTGGATGGAAGGGTGAGGGAAAGAGTGGGGGGGGGGGGGGGGGGAAATAAACCCTGTGGTATCGATCAAAGGAATCCTATGAATCACATTTTCGTAGCTTTTTTAAAAGTTGGTTTGTAAATGAGTTTTGCAATTCTGGGTCACATTGTCTGCCGCCATATTACAATCAAATCTTTTTATATATATGTTTTAAGTATGAAATGCTTACTTAAAAAAGAAGCATTTTATAAACGTGCTTAAAAGAGAGAGGAAAGGAAAGAGAAAGAGAAGAAAAAGAGGACAAGAAAGAGAAACAAAGGAAGAGGAAGGAGGGAAAATTTGTTCCTTGTCCATAATATCTTTTAAATGCAGAAGATGCTAATACAGGTTATCGACTTATGACCGGTGGCTTAGCGAACGTTCAAAGTTATGACAGACTGGCCCAGAGCTACTTATGATCCAGATTCAAAGTTCTGGTGATCGCCCCCTCCCATGGTCACTGTCCCGGGGTCATTTGATCCCCTTTTGCGACCTTCTAACAAAGCAAAGTCAACGATTCACTTAACAACCGAGCTACCAATTTAACAGCTGCAGTGACTCACTTAACAAATGCAGCAAGAAAAGTTGTAAAAATAGGGCAAAATTCACTGAACAAGCGTCTTGCTTAGCAATGGAAAAAAATTTTGGCTCAATTTTGTTTGTAAAGTGAGGACTACCTGCATCTAAAGTGAATTAGGTATTTTTTCCTATCTGGCAATCCCTGTCTGTCTAAGGAACTTCAAAAAGTACCACCCACCAGGCTGTTTTTTCCCCCCTCACATAAATGCGAGTAAGGAAACAACTCCTGTTGAACTCCTACCTGTTAAAGTTGCATGAAAGTAGTGGAAATCTTCCTTTTTTTTTTAAGTAAGTAAGTAAGTAAGGAAGGAAGGAAGGAAGGAAAAGAGAGAACGAGAGAGAGGGGGGGAGAGAAAGAAAGAAAGAAAGACTGTTTTATGGGTGGAAAAAAACAGTATCCTGCTATAACACTTCAGACTCTCATAAGTTTATTCAAACCTGCAGTTACTTTCACAGAACTTTGGAATCCAAGTAGAGATTGCCAAGTTCGATCATTTGGGAATGCAGTCTTTCTCAATCTTGGCAACTTTAGGATTTGTGGATTTTAATTCTCAGAATTCCCCAGCCTTTAAATCCCAGCAATTCTGGGTGGTGAAATCCACCTATTCTTAAAAGATGTTAAGATTGAGAAAAACTAGGAAGGTAACACTGCCCTTCTGGACTTTGCCATCCTTGGGGGCAAAAAAAAAAAAAGAACATTTCTAAGCGTTCTCCGGTGTGGCCCAATCCTAGCTGTAAATATGTATAACCTGCAGGATCGTAACTGATACAATAACCCACAGATTTCACCAACTCAAAACAGGAACAAAACTACCCTCTGTTCATTTGCAGGAAGATTTCACAACAATTCTGGTCTTTTCCTAACCTTATTCTGCCCTCTCGCTGACCAGCTCAGAAGCAGCTAGCTTTTTTAGTAGCTCAGCACGAGAAATCTAATTTGTACCTTTTCTTTCTTGTTTCCCCTTCTTTATCACAGCTTTCCCTTCCCTATTTCTCCAGTCTTTTTGCTTCTGTATTTTTTTTTTGTATGTTATATCAGAGTTCCCCAATCTTTCCGGGTTGACGGCCCGGAGTGGGGTGGAAGAAGGGGATGGTTTTGTGCGAGGGGCAGGCACATGCGCGCAAGCACCCATTGCTCCCGCGAGTGAGGTCGCGAGCGCCTATGATGCTCATGCGTGTGGGGCTACAAGCCTCCACGATGCGCAAGTGGCGCTGTGTGTGTGCACGCACATGTGCACAACGGCCAACCATTCATGAGGCCCGGTTGTGAATAGGCCACAGACCGGAAGGGGATCCGAGTTATATTATAAATTAGTAAAATTATTATAAACAAGAGAAAATTAATTTGTACCATGACAACTACCTGCAGATCAGAGCACCAATTAATGCTGATATTGGAAGAACCAGAACAAGGCATTTCAAATACCTTCCTAAAACAAGCTCAAGAGAAGCCAGGAATCTCCCAAAACAGTGATTCTCAATCTTTTCTTCACCACGGACCCCCTTTAAATACCTTTTGGGGCCACGGACACCCCCCCCCCAAGATTTAAGATTTAAATCGTAACATTTCTTCAAAAGCCTCCGTGGACCCCCTGCGACGACATGGCAGCCCACAGGTTGAGAACCGCTGCTCCAAAATGTTGTAAGCAGAAGGAATCAATCTGTCCGTTTCTGCATCTTTCACAGAACCTTTTCCAACAGGTGCACCGTTAAAATCTTCAGCTGCCAATGCATGTCTAGTTTTCTCTCCTGTCAATCCACTTTTCTTTCCTTGAACTTTTTCTCTTTCCCACTGGGAAAAACAGTGCCTTAAAGCCTCCCAAAAGAGAGCCAAGCCACCTACCACCACAGCAACGCTACCCAAATGTTACATTTGCAAGTTGCTGTACAGGCGTGTGGGAGTTTCTAAAAAGCTTATTTGAATTTCCAAGGGCATAACCCTTATTTGAATTTCCAAGGGCATAACTCTGTGAAATCGGGAGACACTAAGTCTCAAGACTGCTCATCCTTCTTCCTAAAGTAAGAATATAACAGGATAACTGTCATGGAACTCTGCCTTAGAGGTTATCAGCAACTGTATATTTACTCTGATGTTTTTTTTTTTCCACTCTGTGTTACCCACGAAAAGATTCAAGTTACTACTTATTCCAAAATAAAGGGACATTTACTGGAATGTAAGTGGGAAATTCAATCAAATAACCCCTTTTCATCTTCTAACAATTTAATCAAGCAAAAAAAAAAAAAACACACAAACCAACTGCAATATCTATCAATAAAGACAACACATATTGGAAAGTATAGCAAAGGACTCATTTTTTCTTCAAAATGCCCTAATCTTTTTTTTTACGACGAGACCTCTGAAAGTACACACAGTACATTTTACTGAAAAAGCAAACACTACAGATGGGTTTTAAAATTTTCCAGTGGGCAGGCACGGGGAACGCAAAAGTTTTTAACTTACAGGCTCATAAACACGAAGGTTCACCATTGGTTTATGGTTTACCATATCATGGTAAATTGTAGAAAACTTGACAAAAAATGTGATGCGGATTGTTGAAATTAGCCCACTGTAGTTCTTTGCACATAGCTCCCTACAGACACAAGAAAGCCTTTTGAAATGCCAAGGCATCCATCAGAGCTTTAGATTTATTGACTTAAAAACTCTCAAAATGCAAAGAAGCTTCTCTTCCTATTTTCATGCTGCAAACCCTCATGGTTATTCTATACTTTGCAAAATTCCAAAAACTGCCAAATTTTAGGGGTCTGGCAAAATAATAATAAAAGCCAGGTACGCTCCAAAAACACACATATCCAATAGATCTGAAATATTCCCAACACTTCTGGAAAAAAAGCTGGAAACTCGTAAACATCCAATCGTTATTCAAGTTTCATCTTGCTACCTCCCTTCCCCCACCCCCCCAAAAATCTTTTTGCTCCAACAGCTAGGTAAAGAATACTTTTTGAAACCCGAAAACAAAAACAACAGATTTTATAATCCAGTATTATAACACATTCATCCAAGCCCACTGCGTTTTTTTTTTTATGATGATGATGATGATGATGATGATGATGATGCATCTAAATTACTGCCCCTCAATTCATGGAAGTTTCTTTACTACTGCATATCCACACAGCTTCCTTGTTTACTAAGCTTTGTTTGAGGAAGTCACACATGCATTCAAGGCCAGATCATCTCACACCACAAGCCTTTTCTAACAAGACACAGGATTCCAGATTTCTGAAAGCAAGCAAACAGGGTAGAAACCAATTCTATTTTCCTCCCTAGGCCATTTCCATGCCTTTAGACCAGGGGTGTCAAACTTGTGGCATCATCATGTGACCTAGCCGGACTTTACCTCCCCCCCTTCGCTAAACCGGGTGGGGGGTAGGACCAGCACGAGACGCATCTGGCCCGTGGGCCACGAGTTTAACACCCCTGCTTTAGACACTTATTCCATGTTAAGATTACTGAAGAGTCCACTTCACTCATTATCCAACTGAAAAACAAGAATGACATAAATACAACTTCACAGCCCCTACAATGATGACAGCTGACCACTGTTTTGGGCATAAGCACAGCAGAATCAGGGCAAATTTTTTTACCCTTGTTAAGATCTCAAATTCTCTGGAAATAAGTGTCTATGGAGATTCTCAGTCACCCCAAATCATGGTTATCTCAAAGGTGCTTTTTTTTCAAAAGGCAACTGGACTATGGGGTGTTTTTTCCCTCTTGAGGTAGAAATGTCCCCCCACCCCCCAATTGAGGAAGCTTTATCAGGAAATAATTTGTCTGGAAATAAGCTCTATTAAGCAAAACGTCTGCACTTTAAGCAAACCTGCAACGGAAGACCCCAAGCATAGACCAGGCCAACGAACAACTGTTCAGGAAGGCAAGGGCATGGTGAACAACCATTTGTCTGAAAGAGTCTAGGGCAGTGGTTCTTAACTTGTGGTTTGCGGACCCCGGGGGACCATGATGTCATCATAGCAGGTGTGTGCTAAAGTTTGAACAACTGTTATGATTTAAGTCTTTGGGGTCTGCGGCCACAAAAGGTATTTAAAGGGGGTCTGTGGTGAAAAGGTTGGGAACCGCTGGTCTTGGGCAGTACTTCTCAATCTCAGTGACTTTAAGATGGGTGGACTTCAACTCCCAGAATTTCCCAGCCAGCATAGCACACTCTCTTTCTCTCTCTCTCTCTCTCTCTCTCTATATATATATATATATATATATATACACACACTGTATTTTTTGGAGTATAAGACACATCATTTTCCCCCCAAAAAGAGGGTGAAAATCTGGATGCGTCTTACACTCTGAATGTATCTCTGCCCAGCCTCCCAAACGGAGGTTTCAGAGGCTGAAAAAAGCAACAGAAACAAAGCTTCAGAAAAGAAGCCCCCAAACAGAGCTTCAGAGGCTTTTTTTTTCTGAAACAAGTAGTTTCAGGAAAAAAAGCAAAAAAAAAAGCAAGGCACAGAGCTCACAACCAAGGAACCTGTTGCTAAAATTAACCTCTGGGAACTGCTGATTCCGGGAGGCCGATCCACCCACCAATCATTTTTTTCTTATTTTCTTCCCCAAAAACTAAGATGCTTCTTATACTCCAGTGCGTCTTATACTCCGAAAAATATGGTATGTATATGTGTATTTGTGTGTATATATAGAGTGTGCTCTATGTGTGTGTACGTGTGTGTATTATACACACACACACATCCAGCATATTAGTTCACACATCTGTATGTCTCCAGCATATTAGTCCACCCATCATAAAGATGCCAAAGGTTGAGAAACACTGGCTTAGGGTCTGTTTGAGCAGGGGGTTGGAGTAGAAGACCTCCAAGGCCCCTTCTAGTCATTCTGAATTTTCCTCCCCTTTTTAACATCTCTCCCTCCAGCGGATTCCAAACCCATTTCCCTCCAACCCTCAGCCTCGAAGGGGCTGTGGCTTCTTCCTTATCCCAGTGTTTCTCAAACCTTTGGCCCCTTGGAAGATCTAAACTCCCAGTATTCCCCAGCCAGCTATTACACATCGGGGTGGGGGGTGGGTGGGTGGGGGAGTTGAAGTCCGCCCGTCTTCAAGGGGCCAAAGGTTTGAGAAACGCTGCCTTAGCCAGTAACAGTTGGAAGGGACCTTGGAGGTCATCTAGTCCAACCCCCTGCTCACGCAGGTGGCCTGTACTAGGGATTCAAACCGCCGAACTGCCAACCTTTCTGATCGACAAGCACAGTGTCTTAGCCACTTGAGCCATCTAGTCAGGCTCAGATGCCCCCCTCCCCCAAGGATGGCACCTACCTGGCCTTCCTCACTCCCGCAGTGTCCTGGCTTCCTCTCCCTTGGAGGCCTGCCTCGCCCCAACGAAAGGCAACGAAACCACCAAGCACACCTGTGGGAGGCAGAAAAGCAGCGCCACATGGATCAGGGAACCCTCAGCGCCATTGTGTCCCCCCCCCCCGTATATCTTGTCCCCTACCTCCCCCACCTCCAGCTAGGCCGCTCCCTCCCCCCAAAAAAACCCACTTCCGGGGGGAAAAAAAACCGAAAAGATACCCCAGGGGCCAGGCCACGCCCCTTTGGCCCCGAAGCCACGCCCCTTTCGCCCGCTGCGCCTTTCTTCCCCCCCTCCCTTTTCGAAGCGCTCGTGGGAATTCTAAGCCCCCCTCCCGTGTGACGTCACCGCCCGCGGGGTGACGTCACCGCCGCTACCCGTTCGAGGCTTTTGACCCCCTCAGGCCTGGTTGTTTTGGGGTTGTTTTTCGCCCTTTCAGTCACTCACCCACCTCCCCCTCCCCTTTGGCCGTTAGACCCCGGCGGTTTTTTTTTTTCCCCGGTCCGGTCGGCCTCCGAAAAGCGCTTGGCTCCTTCCTCAGACGCGGCCGCAGCGAGCAGGAGCAGCAGCGATTCTAAGATGGCGGTCGGACGCTGCTTCCCTCCAGGACGGTACCCCTCCCTTCTCCTTCGGCTCGCGGGAGGGGTGGGGGGCGCAGCACGCGTGCGCAAGACCGCCGGCCACCGCGGATTGGCTGAAAGGGTGAGGAGGAAAAATGAAGCGTGTCAAAAAAAAGGGAGTGGGTCCGGATTGGGGGGAAAAGCCGCGCGGCGATTGGTTTATCTTCGTCGGGGAGGCGGCCCTCTGTTGGGGACGTTCCCGCTGATTCGCTAAGGGGCTCAGAAAGGCGTATTGAGGTCGATTTTTTCCCCCTTTCCTTCCCTCGCACGGCAAGAGAACCAATGGTTGTGAAGCCAGGGGCGGGGTTTCCTAGTAGCCAATTGGGCAAGCCGACTGGGGAAAAAAAAATAATAATAAACTGTCGGGGCGGCTGATTGGCTGGATGAGCGGATAAAACGCCAAAGTGCAGCAAATATCATTGGTCTATAGCGGGGTGGGGTGGGGGGAATGAAGCGAAAGCGTCCTCTCCTCCGAAGCCTGCCCTGATTGGATAAAGCCCTCACGTTACAAACAAAGCCCTGATTGGTGCTTTAGTCGCCGAGTCCGTAGGGGAAGCCACTTTCTGGGCAGGTCAAAGGCCGCGAGGCTCCTGGAACCAAAGGAAAAAGGGGGTGGAGTCGCGCAGTTACCATGGCAACAGCGGCCTAGTCTCTGTGCTGAGGCCTGACGAGTGGCTCGCCTCGCCCAGTTTCCGAGCAAAGAACCGAGATAGGCGGCCTTTGTCCCGCCACTGGAGGGTTTTCGTGGGCTACGACTTATTAAACCCAATTCCTGAGGGAGCCCGTTATTTGGCGAAAGAAAGACGGGCCGCCAACAGAGCCGCCTCAGCTAATCCTGGTTCAAATTGGGAGCCGGGACCCCTCACGTAGCCCAGGCTTTTAGGGGGTGATGAAAGTAAAAGCACCCCTTTCTTTGTACCCAGAATACATTTCAAGGACATTTTTCAACAATGACAAGCAAGCCTGCTTAATTTCAGACTGGTTAACAGCCTTGGTTGCCTCCATTTTGCACCTTCTGGATAGTCTTCAAGGAAAGCCCCCCCTCCCCGCCCCACATACAGCCCACTGTAGTAGTCAAGCTCTGAGGCAGCGACTGAAAGGACTCGAGATTGGCATTAGGAAAGTTTGTTAAAAGTCTATAGAGCAGTGATTGCTAACCTTTTTGCCATCGCGTGCCAAAATCGGGGGGAGTGCGGGGAGGGTCCTGCACACGTGTGCCCACACCCATAATTCAATCAGCCCTGCCCCCACATATGTACGCAGTACCCCCCTGCTCCCCCCACTTTCGGCACACAATGGCCCGGTGGGCCCGGTAGGTCCGTTTTTCACCCTCCCCAGGCTCCAGAGGCTTTCTTGGAGCCTGGGGAGGGCAAAAACGGCCTTCCCACACACCCCAGAGGTCCTCCAGAGGCCGAAAACGTTTTGTTTCCTGACTTCCGGTGGGGAAGTTTCTCGCCCTCCCCAGGCTCCAGGAAGTTTCTAGGAACCCGGGGAAGGCGAAAACAGCTTTCCCCATGACATGTTTCCCAATTTCCGGTGGGACTGGAAGGCCTGAAAATCAGCTGGCTGGCGCGCGCATGCACACTGGAGCTGAGCTAGGGCAACGCCTATGTGCCCACAGATATGGCTCCGTGTGCCACCTGTGGCACGTGTGCCATAGGTTCGCCATCACGGCTATAAAGAATTCTCAAGTCATTCCAGGTTGTCCCAAAGGTGCTTTTTTTTTTTTCTTTCCAGGAGGCAACTGGACTTTTCTTGGGTTTTTTTTTTCTTTGAAGACATTTCGCTTCTCCTCCAAGAAGCTTCTTCTGCTCTCCCCACCATCCAGTCAGAGCTGAAGAAGCTTCTTGGAGGAGAAGCGAAACGTCTTCAAAAGGGGGAGAAAAAAAAGAGGAAATATTGAGGAAATATTACTAACAATTCTTAACTGCGCGGAAATTGACAGACATACCTTGGAGCTCAAGGATAAATGTGAAACACAATACTATATAATCTGGAAACATTTTTAAGAATGGCTAGACAAAAGGAGGATAGCTGAGACAAGGGTGTAGTGTTGGATGAGAAATATATACGTTATGACGGATAAATATGTATGTAAATTGCATAAATAGGTACAGGTATAGATTAATACACAAGTATGTATAATTGTGTAGAAATATAGATTGTTAGTATGATGTTATGTATAAATAACGTATAAGGTTAAAGAATTATAACATTAACTTTAATGTAATTTGTATTAGTTTAAAGTGTTAGAAGATATTTAGAACCAGTGATGTCATATCTATCTCCGATGTTTTTAACTTTTTAACTTTTTAAAAATTAAAAAGGAAAAAAAGCAAGGAAGTCCAGTTGCTTAGTGAAAAAGCACCTTTGTGACAACCGTCACCTGAATGATTTGATAATCTCTACAGACTTTTAGCTATAGAATTTGGGATGAACACCCTTTTGAATGGTATGGGAGCAGGAATGGATTTCCAGAGGAAAAATTGCAGACTACAGGAACCAGGAGCACCACTTGGGTGACCCTGAGGACATAGATCCAAGTGTTTCAACGACCCTCTAAAAGGATGCAAATGACCAACTGTCTGCAAGGAGGATAAATCCTTCCATTCCCCACTATCCTGTCAGAGCTCAGGCAGCTTCTTGGATGAGAAGTGAAACATCTTCAAAGAAAAAAGCACCTTTGGGACCAGAGTTGGCTTGCCGTCAGGGTTCTGACAGATGCCCTAATTAAATCATGAGCCTCAAGCCAAGCTTCAAAAGAAATCCAGTTATTTATTAGGAGCTTCATGTCCGCACGTTCCCAAGTGAAGCCAACTCTGACCCCATGTAATTTACGCCCCAATCATGACCCTGTTTCCCCCACCCTCCCAGGGTGTGTCATCAAATCACATTCAACAGCGGAGCAAATTCATGGGTTGTAGAGATCACTTCCCTCTGGCTGCTGTGGATAACCCTGGGAGACAGCCTTGAGAGAGATATGTCTGGAATGTGCTTCTATCTATGGCTGCTGTGCTGCTTCATCGGTTTCCCACCTTCCTTGCCTATGGCAACTCAACAGCAGGCCAGGGATGCTTTGCAAGTTGACTTGGCAAAGCATCCCTTGACATGACTTGGATGACTGAGAATCTCTACAGACTTTTAGCTATACAATTTGGGATGAACAGCCTTTGAATGGTGGGAATAGGAATGGATTGCCAGAGGGAAAAAACATTGCAGACTACAGAAACCAGGAGTACCACTCAGGTGACCCTGAGGATACAGATAAATCTGCAAGTGGCCTCAATGGCTCTCTAAAAGGGATGCAAATAACCAGCTGTCTGCAAGGAATATAAATCCTTCCATTCCCCACTGTCCTGTCAAGAACTGAAGAAACTTCTTGGATGAGAAGCGAAACATCTTCAAAGGAAAAAAAAAACAAGGAAGTCCAATTGCCTCCTGAAAAAAGCACCTTCCGGACAACCATGACCTTGATGACCGAGAATCTCTAGACTTTTACTGAAAGAACTCAAGATTGGAATTAGGAAAGTTTGTTAAACTTTCACTGTAGGTTCGCCAGATTGTCATTGCTTTTCAAAAAAAAAGCAATCTTGGGATAACAGACAAAAATACTTGGGAGAGTACCTTTTTTATATTTAGTCCAAACTCTTAGAATGATGCGCTTAACCCAAAAAAATGATTCTCGGTGTGTGCATTCGCCTCAGCTTGATCATACCAAAAAAATATTATCAATTCATGGCCCTCCAAATAAAATAGCCTCTTATTTTTCAAGGTTCATCCGGTCCTTCATCCAAACCAGACAAAAAGCCATCAAAGTATAATTTTAAATCTGGTTTGGTTTGATTTGATTGCTTATTAGTAACCTATGACTATCACTAAGTGATGTATCTTATTATTCTTGATGAATGTATTTTTTCCCCTTTCATGTACACTGAGAGCATGTGCACCAAAGACAAATTCCTTGCATGTCCGATCACAGTTGGCCAATAAAGAATTCTATTCTATTCTAGTCTTCGTCTTCGTCCTAGTCCTAGTCCATTCTATTCTTAAATTTGGTAGGTCAACCAAATCCTCCTCTCTGTCTTTCATCCCTTATGAAGGACTCCAATTTATGAAGGACCTAGGTTGGAATTCAGAAAGTTTGTTAAAAATTGCTGACAACAGAAAGTTTCAGTTGCAATGACTGTGACAAATGGTGAGACGCGACTGCCTAGCAACAGGAAAGTGACAAGTCGGAAGGACACGCTAGAAGGATGCTATAGCTATATCAACTTTGATAAACTCTAGCTTATTATAAGAGGGACGCAGTGACTCAGCGGCTAAGACGCTGAGCTCGTCGATCGAAAGGTCGGCAGTTCAGCGGTTCGAATCCCTAGTGCCGCGTAACGGGGTGAGCTCCCGTTCCTTGTCCCAGCTTCTGCCAACCTAGCAGTTCAAAAGCACGTAAAAAATGCAAGTAGAAAAAAATAGGGACCACCTTTGGTGGGAAGGTAACAACGTTCTGTGCGCCTTTGCCGTTTAGTCACGCCGGCCACATGACCACGGAGACATCTTCGGACAGCGCTGGCTCTTCAGCTTTGAAACGGATATGAGCATCACCCCCTAGAGTCGGGAACGACTAGCATATATGTGCAAGGGGAACCTTTACCTTTTAGCTTATTATAATAGTAAAAGACGCACCTCTTTTGATAAATCTTTACCATAAACATATGACGTATGAAGGAGAGTCAAGTAGAAGGCTCCAATCAAAAGAAACGTGTTGGAAGGAAACAATGTGATTGTTAGGGCGTTAACTTCCTTAATCATAACTCTATAAAATTTGTACTTGTGCATTGGTTGAAGCAGGGGTGGGTTCTACTTACCTTTACTACTACATGTATTTTAAATGTATTTTAAATGGTTTTTAACGTTTGTATTATATGTATTTTATTTTCTGGCTGTTCACTGCCCTGAGTCCTTCGGGAGTAGGGCGGTATATAAATTTAATAAATAATAATAATAATTCATTTAACAACCAGATTAATAACTTTTATCAACTGCAGTGATTCACTTAAGAACTGTGGCAAGAAAAGTCAAAAAATGGGGCAAAACTCACTTAACAAGTGAACTGTGGTTCACTTAATCACAGAAATTTTGAGATCAATTTTGGTTGTAAATCGAGGAGTACCTGTATGTATTTCTCTGAATGTGGGGGTTTCTACCGAATAGGCCTATCCTGTATGGATAGTCCTTGAGTTACAACCACACAGTTGGGACTGGGACTTAGGTTGCTAAGTAATGCAATCACCGTATTGATCCCGTGACCACGAGGACCCAGTGACAGTTGTTAAGTGCAAGGACCGTTCGTCCCTTTTTTTCATCACCATTGTACCTTAGAAAGGTTGGTAAACACATGGTCTTAAGTCAAGGACTTACCTATATGGACAAGTTTAATAAAGACACCCAAATGAACTTCTGGGAAACACAGCATCCTGTAGAAAATTTGTACGTTTTTTTCCTCTGAAAAGAAAACGCTGCCCCAAGTCCTTGTTTCTTTGGGGTAGTAGCTGTTTTGACCTACACTTCCCCAAACCACGAAGCAGACTCCTTATCCCGACAAAAATCCCTTTTTATGAAGTTACTGTGAATTTCTCTCATTCACATTCAGCAAAGTCTTTCAAGGGTGAATTTACAGCCACAGATCTTATCTGGCTTGGACAGCTACCAAGCCGATATCTTCAAAACTTGACAAGGAGTCTTGGAAGAGTCACAAACCAATTAAGCGAACTAATTGTCTCCTGCAAACACCCCTCCCCTTTCGCTCCCCTTTTATTCCCTATGGAAGGAGCCATTCATCATCCACCTGTGGCCTTACTCCCAAGTCAACCCTTGTTCCTTAGCTGTTCCCTTTATTAGGCAACTCTACACATTCACACACTAGGAACAGGCTCCAGCTGTTCGTCTGCCTCACTGATGTCTGACTCCAAAGGCAGCTGATAGCTGTCATGCAGCCTTGGCCCCATCTCTGCCTCCAATGCAGAGCCCTCATCAGAGCCTTCCCCAGACTCCAGGACTGGCCCATGTTCCTTCCCAACCTCCTCACTGTCCGAATCTGCTGGCAGCTGCAGGCCACGACAGCAGCGACCGAGACACATTTCAGCAATTTTATTGAAATTTCACCGACCGAAAAACATGATCGAGGCAGGTGGAAGACAGCCAAGCCAAAGACTTTGCCCCAACCTGCGCTCAGCAAATGTTGAAGACCTTGTGACTCTGCGTAGAAAAATCAGTCTCTCTCTTGTCCGAGTGCAAAACGGAGGAAACTTCCTCGCGTATCGGGGCCGGAGCGACGGGACGGGATGGGACGGACGGAACTCTTGCTCACAGTCCAATGGTGTAGGAACGTCCCGTGGGGTTGTGGATGACCGAACACATCGGGGAAACCACAGCCCACTCGTACCACACTTTCTTAGAGTTGCTGCAACGCCAGAAGGCCACTCGGATCTTCTCGCCCGCTTGCACGCTCATGGGTTGCTGGAGGTGGGTGAGATGGGGAAAGACACCATTAATAGCAGCAGAATCATTCTAAGCCAAATAAACATTAACCACGACTACCACCACCCCATGTTCTGCCCCAGCTACGGACCCCGAAGAATACAGCACACACAAAGTTTGTACAAAACTTAATCTACTAAAATAACTCCGTCTTTATCAAAACAAAGGCTGTTAATAAACTTTCTTAACAGCCTACAAGAAACCAAAGATAAAGTAATCACAATCTTACTAAAGTTGGCAGAAACCCAGAAGCAATTTGCAGAGACTCCAAACGCGAAGTAGAGTGGACTAAAGTTGTTCCCTACAACTTGCTTCAGTCAGTGTTCCTCCTTAAATAGGCTAAGGGAGTGGACAATTAGCCCCAAGCCTTACTCTCGAGGACACCTCCTCCTGAGGAGCCACTCCTGCTTTTTGGCCGCTCTGCACGCCCTGCATTGAGAAGAGGCTCCTCCTCTTCGTCCTCTTCACTTAAAGGAGCTTCTGGAGGTTCTGAAGGCCCTGGCTGAATTCCCGCCTCTGGCACCACATCTTCTCCAGCCTCCTCATTGTCCGACTCGAGTACCAACTGCACAGGCTGCTGGCGCAACACCACACCAGCCTCCTCGCTGTCAGAATCAGCTACAATCTGCACAGGCCGCTGACGGGCCACAACACCCCACAAAGTCAGTCCCGCCAGCATGTTTCCTTCTGTACAGGAGTAGAGATGTTGCAGGAACTCAGATATTTTAAAATTATCCGCTGAACACCTAATTCTCAGTGCTGTCTAATGTCTATGTATATTTATCCACGCAGTATTATTTATCGTTCTTATCTTCTTTACTGGACCATTATTGGTGGTATTATATTATTATTATTGTTGTTGTTGTTATTATCTCTTATTCATTAAACCACGGGTGAAATCCAGCAGGTTCTGACAGGTTCTGGAGAACCAGTAGCAGAAATTTTGAGTAGTTCGGAGAACCAGCAAATACCACCTCGGGCTGGCCCGAGGTGGAGATTTTGCAATATCCTTCCCTCAGGAGGGGGGAGGGAATGGAGATTTTGCAGTATCCTTCCCTTGCCACGCCCACCAAGCCACACTATGCCCATCAAGCCACGCCTACAGAACCGGTAGTAAAAAAAATGGATTTTACCACTGCATTAAACATGAAACTCAAGTCAACTGAACATTTAAAAATGTATCTCAATTATAATTGACTGGTGCTGATGATTGATACCGGTTGCTGCCAGCATCTTCTTCACTTAAGAACTGTGGCAAGAAAAGTCATAAAATGGGGCAAAACTCACTTAGCCAATGTCTTAGTTAACCACAGAAATTTTGGGCTCCGTTATGGTCGTTAAGTCGAGGACTACCTGTATATATTTTGCTTTGTTGTAGTTTCCCTTGGTGAAAAATCCTCAAATACCGTACTTCCAACAGGTAGTTTGTTCTCATTCAGGAAAGTTTTTGTTTTTAAACAAAGACTTACCTTAATGGGGAAAAAAATAGGGAACCATGAAAACATGCCAGGTGAATGAGTCTCAGGCCGAATACCTATAAAGAGGAATGGGGGGAGAGGGGAAAAAAAAGAGGATTATTATTATCATTATTGTATTCAGCAGCATCAAGGCAAATTAAACTTTCTGCCATTGGCCCCTTTGGAATATTTTCCCTTTGGAATATTTTCCCTTTGGAATATTTTCCAGCCGCTCCCACATTTCTGGCCTTCCAGATACGCCTTAAAATCTGGCTTTGCCGATTGGCATGGCCCTAATGGAGATGCATCAGGCATATAATACCACCAATAATGGTCTAGTAAAGAAGATAAGGGGCACTGTGGCTCAGTGGATAAGATGCTGAGCTTGTCGATCAGACACACACACACACACACACACACACTCTCTCTCTCTCTCCACTCGAGCCTGTGGTTTTTAGTCTGTATTTTTTTTTTCTCGTCGCTTAATAACCCCGTAATCCCTTGCGGGATTGAATCGGGGCAACTGAATGGAGCTGAGTGTTTACTGGCCAGATGCCCTTCCTGTTGCCAATTCAGAGTTTTGTTCAGCAGATATATATTCTCATTATGCCCGGAGAGAGAAATATCAGCCTCTACTTAGGATCGAACTCACAGCCTCCTGATTGTGAGGCGAGAGCTCCACCTCTAGGCCACCGCACCACGCGGTTATTAATCTGTATTTAATCCCTCTAATTTTAATCCTTTTTATGTTTCTGCTTTTAGTACATCGTAAACCGCCCAGAGTCACTTTGGATAGCGAGACGGGCGGCATCTAAATTTTAATAAATAACGAAGGAGAAGGGCACACTCTTCCTCTCCCATCTGAGGCTCCTGTCTACATACTGAGTGTGATGTCTCCGTAGAGCGTGGTCTCAAAGTATCCAGCAAAGCCGTGAAGCACCGTATTCACGTCCACCTGGAATTCCAGCGTTTGGTAACGGTTGTTGTCCTTGAGTGGGTCTGTGAGAGAGAAAAGACAAAATTTGGGTGAGTCTTATACAACAAATGTAGCCAAAAATGCGAGGCACGGAAGCGGTGATGGTCTGTGGCAATCCCTGCAGCCTGGAACAGCTGATTAGGGGAGGTATTCCAGGAGGCCGATCCACCGCTGCTCGTGCTGAATCAGGCTGCAATAATGTGCTGAAGCTGACCTGGCTGTTCGCTATTTGCTGCAAGGACGTGTCAAGAGTTTGCCGCAGCAATCACATCCAGAAAGCACACACAAGTCACTGATTCAGCAGGATTCAATAACTTCTCTTTATATATAATATAACACATAAAGTAAATATACAATACCAAAAGCAGGTTTTCCAACGTGGTAGTAAATACAAGGAAAACACAAGCAGAGGAGAGGAGTTTCACTTTCAGTTTTGAGCAGCAAACTAGTTTAGAGCTCAGCACAGACTCAGAGCTAAAGCTAAGCCACGCCCAGGCTCCAAACTGTCTCCTTGTTGCACACACAGCAAATACTGTTTCAGTTTCCAAACAGCCCTCAACTCTCTCACACACTGACAGGACGCTAACCAGATGAATACCGATGGATGCTGGTTAGGCAGAGGCAGATTTTTTTTTTTCTTATTTTCCTCCCCCAAAACTAAGGTGCATCTTATACTCTGAAAAATGTGGTAGTTTAGCTTCCTTTCCATAACTTCGAATTGGTATTTTGCTCTCCAATATGTTCCTACCTGGATTGGGGTGTCTGAAGGAGAAACAAGCTTTCGGGGGTGCTAGCTGGTGGAAGTTGTGAAGGCGAACAACATAGGGCATTTCAAATTGAGCCTGGGGAGGAAAAAAAAAAGGAAATAAAATAGAATCAGATTTAAAAATGCTACGTGGGGTCCTTGGTGCTCTCTGAGTGTGGCTGTTTTCTTGCAGACGTTTCATGACCCAGCTAGGGAACATCATCAGTGCTACTGGAAGATGCCGTTCCCAATTTTTAAATACATACATACATACATATATACACACACATATATATAAAGGTTCCAATGTCTTTTTCTTTCTGAGAATCAAATTAAAAGTTTGCAATCATTTCTCTTCCACATGGAGAGTGGAATATAGGTTTAATTTTTGTATACTGCAGGCGATTTGTTTTTCGTATCATTAATAAGATTAACTTTAAAAACTTTTCAGGGTGTCCTGTAAATCTAAAGGGTGGATCTAAGGCAGGACATTTGATGACAAGTAAGTAAATTTGATTACATGTATGTAATCAAATAACACGAGATTTTAACCGAAGGTTATTTTAGCTCAGATAACTTTGATTATTTGGTGTACATACACAACATTTTGACATTAAACGATTTTAGGACTTTAAACCTGACGTACACTGCATACTTGGGTTTTTTTTTTTTTTTGTTGTTGTTGTTAGGAAAAGCCTTATTTTCTTTCTTTCTTTCTTTCAAGAGAGCAAGATTTTAACTTCTTCCTCTGCTGATTTCTTTTCAGCAAAGAACACTTTTAGGAGGACGCAGGAAACCTCACCTCTGGATCGCGATCCTTCTCACGACAGGCCCGTACTTCGTTGTAGAGCTTTGAGGATGAGATGGGACCCAAGAAGGAGGTGTAGTGATGGGGGATGCTCACCCCTCCCTCTGTGCAGGGGGAACAAATCAAAGAAATTATCAGTCACTCACCATTATTAACAGGACTTTGAACCTGCCTGGTTCAGCTAACCAACACATCTTCCAGCCAGTTTACTGCATCTTTTTAACTACAGGTAGTCTTCAGTGGTGAAATCTGAACCGGTTTACTACCGGTTTGCTGGCTGCGCATGTGCCAAATGCGCACTGCATGTGCATGGATGACACACACCAAACACAAGTTGTGCGCGTGCAGTGCGCACCAAAAGGAGGTTTGGGAAGGTAAGTAGAACAGTGCGCGGGGGTGTATTAAGATGTGGCACGCATGGGAACCCTTTTTTAAAAGCATTTTTTACTACCAGCTCCGGCGAATAGGTAGTAAAAAATGCTTTTAAAAGGTTAAAAAAAAACTAATTAAACTAACTAAACCGGTAGTAAAAAATCCTACTGACTCTCCAAACCAGTAGTAAAAAATGCTACTGATTCTCCAAACTGGTAGTAAAAAATGCTACTGGTTCTCCAAACTGGTAGTAAAAAATGCTACTGGTTCTCCAAACTGGTAGTAAAAAATGCTACTGATTCTCCAAACTGGTAGTAAAAAATGCTACTGGTTCTCCAAACCGGTAGTAAAAAATGCTACTGGTTCTCCAAACCGGTAGTAAAAAATGCTACTGGTTCTCCAAACTGGTAGTAAAAAAATGCTACTGATTCTCCAAACCGGTAGAAAAAATGTAAAAAAAAAAAAAGGCTCCGACGATCAGCTGAGCGACACGCGATTATTGGAACTTTTTTTTTCTTACTTTTTTAGCATTATTTTACTACCAGTTCAAAAAAAAATGCTAAAAAAGTAAGAAAAAAAGTTCCGACGATCGCGCGTCGCTCAGTTGATCGTCAGAGCCTTTTTTTTTTTTAATTACATTTTTTACTATCCGTTCGGCGAACCGGTAGCATTTTTTATTACCGGTTCGGACCCGGTAGTTAAAAAGGCTTTTAAAAGTTTAAAAAAAAAAAAAAAAAGTTCTGACGATCACGCGTCGCTCAGCTGATCATCGGAGCCTTTTTTTTTACTTTTTTAAAGCATTTTTTTACAACCTATTCGCCCGAGCCGGTAGTAAAAAAATGCTTTTAAAAGGTTAAAAAAAAAGGCTCCCGCAATCAAAGCTGTGCTGCGCGATCGTCAGAACCTTTTTTTTAAACCTTTTAAAACCATTTTTATTATTACAAAATAATAAAATGAAAAATGAAAAATATGGAAAATTAAAATCTAAAATAAATAACAAATAAAACAAATAATAAAACAATTAAAAAATAAAATAAATAACAAAATTAAAAATAAAATTAAAAAATAAAATAAAACAAGAATAATAAAATATAAAATAAAATAAATAAAATAAAATAAAATAAAATAATATTGGGCATGATTCAGTTAACAACTGCCTTGCTCAGCAGTGGAAATTCTGCTCCCAACTATGGTCGTAAACTGAGGACTACCTGTATATAGATATTCTAAATATTTTTCAAAGCTTTTGTCTCTTACGACTTACCTTTGAGACAATGTTCCGCCCCGTCCAGACACTCTGGGGACAGCTCATTGTCGGCGAAGGAGCCCAGCAGTTCCGACACCATCAGATCCGCTTTTTCGGGGGCCTCCCACTCACGCATGTCACAGGAGACCACCGTCACCTGGGACCCCCATTCCTCGTACTGCCAACTCTCCAGCCTGAAGGAAAAGAAGAAGGCGGGAAGACATCAAGACACGCGAGACGGGCTCATTTCCTTGATCATGTGGAAGACTCTCTCCGGTGCAAAACTGCCCCGCAGAGCAGACTAATATTAAATATGATTAAATATTAAATATCTTCCATTCCTCAGAAGCAAGACGCAGAAAGGAAAGGATGAGAGACTGTGTTTCTCAACCTTGGGGACCTTAAGATTTGTGGACTTCAACTCCCAGAATCCTTCAGCCAGCTTTGCTCCTGTTTTCCCCATAACAACAACCCTGGGAGGTGGGTGGGTTGGACTGAGAAAGAGTGATTGGTCAAGTCACCCAGCTGGCTTTCCTACCTAAGGTGGGACTAGAACTCCCAGTCTCCTGGTGATTGGCCCAGTCACCCAGTGTCTTTCCTGCCTACAGTGGGACTAGAACTCCCAGTCTCCTGGTAATTGGCCCAAAGTCACCCAGTGGCTTTCCTGCCTAAAGTGGGACTAGAACTTCCAGTCTCCTGGTAATTGGCCCAAAGTCATCTAGCCACCATTTGTGACTGAGGCGGGACTAGAACTCCCAGTCTTGTGGTAATTGGCCCAAAGTCACCCAGTGGCTTTCCTACCTAAAGTGGGACTAGAACTTCCAGTCTCATGGTAATTGACCCAAAGTCACCCAGTGGCTTTCCTGCCTAAAGTGGGACTAGAACTCCCAGTCTCCTGGTAATTGGCCCAAAGTCATCTAGCCACCATTTGTGACTGAGGCGGGACTAGAACTCCCAGTCCTGTGGTAATTGGCCCAAAGTCACCCAGTGGCTTTCCTACCTAAAGTGGGACTAGAACTTCCAGTCTCATGGTAATTGGCCCAAAGTCACCCAGTGGCTTTCCTGCCTAAAGTGGGACTAGAACTCCCAGTCTCCTGGTAATTTGTCGAAAGTCATCTAGCAGGCATTTATGACTGAGACGGGACTAGAACGCCCAGTCTCGTGGTAATTGGCCCAAAGTCACCCAGTAGCTTTCCTACCTAAAGTAGGACTAGAACTTCCAGTCTCCTGGTAATTGGCCCAAAGTCATCTAGCCAGCATTTGTGACTGAGGCGGAACTAGAACTAGACTGGCTCATGGTAAATGGCCCAAAGTCATCTAACGGCTTTCCTGCCTAAAGTGGGACTAGAACTCCCAGTCTCCTGGTAATTGGCCCAAAGTCATCTAGCCAGCATTTGTGACTGAGGCAGGACTAGAACTCCCAGTCTCGTGGTAATTGGCCCAAAGTCACCCAGTAGCTTTCCTACCTAAAGTAGGACTAGAACTTCCAGTCTCCTGGTAATTGGCCCAAAGTCATCTAGCCAGCATTTGTGACTGAGGCGGAACTAGAACTAGACTGGCTCATGGTAAATGGCCCAAAGTCATCTAACGGCTTTCCTGCCTAAAGTGGGACTAGAACTCCCAGTCTCCTGGTAATTGGCCCAAAGTCATCTAGCCAGCATTTGTGACTGAGGCAGGACTAGAACTCCCAGTCTCGTGGTAATTGGCCCAAAGTCATCTAATGGCTTTCCTGCCTAAAGTGGGACTAGAACTCCCAGGCTCCTGGTAATTGGCCCAAAATCATCTAGCCAGCATTTGTGACTAAGGCAGGACTAGAACTCCCAGGCTCCTGGCTTCTAGCCCCTACACCAAAGTGGCTCTACACCAAAAACAATTCTTCAATGCACAATGACATCTGTAGGGCGATTCCTCCCCCTCCCACCCTCCATGGGGGCCAGAGCTTCATTGCCAAGGACGAGTCCACAGCAGGTGAGAACCAACTTACGTCACCACAGCATTGGGGTTCTTCTCCACGGCATAAATCTTGACACGCCGTTTGGCCTGGCAGGCCGCTCGGAGGGAGGCGTTGACGAGAGGACCCCTCCCAGCCCCCAACACCATCACCACCCTGCGGGTTGGGGGGGGGGCAAAAGCAAAGGGGAGACATGTGAAATGCTGTTGTGGTCCGCCGGCAGCCTGTGGAGCTGGCAGCAGAGTCAGACAGTGAGGAGGCTGAGGAGGAACATGGGCCAGTCCTGGAGTCTGGGGAAGGCTCGGATGAGGGCTCTGTGTCGGAGGCAGAGTTATGTGCTGCCTCCGGAGCCTCCAGAGTCGGACATCAGCGAGGCAAAGAAACAGGGGGAGCCTGTTCCCAGTGTGCGCATGTGCAGAGCTGCCAGAAGGCAAGAACAGTTAAGACAAAAGGGGCGACTCGGAAGTAAGGCTTGGAGATGATTGGGCTCTCCCATAAGACATACAGGAGGAGCAAAGGCACGTGAGCCTTTGCAGGAAGCAACTTTGTTCATTCTGGTTGGTTTAAATTTTGAAGCTCCGTTTTGACTCTGTGCTCCGTGTGGCCTTGAAAAGCTAATTGCCAGCGTGTCAAGGGATATAAAGGTGGGTGCTTATCAGCCGTATCCCGAAGGACTGTGGCAGAATTTCTGTCGGACTCTTTTATAAACTATTTGTGACTCATTACGGGGTGTGAATGAACAGAATTAACATCCGTTGAAATAAAAAGAGTTTTTTGGGGACTAATCATGTGCTTTTTACTGTCTCAGGAAGCCTAGGTCAGAACAAATGGAACCCGGAGACGACAAAAAAACAAAAAACAGGCCGTTGTCTATAATTAGTGCCAGGCTAAGCTGGTGCCCGCTGGGAGCAATCCGTATTTAAAAAAACAAAAATCCCCGTGGAGCCCAGCTGGAGAACGCGCTATTGTCACGCCGCCAGAAAGTGTGTCTCCTCTCACAATCAAAGAACGCCCGCCCACCCGCCGTATGAACAAGCACCGACAGCCGAACAAGGAGCTGGTCTCCCTCCGTGGAAAGGAGCCTTTCGTTATGCGCTTGAAAGCGAATTGTCATTAAAAAAGGCGACCTCCGCATTGTGGTTTCTGCCAGCGGTTGAAATTCCATAACTTTCTCTACCGGTTCTGTGGGTGTGGCTTGGGGGGGGAGGTGTCATGTGACTGGGTGGGCATGGCCAACTTTTTAAAAAACTTTTTTAAAGCATTTTTAAACCATTTTTTTTACTACCAGTTCGGGCGAATAGGTAGAAAAAAAAAATGCTTTAAAAAAGTTTTTTAAAAAAGGTTCCGAGGATCGCACGGCACAGCTGATTGTCACAGTTGTCAGCTGTGACAATCAGCTGTGTTGCGCGATCGTGGGAACCCTTTTTTTTTTTTTTTACTTTTTTAAAGCATTTTTTACTACCGGTTTGGGCAAACCAGGCCGAACTGGTAGCATTTCACCCCTGGTTTCTGCCAAGCTGCATTTTAAATGGGTTTGTCTCGGGAATCTGACACCCGCCATGTAAACTTATAATGGATCTGTGTGGTTTGATGCCTGGTTCCAAAGACCGGTTATAAGCGGGGAGAGAATACGGGTAATAATCCTCGACGTACGACCACGATAGTGCCCAAAATTTCCATTGCTCAGCGAAGACAGCGGTTCAGCGAAATGACGGTCCCCATTTTTACGACCTGTCTTGTCAAAGTTGTGAAGCGAATCGTTGCCGTCGTTGAGCGAGTCACACGTTCGTTAAGGGAACCTGGCTTCCCTGTTGACTCGGTTAGTTAAGTCAGAAGGTCAGAAAAAGGGGATCACGGGACCCTGGGGAGGGAGGGGGGCAACTGCCAACCGTCGTAAATGTGAGTCAGTTGCCAGGAGTCTGAAGTTTGAGCACACGACTGTCGGAAATGCTACTGCAATGGTCCATTAAGGATGAAATGTGGGCATAAGTTGCCTTTTTCAGGACTGTTGTAACTTGGAACGGTCCCTAAATGAATTGTTATAAGCTGAGGACTACCGGTAATATCCTTGCTTTGCAGCTTATTACAGACTCACCACCGTTCGTTTCATGACTGTTGTTCAAAGGTGCTGAAAAAGGGACATATGACCAGTCCTCACACTTATGACCATTGTAGCACACCCAGTCATGTGATTCGACTTTGGGTGACAACTGTCACGTATTTACGGTGGTTGGTTGCAACAATCCGGAGGTGCCGGATTGTCATTTGCAACTTTCCAAAGGAGCTTCTGACAAGCCAAGCCAGTGGGGGGGGAAAGCCAGATTCACTTAACAAGGGCACAACTCACTTAACAACCCTAGCAATTCACTTAACAACAGTGGCAAAAAAATGGTTGTAAACTGGAGCAGGATCCAGTGAACCACGAAATTTTGAACTTTCCAATGTGGTGGTTAAGAACTACCAGCATTCCCTGATATTGTTTAATGAAAGGAACCTAGGATGATTGACAGGTACCCTTGCATCCCTGATACAGGTTGGCCCTCCCCAGTGGGTCTGTCGTAACTTCGAACAGTTTCTAAACAACCAGTCGCAAGTCAAGGATGGTAGGTCCGTCTTAACTTCGAACAGTTTCTAAGCAACCAGCCGCAAGTCAACTCCTTGACTTGCGACTGGTTGCTTAGCAACCGCTCGAAGTTATGACGGACCTACCAGAGAGGAGGTGCTTATATTGGAAGATCTGAAGGTTGTCTCCCGCAGTCATGTGACTACAACCTGGTTGCTTGGCAACCAGCCCCTCCTTTACAGCCATTGGCTGGAGGACACATGACCGCATATTAACATGATTAACAGCAAACCACTCGTTCAATTGACCCCAGCGGCATTGGCTTAATGACCGTGGATTTGCTTAATGACCGCTGCAAAAAGGTTGCAAAACTTGATGGTTTTACAACCGTCACAACTTACGACCGGGACGGGCAGGCTCTACGACGGTCGTAAGCTGACGACTACCTGGTAGAATGTTCTAGGGAGATTGCAACGCACCAAAGAACAAGGCAGATATATCTTGTAACTCTTGTCAATCTGCGTCCAAGGATTGTGACATCCTCCCTCCCAACACACACGCACACCCTCCACATTGGGGTTCCTACTCACTGGACATTAGTATCTTTCTCCTCGTCGGGAACTCGGTCCAAGAGGCACTTGTAGATTGCCTGAAACGAAAAGAAGCAACATGACAACTTTAGTTTTCCCCGTCTACAAGCGAAGGAAACCCAAAGATGCTTTTTTCAAGAGGCAAATGGACATTCTGGTTTTTCTTTGAAGCAGTTTCGCTTCTCATCCAAGAAGCTTCCTCAGCTCTGGGGAATGGAAGGATTTATCCTCCTTGCAGACAGCTGGTCATTTGCATCTTTTCTAGAGAGTTGTTGAGGCCACCTGGAGGTTTCTCTGTGTCCTCGGGGTCACCTGAGTGATGCAAATGGGTGTGGAGCCTTCTTGGAACTGCTGAAAGGAGTGCGTTGTAGACTGGAGATAGATGAGGTCGTATCTCCTCCCCTTTGTTGAAAGAGGGGTGTTCAATTTGGGCCTAGATGGCCTCTTTGACCCCTCTTTCCAACCAGCGGTCCTCTCTGTCCAAAATGTGGGCTTTGCTGTCTTCAAAAGGGTGGCCTTTGTCTTTTAAATGCAGATGGGACAGCTGAATCTTGTTCTAATATGTTGGTTCTCCTATGTTGTGCCATGCGTTTCGGAAGTGACTGTTTTGTTTCCCCATTGTACAAATCTGCACATGGCTTGGAATAACAGAATAATAACAGGGGGCCTTGACAACTCGCTAAAAGAATGCAAATGACCAGCTGTCTTACAAGGAGGATCAATCCTTCCGTTCCCCACCATCCAGTCAGAGCTGAAGAAGCTTCTTGGATGAGAAGCGAAACGTCTTCCAAAGAAAAACCAGAAAGTCCGGTTGCCTCTTGAAAAAAAAGCACCTTTGGGATATGGCATGGGCCCAGGGTGTCTGCAGGACCACCTTCTGCCTGCCTCCCACCACCCTGTGCGCTCACATAGGACTGCCCTCCTCCGGGTGCCATTGGCCAGACAATGTCAGCTGGTGGCGACCAGGATGAGGGCGTTCTCTGTGGGCGCACCGATCCTCTGGAATGGGTTACCCACGGGGCTCCGGACGGCCCCCGACCTCCGCTCTTTCTGCCGTGACCTGAAGACATGGCTTTTCCAACAAATTTGCTGATCTGATGGGTGATTTTTAATTGGGAGATTTTAATTGATTATTTTAGTAGCTATTTTTATTGTTTTCATTGTTTTAATTTCTGTGAGCCGCCTCGAGTCCTTTGGGAGAAGGGCGGCATATAAGTATAAGAAATAAATAAATAAGTAAGTAAGTAAGTAAGTAAGTAAGTAAGTAAGTAAGTAAGTAAACCATGACTTGGATGACTGAGAATCTCCATAGATATCAAGTGAAAGAAACCACCATCTCAAATATTTCTAATACAGGCAGTCCTCGAGTTACGACCACAATTCTCCCATTTCCGTCGTGAAGCGAAACAGTTGTTAACTCATTTTGCAACATTTTATGACTTTTCTTTCTTGCCCCAGTTGTGAAGTGAATCTGGTTTTCCCGTTGACTTTGCTGGGGCAAAACTCACTTAACAAATGTCTCACTTAACAACAGAAATGTTGAGCTCAATTGTGGTCCTAAGTCGGGGACTGCCTGTATGACCTGCCCCCGCTTCTAGCATATCTCCAAATCTCAGTCACCCTTCAACAATCCAGCCTGATTGTACCCTGCCTCAATTATTTTTAAAAATAACCCAAAGCAGCAAACATAACCAAGACTGAGAGAAGGGGAGAAGCCCAGTCACCCAGCCAGCTTTTATGTCTGAGACAGGACTAGAAGTCACAGCCTCCTGGTGACTGCCCAAAGTCACCCAGCTGGCATTCATGCCTGAGGCAAAACTAGAATTCAGTCACCTGGTGATTGGCCCAAGTAACCCAGCTGTGTTTCATGTCTAAGGCAGGACTAGAACTCTGTCTCCTGGTGATCGCCCTAAAGTCACCCAGCTGTGTTTCATGTCTAAGGCAGGACTAGAACTCACAGTCACCTAGTAATTGGCTCAAAGTCATCCAGTTGGCTTTCACGCCTAAGGCAGGATTAGAACTCATCATCTCCTGGTGATTGTTCCAAAGTCACCCAGCCGTGTTTCATGTCTAAGGCAGGACTAGAACTCACAGTCACCTAGTGATTGGCTCAAAGTCACCCAGCCATGTTTCATGTCTAGGGCAGAACTAGAATTCACTGTCTCCTGGTGATCGCCCCAAAGTCACCCAGCTATGTTTCATGTCTAAGGTAGGACTAGAACTCTCTGTCTCCTGGTGACTGGCCCAAAGTCACACAGTCAACTTTCACGTCTAAGGCAGGACTAGAATTCACTGTCTCCTGGTGATCGCCCTAAAGTCACCCAGCTATGTTTCATGTCTAAGGCAGGACTAGAACTCACAGTCACCTAGTAATTGGCTCAAAGTCATCCAGTTGGCTTTCACGCCTAAGGCAGGATTAGAACTCATCATCTCCTGGTAATTGTTCCAAAGTCACCCAGCCGTGTTTCATGTCTAAGGCAGGACTAGAACTCACAGTCACCTAGTGATTGGCTCAAAGTCACCCAGCCATGTTTCATGTCTAGGGCAGAACTAGAATTCACTGTCTCCTGGTGATCGCCCCAAAGTCACCCAGCTATGTTTCGTGTCTAAGGCAGGACTAGAACTCTCTGTCTCCTGGTGACTGGCCCAAAGTCACACAGCCAACTTTCACGTCTAAGGCAGGACTAGAATTCACTGTCTCCTGGTGATCGCCCTAAAGTCACCCAGCTATGTTTCATGTCTAAGGCAGGACTAGAACTCACAGTCACCTAGTAATTGGCTCAAAGTCATCCAGTTGGCTTTCACGCCTAAGGCAGGATTAGAACTCATCATCTCCTGGTAATTGTTCCAAAGTCACCCAGCCGTGTTTCATGTCTAAGGCAGGACTAGAACTCACAGTCACCTAGTGATTGGCTCAAAGTCATCCAGTTGGCTTTCACGCCTAAGGCAGGATTAGAACTCACCATCTCCTGGTGATTGTCCCAAAGTCACCCAGCCGTTTCATGTCTAAGGCAGGACTAGAACTCACAGTCACCTAGTGATTGGCTCAAAGTCACCCAGCTGTGTTTCATGTCTAGGGTAGGAATAGAACTCTCTGTCTCCTGGTGATCCTCCCAAAGTCAGCCAGCTTTCATATGTAAGGCAGAACTAAAATTCACTGTCTCCCGGTGATCGCCCCAAAGTCACCCAGCTATATTTCATGTCTAAGGCGGGACTAGAATTCATAGTCACCTGGTGATTGGCTCAAAGTCACACCCAGCTGTGTTCCATTCCTAAGGTTGGGACAAGAATTCACAGTCACCCGGTGACACCCAGTCGGCTTTCGTGTTTAGGGCATGTCTCCTTTCGATTGGCTGAAAGTCATCCAGTTTGCTTTCATGGGACTAGAACTCACAGTCTGTTCTGTCCCCGTCCCACACACGCACCCCCACAGACAGCCCGGAGTTAATAAGCCACACGACAAAATCTTTGAAGATAAAGCTGGCAGCAACCCAGTGGCTAGCTGCCAATTCAGACTTTACTCACACAAAACAAAGATTAGACTGCAAGCATTCCGATAAAGCAGGCAAAGTTTCCGCAGTACAAGGATTAGTCCAAATGCAGTCCGACAAGGCAGGCAGAAGTTCAGTAACACAGAGATCATGGATTATTTCTAGTTTTTGCTCGTCACAAACTGAACCGGCCACCACACCCACATTTATACCCTGTGGGGTATGGTCCAGTGACTCAGCTAATCTCTGGCACGCCTTCCCCTCTGCTGCGCACGCTTCTCCCTACGCCTCTGCTGAGGGTCCAGCCAGCACTTATCTCCTTCGTCGCGGTCCACCTGTGGCTGCGGGGACGTGCTTGGCTCTGGGCCTATCTTTTGGCCTTCGGTGTCCTCTGGAGGCATTGCCAGAGAGGAGGGTCCTGGAGAGGGAGGCCTTGCCAACTCCTCTCCCTCACTCTCAGAGTCTGCATCTGTCGATAGCCCAGGCTCAGGCAACGGAGCCACAACACAGTCTCCGATTTCTAGCCAGACGCCTTAACCACTAGATCAAACTCCCCTTCCTTCTTATACCTAGAACCCTCGGATCCTGTCTTTTCTCAGCCATCAGCTTTCATTTAATGCTTCATGCCTGTCTTATAGACCTTGCGTTATTTCAGCAAATGCCCCTTTGCCAACTGACCTGTTGGTACTGGGAGTATTTGATGGGGTCCTTCTCGAAGACTTCATAGGTCTGGGATTCTAGGTTGTCCATCAGGGGCTGTCAGGATCAAAGAACCAAGGAGAAGAATTTGAATCCAGAATAAACCACCAGAGCAGTCAAGAAGCAAATGGCCATACCACAACAGGGGAATTCAACTTCTCCGAGAGACAAAGCATGCAATTCCCATCAATCATCATCATTTAACCACCCCATTACCCCTTACGAGGTGGAGTCTGCGCAACTGAATAGAGCTAGCAGAGTGTTTACTGGCCGGATGCCCTTCCGGACGCCAATGTGGAGTTTTGTTCAGCAAATATATTCTCATTGTGCCCCTACCTAGGATCGAACTCACAGCCTCCTGATTGTGAGGCGAGCTCCACCTCTAGCCCACCGCACCACTCCATGCAATCCCCCATCAATATTTGAGATAATTGAGAATGCAGGCAGTTCTCCACTTACAACCATTTGTTTAGTGACCGTTCAAAGTTACGACAGCACTGAAAAATGTAACTTACGACCGTTTTTTACTCTTAGAACCATTGCAGCGTCCCCCACAGTGATGTGGTCGAAATTCAGACGTTGGCAACTGACTCAACGTTTATGACGGTTGCAATGTCCCGGGGTCACAATATCCCATTTTGCGACCTTCTGACCAGCAAAATCAATGGGGAGGCCAGATTCAATGAAACAACCGTCTGGCTAATTTAACAACTGTGGCAATGAGTCATTTAGCAACCAGGAACAGAAATAACAGAGTAACGGAGTTGGAAGGGACCTTGGAGGTCTTCTAGTCCAACCCCCTGCCCAAGAAAGAGACCCTATACCGTTTCAGACAAACGGATGTCCAATCTCTTCTTAAAAACCTGCAGTGTTGGAGCATCCACAACTTCTGGTGGCAAGCTGTTCCACTGGTTAATTGTTCTCACTGTCAGGAAATTTCTCCTCAGTTCTAGGTTGCTTTTCTCATTGATTAGTTTCCATCCATTGCTTCTTGTCCTGACTTCAGGTGCTTTGGAGAATAGCTGCCACCCCTCTTCTTTGTGGCAGCCCCTCAAATATTGGAAGACTGCTATGATGTCACCCTTAGTCCTTCTTTTTCATTAAATCCATATCGGTGGGCACACGAGCATCGCCCTAGCTCAGCTCCAGCTGATTTTCAGGCTTTCTGGAAGTCGGGAAACAAGCTGTTTGAGAGCCTCCGGGGAGTGGGGAAAGGCCCGTTTTTGCCCTCCCCAGGCTCCTAGAAAGGCTCTGGAGCCTGGGAAGAGCGAAAAACGGGCCTTCCGGTCCCACCGGAAGTCGGCAAATGGGCCGTTTCCGGCCTCCGGACAGGGAGGAAGGCTGTTTTCGCCCTCCCCAGGCTCCTAGAAATCCTCTGGAGCCTGGGGAGGACGAAAAAACGGGCTTACCGGGCCCAATGTGCCATCATGTGCCAAAAACAGGGGGAGTGCAAAAGCATGCATGGAGTGCATCAAATTATGGGTGTGGGTACGCACGCGTGCTCTCCCCGCGCTCTCCCCACTTTTGGCACACGACGGTTAAAAAGATTAGCCATCACTGAACTAGACATACCGTTATAAGGAAGATTGTAAAATGTGGCAAATTTCACTGAATTGCCTCGCTTAGCAACAAAACGTTTGGATTTAATTACAGCCATCAGACCAGGACTACCTGTAGTTCAGACATTCCGGACGCCAAATCTTTTTGAGGTTCTGTCCAACACACCCCCTCCCACCCCCCCAAGGAAGGGAAGACTCACCTGCAAGGGAGACTGTAGGTAATCTTCATAACCTTTGGCGAAAAGCTCATAGGCAGAAGGAGGCGGACGATTCTGGCTGAGATACTCCAAATATTGCAAATAGGAGCAGAATTCCTTTTCTGGATGGTGGTGGGCTCCGGTGATGATGAACTGCACCTCAAGCTGAAGGAGAGGGGAAAAACAAAACAAAACAGGGGTCGACCTGAGACGTCCGAATACGGCTTCTGGCAAAGGAGGCATGATTCAATATACCCTGTTTCCCCGAAAATAAGACCCAACCGGAAAATAAGTCCTAGCATGATTTTTCAGGCTACTCTTAATATATAAGTGTCAGTTTATATTGTTCATAGCTCTGGACAATAAGCCGTACACCCAAAATAAGCCCCAGTTAAGATTGTCAGCCATATGGGTGCATTTAGTACCATAATTTCCCCCCCAAAATAAGACCTAACCAGAAAACAAGTCCTAATGAGTCTTTTGGAGCAAAAATTAATATAAGACCTGGTCTTATTTTCGGGGAAACACGGTATATATTTCATTGAGGGCAGCATCAGGGCTGTGATTGATCTCGGGGGAGGACCGGGCAGGCTTGGACAACTGGGTGGGTGTGGCCAACTGGGTGGGTGTGGCCAACTTCAAGCCACTCCCCAAGCTGCTGGCATGTTTCCTCTTCGCATTGGATAGACGAGGATGGCCCGCATGGGCCAGATCCGACCACATCGGGCCTTGAGTTTGACACCCCTGTTGTAGGTCATTTAGTCCAACACCTCCCCACACACACACACACACAAGCAGGAGACCCTACGCTAAGGGTGTCGAACACGGGGCCGTCCTGGAAAATTTAAGGGGTCGGCCCACGTCACTTTGGCCCCGTCTACCCAATACAAAGAGGAAACATGCCAGCAGTTTGGGGAGTGGTGTCAGGTTGGCCACGCCTGCCCGGTTGGCCACACCCACCCAGTCAGCCCCGCCCACCCCCCGCCGAGCTCAACCACAGGCCTGATGCGGCCCTCAATGAAATTGAGTTTGGCACCCCTGGCCTACACCGTTTCTGATACATGGCAGTCCAGTCTCTTCTTGATGTGGTGCGAGCAGAGACGTGGTGATTATTTCTGAGTCACGCAGGCCAGTTAAGGGCCAGTCCCATTTTTTACATCCCCAACTTTTGACATTTCGTTTCAAAATGCAGGTAAAGTTCTCGATTTACGACCGCAATCGAGCCCGGAATTGACATCGCTACGTGAGAAATTTTATTTTATTTATTTATAATGCAATTTATATACCGCCCTATCTCCAAGGACTCAGGGCGGCTCACAACGGTAAAGATGCACAGTTCCTCATTAAAAGACAATATAAAATTAAAATTCCAATTTAAAATTCATTAAGACACCCCCCCCCCATCAGTCCAGGCTGCGGAACAACCAGGTCTTCAAATCGCGGCGGAACGAGCGAAGGTCAGGGGCCATCCAGAGCTCCAAAGGAAGTTGATTCCAGAGGGTGGGTGCGCCCACAGAGAAAGCTCTCCCCCTGGGGGTCGCCAGCCGACACTGTCTGGCCGACGGCACCCTGAGGAGGCCCTGTCTGTGGGAATGCACCAGGTGATTGGGAATTGTCACTGGCTGCAGGGGCTCCGACAAATATCCCGGGCCTAGGCCATGAAGGGCTTTGTAGGTAATAACCAGGACCTTGAACCTTACAGAACCTGTTAAGGGAATTCTGCCCCATTTTACGACTTTTCTTGCCCCAGTTGCTAAGGGAATCCCTGTCGTTGTTAAGTTAGGAAACCGATCACTAAGCGAATCTGTGTCCCCCCCCCACCCCCCGATTTTGCTTGTCAGACAATCGCAAAAGGGGATCAGGTGACTCTGCGACTGTCGTAAATATGAACCAGTTGTCAAGCTTCCAAATGTAAATCACGTGGCCACGGGAATGCCGCAACGGTCGTAAAGGTGAAAAAGGGTCATCCGTCACATTTTTTCACTGCCGTAGGAACTTCGAACGCTCACTAAAGAAACCGTTGTAAATCGAGGACTACCTGAGCCGGAATTCGGGTGTTGAAAAACGGAAAGAGGATGAACCCAAAAAGAGAGAGAGAGAGAGAGGGAGGGAGGGAGGGAGGGAGCCTGAGTGGCATAGGAGGCTAACGCCTCCTACTAAGGCAGCATTGAACATCCAGCTGCCTGCAATTACTGCGAGTTCAAATCTCACCAGGCTCAAGGTCGACTCAGCCTTCCATCCTTTCTAAGGTGGGTAAAATGAGGACCCGGTTTGTGGGGGCAATAAGCTGACTTTGTATAAAATATACAAAAGTATGAAGGCTATTGCTTAACGCATTGTAAGCCGCCCTGAGTCTCCGGAGAAGGGTGGCATATAAAAATAAATAAATAAATAAGTACATAAATAAGTAAGCAAATAAATAAAAAGGAAGGGAGGGAGGGAGAGAGAGAGAGACTTACTTTAAGCAAGCGAAAGATGAGACGCTGATGCATTTTGGAAAGCACCGGGAAGCCTTTCTTATTGGTTAAGAAGATGCTGGTGGGTAGAACGGCTGCTTTGATTGGCTCGCCCAGCCAGCGGTCAATGACGTGATTGGACGGCAGGTCCGGGCCCACCTCCAGCGCTGTCAAGAAAGGACAGGAAAGAGTTATCAACGGGAAGGAATCGAAATGGAGCCCCAGAACATCGAAGTTCGGCACTTACCCACAGCCACACGCTTGTTGTAGTCGCACAACGTTCGGAAGTTGTGCCACCTGTGGAAAAAAAGAAAGGCGCTAATTTGAGGGGGTGGGGGGGGCAGGCTGGAAAACTGGCGTCTGTCCACCTCTTCGTCTCTCTAAGTCAGGGGTGGTCAAACTCATGGCCCATGAGCCAGATTCGGCTCGCGGGGTGCTTAGATCTGGCCGCTCTGGAAACAGCGAAGGACTGGCCCCTGGGTCTCGTTTTGACTGGCAGAGGGTTGCAGGAGGCTGTCGCAGCCGAAAATGAAGCTCAGGAGCCCGTTTTCACTGGCAGAGAGTTGCAGGAGGCTGTCGCAGCCCCGCACGGCCCTTCCGAACTCCGTTTTCACTGGCAGAGAGTTGCAGGAGCCTGTCGCAGCTGTGCGCGGCCCTCCCGAACTCCGTTTTCACTAGCAGACGGTTGCAGGAGGCTGTCGCAGCTGCACGCAGCCCTCTCCTACTCCATCTTCGCTGGCAGAGGGTTGCAGGAGGCCGTCGCAACCGAAAACCGAGTTCGGGAGCCCGTTTTTGCTGGCAGAGCGCTCAGGCCACCACAGCCCCCTCCCCCCCAACACACGAGTGACATCGAGCGGGGCCCGCCCCCCCGAAGATCAAACACAACCCTGATGCGGCCCTCAATGAAGCCGAGTTTGACGCCCCTGCTCTAAGTTATTCACCACCCCCCTTTCCTTCCTCTCCCGTCGCTAATTGCGGCTTGCAAAAATTAGCAGGTGAGGTGTGCCGTTGCCAGGAGATGACTCACAACGGGAAGGAAGCAATCCCCATTTAGCTATCTGCACAATAGTAACAGATTTTGTTGCTGTTGTTGTTTGGTTTCCTTTAAAAGCTGCCCCAAAAAAAGGAGCGCCGTTTTTCTCTGACGGAGCAAACGCTCAAAATAAAGAAAAGAGGTCCTCGGCTTATGGCCACAACGAAATTTCGGCGGCTAAGCAAGATGTCTGCGAAGCGAGTCCCCCCCTCCCCCTTTTGCACTCTTTCCGGCCACCATTTGTTAAGCGAATCACTGCAGTGAGTCACAAGGTTGTTAAGTGAATCTGGCTTCCCCGTCGACTTTTGCTCGTCCGAAGATCGCAAAAGAGGAACGTGCAATCCTAGGACGCTGCAATCGTCATAATCTATGAGTCAGTTGGCAAGCATCCAAATGTAAACCCCGTGACCATGGGGATGCAGAGATGGTCGTAAGTGTGAAAAACGGTTGTAGGTCACTTTTTTCCATGCCGTTGTGACTTCAAACAGTCACTAAGTGAACTGTTGTAACTCGAGGACTGTCTTTATTTACCACGGGGCGACGGGTTTGCCATTTGCGATCTACCTTAACCCTAACTCAATGGGGGAAAGGTGCATTCGCTTAACAACCTTGCGATTCACTTAACAACCGGGCCAAGAAGAAGTCATCAAATTGGGCGCGACTCACTTAATCGCGGCCTTGCCTAGAAAGAGAAATTCTGGTCCCCAACTGTGGTCGTAAGTCAAGGACTATCTCTCGGCAGCTGTTCAAACTTCCTGAGAAACTTGATTTTACCGTTCAAAACAAGTAGACCTCGACTTACAAGTTCATTTAGTGACCATTCAAAGTTACGACGGCACCAAAAAACAGTGACTCATGACCGTTTTTCAGAGTTATGGAAACCAGATTTATGACGGTCGTAGTTGTCCTGGGATCATGTGATCCCCTTTTTCGACTTTTTGACAAGCAAAGTCAAGAGAGAAGCCAGATTCGTTTAACAACCGTGTGACTCCCTTAATCGCTGCAGTTGATTCACTTAACAACCATGGGAAGAAAGGTCGCAAAATGGGCAAAACTCACTTAAGAAACGTCTCACCTTAACAACAGAAATTCGAGGAAGATCTCTGCAGCTCAGTTAGCTTGGCTTTTACCGTTCAATTCATCCCGCGTTTTCAAACATCTGCCAAAATTCGTTGCCTTGTCACTCACCACTGCCAGGTCTTCTCTTCGCCTGCGGAGTCGTCTTCCCCGCCCGGCACAGCCTCGTTTTCAATCACATCATCCCTCAAGTCTTCTGGAGCCAACAGCGGGACTCGCATCCAGAACTGACACAGGAGATGGGGGGGGGGGAAGAGGGGGGGGGGGAAGCGTCCAAAAATTAACCCAGGCACTAAGTCTACCGGGGAGATGTTTGCACGTGTGAATAATGCAGAGAATCACCAAGTTGGAAGGGACCTTGGAGCAGGGGTGGGTTCTAATTTTTTTTTACTACCAGTTCTGTGGGTGTGGCTTATTTTGTGGGCGTGGCTTGATAGTCATGTGACAATTATTTAGGATTTAGCAGAGGTACTGGTCTACCAAGCTTTTAACTGCTTGCAGAGCTGTACCAATCTACTCATGTATTTTTGCAGGCACTGGTGTACCCATTTGTTTTTGCAGGCACTGATCTACTCATGCATTTTTGCAGGCACTGGTCTACTCGTGTATTTTTCCAGGCACTGGTCTACCTATTTGTTTTGCAGGCACTGATCTACTCATGCATTTTTGCAGGCACTGGTCTACTCCTGAATTTTTGCAGGCACTGGTCTACCCATTTGTTTTGCAGGCACTGATCTACTCCTGTATTTTTGCAGGCACTGATCTACTCCTGTATTTTTGCAGGCACTGGTGTACCCATTTATTTTTGCAGGCACTGATCTACTCATGCATTTTTGCAGGCACTGGTCTACTCATGTATTTTCCAGGCACTGGTCTACCCATTTGTTTTTGCAGGCACTGATCTACTCATGTATTTTTGCAGGCACTGGTGTACCCATTTATTTTTGCAGGCACTGGTCTACTCATGTATTTTTCCAGGCACTGGTCTACCCATTTGTTTTTGCAGGCACTGATCTACTCATGCATTTTTGCAGGCACTGGTCTACTCATGTATTTTTGCAGGCACTGGTGTACCCATTTATTTTTGCAGGCACTGATCTACTCCTGTATTTTTGCAGGCACCGGTCTACTCATTTGTTTTCTTTTAACACTGATCAGCTGTAGGACGGCCCTTTGAAGCCCAGCGGCAAGAGTTTAAACAGTTTTTTTCCCTCTAGCCATCAGCTGGGACTCAGGAGGCAGCAGTAGATTGGGGGTGGGGCCAAGTAAAACGTAAGAATTACGCGGGGGGAGGGGTGGAGCGGGGGGCCAGAACCAGTTCGGTGACGTCATATCTTCACCACTACCGGCTCGGCGGAACCGGGAGGAACCCACCATTGCCTTGGAGGTCTTCTAGTCCAACCCCCTGCTCAAGCAGGAAACCCTATAACTGTTTCAGACAAATGGTTGTCCAGTCTCTTCTTAAAAACTTCCAGGGTTGGAGCACCTAAAACCTCTGGTGGCAAGCTGTTCCACTGGTTAATTGTTGTGTCAGGAAATTTCTCTATAGTTCTAGGTTGCTTCTCCCCTTGGTTAGTTTCCATCTGTTGCTTCTTGTCCTACCCTCAGATGCTTTGGAGAATAAGTGAACCCCCTCTTCTTTGGGGCAGCCCCTCAAATATTGGAAGGCTGCTATCATGTCACCCCTGGTCCTTCTCTTCATTAAACTAGAAATACCCAATTCCTGCAACCGTTCTTATGTTTTAATCTCCAAGCCTCTAATCCAGGGATGAAATGCTCCCGGTTCGGACCGGATCGCCCGATCCGGTAGCGATGGCGGTGGATGGTTCGGAGAACCGGTAGCAAAAATCCCTCCCCACCCCCATGCCCAGCTGAGCCGTGCAATCTGATATCAGAGGCTTTTTATTTTATTTTTAAAAGCAGTTTTTCTACAACCTCTTCGGCCAAAAAAATGCTTTTAAAAGTAAACACAAGGCCTTTGCTGATCAGGCAAGTCAAATGGAATGGTCAGAGGTTTTTTTTTTAAAAAAAGAAAAGCCTCTGCTAATCAGGCAAGTCAGCTGGGATCATCAGAGGCTTTAAAAAAAGGAAAGAAAAGCCTCTGCTAATCAGGCAAGTCAGCTAGGATTGTCAAAGGCTTTAAAAAAAAAGCCTCTGCCGATCAGGCAAGTCAGCTGGGATCATCATAGGCTTTTAAAAGCAATTTTTTAACAACCTCTTCAGCCGAAGAGGTTGTAAAAAAAAATGGTTTTAAAAGTAAAAAAAGAAAAAAAATTGGCCATGCCCACTCAGTCATATTACACACCCCCCACCAAGCCACGCCCACAGAACCAGTAGTAACAAATTTTATATTTCACCGCTGCCGTAATCATCTTTGTTGCTTTTCTCTACACTCTTTCCAAAGTTTCAGCATCTTTTTTTATATATCATGGAGACCAAAACTGGATGCAGGATTCCAAGTGCGATCTTATCACGGCATTATAAAGCGGCATTAACACTTCACGTAATTTTCATTCAGAGTTAAGAGACGAGGATTCGAATCAAACTTTTTTTGATCCTCTGGCAATACTGCGCAGCCTCATTTACACACACACAAAAACACAATATTTATAAGGATATGAAAGGATTACCCCCTTCCATGTATGATTTCGGTCCCATTTTATGTGTGGAATTAATGAGTGGTTTGGTGGCCTGGAGGTGGCGCTCTCGACTCACAATGAGGAGGTTGTGAGTTCAATCCTAGGTAGAGGCAGATATTTCTCTCTCCCACCACATTGAGAATATATATCTGCTGAATATAACTCCGCATTGGTGACAGGAAGGGCATCGGGCCAGTAAATACTCAGCTCCATTCAGTTGCCCCGACTCATTAAACGACAAACAACATCATTACATGGGGAATTAATATTTGCCAGACCTAAAAAAAGGATGCTATTTCACGAAGTTCAATACAGTACTTAATTTATAATTTTCATTTACTTGTGGTCGCTTAGTTTTCCTCAAACCTATTTGGCTAACCAACTCAGGAGTGGCAGGAGGAGAGTTTATTTTTCCTCTAAGAGTATCGTATTTTTCAGAGTATAAGATGCTCCGGACTATAAAACGCACCTACCTTTTTGGGGGAGGAAAACAAGAAAAAAAAAATAAATTCTGCCTCTGCCTCCCAGCAATTTGCCTCCTTGCAGCAAACGTTTCAGTTTCAGTACAACCTGATTAGCACAAGCAGCTGATTGTCGATTGGATCAGCCTCCCGAGGATCAGCTGTTTCAGGGATTGCCATAGCCTATTGCCACCTCTATGCACCTCATTTTCGGCCTACGTATGCCCCGTTTTCAGCCTCCGCGCCATTTTTCCCCCGTTCTAGGTGGCGGGTATCGGAATGGTTGGAAAATGGGGCACGTGGAGGCCGAAAATAGGTGTGCGGAGGCCGAAAATGGGATGCGGAGGCCGCGCACGGAGGTGGCAATAGGCAGTGGCAATCCTTGCAGCCTGAAACAGCTGAGGGTCGGGAGGCTGATCCAACCAACAATCAGCTGCTTGTGCTAATCAGGCTGTGCTGAAGCTACAATGGGCTGTTTGCTGCAAAGAGGCAAATTGCTGGGAGTCAGAGGCCAAAGGGTGGGGGCCGGCAGGTGGGGAGGGGGGCTGCATTCGTTGTGTAAGACGCACCCAAATTTTCACCCTCTTTTAGGGGGTAAAAAAGTGCATCTTATACTCTGAAAAATACGGTAATTATCAGGTCATTTAAAATTATTTCTTTGGAAAACCATCTCCTCTTTTACTTGATGAGAAGAGAAAAATAATGTAAATTAGGGAGACATCATGGAAATGATGTTATCGGCTCAGGGGCCGGAGACGACGTGTGGCTCTCGAGTTGTGTTGAAATATATTTGAGAAGATGAGATATATCTGCTGGACGTACCATGGAAGTGTGGTGGCCGGTGTTGATGTGGTTACACAGAACACGCGCCAGGTTGGGGTTGTCGGCCTGGGTCAAGGGAATCAGGAACGCGGGGAGCCCTAAATACGCCCCAAAATTTAGCTCCTCCAACATGGCCTGCAACGAAGAAAAAAAGAGCATAGATATTAAGATTACAGCTTGCAGTCTTTGTCTACTGTCTGTACAGATAGGCCTGGATTTACAACCATTCGTGTAGTGACTGAAGTTACAACACTAAAAAAAGTGACTTATGACCGTTTTTCACACTTACGACTGTTGCACCATCCCCCGTGGTCACACGATCAAAATTCAGATGCTTGGCAACTGACTCATACTTATGACCACTGCTGTGTCCCCAGGTCACATGATTCCCTTTTGGCGACTTTCGGACAAGCAAAGTAAAATGGGGAAGCCAGATTCACTTAACGACCGTTGTTACTCACTTAACGACTGCAGTGGTTCTCTGCCAAGAAGCGGGTTGGTGCCAGAAACTGCAAATAAATGCTAGTTTGTGGCAAAAAAAATCTACACTGCCGTTCATGTGAAGGCGGGGGCAATGCAAACAGCCATCAATTCTGGCCAGTTGCCAAGTGTCCAAGTTCATGTGGCCTTAGGGAGGGGTGAGGAGATGGAAACTGTAACTTTTGAAAGCGGGTCCTAAGTCCCATTTTCAGTGTCATAACTTTGAACAGTTGCTAACTGGCCGGTCATGAATGGAATAGGGATAGGAAATAGGAATAAAAAATAGAATAGCATAGAATAGTATAGAAAATATGGAATGGAATGGAATGGAGTGGAGTGGAATGGAATATTAGAATAGAACGGAACAGAATAGAATAGAATTCAGAATAGAATATAGAATAGAATAGAATAGAATAGAATAGAATAGAATAGAATAGAAAATATGGAATGGAATGTAGTGGAGTGGAGTGGAATGGAATGGAATATTAGAACGGAACAGAACAAAATAGAATTCAGAATAGAATAGAATAGAATAGAATAGAATAGAATAGAATAGAATAGAATAGAATAGAATAGAATAGAATAGAATAGAATAGAACAGAACAGAACAGAACATATGGAATGGAATGGAATAGAAAATATGGAAAGGAAGGGAAGGGAAGGGAAGGGAAGGGAAGGGAAGGGAAGGGAAGGGAAGGGAAAATAGAATAGAATAGAATAGAATAGAATAGAATAGAATAGAATAGAATAGAATAGAATAGAATAGAATAGTTTAGTTTTATTAAATTTGTATACCGCCCTACTCCCGAAGGACTCAGGGCGGTGAACAGGCACAAGATAAAATACAGAAATACAAAAGTTAAAAGCAATTTAAAACCAAATTAAATAATATTGGCCCACGACAATTAAAATCCCAATAAATTTAAAACAAATTAAAATTTCAATTTAGAATTTAAAATTTAAAAGAAAGGGGAGAAAAATTAGGCCAGGCCGGCTTGCTGGAATAAGAATAGAATAGAATAGAATAGAATAGAATAGAATAGAATAGAATAGAATAGAATAGAACAGAACCTTGGAGGTCTTCTAGTCCAACCCCCTGCTCAGGCAGGAAACCTTACACCAGTGTTGGACGAACCTTTTCGGCACCGAGTGCCAAAACGGGAGTGCATGCGTATGCGTGGGGGAGCGCCAGAAACTGGAAGAGCAGGTCCCCGGTGTGCACGCGTGGGAGAGCCGGAAACCAGAAGAGGTCACCTGGTCTTACTGTTTCTGGCGCGCATGCGCCTGTGAAGGCCAGCGCACCAGGAAGCAGAAGCTCAGTATGCGCGCCAGGGAGCTGCTCTTTCGGTTTCCGCCGCTCCCGCGTCTGCGAAACCAGTTTGCCGGCATAAACCCAGAAGAGCAACGGGCGACAGCTGGCGTGCCCGGAGAGATGGCCCTGCGTGTCACTTCCGGCACCCGTGCCATAGGTTCGCCATGGCGGCCTTATACCATTTCAGACAAATGGTTGTCCCAATCGTCAAGGACCCCTTTGGATACCGCCAATTACTCTAAAATCCAGGAGTCTCCAAATTGGCCACTTTAAGACTGGTGGACTTCAACTCCCAGAATTCCCCAGCCAGCATGGCTAGTTTGGGAATTCTGGGAGTTGGAAGTCCACCAGTCTTAAAGCGGCCATGTCTGGAGACCTTTGCTTCAAACCGCAGTTTAGCGCAGCCATCATCTCTGTCAAAATAATTGTTTCTTAGGCCAAATGAATTCCAAACTGAGTATGTGTCACTATTCTTTTTCCGTGTATTCGTGGAACCGATTCTGAAGCCATATAGACCAAAAAGACTAGCCCAGTAAAGCACATTCGCAAAGGTTATTCTTTGCTTCTCGTTGCCTCCGTAACAAAAACATCTCTACCAGGGGTGAAATGCTCCCGGTTCGGACCGAATTGCTCAATCCGGTAGCGATGGAGGCGGGTGGTTCAGAGAACCGGTAGCAAAAAAATCCCTGCCCCCTCCCCGCACCATGCCCAGCTGAGCCGCACAATCCTCAGAGGCTTTTTAAAAAAAATTTAAAAGCATTTTTTCTATAACCTCTTCGGCCGAAAAAATGCTTTGAAAAGTTAAAAAAAAAAAAAAAAGCCTCTGATGATCATGCGGCTCAGCTGGGATCGTCAAATGCTTTTAAATGTCTCTGACGATCCAAGCTGAGTTGCCTGATCGGCAGAGGCTTTTAAAAGAAGAAAAGCCTCTGCTGATCAGGCAACACAGCTGGGATCGTCGGACCCTTTTGAAAGCATTTTTACAACCTCTTTGCCAAAGAGGTTGTAGAAAAAATAGTTTTAAAAGTTTTTTTAAAAAAAATTGGCCACGCCCATCCAGTCACATTACTCCCACCACCAAGCCACGCCCACAGAACCAGTAGTAACAAGTTTTAGATTTCACCACTGATCTCTATGTTACAAAAGTACCACTGATCATTCGTCCCTTCCCAAGGTCAACTCACCGCCTCTGAATTCCGGCGAACTTTCTCCAGTTCGGAATCTGCCCGGATCCACGGAGACAGTTTTCCAACAATCAGCGTGTTCCAGTCTAAGGAGGAGCAAGATATTGTGAGGGTTCACACAAACACGGGGGATCGGTTTAGCAGTGACAGTGACAGAATGGCGTATGCGCGTTAAAACCAACCGAAATCACGTTCAGGAAAATTGTAACGATGGAATAATAATTTCAGTGCTGAACAACGACGGAATTAAGAATTCACCCGGGGGTTAAGCAATTCCATCATATCCTCATTTTTAGTTTTCTTTTGTTCGAAAACAAGCCAGGTTTATGCATAAGTGAAGTTAGAAATTACAGAAATTTTTAATTATTAAAATTAAAATACCAGGTCTCCAGGTACAATGAAAAAGGGCTTAGCTTTTGTTAATTATAGATAGTGCTCGACTTACGATTCCAATTGAGCATATTGGAACTTCAAATGGTCATTAAATGAAGTGTTATAAGTCGAGGACTACCTGAATAAAGTATCAAGATTGAATCGCTTTGCTTCTTTCAAACTTAACGCTTTTCAACTTGCCAATGAACTGGGGGGAGGGAAGGGGGAAAAAGAGAATACTGAGAATGTGCGCGTGGATTATTGAAAGCCTGGAAACCATCAAGGTCACCACTGCAGGTGCTTGAGAAAGGGATGGACTGTTCCCATAACAAAAGGACGTGTCATAATTGGACAATGTGATCACCCAGAGGTGAGGAGGAAGGGAAGCTATTGTTTAACTGGGCAAGCATTTGCGCGGGAAAACCAGAGCTGGTTTTGATTCTTCAGTACCAAAATGGTATATCCAATGAAGTTTTACTTTTGGGAATTCAAAGCTCCCGAGAATGTTTTCTTATTTTGGGTTCATTAGTCACGACAGTTGACATTAAGCCAGTTTGGTCTAGTGCAGTGATGGCTAACCTTTTTGCCATCGCGTGCCAGGAGAGGGGTGGGTGGGGGAGGATCGCGCGCGCACATGCCCACGCAAATGCGCACGCAACCCCCCTCCCCCGCTCCTGGCACATGATGGCCTGGTAGGTCCGTTTTTCTTTCTTACCTGGTTCCAGATCCTCTCTATGCATCTGGGAAGGGAGAAAACAGCCTTTCCCACTCCCTTGGAGGCCCTATGGAGGCTGAAAGGGCCCATTTCCCAACTCTCGGTGGGACAGGAAGTGACATTTTTTGCTGTCCCCAGTCTCCAGAACCTCTCTAGGAGTCTCTAGGAGCCTCTCTAGGAGTCTCTGGAGGCTGGGGACAGGAAAAAACGTCACTTCCTGTCCCACCGGGAATCGAGAAATGGGCCCTTTCAGCCTCCGTAGGGCCTCCAAGGGAGTGGGAAAGGCTGTTTTCGCCTTTCCCAGATACACAGAGAGGATCTGGAGCCAGGTAAGAAAGAAAAACGGGCCTTCCCCACCCCCCCAGGCCCTTCAGAGGCAGGAAACAGCCTGTTTCCCTACTTCTGGTAGGCCCAGAAGGCCCGAAAATCAGCTGGCCGGCACGCACATGCACCCCAGAGCTGAGCTGGCGTGCCCATTAATATGGCTCCGCGTGCCACCTGTGGCATGCGTGCCATAGGTTCGTCATCACGGGTCTAGTGTTTAAGGCACCAGGCTAGAAAGCAGAAGGCCATGAGTTCAGGTCCCGCCTTAGTCATGAAAGCCATCTGGGTGACTTTGGCCAATCACAAGGAGGCTGTGAGTTCTAGTCCTGCCATAGGCACGAAAGCTGGCTGGGTGACTTTGGGCCCGTCCCTCTTTCTCTCAGCCCAACCCACCTTGCAGGGCTGTTGTTTTGGGGAAAATAGGAAGAAGGAGGGGGGTGTTGGCTATGTTTTTAGCCTTTAATTGTTTGTAAAAATAATAAAGGTGGGATATATGTGAATGGATGGATGGATGGATGGATGGATGGATGGATGGATGGATGAAAGAGGGGTCCTTGGTGCCGTCTAAGCTTGCTTGTTTTCTTGCAAACATTTTATGACCCTAACTAGGTAACATCATCAGTACAGCATTGATGATGTTACCTAGTTAGGGTCATGAAATGTTTGCAAGAAAACAATTAAGGTCAGAGAGCTTAGACAACCCTCGTTTCAACCCTGAGCTACAAATATTCTCCTTTATGGATGGATGGGAGGGAGGGAGGAAAAGGAAGGAAGGAAGGAAAGAAGGAAGGAATAACCTGCCATTTTTTTGTTCTCTCTGCTCAGGGACATTAAGTGAAATCAAAGTTTCTGAAATTCTCACCTCTCCCTGAGAGTAATAGGTCAGAGCGAGTCTGCGGTCCTGGTCGGTGTTTAGCCGGCTCCTGGAAAAATTCTCTCTTGTATCGAGGATGGAAAATCGGCATGCAGAGAAAATCGAATCTATGGAATAGGTGGGGAGGGAGGGGGGGGAAACAGCCCTGTGAAGACCCTGATGTTGGAAGACACAACATGGCTGGCTGCGTTTCCACAACAGATTCAACTTCAGTCAGCTAGATTTTAGCTTAATGAGACATACAATATTATAGATAGATAGATAGATAGATCGATAGATAGATAGATATGTCTCATTAATGAGACATATATTGTCTCATTAATATTTTAATAATTAATATTTAATTTAATATATTAAATTTTAATTAATAATTGTCTCATTAATGAGAGATACAATATATGATAGATAGATAAGAGAGAGAGAGAGAGTGAGTTTTCCTATCGAGGCACCTGGTCTATCCCAGCATGTGGGAGGGAGCATACTGCATCCCTTTCACCTTTCAGCTCCAATCCAGGAGCCCTTAAGCAGTCGCATTCACGACAAACCATTTTATACCAAATTTATATTCGCTGATAAAGAAATAAAGGGAGAGTAGTATAGATCTATTTCAAGCTATTTAGCTACTTAGTCTCCCTTCATTTCTTTATCAGCAACCATATATATATATATATATATATATATATATATATATATATATATGTATGTACGTACGTATATATGTTTTCGTAGAATTTCGTAGATTTCATATATACACACACACACATATATATATATACCATGTTTCCCCGAAAATAAGACCGTCTTATATTTTTTTGACCTTGGCCTTATTGCCATGCACTCAAAAGCCCAATTGGGCTTATTATCAGGGGATGTCTTATTTGGGGGAAAACAGGGTACATACATATACATACATGTCAAGTTTCGAGGTCGTCTCAAATAAATTGCATTTCAAACAAAGTCTTTGAAGAAAAACTCCTATTTATTAAGCACGACATTCTAACCTGACTCCAAATGAAGCCAACACTGACTTCCAGCCCCAAAACCCTCCCTTTCCGTTCCCCGCTCCCCTGCACTCATTGGCCATCTTCCAAGCCATTCTACCCCTAATCTACTCCATCTCAAAGGAATTCCCCCCCCCTCCCATCTCATCTCCTAGGGGTTATTATCTCCAGGGAAAATAAGTGGGTGAAAAGTCAAACGTCCCTTTCCAGACGCCTTCGCTTCTTCTTATGTCAGCACTAGAGTAAATGCAGGTTGAAGTGCTGTCATCCACACACACACACACCATTCCGGACAAATGGTTGACCAATCATTTCTTAAAAACCTACACTGATGGAGCACCCACAACTTCTGGTGGCAAGCTGTTCCACTGATTAATTGTTCTCACTGTCAGGAAATTCTCCTTAGTTTTAGGTTGCTTCTCTCCTTGGTTAGTTTCCACCCATTGCTTCTTGTCCTTCCCTCGGGTGCTTTGGAGAATAGCTTGACTCCCTCTTCTTTGGGGCAGCCCCTGAGATATTGGAACACTGCTATCATGTCTCCCCAGTCCTTCTCTTCATTAAATTAGACATGCCCAGTTCTTGCAACCGTTCTTCATATGTTTTACCTTCCAGTCCCCTAATCATCTTTGTTGCTCTTCTCTGCACTCTTTTCTAGAGTCTCCACATCTTTTTTTTTTTTTTTACATCGTGGTGACCAAAACTGGATGCCATATTCAAAGTATGGCCTTACCCAACCGTTTTCCCCCTGATGATTTTCTTCTGCTGCGTAAGGTCATTTCTTCTCCTGCGGGCTAGTTGATCTGCTGAGCTGTGAAATGTTAATTCCCCCCCCCCCCACAATGGATTACATGAAGAATTTCACCGCCACCCTTTCTCCTTTTTTAACGGCTAATAGTTTGCACAAGTGCCGTTTTTAATTCTGCTGATCAGAAGTGTGAAGAGAACACTCTGCGCGTTTGCGTTTTAAGGGACAGATGGCAAAACATTTCCAATCATAGCAACAGACAATGTGCCTTTGCCAGTACATTCTTTTTTGAATGAAATATAGCTTATTCTGAACATTTCACAGAGCACCTCCTTCGTTGTTGTTGTTTTTTTTAAAAAAATGATCTTTACAGGGGCAATGAGGCTTATCTTCAAAGCCTTTTTTTTTTTTTGAGATTATTACGGTATTTTTTTCTTTTTTTAGGGTAGCTCTTGAGACACGAAAAACTGCCTCCAGACAAATGTTTATCCGCCGGGAATTGTTTACTTTTCTGCCAACGCAGCCAAAATGCCTCAGATAAAGATTTACGGACTGTAATTCACAAATGTTTACGTCGTCGGTCTTTAAGGGGCCCTAAGATGTGGCTTTTGCTGAATCAGAGGGATACAGCTACCCCCCCCCTCTGCAAATGCATCCTGTACATGTTTGAGAGACTGTACTCAAAGAACTCTGGGGGGCGGGGGGGGGGGTGTTGCCAGACGGATTAAAGAAATGTGCCGCCCGGGGAAAAGATTGCAAAACGGAGGATCGGAAGGAGAAAAGAATCCAAGCGATGAAACTGAAGGTTAACAATGCTGGACTGATTGGCTACATCTCTGGAGCGAATCCGCAGCAACTGAAATAGCAATGAGAGTTGGAAGGGACTTTGGAGGTCATCTAGTCTAATCCCGCAGAAGACCTACACTAGGGTTTCGAACCGCCGACCTTTCTGGTCGACAAGCTCAGTGTCTTAGCCGCTGAGCCACCTAGTCAGTGAACACAGAGACTTCTGCTGGCAGATTACTTTGAGAAGATGTAATAGGCTGGTACCACGGGCCTCCCTGCCCAACAGGAACCCCCCAAAAATGGAATTTGGTCCTAGAGAGGGAGGGAGGAAGGAGAGAAGATAGAGAAAGGGACGGAGGGAGGATGGATGGAAGGAAGATCAAAGAAGAAAGAAGGTAGAAAAGAAGGAAAGAAGGGAGAAGGAGATGAGAAGATGGGAAAGAGGAAGGAAAGAAGGAAGGGAGGGAGGGGGAGAGGAAGGAGAGAGGAAAGATAGAAAACAGCAAGCAAGGAAAGAAGGTAGAAAAGATGAAGGAAGGAAGGAAAGAAGGGAGGGAGATGAGAGAGAAAAGAAGAAGGAAAGAAGGGAGGGAGGGAGGGAAGGAGAGAGAGGAAAGACAGAAAAGGGCAAGCAAGGAAAGAAGATAAAAAAGGGCATGGAAGGAAGGAAGGAAGGAGAGAAGGGAGGGAGATGAAAGCGAAAAGAAGAAGGAAAGATGGGAGGGAGGGAGGGAAGGAAGATAGAGAAAGGAACAGAGGGAAGATGGAAGGAAGATCGAAGAAGAAAGAAGATAGAAAAGAAGGAGAGAAGGAGATGAGAAGATAGAAAAGAGGGAGGAAAGAAGGGAAGGAGGGAGAAAGGAAGGAAGGCGAGAGCGAGCAAATAAGATAGAAAAGAGCAAGCAAGCGAGAGAGGAAAGAAGGTAGAAAAGGGAAAGGAAGGAAGGAAAAAAGATAGAAAAGAGGAAATAAGATAGAAAGGAAGGAGAGAAGGGAGGGAGATCAGAGAGAAAAGATAAAAAAGCAGAAGGGAGGGAGGGAGGGAAGGAAGGAAAGAAGGAAGATAGAGAAAGGAACAGGGAGGATGGAAGGAAGATCAAAGAAGAAAGAAGATAGAAAAGGAAAGAAGGGAGGAGATGAGAAGATAGAAAAGAGGTAGGAAAGAAGGGAAGAAGGGAGGGAGGGAAAAAAGGAGGGAGAAAGGAAAGAGAGAGGAAAGAAGAAAAGAGCAAGCAAGCAAGGCAAGAGAGGAAAGAAGGTAGAAAAGGGGAAGGAAGGAAAAAAGATAGAAAAGAGGAAGGAAGATAAAAAGGAAGGAGAGAAGGGAGGGAGATCAGAGAGAAAACAAGATAAAAAAGCAGAAGGAAAGAAGGGAGGGACGGAGGGAGGGAAGGAAGGAAGATAGAGAAAGGAACAGGAAGGATGGAAGGAAGATCAAAGAAGAAAGAAGATAGAAAAGAAGGAAAGAAGGGAGATGAGAAAATAGAAAAGGAAAGAAGGAAAGAAGGGGAGGGAGGGAGGGAAAAAGGGAGGGAGAAAGGAAAGAGAGAGGAAAGAAGAAAAGAGCAAGCAAGCAAGGCAAGAGAGGAAAGAAGGTAGAAAAGGGAAAGGAAGGAAGGAAGGAAAAAAGATAGAAAGGAAGGAGTGAAGGGAGGGAGATGAGAGAGAAAAGAAGAAGGAAAGAAGGGAAGGGGAAGGGAGGGAGGAAAGGAATGGGAAGGGAAGGGAAAGAAAGGAAAGGAAAGGAAAGGAAAGGAAAGGAAAGGAAAGGAAAGGAAAGGAAAGGAAAGGAAAGGAAAGGAAAGGAAAGGAAAGGAAAGGAAAGATTTCAGTTTCAAAAATCCTATTTGGCAATGAACTATATGAAACACAGATTTCGAATCACTCCATGACGGCATCACACTCACATCCGTCACTGAATGCACCCACAAAGTTCGCCTTCAATCCCCTACGGCATCAATCAAAAAAAGAGGCGTTAAGACAATTCATACAACCCTGACCAACCTTACTGTATATGGCTCTAACCAGGATGCCTAAAAGGTCTCATTTTACCCCAAAGAGATTTTGAATAGGAAGAAGGCACTTAATAAAGAGCTTTGGTGGCGCAGCAGACAAAAGTGCTGTTAAATAGCACCAGCTGCCTGCAATTACTGCAAGTTCAAATCTCACCAGGCTCAAGGTTGACTCAGCCTTCCATCCTTCCGAGGTAGGTAAAATGAGGACCTGGATTGTGGGGGCAATAAACTGACTTTGTATAAAAAAGAACACCGCTGGGGGGGGGGGGGGCAAAAGCCCTACTAAGCAGGTATATACAGAAGTATGAAGGCTATTGCTTAACACATTGTAAGCTGCCCTGAGTCTCCGGAGAAGGGCAGCATATAAATCGAACCAATAAATAAATAAACAATAAATAAATAAAATATCCTCCCCTATGAAGGGGGAGGCCTCAACAATTGACATTCTCTTTTCTCTCTCATACGGGTTAGAAATGTAAGATTTACACAAGCACAAAATCTAACGGAGAATTTTTACAAGATGTTTTATAGATGGCATTTAGATCCAAAAAAACTAGCTTGTATGTATCCAAACTTACAACCCAAGTGTTGGCGATGTGAGTGTGAAGATGCTACATATTTTCATATATGGTGGACATGTAAAAAAAATTAAGGCTTTTTTGGATAAAAATATGGTGGATTATTCAAAACATTTTGAAAAAAAAAAAATTAAATTCACACCACAGTTCTTTCTGTTGGGAATAGTCATGGATTGTACTGTAATAGACTAAGTTGGTGTTGAACTTAATAATGGCTGCCAGGTTACTGGTGGAACAGTACTGGAAGAAGGAAGATAAATAAATAAATAATTTTATTTCTATACCGCCCTTCTCCCGAAGGATTCAGGGCGGTGTACAGCCAATTTAAAAACACAGGACATGACAATAATTAAAAATTAAAATAATTAAATGGATTTGGCCGATTTAAAACCCCCAAAATTTAAAATACCCCAATTTAAAATTATTATGTTGATAGCCCTGCCTGGCGGAACAACAGGGTCTTCAGTGCGCAGCGAAACACCCGGAGGTCGGAGATCTTACGTATTAAGATCCACCCATCATTGAGGAATGGACATTAAAAGTTGTGCATTTGGCAGAAATGGCAAAAAAATTCATCATATCTTAAAGACCATTCAAATGAAAGATATATATCGGAATGGAGAAGATGGATTGATTATATACAGAAGAAATATCCGAATAAGAAGATTCATATAGCTTATGAATGAAATAACTTTAAGTACTTTATATGTTTTTCTTTGAGTTATAAGGAGTTAAGGACCTAGGGAGAATAGAAAATGTAATAATTTGTTAGCATATTTTAGCTTTTGATTTGTGAATGCTATACCCTGTGCTTGTTCTGGGAAGTCGAGGGAGGGGGGTGGGGGGAGGGAGGGAAAGGAGGGGTGGGGGGTGGGTGAAAATGTTTGTATTTCTTATAAAACTTTTCAATTAAAAAAAAAAAATTGACATTCTCGCGGGCAGCTTCTTCCAATGTAATTTGTGCCCCAAGGGTGAGGATGGCATTCGGTCTGGGCAGCAAGGCTGGTTGGGGAATTCTGGGAGTTGAAGTCCACCCTTCCTTCCAGTTGCAAAGTTTGAGAAACACTTGTTTTAGAAGCTTGTACCAACTCGGGGTTTTTTGGGGGGAAGATTTTGAAGAGTTGATTCGGGGTTAAGCCTTCGAGGCAAGAAAGGGTGCGCGCTATCAATAATACAGGTAGCCCTCAACTTACCAGAGTTCGTTTAGCGACCGTGAGGAGTTACAACGGCCCGGAAAAAGGGGACTTAGGACCGTTTCTCTTTATAGCACGATCATGGTGATCAAAATTCACAACGATTGGCAACTGGTACGTACTTATGACCGTGGCAGCGCCCTAGGGACGCCTGATCCCCTTTTGCGACCTTCTTGAGAAGCAATGTCGATGGGGAAGCCGGATTCACTTAGCCACCGGGTTACTAGCTTATCGACTGTAGTGGTTCATTTAACAACCGCAACAAGCAAGGTCATAAAATGGGGCAAAGCTCACTTGACTAACGTCTCGCCTAACGACAAAGAGATTTTGGGCTCGATTGTGGTCGTAAGTGCAGGGCTACCTGTATGGAACAGCTTGTCTTCAGAAGTCGTGGGTTGCTTCGTCGTTGGAGGTTTTTAAGAAGAGACTGGACAGTCACTTGTCTGAAATGGTATAGGGCCATGATGGCGAACCTGTGGCACGCGTGCCACCAGGTGGCACACGGAGCCATATAGGTGGGCACGCGAACGTTGCCCTAGTTCAGCGCCAGCGCGGACATGTATGCTGGCCGGCTGATTTTCGGAGGCTCTCTGGAGGCAGGAAACGGCCCATTTGCTGACTTCCGGTGGGACAGGAAGGCCCGTTTTTCGCTCTCCCCAGGCTCCAGAGCCTTTCTAGGGGCCTGGGGAGGGTAAAAACGGCCTTCCCCATTGCTCTGGAGGCCCTCCGGAGGACGGAAACAGCCCGTTTGCCGACTTCCAGTGGGACCAGAAGTTGGGAAATGGGTCATTCCCGGCCTCCAGAGGACCTCTGGGGGGGGGGAGGACATTTTCACCCTCCCCAAGCTCCAAGAAAGCCTCTGGAGCCTGGGGAGGGCAAAAAAACAGGCCTACCGGGCCCACTATGCCATTACTTGCCAAAAGCAGGGGGTTGGACTAGAAGACCTCGTAAGGCCCCTTCCAGCTCTTTTCTGATTGATTACTAATTTGAGTTGTGCACATCACTTAGAGTTAATTTTGAGGTTCAGCAGTAAATCCATTTCATAGGTAGATGCCTCACACTCCCCTTCTATTTTTAAGGGCACAACTCTATCTCCATCTAATTATAAATAGATTTTGACTCCTGATCCTTTTTTCGCCCCCCCCAAACCCCCCCCCCCCGAGCCTTAAAATCTCATCTTGGAAAGGTCTTTTCATATTAATGAATTGGTGCAATATCCTTGTTGGGATTGCCGTGACATAAAATTTGCTACCAACCGTTTTATCTTTTGGCCAATCACCCTCAACGCTCTTCCCCACTGGAGAAAGATAGTCAGCGGGACTGGGGAACCCAGATCGGGATGGAGCCCATTAAACAGGGTGGATAAAAATCAATGATTTTTTTAAAAAAAATAAAAAAAAAAGGATTTTTTTAATTTAAATCGGATGTTTTTATTTAAATCAGATTTTTTTGATTTTTATTGAATTTATTTTAATAAAAAACTTTGGGGGTAAAAATCTATCGTAAAATAGTTTCCTATTTAAGATACATAAATAATTTAGTTTATTCAGCATGAAATGGAACTTAGTTATGTAGCACAAGGCTGTATATTCTGCAACACTGGGACTATCGGTGAGTCAACAGCGGGTCAAAGGAGTAGCAGAGATGACAGTTGCTCTTTAAAAATTATGATTGAAATCGAGTTGATTTAAATCAAGTCTTTTTACTAGTGATTCAAATCATGATTTAAATCATGATTTAAATCGACTCGATTTAAATCAAATCCACCCTGCCATTAAATCAGGGGTCACCAACCTTTCGGACCTCAGGGACCACCAAATTCATAATTTTAAATCCCGTGGACCACTAATATCATCTGCCTAATGACCAGCTGGTTGGGCGGGCTAGATGGTCATGTGACTGGGTAGGTGTGGCCAACTCGATGTCACTCACATCGAGGGGCACCTGGATGGCCTCTACTCATCCCTCCTTTCCCAGCCACTCTTCGCCTGCCTGCCTGGGCTCCTTAGGATCCCAAAAGGAAGCTGGAGCTAAGCAGTCACCTTGAGAAAGAGTTTAGTGTAATATAAAAAAATGCAAATAATTTTTCTGCGGACCAACAAAATTTTCTCAGACCACCAGTGGTCCACGGACCACCGGTTAGTGACCGCTGCATTAAATGGCTTGTGTGAGGTGCTGTCACCGGGGCGGGGTGGGAGTGGTGATTTTAGTATATTTAGTATATTATTTTACTACATTAAATTTATTATATGACTCTGATTAGTTTTATTGTTTTTATGTGGGGTTTTATACTGTAAGCCGCCTTGAGTTGCCATATGAACATAGGCGGCAGTATAAATTCCCTAAATAAATAAATTCCCTAAATAAAAGATAATCAAAATAAACAGACATCATTAATTGGTGTGTGGAAGTCACTGGAGGGGCAAAAGAGAAACCAGGGTCTCCTTTTCTCTTACACAGAATCACTCTCTGAGAACAGAATAACTAGTCTAAAGATCAGAAGAGTGAAGGGAGATATGATAGCAGTGTTCCAATATTTGAGGGGATGCCACCAAGAAGAGGGGGTCAACCTGTTCTCCAAAGCATCTGAGGGCAGAACAAGAAGTAATGGATGGAAGCTTATCAAGGATAGGTCCAACCAAGACCTAAAAAGAAATTTCCCAACAGTGAGAACAATTAATCAATGACATGGTTTGCCACCAGAAACTATGGGTGCACCATCATTTTAAAGAGGTTTTTAAGACAGCCATTTGTCTGGAGTGGTATATAGACTCTCCTGCTTGAGAAGCGAGTTGGACTGGAAGACCTCCAAGGTCCCTCTCAACTCTGTTATTCTGTTAATTATAGCAGAAAATGACTCCCTGGCAAATCTATTTAAAATATACAGGTGATTAGATGGATGGATGGGTGGATGGACGGACGGACAGACAGTGGTACCTTGGTACTCAACTGCTTTGAAAACTCATCGAATTTGGTACCCAATGCCTTTTGATACAAAAATGTAGTTCCAGTACTCATATTTTTTTCCGTACTCAATGAACAAACTAGAACTTGTCGGTGTCGGATGCCTTGTGGCTCACTAAACCATTTCTTATGGGAAAAAATGGTTTGATACTCATCATTTTTTGTACTCATCGCGCTTCCAGGAACCAATTGATGATGCGTACCAAGATACCACTGTAAATGGATAATGGATAATGGATGGATGAATAGATGAAGATAAATGATAAATGATGATGGATATAGATATAGATAGATATAAAGAGATGGATGGAGAGAGAGAGAGAGAGAGAGAGAGAGAGAGATGATAAATGATAGAACAAGAAAGATGATATAGATGATTGATAAGACAGATAGATGGCTGGCTGGCTGGATGGATGATAGGCAAACAGATAGAAGGTAGGTAGGTAGACAGACAGACAGACAGATAGACAGATGATAAATGATAGAGGATGATGGAAGATAGAAAAAGAAAGATGAGAGAGGGAGGATAAATGATAGAGGATGATGGAAGAGAAAAAGAAAGATGATAGATGATGGATGGATGATAGGCAGACAGATAGAAGGTAGGCAGACAGACAGACAAATAGATAGACAGACAGACAGACAGATAGATGATAAATGATAGAGGATGATGGAAGATAGAAAAAGAAAGATGAGAGAGAGAGGATAAATGATAGGGGATGATGGAAGATAGAAAAAGAAAGATGAGAGAGTTAGATAGATGGATGGATGGATGGATGATAGGCAGACAGTTAGAAGGTAGACAGACAGATAGATAAGACAGACAGACAGATAGATGATAAATGGTAGAGGATGATGGAAGATAGAAAAAGAAAGATGAGAGAGAGAGAGGATAAATGATAGAGGATGATGGAAGATAGAAAAAGAAAGATGAGAGAGAGAAAGAGGATAAATGATAGAGGATGATGGAAGATAGAAAAAGAAATGAAGATGATTGATGGATGGATGGATGGATGATAGGCAGACAGATAGAAGGTAGACAGACAGACAGACAGACAGACAGATAAGACAGACAGATAGATGATAAATGGTAGAGGATGATGGAAGATAGAAAAAGAAAGAAGAGAGAGAGAGAGATAAATGATAGAGGATGATGGAAGATAGAAAAAGAAAGATAGAGTTAGATAGATAGATGGATGGATGGATGGATGATAGGCAGACAGATAGAAGGCAGACAGATAGATGGTAGGTAGAGATAGATAGATAGATAGATAGATAGATAGATAGATAGAGAGAGAGAGGATGGATAGAGAGAGGGAGGGAAAAATAGATGAATTTAGCAAGCTTCCTCTGAATCTCATTTTTGCCTTCTGAGGGCAACTATCATGGGTCAGATGAGCAGCGTAGAAATTTGATACATAAGTAAATAAGTAGAAATTCCACCCCCACCCCCCCAAAAAAGCTAAATATATTCCGGCCTTACTGGCGAACCTCCACAAAAATCTCATAACTGCCCCTTCAAGTTTCTAATCATGAAATGGAAAAAGGGCCAAGTCTCCATCCCCTCAACGCTCCTCACCAGTTTCGGAGGGAGCAGTCTGAGAGGAATATTCGTGATACACAAACACACACATACACACACACAACCCTCTTGACTCCATTAGACCACCTCAGTTGAACATTTTGCCACCTTTTCCTTTTTTCTTTTTTTTTTTTTAAAAAAAGGATTTTTGCCTCACTTCCACGTGGACTACAACTCCCATCATGCCATTGGCTTTCTGGCAATGAGGGGAGCCGCATTCCTAATGCGTCTCGGAGACGGGGTCAGAGGTCATCCCAGGGGCGGGGTTAACGGCCCTTTCGCGCCGGCCCTGGGCCTCTCCGCCCCACCCTACGTCCCAGGTGAGAACAGGTAAAGGTCAAAGGTCATCCTGGCCCGAACGGCGCAGGTCAAAGGTCGCTGGCGGAGCACGTGGTTATTCTCACCCTTGTCTAGCAACCGCCCCCAGGGTGCCCGCCACTTCTGGGACGCAGCTCAGGTCCCTCCCGCAGGAGACCCGAGACACGCCGGCTGTCCCCGGCCCCACCGCGGACGAAGCCACCGCCGCCGCCGCCATCGCCGCCGCTGTGGAAGCCGCCATGGCACGCCGCTCACAAGGGATAGAAGAGAGCCGGTTAGCCACGCCCCTTCCTCGGACCGAGCCACCAATCACGAGGCGCCTTTTCCGGGACCTTGTAGGGGAGGAGCCAGCGTGCACCAAGAGGAACCAATCAGAAACCACGCTGAGGCGGTCGAGGGGCGGGGCTCCCTTACTTGAGGAGGGAACCTAAGGTGGGGGTGGGAAAAGAAATTTCCCGTCATGCCTCTAGAAAGAGAACAGACCCGGCTTCTCCCTGAGGGAATAGGGCTTTCCGCTTTTGAGGACTACATAGACCACAGTGCATTGCTCGCCTAATCCTCCCCGCTCCATTTAAACTAGAATTCCCAAAATGCATCAGGGTACCGCCCCAAAAAAAAACCCCACCACACCCGCAATAGCATTGCTAGAAGCGAGGGCTCCCCCTATATAAAAGAGATACTACAAAGCTGCTGGTATGTCTGAGGGCCAGTGGCGCAATGGATAACGCGTCTGACTACGGATCAGAAGATTCTAGGTTCGACTCCTGGCTGGCTCGGTTCAGACGAATCTTTTGGTTTTTTTTCCTTCAATTAAAAAATAAAAAAATGTATTTTTAATGCTTTGACTGTTTTGTGGGTTTTTTTTTCTTTTTGGTCTTCTTGGATTTTTTTTTTCAATTTTGTATTTTAACTTTGTTAATATATACGTATGTATGTGCATATATGTATATATATGTATATGTATATATGTGTGTGTGTGTGTATGTATATATTATTCAGAACAAAGTTGAAATTCAAAATTAAAGAAATAAATCAATATAGTAAAATTAAAATTTGAAGTAAAATTTATATATATATTTATATATATATTATATATATATAATTTTATATATATATAAATATATATATTATTATATATATATAATTATATATATATATATAATTATATATATGAAAATCTACAAAAACATATATAATTATATATACATATATATATATATAATTTTTAAAAATCGTTTTGAACTATCCAATCTATTTGGAGATATTGATACCAATAACTTTGTCCCAATTTACGACCCTTCTTGCCACCATTGTTAAGTGAATCACAGCTCTTGTTCAATAAGTCACACAGTTGTTAAGTGAATCTGTCTTCCCAGTTGATTTTGTTTGTTACAAGATTGCAAAAGGGGATCACGTCACCCCGGGACACTGTGACCGTCATAAGTATGAGTCAGTTGCCGAGCATCCGAATTTTGATCACGGAACCACGGGGATGCTGCAACGGTCGTTAAGTGTGAGAAGTGGTCACAACTCACTTTTTTCAGTTCCGTTGTAACTTCAAATGGTCATTAAAGGAATGGTTGTAAGTCAACTTGTATTTTTTGATTGCTACGGAGTAGTGCAGTGGCCTAGACGTGGAGCTCTGGCCTCACATTCAGGAGGTTGTCAGTTTGATCCTAGGTAGAGGCAGATATTTCTCTCTCTGGGCACACTGAGAATATATCTGCTTAACAAAACTCCGCATTGGAAGTTTTGGTTACTCAATTGAATTGATAAAATGGGAAGAAATTTGGACGAAACAATTGAAATTTCTGATGGCAACCACTTACAAAGAAAACCTGTATAAGATGGTGTATAGATGGCATCTCCCTCCTGCTCGATTAGCCAAAATGTTTCCAGGACTCTCCCCAAATTGTTGGAAGTGTGGGGAGATAGGTACTTATTATCATGTATGGTGGACCTGCCCTAAGGCAATCGAATTTTGGAGATCTATACAGAGGTGGATTTTAGAAATCACGGGATATAAATTACAATTGAAACCAGAATACTATCTATTAAATATTAGGCCAGATAAGATAGGCACAAATATATGGTGTCTGATTACATATATCACAACCGCAGCAAGAATATGTTTTGCTCAACATTGGAAAGGGAAAGACCTACCGGCTGAAGATTTGATTCTGGGAAAAATTATCAGATATGGGGAAGCTGACAGGTTAACAAAAATTTTGAGAGATCAAAAGGACTCCGTATATTTTCAATGCTGGGACCAATGGTATACTTGGTTGAATAATAGAATAAAAAAAGGATAAGGTTAGTGTAGATTTTATTTTTTATTTGTATATCTTGACTGAAGTTAATATATTCTGTAAAGCTCCCGTCGCGATCTGTGTGTGAGTAAATATTTTGTTGTAAAGAAATAAATAAAATTAAAAAAACAAAAAAAAACTCCGCATTGGCAACAGGAAAGGCATCCGGCCAGTAAAACACTGCTAGCTCCATTCAGTTGCCCAGACTTCACCCCACAAGGGATTATGGGGTCGTTAAAAGACGATGACATTGTTTGATTGCTATAACTCCAGGCTGGTAGTCCCTCAATAAAATTGCACTTCTTACAAACTAAACAATGATCAGTTTTGCAAACTTTTGAACAAAGTTTTTCCCAAATTTGAATTAAACATGGAAGCCCTTTTTCCAAATCAGATTTTTTTTTTTTTTTCAGAATCTTAGGGTATGGAATTGTCCATATTCTCCAAAGCACTTACAGGCCGGACAAGAAGCAACGGATGGAATCTAATCAAGGAAAGATCCAAGGTTGAAACTAGGAGAAATTTCCTAACAATTAACCAGTGGAACCACTTGCCACCAGAAGTTGTGGGTGCTCCAACACTGGAGCTTTTTAAGAAGAGATTGGACAGTCATTTGTCACAAAGTTTATAGCAGGGGTATCAAACTCAAGGCCCCGCAGGCTGGATCTGGATACAGCCTGGTCTACCCACATCACTTCTGTTGTGGCTCCGTTGCCTGAGCCTGGGCTATCGACAGATGCAGACTCTGAGAGTGAGGGGGAGGGGAGTTGGCAAGGCCTCCCTCTCCAGGACCCTCCTCTCTGGCAATGCCTCCGGAGGACACCGAAGGGCAAACGATAGGCTCAGAGCCAAGCACGTCCCCGCAGCCACAGATGGACAGCGATGAAGAAGATAAGTGCTGGCTGGACCCGCGACAGAGGCGCAGGGAGAAGCGTGCACAGCGGAAGGGAAGGCGTGCCAGAGATTAGCTGAGTCACTGGACCACACCCCACAGGGTATAAATGTGGGTGTGGTGACCGGTTCAGTTTGTGACGAGCAAAAACTAGAAATACTCCATGATCTCTGCGTTACTGGACTTTGCCTGCTTTATTGGACTGCATTTGGATTAATCCTTGTATTGTTGACACTCTGCCTGTTTTATCGGAATGCTGGCAGTCTAATCTTTGTTTTGTGTGAGTAAAGTCTGAATTGGCAGCTAGCCACTGGGTTGCTGCCAGCTTTATCTTCAAAGAGTTTTGTTGTGTGGCTTATTAACTCCGGGCCATCTGTGGGGGTGCGTGTGGGTTATGGGGACAGAACAACTTTGGCCCAGTCTACCCAATGCGAAGAGGAAACAAGCCAGCAGTTTCGGGAGTGGCATCAAGCTGGCCACGCCCAGCCAGCCAGCCACACCCACCCACCTACCTGAGGTCAACCACAGTCCTGATGTGGCCCTCAGTGAAATTGAGTTTGTCACCCCTGTTCTATAAGGTCTCCTGCCGAGCAGGGAGTTGGAGTAGAAAACCTCCAATTTATGTATGTATGTATGTATGTATGTATGTATGTATGTATGTATGTATGTATGTATTTATTTATTTATTTATTGGTTCGATTTATATGCCGCCCTTCTCCGGAGACTCGGGGCATCTTACAATGCGTTAAGCAATAGCCTTCATACTTTTGTATATACCTGCTTAATAGGGCTTTTGGCCCCCCCTAAGCGGTGTTCTTTTTTATACAAAGTCAGCTGAGTCAACCTCTCATTCGATCTTTTAAAAAACATTAGCAAATTTGAGGGCCAAAAAAGCCGATTTTGCTTCATCCTCTAATGATGAACCTTTTTTTAAGTCCTGCTGGCCGAAAAACCTCATTTATACTGCAAAACTTCAGTCTCGCCGTTAAGAAACCAAGTAGTTATAACTTTTAATCAGCATTTAAAAAAAAAGAAAAAAGAAAGAAACAGCGAGTTTTTATCCAAGTTCATGAACTTAATTGCAGCGATTATGGAAAGCCGCTTAAGTGACATTCTGCAAAACGAAACGAGCCTGATTTATTGACCGATCGATCAATAAAATGCCCAGAGTGGATTTCCAAGGTTATTTTTCTACCAGATTGCCAGACTGCTGTCAGTCAACAAAAATAGCAAAGCAGGACAGATTTGTTTCCAAACCGGGTTTGTGGAAAACGTAGAGAGTTCCATGAGGATTTTATGGGCTTCCGTTTTAAGAAATTAAAATTTACTCAAATGCTTCCAATTTTCTATCGTTGCAGTTCTCCCAAGTGTGATCTGAGGCCCCTTGCAAATCTCCTCAAACTGTCTCAGGTTTGCACCCGCCTGCACCGAAAAATAATACAATATTAACATTTATTTATGTATTTCGTATTTCTTAACCCCCTATCTCCATCCCGTTGAACTATTCGAAGCGGTAGTTAGCAACAAATGCGTCCATTTTAATGTTTCATATAGTCAATGTTGATAAATTTAATCCAGACAATGAAAAGTACCTTTGGGACACTCGGTGATTTAATGTTGGAAGAGGGAAAAAAAAAATTTAAACACTGCAGTAGAGTTTTGTCTCATTAATTGATCAATTTTTTTTTTAAAAAAATACAAAATTAAATACAGTAATGCAGCTTGAAAACCCGGTGTAATACAACTTGTCCCAACTCTGGGCCTCTCTGTATAAATATGGACTTCAACTCCCAGAATCCTCTGAGCATCCATGATGACTGGGGAATTCTGGGAGGAGTTGTATTCCCTATGGAGAGAATGTAGACTGGGAAAAAATGCTTTAATGCGGGGGTATGTTAAAGAATTCCCCCCAAAGCATACAAGCCCCCACCAAATACTAGGATGTTATCGTTTTAACTCAGGGGTGGGATTGAAAAATTTTAGCAACTGGTTCTCTGCCCAGTTGCTGGGTGGATGTGGCCATGAGGCATGGCCTACTCGGCCTCATGCACCACGGCATGTGGGGCATTTTCGCCCTCCCCAGGCTCCAGAGGCTTTCCTCGAGCCTCCAGGACAAAAACAGCCTCGCACGGTCTTCAGAGGCCCTCCAGACGCCGGAAATGGACCTATTTCCGGACTTCCGGTGGGCATGTTTTTTGCCCTCCCCAGGCCCCGGAGGGTTTCCTCGAGCCTCTGGGAAGGTGAAAATGGCTCCCCCGGCCTCCGGAGGCCAGAAACGGGCCTCTTTCCGGACTTCCAGTAGGCCTGTTTTTCGCCCTCCCAGAGCCTCCACACGGGCCCTGCACTTACCTCGCATCCAAAATGGGCCACCTGGAGACTCCTGGGAGGGGCGGGGTGGGCAGGGCCAGCCAGTCCTTGCAACTACCGGTTCGGCGAACCAGATGTAAAATTAGCATCCAGTTTTCCCGAACCGGCTGAATCCCACTCGTTTTAGCTGTCATTTAATTAAAGCAATTTTGTGTGTTTCCATTCATGCGTCTCCTGGACCACGGTTCACAACCAGGAATGGTGGGCCCCAAAATGTTGTGCTTCTTTTTCAAGCTAAGGACTGGGAAGGAATGTGAAGAGCTGGCAGGTACCCTAGGCCAGTTTTCCTCAACCTTGGGAACTTTAAGAGAGATGGACTTCAACTCCCAGAATCCCCCCAGCCAGCATTGAATTCTGGGAGTTGAAGTCCACACCCCTTACAAGTTCCCAAGGGAGACAAACACCGTTCTGTGCTGCCTTAATAAAATAGCATTTTTCCTGAATTAAGTAAAGAAGGCGAACATGTAAATAATTCTAGGTTAAATCGGTGTTTTCTCAAACTTTTGCGACTTTAGAACATTTGGACTTCAACTCCCAGATCCCACAGCCAGCATGTGCACATCTTAAATTTTCCTAGTTTGAGAAATCCCATCTTAGATCTTGGCATCCTTGACTATCAGGTTTTAGCAAGGCGAAACAAGATGTTGTAGCCCGTCAGCCGCCGGCCCCTCCAGCTGCCGAATCAGGAGACGGCGGCGTGGGAGTCAGCATTAAGGCAAACTGAGAGCTCCGAGGGGGGAGAGGGAATGGAGCTGGGCCGTCCGTCAGCCCTCAGATGGAGAGTCAACAGCCCCCAGGTCTGGAAGTGGCTGATGAGGAAGAGGAGGAACAGCTGGGTCCAGTGCCTGACGCGCGGATGCGCAGAAGGCAGAGGAGAGGAGAGCAGTGGAAATCTATGGTCCAGCCCTCGGGACAGAAAAGCCACCACTGCTAACAAAGCCCCACCGTGGGATAAAAGGCTAGGAGTGGAGATGAATAGATGTGGCAGACAACTATTCACCTTCTGGACAGATGGACTTGTTAACCTGCGGTGACAGAGAAGCTTTTTTGCCGGGGTTGCCGGCACTCCTAATTAAAGGAATTTTTGCGTTTACTTCAGAGTGTTTGTCATGTTTGGGGAGCTGGGTGTTCTGACTCCATTGCTTGAGCCTGGGCTATCGACAGATGCAGACTCTGAGAGTGAGGGGGAGGAGTTGGCAAGGCCTCCCTCTCCAGGACCCTCCTCTCTGGCAATGCCTCCGGAGGACACCGAAGGCCAAACGATAGGCTCAGAGCCAAGCACGTCCCCGCAGCCACAGGTGGATAGCGACAAGGAAGATAAGTGATGGCTGGACCCTTAACAGAGGCGCAGGGAGAAGCGTGCACAGCAGAGGGGAAGGCGTGCCAGAGATTAGCTGAGTCACTGGACCACACCCCACAGGATATAAATGTGGGTGTGGTGGCCGGTTCAGTTTGTGACGAGCAAAATCTGGAAATACTCCATGATCTCTGCGTTACTGGACTTTGCCTGCTTTATCCGACTGCATTTGGACTAATCCTTGTATTATTGACACTCTGCCTGTTTTATCGGAATGCTGGCAGTCTAATCTTTGTTTTGTGTGAGTAAAGTCTGAATTGGCAGCTAGCCACTGGGTTGCTGCCAGCTTTATCATCAAAGAGTTTTGTCGTGTGGCTTATTAACTCCGGGCCGTCTGTGGAGGGGTGTGCGTGGTACGGGGACAGAATATTGGGTCAGAACCCAAGGATTTCAAAATCATGTCTGTGTCGTGACAGGAAGAAGATAGCAATCCAGATGTTTTGATTTTTTATTGTGCGATGCATTTATTGCGCATCCTCTTTCAACTGTCCACAAACGAGACGTGTGAGCGGGGGCCTCCTTCAGTTTTTGTTCAATTCGGTCAGCACCCACCGGCGGTTTTGAATAATTTCTTGCAACCGTGTGTATTCTTTTACTAACTCCTCAAATTCCGGCCCCAGGATCTCGTAATTCGAAAGGAACTTGCGGGAAGTGGCTAGGTCTTGTTCTTCCTGGCTCAAGCCGCCCTGCAGTTTGTCCCTGGAGAAGAATGAGAGAACGGATAAAACATACACAGGTAGTCCTCGACTTAAGGCAAGTCCGTTTAGCGACCTCTCGAAGGGACAACGGCCCCCGAAAAAAGTGACTTAGGATAGTTTTCGCAGAGGTGATTAATGTGATCGAAACGCAGATATTTTGGCAACCGGCACGTACTTACGATGGTTGCAGGGGGTCCTGGGATCTTGTGATCCCCTTTTGCAACCTTCTCAGGAAGCAAAGTCCATGGGGGAGCCAGATCCACTTATGCACCGTGTTACTAATTGAACAACGGCAAGTGATTCCCTTAATGACGGCGAGAAAGGTCGTCAAATGGGGCGAAGCTCGCTTTAACATCTGTCTCACTTAGCGACAGAAATTTGGAGCTCAGCTGTGGTCGTAAATCCAGGACTGCTACCCGCATTCACTTCTAACTACATTCGTGGAACCCTCTGGATTCTCACCTCACTACTCCACCTGCCCCCATAAAGTCAATTTTATTTTTTCTCCCAAGCAAAAAGGTTGTTGTTGGAACTGGGTATGTCTACTTTGACGAAAAGAAGGACTAGGGGAGACATGATAGGAGTGTTCCGATATCTCAGGGACTGCCCCAAAGAAGAGGGAGTCAAGCTATTCTCCAAACCACCTGAGGGCAGGAGAAGAAACAATGGAGAGAAGCAATCTGGAACGGAGGAGAAATTTCCTTTTGCTTCATCACTTTTAAGAAGAGATCAGACATTTGACTCAGGGGTGAAATGCTCCCGGTTCGGACCGGTTCGGCAGAACCGGTAGCAATGGAGGCGGGTGGTTTGGAGAACCGGTAGCCGATGGCGGCACGAGGCTCCGCCCACCCTCCCGGTCGTTACCTGGTTTTAACCAGGAAGTAACCTGTTTTTTACCCTCTGTGTGTGCAGTTCCGAACGGGTTGGGAAGGTTAAGTAGATTTCACCCGATTTGACTGGAATGGTATCGGGGAAGGGTGCCAAACTCGATTTCATTGAGGGACACATCAGGGTTGTGTTTGACCTCGGGCGGGGGGGGGGGTGCGTGGCCATAGTGGGTATGGCTAGCTCGACATCATTTGTGTTGGGGGCACCTGTGGTGGCCAAGTGCTAAGGCAGAACATCCCTCAGACACTCCCTCATCCTCATTATACTCTTCTTTCCTTCCTTTTTCCTTCCCTCTTCATTTTCCTTTCTTCTTCCTTCCCCTCTTTATTTGTTTTCCCTTCCTTGCTGTCTTCCCATCTTCCCTTTCTTTTTCTTTGTCATTCTTCTTTCCCTTTCTCCTTTCCTGTCCCTCCTTGGATGCTCAAATGAAAACGGAGAAACATTTCTCTTTTTCTTTTCTTTTGCTTTTAGTTTGTTTTGCTAGCCCTGTGGGGGTGGGGGTGCACGCAACACTCCTGAGCTCCGTTTTCGCTGGTAGAGCATCGTGGGGCCAATCCTTTATTTTTTTATTTTATTTTATTTTATTTCGAATTTATATACCGCACCTTCTCCCGAGGGACTCAGGGCGGTGTACAGCCAGATAAAAACATACAATACAAACATTAAAAAGCCATTAAAAGGATATATATTAATTTGGCCCCAATTTAAGATAACAAACCAATTAAAAAATTAAAAATATGTTAAAAAATATGTTAAGCCAGCTTGCTGAAAAAAGAAAGTTTTAAGGGCATGGCGGAAGGCACCAAGGTCTTGGATTCTCCTTATCTCTGGGGGCAGCTGATTCCAGAGGGTAGGTGCCCCCACAGAGAAGGCCCTCCCCCTGGGGGGTCACCAGCCTACATTGTATGGCTGATGGCATCCCGAGGAGGCCCTCTCTGTGGGAGCGCACAGGTTGATGGGAGGCTGTCAGTAGCAGCAGGCGGTCTCGAAGATAACAAGGTCCTATGCCATGGAGCGCTTTAAAGGTGGTAACCAACACCTTGAAGCGCACCCGGAAGACCACTGGGAGTCAGTGCGGCTCACACAGGAGGGTTGTTATGTGGGAGCGCCAGGCGGCTCCCGTAATTACCTGTGCGGCCGCATTCTGGACTATTTGGAGCCTCCGAGTGCTCCTCAAGGGGAGCCCCATGTAGAGAGCGTTGCAGTAGTCCAGGCGCGAGGTGACGAGGGCGTGAGTGACTGTGCACAGGGAATCCCGATCAAGAAAGGGCCGCAACTGGCGAATCAGGCGAACCTGACAAAAGGTCCCCCTGGTTACAGCCGTCAGATGTTCCCCCAAGGACAGCTGCGTATCCAGGAGGACTCCCAGATTGTGCGCCCTCTCTGCGAGGGCCAAAGACTCGCCCCCAATAGTCAGTGATGGAGTCAACTGACTATATCGGGATGCCGGGAGCCACAGCCACTCAGTCTTGGAAGGGTTGAACTTGAGCCTGTTCCTCCCCATCCAGATCCGCACAGCCTCCAGGCACTGGGACATCACTTTGCTGTTCCCATCGCAGCCCCACAGGCTGGATGTAGGCAACCTGTGGGTTGGATCAGGCCCACGAGCCTTGAGTTTGACACCCATGTTCTAATCCGGGTGTCAGCAACCTGCAGCTCCGGAGCCGCATGTGGCTCTCTGGGCCCTCTGCTGTGGCACCATCCACCTTAGACGGCCTCTACCAGATAAAACAGAGCTGGGGGTTGGGTGGGGGGAGAACCTACGTGCTCTGTTTTTGCTGGCAGAGGCATCGCAGGCCAGTTGGTCCTTTGGTGTTTCCTAGGCGGTTCCGTGGGCGAGGTCTAAGCTTGAGTTTGACACCCCTGGTCAGTGGCGGGCTGCAACTGGTTTAACAGGCAGTTCTGTGAGCACGCAGTTGCGCGCAGCGTTCGAGATACAGCAATTTGAAGCTCAGCTGCTTACCTTCTATGGCAGACCTGGTAAGTAGAAACAGCGGAAGCGCAGAAATCAGCTGTGCTGCGCAAATCCGCTCAGCCATAAAGAAGGAAATAATGGCCAGGATAGGGCGGAGGCGTGTGGGCGGGGCCAGCTGATCATTGGACCTACCGCTTCGCCCGAACCGGTCTGAACCGGCTGCAGCCCACCACTGCCCCTGATATAGGGCCTTCTGCTTGAGCAGGGAGTTGGATTTGAAGATCTCCAAGGTCCCTTCATTCCAGGGGTGAAATCCAGCAGGTTCTGACAGGTTCTGGAGAACCCGTAGCGGAAATTTTGAGGAGTTTGGAGAACCAGCAAATACTACCTCTGGCTGGCCCCAGAGTGGGGTGGGTATGGGGATTTTGCAGTATCCTTCCCCTGGAGTGGGGTGGAAATGAGCATTTTGTAGTATCCTTCCCCCAGGAGTGGGGAGGGAATGGGGATTTTGCAGTATCCTTCCCCCAGGAGTGGGGAGGGAATGGGGATTTTGGAGTATCCTTCCTCCAGGAGTGGGGAGGGAATGGGGATTTTGGAGTATCCTTCCCCTGGAGTGGGAATGGAGATTTTGCAGTATCCTTCCCCTGGAATGGGGAGGGAATGGAGATTTTGCAGTATCCTTCCCCTGGAGTGGGGTGGGAATGGGGATTTTTCAGTATCCTCCCCCTGGAGTGGGGAGGGAATGGGGATTTTGCAGTATCCTTCCCCTGGAGTGGTGTGGGAATGGAGTTTTTACAGTATCCTCTCCCTGGAGTGGGGAGGGAATGGAGATTTGGCAATATCCTTTTCCTGGAATGCGGGGGAATGGAGATTTGGCAGTATCCTTCCCCCAGGAGTGCGGAGGGAATGGGGATTTTGCAGTATCTTTTATCTTTCCCCTGCCCTGCCTACCAAGCCCCGCCCACCAAGCCCCATTACACCCACCAAGCCACACCTACAGAACCGGTAGTAAAAAAATTTGGATTTCACCGCTGCTTCATTCCATTCCATTTTTTCTATTCTCAGCTCACCTGATCATCCGATGCACATTCACTATCTCAGGTGTGTAAGTTTCCGACAGGATCTTCAGTTCCTCAAACCTAGAAGATGAGGTTGGAAAAGAGTTTGGAGTGGGGATTGGTAGATTTCTATTCCTACCAGAGAGAGAAGGTCTTTTGCCATCGGCCGCTCTCTCTGGAGAAGGTTTTCTAGAAACCAACCATCCTTGAGCTTCTCATTAGCAACATACAGAAAGTTGCCCGCTCGAGCAGGGATGGCGAACCTTGGAGAGACGTAGTGCCCAAACTGCAACCCCCAAACCCATTTGCTTATTGCCAAGTGCCGAGACGGCAATTTAACCTGAAGAATGAGGTTTTACGACCTAAAAGGATGGTAAACAAGGCAGATTTTTCGGCTAATTGTTCTAAGAAAAAAAAAAAACGTGATAAATGCACTTTTGATGCCTCTTCGGGGGTTTTTTTGGGGGTCTGCTTTTGAAATATTACGTTTAGCAACAGTAAAAAAGGAAAAGTTTTGTAATATCATTTCTCTCTTTCCCTCCCTTTTCCCTCTCTCTCTATTTCCCTTCCTCCCTCTCTCTTCCCCCCTTTCTCTTTCCCTCCCTCTCCCTCTCTTCCCCTCCCTATCTTTCCCCCCTTTCTCTCCCCTTCTCTCTTCCCCTCCATCCCACTTTCCCTCCCTCTTTTTCCCCTTTCTCTCTCCCTCTTTCTCTCCTGCTTTCCCTCCCTTTCCCCCTTCTCTTTCCCTCCCTCTTCCCCTCCCTCCCTCTTTCCCCTCTTTCTCTTTCCCTCCCTCCCTCCCTTCATCTCTCCCTCTTTCCTTCCTTCCCTTCCTCTCTTCCCCTCTTTCCCCCTTTCTCACCCTGTTTCCCTCCCTCCCTCCCTCTCTCTACTTTCTTCCCCTCCATCTCTTTTCCCTTTCTCTCTTTTCCTCCCTCCCTCTTTCTCCCTTTCTCTTTCTCTCCCTTTCTCCCTCTTTCTCTCCCTTTCCTTCCCTCCCTTCCTCTTCCCTCCCTTTCCCTTTCTTTCCCTCCCTCCCTCCCTCTCTCTCTCTCTTCCTCTCCCTCTCTTCTCCTCCCTCCCTCTCTCCCTTCCTCTTTCTCTCCCCTTTCCCTTTCCCTCCCTTTCTCTCTCTCTTTTTTTTTATATTTAAATTTAAATTTCTATACCGCCCTTCTCCAATATAGGACTCAGGGCGGTGAACAGCCAAAGTAAAAACAAGACATAGAAAATCTAAAAACTGTTTAAAATAATTAAATAATTTGGCCGTAATTAAAAACAATTCCAATTTAAAATAGTTTAAAAATTTGACTCAAGCCAGCTCAAGCCTCTCTTTCCCTCCCACCCTCCCTCTTATTCTCTTCTCTTCCCTTCCCTCTCTCTCTTTCCCTCCCTCCCACTCTCCCCCCCCCCCCCCGTGGGACAAACACGATTGAGCTGGGCTGGAGAGACGGCCTGTGTGCGTGCCCACAGAGAACTCTGAGTGCCACCTCTGGCACGCCTGCCATAGGTTCGCCAGCACTGCACTGGAGGAAAAGTCTATCAGGAGTGTTTTCTGTTAGGATATGGTGTAAGCCTAACAGGTTGTTCAGGCAATATATGTGGTCGATCACTTTAAAGTATTCTGTAACTGTAAGATGTAATGCTGAGTAATTGTACTGCTGAGTCATTGCACTGGTGACTTTACTTATCTTAAGTGGATAATTATTAGTGTAAACTGTATATAAGGAAGCCGAGCTATAGTCATTGTTGGACCTGCTCTCATCATTGCTTGATTTTGTTGGTTGGAACTGTTACTGTCGTGTGTGAAGACGTGGATGGATCTGCTACCATCATGATTCGTTACCAGCGTTGAATTGCTGTTTATTACCTACTGCTGTTTGTACGGTGAGACGATTTCTGTAACTCAGGATTGATTTGAATGGCTAAAGACTTGGATTGATTGAAAGACTATGCAATTGTTTTTCACTACGAAGTAAAACTTTGTTAAGCCAGTTTGTATGTATTGTATTCATTGCTCTCAGTACCGTTTCTCTGTGCACTTACTCTGCTGGTTGGTAACACAACAATATCCTTAAAATTTTCCTTGAGAAAAATGGCGTCAGGAGCCGACCGTTTTTGGGCCCCCAATTTCAGGAAAGGAAACTCACCGTATCTTGAGCAACATAGCAGTGCATTTAATCTCCATATACTGGGTGTTGACCTGGTCCAGTTCGGACTGGACCCCAAGGCGGAACTCACGGGCCAATCGTTTCAGGAGAGCCAAACAACGCAGCAGGACCTGAAACAAACGAGGAACAAAAAGGCAAAGAGACAATCACAAAAGGAGGAGCACAGCACTCTGAAGTTATCGTACGGCCATTCATCCCTTGCACAAGTCTATCTTGTGGGACCACTGCACCCTTTCCTGGAACGGCAGCCTCTTCTCACAATAATTCATGCCTTAGAGGCCCCATGTGAATCAATTCGGTTTAGTGGTTAAATGCTTGGCCAATCACCAGGAAACGGTGAGTTCTAGTCCCACCTTAGGTATGAAAGCCAGTTGGGTGACTTTGGGCCAATCACCAGGAGATGGTGAGTTCTAGTCCCACCTTAAGCACAAAAGCCGGCTGGGTGACTTTGAGCCAATCATCAGGAGATGGGGAGTTCTAGTCACACCTTAGGCATGAAAGCCGTCTGGGTGACTTTGGGCCAATCAGCAGGAGACAGTGAGTTCTAGTCCCGCCTTAGGTATGAAACCTGTCAGGGTAATTTTGGGCCAATCATCAGGAGACGGGGAGTTCTAGTTCCATTTTAGGCATGAAAGCCAGATGGGTGACTTTGGGCCAATCACCAGGAGATGGTGAGTTCTAGTCCCACTTTAGGCATGAAAGCCGTCTGGGTGACTTTGGGCCAATCAGCAGGAGACAGTGAGTTGTAGTCCCGCCTTAGGTATGAAACCCGTCTGGGTAATTTTGGGCCAATCATCAGGAGACAGTGAGTCCTAGTCCCGCCTTAGGCATGAAAGCCATCTGGGTAACTCTGGGCCAATCAGCAGCAGACAGAGAGTTCTAGTTCCATCTTAGGCATGAAAGCCAGCTGGGTGACTTTGGGCCAATCACCAGGAGATGGTGAGGAGAAGGAAGGGAGGGAGGGAGGGAGGGAAGGAAAACAGATGGTTGATAGGTAGGTAGGTAGATAGATAGATACTGGTAGGTAGATAGATAGGTGGATGGATGGATGGTAGGTAGGTAGGTAGATAGATAGATAAATAGATAGATGGTGGTTAAAGTGCTGGCCTAGAAACCAGGTGCCTGTGAGTTCTAGTCCCACGTTAAACAACCCAGCGTACCTCACAGAGTTCTTCTGGGTAAAAACTGTTGCGGGAGGAAGAACGAGTATCTGGTATGTTTGCCCTGAGTTATTACAAGCAATCATAGAAGTGGGAGAAAAAACCCAATCGAAGTCAAAATCTCAAATCGCAGGCGCCGTGCTGACGAAATGAGAAGAGCTTCAGCCTTTGAGCATCGTTTGTTTCGTTCGGTACCAGATGCTCCCAGACTCCTGACTGAGGTGGGGGGGGGGTGGATTTCCCAGCAAGGATTACAGGAGCCAAAGTTATTTTATCTGGGATCAAACCATCCCCGGCTTTTTCAAAAATGCAACCAGGGTTTCTTTTAGAAACCCGAACGCAGATGGCAGACTTCAAAAGGCTGCTGTTGAAAAGATTACCCTAATCTCGGATTTGTGGGACAGGCCAGAAAATATATATATATATATATATATTTGCACCCTCTACCTGGGGGTAAGCTGCTTTCTGTTGCTCCAGATACCCGACCAGCTCTTCCTGCTGAGCTCTGGCCTCCTTCAGATGCTGCTTCTCGGTGACTAGACTCTCCGGCAAGGCGCCCAGCATAATCATCTGGGCGGCGGCTCCGACGTTATCTGCCGGAAGCAAATTCGGAAGGGACAAGGTCAGCGGTGAAATCCTCTGAAGTAAGTCTGCTACTGATTCTGTGAGTCTGCTACGGATCGCTGGATGCAGTACTCTAAGTGTGGTCTTACTAAGGCTTTCTGGAGTGCTGTTAGTACCTCCCTTGATCTTGATTGTATTGGTCGAGTTTTGGTCAACACACTCTAAAAAAAAAGATGTGGAGACTCTGGAAAGAGTGCAAGAAGAGCAACCAGGATGATGAGGGGACTGGAGGCCTAAACATATGAAGAACGGTTGCAGGAACTGGGTATGTCTAGTCTAGTGAAGAGAAGGATCAGGGGAGACATGATAGCAGTCTTCCAATATTTGAGGGGCTGCCACATAGAGGAGGGGGTCACGTTATTTTCCAAAGCACCCAAAGGCCAGACAAAGGAATAATGGATGGAAACTGAACAAGGAGAGATTCAACCTGGAAATGAGGAGACATTTTCTGACAGGAAGAACAATCAACCAATGGAACAGAAGTTGCCTTTGGAAGTTGTGGGAGCTTCATCCCTGGAGGCTTTCCGGGGTACTTACGGGACCGCCTTCTGCCACCAATAGCCTCCCACCGGCCGGTTCGCTTCCACAGAGGGCCTCCTTAGGGTGCCGTCAGCCAGACAATGTCGGCTGGCGACCCCCAGGAGAGCCTTCTCTGTGGTGGCACCTACCCTTTGGAACAATCTACCCCCAGAGATACGAGTGATCTCCGATCTCCGGACTTTTCGTCGTGCCCTAAAAACTTATTTTTTTCAGATAGCCGGTCTGTCTTGATTTTATAGTTGGTTTTAAAATTTTAATACGGATTTTATATTGACAAGTTTTAAATTACGGGCCAAATTTATGTAATTATTTTAAATCTATTTTTAATTGTAATGTTATGTATAAATGTTTTTATTTTGGCTGTTCACCGCCCTGAGTCCGAAAGGAGAAGGGCGGTATAGAAGTTCGATTAATAAATAAATAAATAAATAAATAAATAAATAAATAAAGGGATTGGACTGCCATCTTGTCAGAAATGGTGTAGTGCAAAGATCAGCGACCTGTGGCTCTGGAGCCGCGTGTGGCTCTTTGGTCCCTCAGCTGTGGCTCCCTGTCAGGCGAGCCGACCACTGGCTGGCTCTGCTCCTCGCCCTCCCCTCCCAGTCACTCCTCGCCTGGCCTGAGAAGGTCAGGGCGACAGCGGGGGATGGAAAAGCGGCCGGGGCAGAGACAGAGAGAGTGGGGGGGGGGAGAGAGAGATATAGAGAGATACAGAGAGAGGTGGAGAGACAGAGAGATACAGAGAGAGAGAGGGAGGGAGGAAGGAAGGGAGGAGAGAGAGAGATATGTCAAAAGGATTTTGTCGTTTCCGGTGTTTTTTAACAATTGGTTCTCTGCCCTAATGACCGGCTGGGTAGGTGTGGCTACGGGGGATGTCATGTGACTGGTGGAAGTGAGTGACATTGAGTTGGCCACGCCCACCCAGGTTTTGTGGCTCCCGGTGTTTTCTTTTCTGAGGGAAATGGGCCCAAATGGCTCTTTTGAGTATTTAAGGTTGCAGACCCCTGGCGTAGGGTCTCCTGCTTGGGCGGGAGGTTGTGCTCGATGACCTACAAGGTCCCTTCCAATTCTGTTTATTTATTTATTTATTTATTTATTTATTTATTTATTTATTTATTTATTTATTTATTGGTTTGATTTATTGGTCTTTTCCGGAGACTCAGGGCGGCTTACAATGCGTTAAGCAATAGCCTTCATACTTTTTGTATATACCTGCTTAGTAGGGCTTTCGCCCCCCCCCCCCAAAGTGGTGTTCTTTTTTATACAAAGTCAGCTTATTGCCCCCACAATCTGGGTCCTCATTTTACCTACCTCGGAAGGATGGAAGGATGAGTCAACCTTGAGCCTGGGGAGATTCGAAGTTGCAGTAATTGCAGGCAGCTGGTGTTACTTAACACCAAGGCTCATTGTTAAATGGTTAAATGTTAAATGGTTATCGGTTAATCTGTACCTGTACATTTAGTTTTTCTTGTCCGTTTTTTAAAAAATCCCCCCCACACACACACACCTGGCATCCTGGCCTGCACCCACCACCAAACCACCCCATATGACCTATAATTCCAAATTTACCACTCTCGGGACGATAGTAACTCAGCACGTCCAAACATTTGGCCTTCAGAAACTTCTCCACCTCGGCTGGGAGGTGTTTCTGCATTTGTTCCAGGTCCTAGAGGGAATACAGAAAGAGAAATATATTCCTTCCTCTGACAGACTTTCGATTTATCGCCTGTTCTCTCCAGGATGAGATAGTCCTCGACGTACGACCACAGTCGAGCCCAAAATTTCCGTGGCTAAACAAAGACAGTCGTGAAGTGAGTTTCGCCCTGTTTGACGACCTTCCCTGCCACCGTTGTTAAGTGAATCGCTGCGGTGGTTCACTTAGGAACAATGGTTGTTAAGTGAAACTGGTCAGAAGGTCGTAAAAGGGGGGAAATCACGTGAGCCCAGGGAAAATGCAACCGTCGTGAATACAAGTCGGTTGCCAAGCACCTGAATTTTTCGATTGCGTGATCGAGAGTCGTGTGAGAGCGGTGCGGTGGCTTAGAGGTGCAGGTCTCGCCTCACAATCAGGAGGCCGTGAGTTCGATCCTAGGTAGAGGCAGATATTTCTCTTAACGGTCGTGTTCTTAACTGAAGAACTTAACTTAAGCGAATCCCTACACTGCCGGGATTCGCTTAAGAACGGCGGTGAGGAAGGCCGTGAAACGGAAGCAAAATTCACTTCGCCACAGGCTTCGCTTTGCAACGGAACATTCGCGGTTCGATTCTGGTCGTAATTCGAGGACTGCCTGCATAGCACAGAAAATTGGGTTTTTTTTTTTTGCCATTTCAACAAAGTGGCCTCTCTCCACAACGGATGGGGCAGGAACGGGTGGATCCTTACTTGGTGAGGCGGGAGAAACTCGGTTAAATGTCGGGTTTCCAGGCCTAAGACAGACGGACGGGCGTTTGGCAGGGACGAATGGAGATCAAGCATCCGTTTCAACTCCGCTACTAGCAGCTGCTGTTCTAGGGTTTCCAGGAACTTGAGGGCAGGAAAAGAAGATTTAGAGGGGAAAAAAAGAGAGATAAATAAACTTCACCCAACTAGAACCTTCCCTCCAGACAACATATTTTAAGCCGTAAAATCTCTGGCTGGCTGAATCACCGAGCCAAAGACAAACAAAATCCGATGGAGCCTTGTGTGAAGTTGGCCGTTAGGTTTAAAAAACCACAATGAGGCCTGGGTTTTTGCTTCACGAACGCACCGCCGAGCGGCCTTGTTTCATTATAATGACCAGTCGAGCCATGTTTTGATGGCCGTAGCTCTGAGTTACGGCCATCGATTATATTTTTATTTTATTTTTATTTACTTTTTTAATCCTGTTGTTTTGTAATCCTCGCTTTTCTCGCAGAGAGATTTCAAGGGATGCTCGAAGGGAGGTTTGGCCCAAATTTTTATCCCGACGGCTGAGAAAACAACTTGGCTCGATGCTGTTCGACAGGCCTCTGGGACCGCAACTCAAAAGGTCATCGATGGAAGAGAGTATTTGTAGCCCAGGGTTGAAATGAGGGGTCTTTGATGATCTCTTGGCGGGTTGTTTTTTTTTTTTTTTGTCTATGTTTCACTACCATACTAGAGAACATCATCACTGCTAAAAGGGAAAGGGGTTTGTGGAGAAGAGGAGAAGGAGGATTGTGGGGTTCCTGGTGGTCTCTGAGTTTGGTTGTTATTTTGCAGGCATTGAATGATTAAAATAAAAAAGCATCAGTAGTACAAGAGAGTGAGGCTTGTGGAGATAAAGAGGAAGAGGAGGAGAAGAAAGGAAAGGAAGAGGAGGAGGAGGAGAAAGGAAAGGAAGAGGAGGAGGAGGAAGAGGAAGAGAAGAAGGAAAAGGAAGAGAAGGAGGAGGAGAAGGAGGAGAGAAGGAAGTAAAGAAGATGGAGGAAGAGAAGGAAGGAGAAGGAAAAGGAAGGGAAGGAGAGGAGAGAAGGAAGAGAAGGAAAAGGAAGAGGAGGAAGAGAAGGAGGAGGAGGAAGAGGAGAAGAAAGAGAAGAAGGAGGAGGAGGAAGAGAAAGGAAAGGAAGAGGAAGAGGAGGAGAGAAGGGAGGAGGAAGAAGAGAAGAAAGGAAAGGAAGAGGAGGAGGAGGAGAGAAGGAAGCTGGAGGAAGAGAAGGAAGAGAAGGAAAAGGAGGAGAAAGAAAAGGAAGAGAAGAAGGAGGAGAGGAAGAAGAGAAGGAAAAGGAAAAGGAAGAGAATGCAGGAGGAGGAGGAGGAGGAGAAAGAGAAGAAGGGGAGGAGGAGGAGGAGAAAGGAAAGGAAGAGGAGGAGGAGAAAAGAGAGGAGGAAAAGAAGGAAGAGAAGGAGGAAGAAAAGAGGAGGAGGAAGAGAAGAAAGGAAAGGAAGAGGAGGAAGAGGAGAGAAGGAAGAAAAGAAACTGGAGGAAGAGAAGGAAGAGAAGGAGAAAGAAAAGGAAGAGAAGGAGAAGGAGAGAAAGAAGAGAAGGAAAAGGAAGAGAATGAAGAGGAGGAAGAGGAGAAGAAAGAGAAGGAGGTGGAGGTGGTGGAGGAGGAGGATATATATATTTACATGATATATATCAAAATTCCTAACCAAGGAACCACTAAGAACATTCCCACCAAGCTGCCTCATCATCACTTGCACTGATGATGCTACCTAGTTGGGTAATGAAACATTTGCAAGAAAACCAGCAAGCTCAGAGAGCACCAAGGACCCTCTCAGTTGTCGTCGTCCTCCTCCTCTTGAGACCTCCCGACAAAGGGGGAAAGCCAGGTTTCATTTAACAACCGGGCCGACTAACTTTGACCAACAGCAGCGATTCGCTTAACGTTATGGAAAAGTTGTAAAATGGGGTGAAAACTTCCTTCCCCGTCTCGCTCAACGACCGAAACGTCGGGCTCAATTGCGGTCGTAAGTCAAGGACCCCGCTGTGAGGCTTCCTATCCTACCATGTTCCAGGTTTCCAGTTTAAACAGAAAGTAATTACCGAGTTGACAGCAAATCCTCCGGCCAAACCAATTAATTTTTATTCCGCTTTTCCGCTCTGTTGAGATTCGCAGACCACCAAATCTGTTCTCCGCCGGCCGTTTTAGTTGGCACCGCATTGCCAAGGGAATGGTTAAAACGCTCCCTCGCTCTCGCCAACCGCCCGGCCGGCTTTGTTTGCCGTGTTTCTTTTTCCCGATCTTACTTTTTTATCCTGGAGGGACGGATCGGCTCCCGCCTTCAGCAAAGCTTCCTGCAAAAGCCGATGCAAAGCTTCCCATTTTAACCAGTTGGCACGGTGCATCTGCAATTCCTTCCTGGCCTGCGAGAGGAGAGGGGAAGGGGGGGGAGGAGAAAAAGGGTTTAATAAGGGCAATGGGCACTTGCTCAATTACATTAAAGAGCCGCTGGCGGGAATGTCAAGCGAAGGCAGTCCCCAGACTCCGGCCCAGATAATCATGCCAACACGAGGATCCACCATCTTTGACCGCAAAACAGCAGGTTGTTGTTTTTTTTCTGGAGCTTGGCTGGCAGTCACTTCTTGTTTTAGTGTATGGGGCGTGCATATACATGGGGGAGAGGGAGGGAGATAGATAGATAGACAGATAGATAGATAGATAGATCGGTAGGTAGGTAGGTAGGTAGATGATAGGTAGGTAGGTAAGATGGTAAGATAGAGAGAGCGGTAGGTAGGTTGGTAAGACAGACAGACAGACAGACGGATGGATGGGTAGGTAGGTAAGATAGATAGGTAGGTAGGTAGCTAAAATGGTAAGATTAGATAGATAGATAGATCGGTAGGTAGGTAGGTAGATGATAGGTAGGTAGGTAGGTAAGATGGTAAGATAGAGAGAGAGAGGTAGGTAGGTAAGATGGTAAGATAGACAGATGGATGGATGGATGAATAGGTAGGTAGATAGGTAAAATGGTAAGATAGAGAGAGAGAGGTAGGTAGGTAAGATGGTAAGATAGATAGATGGATGGATGGATGAATAGGTAGGTAGGTAGGTAGGTAGGTAAAATGGTAAGATAGAGAGAGAGAGAGGTAGGTAGGTAAGATGGTAAGATAGATGGATGGATGGATGAATAGGTAGGTAGATAGGTAAAATGGTAAGATAGAGAGAGAGAGGTAGGTAGGTACGATGGTAAGATAGATAGACGGATGGATGAATAGGTAGGTAGATAGGTAAAATGGTAAGATAGAGAGAGAGGTAGGTAGGTAAGATGGTAAGATAGATAGATGGATGGATGGATGAATAGGTAGGTAGATAGGTAAAATGGTAAGATAGAGAGAGAGGTAGGTAGGTAAGATGGTAAGATAGATAGATGGATGGATGGATGAATAGGTAGGTAGGTAGGTAAAATGGTAAGATAGAGAGAGGTAGGCAGGTAAGATGGTAAGATAGATAGATGGATGGATGGATGAATAGGTAGGTAGGTAGGTAAAATGGTAAGATAGAGAGAGAGGTAGGTAGGTAAGATGGTAAGATAGAGAGGGAGAGGTAGGTAGGTAAGATGGTAAGATAGACAGATGGATGGATGGATGGATGAATAGGTAGGTAAGAGATAGGTAGGTAGGTAGGTAAAATGGTAAGATAGAGAGAGAGAGGTAGGTAGGTAAGATGGTAAGATAGATAGATGGATGGATGGATGAATAGGTAGGTAGGTAAGATGGTAAGATAGATGGATGGATGAATAGGTAGGTAGGTAGGTAGGTAAAATGGTAAGATAGAGAGAGAGAGAGGTAGGTAGGTAAGATGGTAAGATAGATAGATGGATGGATGGATGAATAGGTAGGTAGATAGGTAAAATGGTAAGATAGAGAGAGAGGTAGGTAGGTAAGATGGTAAGATAGATAGATGGATGGATGGATGAATAGGTAGGTAGGTAGGTAAAATGGTAAGATAGAGAGAGGTAGGCAGGTAAGATGGTAAGATAGATAGATGGATGGATGGATGAATAGGTAGGTAGGTAGGTAAAATGGTAAGATAGAGAGAGAGGTAGGTAGGTAAGATGGTAAGATAGATAGATGGATGGATGGATGAATAGGTAGGTAAAATGGTAAGATAGAGAGAGAGAGGTAGGTAGGTAAGATGGTAAGATAGATAGATGGATGGATGGATGAATAGGTAGGTAGGTAGGTAAAATGGTAAGATAGAGAGAGAGGTAGGTAGGTAAGATGGTAAGATAGATGGATGAATAGGTAGGTAGGTAGGTAAAATGGTAAGATAGAGAGAGGTAGGTAGGTAAGATGGTAAGATAGATAGATGGATGGATGGATGAATAGGTAGGTAGGTAGGTAAAATGGTAAGATAGAGAGAGGTAGGTAGGTAAGATGGTAAGATAGATAGATGGATGGATGGATGAATAGGTAGGTAGGTAGGTAAAATGGTAAGATAGAGAGAGGTAGGCAGGTAAGATGGTAAGATAGATAGATGGATGGATGGATGAATAGGTAGGTAGGTAGGTAAAATGGTAAGATAGAGAGAGAGGTAGGTAGGTAAGATGGTAAGATAGATAGATGGATGGATGGATGAATAGGTAGGTAGGTAGGTAAAATGGTAGGATAGAGAGAGAGAGGTAGGTAGGTAAGATGGTAAGATAGATAGATGGATGGATGGATGAATAGGTAGGTAGGTAGGTAAAATGGTAAGACAGAGAGAGAGGTAGGTAGGTAAGATGGTAAGATAGATGGATGAATAGGTAGGTAGGTAGGTAAAATGGTAAGATAGAGAGAGGTAGGTAGGTAAGATGGTAAGATAGATAGATGGATGGATGGATGAATAGGTAGGTAGATAGGTAAAATGGTAAGATAGAGAGAGAGAGAGGTAGGTAGGTAAGATGGTAAGATAGATAGACGGATGGATGAATAGGTAGGTAGATAGGTAAAATGGTAAGATAGAGAGAGAGGTAGGTAGGTAAGATGGTAAGATAGATAAATGGATGGATGGATGAATAGGTAGGTAGATAGGTAAAATGGTAAGATAGAGAGAGAGGTAGGTAGGTAAGATGGTAAGATAGATAGATGGATGGATGGATGAATAGGTAGGTAGGTAGGTAAAATGGTAAGATAGAGAGAGAGGTAGGTAGGTAAGATGGTAAGATAGATAGATGGATAGATGGATGAATAGGTAGGTAGGTAGGTAAAATGGTAAGATAGAGAGAGGTAGGCAGGTAAGATGGTAAGATAGATAGATGGATGGATGGATGAATAGGTAGGTAGGTAGGTAAAATGGTAAGATAGAGAGAGAGAGGTAGGTAGGTAAGATGGTAAGATAGATAGATGGATGGATGGATGAATAGGTAGGTAGGTAGGTAAAATGGTAAGATAGAGAGAGAGGTAGGTAGGTAAGATGGTAAGATAGATGGATGAATAGGTAGGTAGGTAGGTAAAATGGTAAGATAGAGAGCGGTAGGTAGGTAAGATGGTAAGATAGATAGATGGATGGATGGATGAATAGGTAGGTAGGTAGGTAAAATGGTAAGACAGAGAGAGAGGTAGGTAGGTAAGATGGTAAGATAGAGAGAGAGAGGTAGGGAGGTAAGATGGTAAGATAGATAGATGGATGGATGGATGGATGAATACGTAGGTAGGTAGGTAAGATGATAAGATAGATAGATGGATGGATGGATGAATAGGTAGGTAGGTAGGTAAAATGGTAAGATAGAGAGAGGTAGGTAGGTAAAATGGTAAGATAGATGGATGGATGGATGAATAGGTAGGTAGGTAGGTAAAATGGTAAGATAGAGAGAGAGGTAGGTAGGTAAGATGGTAAGATAGATGGATGGATGGATGAATAGGTAGGTAGGTAGGTAAAATGGTAAGATAGAGAGAGAGGTAGGTAGGTAAGATGGTAAGATAGATAGATGGATGTATGAATAGGTAGGTAGGTAGGTAAGATGGTAAGATAGAGAGGTAGGTAGGTAGGTTGGTAAGATAGATAGATAGATAGATAGATAGATAGATAGATAGATAGATGGATAGATAGATGGATGGGTAGATAGGTAGGTAAGATAGATATGTATATGTACATATCGATATATAGATATATGTATGTGTGTGTATACATATATACACACATATATGTATACATACATACATACACACACATGCATATACATACATACACATACATATACACACACATACATACATATACAAACATATATACACATACACATATACATACATATACATAGACACATAGACACACACACACACACACATACATACAGTGGTGGGATCGTCTCAGTTTAACAACCGGTTCGGTGATCGCACGCTTTGTGTGCGCCCGCACCTGATGCAGGTTGTGCACGCTTGCGCATTCCGAACAAATCTTCACTTCAGGGTTTCTTCGGAGGAGTAACACAGCTGATTCGCGCGGCAATCTGTTCTGCCACACAAATCAGCTGAGAAGATAAAAGGTAGGAAAACAGCGCGGGCGGGCCCATCTGATCATTGGGGAGAACCGGTTCGCTCCCTGGTGATCGTCGGAGCTACCAATTCACCCAAACCACCCGAATCTCTTTCTCTGTGTATATATATATATAGAGAGAGAGAGAGCGAGAGAGAGATACCCATCTACGTCTCTTTCTATCCACTTATCTCTGTCTTTTTCTGTCTATATCAATCTATATATACATAACTGTCTGTCTGTCTACCTATCAAACTTAGATAGGTACATAGACAAATATATAGGCAGAAAGAGATAGAGGAAGAGACATACACAGATGTAAAGGTAAAGGTTCCCCTCGCACATATGTGCTAGTTGTTCCCAACTCTAGGGGCCGGTGCTTACCTCCGTTTCAAAGCCAAAGAGCCAGCGCTGTCTGAAGATGTCTCCGTGGTCATGGGGCCAGCATGACTCAACGCCAAAGGGGCACGGAACGCTGTTCCTTTCCCACCAAAGGTGGTCCCTATTTTTTCTACTTGCATTTTTGACGTGCTTTCAAACTGCCAGGTTGGCAGAAGCTGGGATAAGGACCGGGAGCTTACCCCGTTACGCGGCACAAGGGATTCAAACCGCTTGAGTTGCCGACCTTTCGATCGGCAAGCTCAGCGTCTTAGCCACTGAGCCACCGCGTCCCCTATACACAGATGTAGATAGATATAAATTAATTGATAGAGATACAGAGAGTGATAGTAATAAAGACAGAAACAGGGGAGGGGAAACAGGCAGGTAGATAAGTAGATTACCTGTCTACTGTTATGTCTCTTTCTATTCATCTCTATCTCTTTCTGTCTATATCGATCTACATCTGTCTATCTACCTATCTAAGTTTGTAGGTAGATAGATATAGATATAGATTGATATTGACAGAAAGAGATAGAGATGAATAGGAAGACATAGAGGTAGATAGAGATGGAGAAGGAGAGGAAGAGAAATGGAGGGGGGAGAGAGAGAGAGAGAGAGAGAGAGAGAGAGAGAGAGAGAGACTGAGGCACCATGTTAGAAAGCAGGAGGCCATGAGTTCTAGTCCTGCCTTAGGGACAAAGCCAGCTGAGTGACCTTGGGCTAGTCACGCTCTTTCAGCCTACCTTGCAAGGTTGTTGTAGGTAGGTAGGTAGGTAGATAGATATTGATAGATTAGATTAGATAGATTAGAGAGAGAGAGAGAGAGAGAAAGATGATAGATAGATGACTGCGATAGATTTTATATATATAGAGAGAGAAAGAGAGATGAGAGAAAGAGAGATGAGAAAACGATAGATGAGAGATAGATTAGAAAGAGACAGACAGACAGAAAGATGACAGATTATATATAGAGATAGAATGATGATAGATAGATCGATAGATAGATAAATCAGAGAGATGAGAAAGAGATATCTATCTATATGAGAGATAGATGAGATAGATAGATGAGGGAGAGATAGATAGATGAGAGATGAGAGAGATAAAGAGAGATAGATAGACAGACAGAAAGATAGATGGCAGAGATAGATCTATATCTATATAGAGAGAGATGATAGAGATCAATAAATGATAGATAGATGATATAGATGAGAGATAAAGATAGATGAGAGATGAGAGATGGAGACAGACAGACAGAAAGATAGATAGATGGCAGAGATAGATTAATATATATAGAGAGAGAGATAGAAAGATAGATGATGATAGAGATAGATCGATAGATCGATGAGAGATAGAGATAGATGATAGAAATAGATAGATGAGAGATAGATGAGATAGATGAGAGAGATAAAGATAGATGAGAGATGAGAGAGAGATATAGACAGACAGACAGAAAGATAGATGGCAGAGATAGATCTATATCTATAGAGAGATGATGATAGAGATAGATCGATAGATAAATGAGATGAGATAGATGAAATAGATAGATGAGATAAAGATAGATGAGAGATGAGATAGAGACAGACAGACAGAAAGATAGAGAGATAGATGGCAGAGATAGATTAATATAGAGAGAGATAGAAAGATAGATGATGATAGAGATAGATCGATAGATCGATAAATGAGAGATAGATGAGCAAGAGAGATAGATGAGTTAGATAGATGAGAGAGAAAGACAGAGAGAGACAGAGATGAGAGAGACAGATGTGTGTGTGTGTGTGTGTGTGAGAGAGAGAGAGAGAGAGAGGGGGTGGCAGGCAATGTATAGAAGCTGTAATAGACTATTCAGTTTAGGGGCACTGAACACAGACTATTTGGCAAGCAGACACCAAAACACCTCTTTTTTTCAAGTTTTCTTGGCGTGCCAGCAGGGAGAATTAACTTCATTTCAGCCCTGCTGAACATCCTGAGTCCAAATATGTTTCCCCCCCACACACACACACACTTTTAACCCAGAAAAGAACGGAGCTACCCGATTCACAAAACCTGACAAGATCTCTGAACTGAATAAACACGCTGGACAAAAGACACACAGATTTTCTGTCCGTCCTCAGGAACCGGATCAAGCGTTTAACGCACGATTTCCCCCAATGACTTCCGCCGTCTTCTTGCGTGGCTGGCTTAGCTGCTGTATGTACGTCACGTGCTATCATAAATGAAACATACGTCCGCCTCAAGAGAAGTCGAATCCCGCAGCTTACATGGGTAAATATTTTCCTTTGCGGCGTTTGTTTTAATCTCTCTGTACTGCAGAGACGATCGACGGGATTTCTTACAAGCCGAGCGGGGGAATATGTGATCCATTTGCTCATTCTAAGCTTAAAATCTGCAATGCAACATAATCCCCAGTTCCCCTTAGGATCTTCCTTAAATTTTACCTCATCTCTTTCAACCTTTGTCATTATAGAGGGATAGACTTCAATTCCCAGAATTCCCCAGCCAGCCTAGCTGGCTGGGGAATTCTGGGATTTGAAGTCCACCCGTCTTCAAGCGTCTTAAGTCGAAAAACACTGAGTTAGATCCTAATTTTCCATTTCTACTAGGAATATTTACGAGAACATATACCAAAGAAATAAAATATCTGATTTTACACATCATTAACACATTTTACACATCAGCTTAACATATTTTTTAAATATTTTTTTTTTAATTTGATTTATATGCCGCCCTTCTCCGGAGACTCAGGGCGGCTTACAATGCGTTAAGCAATAGCCTTCATCCTTTTGTATATTTATACAAAGTCAGCTTATTGCCCCCACAAACTGGGTCCTCATTTCACCTACCTTAGAAAGGATGGAAGGCTGAGTCAACCTTGAGCCTTGGAGAGATTTTAATTGGTTTGTTATTTTAAATTGGGGCCAAATTAATATATATCTTGTTAATTGTTTTTAATGTTTGTATTGTATGTTTTTATCTGGCTGTACACCGCCCTGAGTCCCTCGGGAGAAGGTGCGGTATATAAATTCGAAATAAAATTAAAAAAATAAATAAATAAATCATAACAGCAGCTCGGGCTCGAATAACATATGCATAAAAATGGATACGGGAAGAAACACCGACAGATGAAGAAGTGATAAAAAAAAAAAGTTTTAGAATGTACTGAGATGGACAAGTTAAGAAAAGAAATGAAAGAAAAAGAAGAGATTACTATTACAATTTGGAACAAATGGTACGAATGGCTTGAGAGCAGAAATAAAGAACACCACAAATAGGGGAGAAGATAAAATGTAAAATATGTATGTAACAAATTTATATTTATATACAGACACACACACACACACACACACACACACACACACACACACATATATATATATATATATATATATATATATATATATATATATATAAAAAAATAAAATATGTATTTTAGCTAATGGGTTTAAGGGGAAAAAAAGTTAAGCATTAATGGGGAGGGCTTCCGGGGGGGGGGGGGGTGTTGGGAAGGCTGTTTTTGCCCTTCCCAGGTTCCTAGAAAGGCTCTGGAGGCTGGGGAGAGTAAAAAATGGGCCTTCCCCACCACCAGGCCCTCCAGAGGCAGGAAACAGCCCATTTCCCTACTTCTGGTGGTCCCAGAAGGCCCGAAAATTAGCTGGCCAGCGCGAACATGTACGCCAAAGCTGAGCTCACATACCCACCGATATGGCTACGCGTGCCGTAGGCTCGTCATCATGGGTGTAGGGTCTCTTGCTTGGGCGGGGGTTGGACTAGATGACCTTAAAAGGTCCCTTCCAACTCTATTAATTTCTTAAAGACTACCTGTATGCCGACTGTTATCCACTTCCTTGCTCTCCCCTCAAATCCCCCCAGCCATCTCTCATCTCACCTCTTCCAACGGTTGGGCCAAAGCGATGGTCATCCCCGAAGGATCGATGTGTTTTTTCAGACCCGTAAGGAGGTTAGCCAAGCCAGGATTAGCCGAGAGATCATCATCTGTCAAAGAGCACGGGGGCAGCTGGCTCCTACAATCTGCGGAAACAGAAATAGGGGGTGGAGGAAATAAAGCTAATTTCCCCCCTTTTTAAATTCTTTTTTACGTTCCCTCCTAAAAGTTGTAGGAAATTACCGTTCACAGCTTCCGAAGTCGCCATTCCTTCCCGTTCCTCGGGGGAAACTGCCAAAAAAAAAAAGGAAATAAAATCGGAAGAGGGATCTGATGAAAGAAAAAAATGGCCGGGAGATAAATCCGGCGGATTCCTTTCGGGTGTACGGATTTATAAAAAGCATGTAATGATCATATCAGATTTTTTTTTTAATTCAACCTGCTGCCCTCCGGATTAATTAATTCACCAGGGGAAAGGGAGGGTTAGGATTCGAACTCGTGCCCATTGGAAGGGGCTACCGGTTAGAGAAGAGGCGGAATCTTATATTATAAATAGGGGGTGACGCCATGTTTTGGGGAGAGGATGACGGGTTGATGTTTCCCTCACAATTTGAGCCAAGCCTCTCCTTTCTCACATGGTACGGAAGATAGCTAGTTTAAGGCACCAGGCTAGAAAGTAGGAGACCATGAGTTCAAGTCTGGCTTTAACCATGAAAGCTGGCTGGGTGACTTTGGACCAGTCACTAGGAGACTGGGAGTTCTAGTCCAACTTTAGGCATGAAAGTTTGCTGAGTGACTCTGGGCCAATCACCAAGAGACTGGGAGTTCTAGTTCCGCCTTAGGCATGAAAGCCGGCTGGGTGACTTTGGCCAGTCACTAGGAGACTGGGAGTTCTAGTCCCACTTTAGGCATGAAAGTTTGCTGACTGACTCTGGGCCAATCACCGAGAGACTGGGAGTTCTAGTTCCGCCTTAGGCACGAAAGTTTGCTGGGTGACATTGGACCAATCACCAGGAGACTGGGAGTTCTAGTCCCACCTTAGGCAGGAAAGACAGTTGAGTGACTCTCTGGGCCAATCACCGGGAGATGGTGAGTTCTAGTCCCACTTTAGGCATGAAAGCTGGCTGGGTAACTCTGGCTCAATCACCAGGAGACTGGGAGTTCTAGTCCCACCTTAGGCAGGAAAGACAGTTGAGTGACTCTCTGGGCCAATCACCGGGAGATGGTGAGTTCTAGTCCCACCTTAGGCATGAAAGCTGGCTGGGTAACTCTGCCCCAATCACCAGGAGACTGGGAGTTCTAGTCCCATCTTAGGCAGGAAAGCCAGTTGAGTGACTCTCTGGGCCAATCACCGGGAGATGGTGAGTTCTAGTCCCACCTTAGGCATGAAAGCTGGCTGGGTAACTCTGGCCCAATCACCAGGAGACTGGGAGTTCTAGTCCCACCTTAGGCACAAAAGCCAGCTGGGTGACTTTGGGTCAATCACCGGGAGATGGTGAGTTCTAGTCCCACTTTAGGCATGAAAGTTGGCTGGGTAACTCTGCCCCAATCACCAGGAGACTGGGAGTTCTAGTCCCGCCTTAGGCACCAAAGCCAGCTGGGTGCTTTGAGCCAGTTCCTCTCAGCCCAGCCCGCCTTCTAGGGCTGGACGAAGAAAAAATGTTCGGTACATCCGCCATCTTGAGTCCCATTTATAAAATTAGTAAGGGCAGAATAAAAACAAATCGGTGGCTATTAAAAAACAAACTACCACCCCAGAGAGCCAACCCAGGCAAGTGCACCCTCCCTGCCAATCCTAACAGAGATCAGAGCATCCCAGGGCTGCCAAGGGGCACCCGAGGACATCTAGTCCAACCCGCTGCGTAGGGCAAATGGGGAAAGGGCTTTATTCTGATTTTTTTTTCCCCTGTCCCCAAGGAAAATCTCTCCCCCCACAATAACCTTCAGCAAGCCCTTGCATCCTCTCCCACCCCCATTTCCCAAAGCCCCCACTCCCTCTCCTCGCTGGTCCTTTGCTATACCCTGCCAAGCAGCAGGCAGCAATGCAACCGGTGAAGCTCTCCTTATTCCCCCACCCAGCTCGGCGGCTGCCTCCCCCACCCCCACTTTGCAAAGCAATTGCAAAGCCAAAAAATATTATATTTCAAGATTAACAACCCCCCCCCAACGTGCATCTCCCCCCCTCCCCAAATTCCTCCCCCCCCAGGACACCCCCCTCCCTTCCCTAACAAAGCCCTGGAAGGCCAACCTGTGACGTCACTGGAGGGCGTGGCCGCTCTACCCGCCCTTTTTTTTTCTTCTTTTTTTGCCCCGCGCGCTCGATGAAACGCTCCCTCCCCCCTCAGCCCCCCGCCTCGCGCGCGCCGAGAATTCCAACCGAAAGGCTGGCGGGAGGGGATTGGCCAATGGGCGAACTAGAAGCGGCAAGGGGAGGCGTGGCCTTGGGCAACGAAGGCCGGTCGGAGCCGAAGGAGGGTCTCCGAGCGTCTTTTTTTTTTTTTTTTAAAAGCATCCTGATTGGTCAGCGCCCGGGTTTATTTCCCTCCAGCCATCCAAAGGGGGCGCTGTCGGGACTCTTTCCTTAGTCTTCGGCGTGGAGTTGGCTCGCCTTCTCCAACCGGGCGCCCGCCGTTCAATTTTTATCAGATCCGGTTTGCAAAAGAAAAAATAATAATCCGGATTTTTTTTTTTTAAAAAAAAATTCTTTCTTTGGCTTTTTAAATGAGCATCGGGATTTTTTTCGCCGCTGGCACCTGGGAGCTCTGTCCTCCGTCGTCTAGATGCAAAAAAGACCCATCATCCCCAGCCAGCAATGGGCTTTGGCAGGGATGAATGGGACATTTTAAGAGATGAAATTTCTCTGCGCAGGAAAATCGGAATTCTTGCATGGAGAGTAATTTCCATTCGAATTAATATTACTTATATTAATTAATATTACATAATTAATATTAATTAATATTAATGCTCTTCCTGATCTCCCCAAAATCCTGGAATCCCCGCCCCGGTGGATGAATTTGCAAAGAATCAAATAAATACAGAATAATTCGAGAGAGATTGGATGTAGCTGGAGAGCTTTTTTTTATCTGCCTTCTTTGGAATAGATGATGCTTGGCTCATCCGAAGACCCTTGTTTTCAAAGTCAGAAACTGGCTAGAAACCAGGAGACGGGAGCTCTAGTTCTGCCTAGGGCAGGGGTGTCAAAACTGGATGATTTTGAGGGCCCCTCAGAAGGAGAAAGTGAATTCTAGTCCTGCCTTAGGCACAGAAGCCGACTTTGGGCCAATCGCCAGGTGACAGTGAGTTCTAGTTCCTCCTTAGAGATGAAAGGTGGCTGGGTGTCTTTGGGCCAATCACCAGGTGACAGTCAGTTCTAGTTCCGCCTTGGAGATAAAAGGTGGCTGGGTATCTTTGGGCCAATCACCAGGTGACAGTGAGTTCTAGTTCCGCCTTGGAGATAAAAGGTGGCTGGTTGACTTTGGGCCAATCACCAGGTGACAGTGAGTTCTAGTTCTGTCTTAGAGATAAAAGGTGGCTGGGTGTCTTTGGGCCAATCACCAGGTGACAGTGAGTTCTAGTTCCGCCTTGGAGATAAAAGGTGGCTGGGTATCTTTGGGCCAATCACCAGGTGACAGTGAGTTCTAGTTCCTCCTTGGAGATAAAAGGTGGCTGGGTGTCTTTGAGCCAAACACCAGGTGACAGTGAGTTCTAGTTCTGCCTTGGAGATAAAAGGTGGCTGGGTGTCTTTGGGCCAAACACCAGGTGACAGTGAGTTCTAGTTCTGCCTTGGAGATAAAAGGTGACTGGGTGTCTTTGGGCCAATCACCAGGTGACAGTGAGTTCTAGTTCTTCCTTAGAGATGAAAGGTGGCTGGGTGTCTTTGGGCCAAACACCAGGTGACAGTGAGTTCTAGTTCTGCCTTGGAGATAAAAGGTGGCTGGTTGACTTTGGGCCAATCACCAGGTGACAGTGAGTTCTAGTTCTGTCTTAGAGATAAAAGGTGGCTGGGTGTCTTTGGGCCAATCACCAGGTGACAGTGAGTTCTAGTTCCTCCTTAGAGATAAAAGGTGGCTGGGTGTCTTTGGGCCAATCACCAGGTGACAGTGAGTTCTAGTTCCTCCTTGGAGATAAAAGGTGGCTGGGTGTCTTTGGGCCAAACACCAGGTGACAGTGAGTTCTAGTTCTGCCTTGGAGATAAAAGGTGGCTGGTTGACTTTGGGCCAATCACCAGGTGACAGTGAGTTCTAGTTCTGTCTTGGAGATAAAAGCTGGCTGGGTGTCTTTGGGCCAATCACCAGGTGACAGTGAGTTCTAGTTCCTCCTTAGAGATGAAAGGTGGCTGGGTGTCTTTGGGCCAATCACCAGGTGACAGTGAGTTCTAGTTCCGCCTTGGAGATAAAAGGTGGCTGGTTGACTTTGGATCAATCATCAGGAGACAGTGAATTCTAGTCCTGCCTTAAGCATAGAATATAGCTGGATGACTGGGCCAATCACCTAGGAAACAGTGACTTCTAATTCTGCCAAAGAGATGAAAGGCGGCTGGTTGACTTTGGGCCAATCACCAGGTGACAGTGAGTTCTAGTTCTGCTTTAGACATGAAAGGCAGCTGGGTGACTTTGAGCCAATCACCAGGTGACAGTGAGTTCTAGTCCCACTTTAGGCATGAAAGCCGGTTGAGTGACTGGGCCGATCACCAAGTGGCAGTGAGTTCTAAATCCATTTTATAAAGGAAAGGTGGTTGAGTGACTTTGGACAATCACCAGGAGATGGTGAATTCTAGTTTCGCGTTAAAGTTGAAATGCGGCTGGGTGACTTTAAGCCAATCACCAGGAGACAGTGAGTCCTAGTCCTGCCTTAGGTATGAAAACCCAGCTGGATACTTTGGGTCAATCACTAGGAGACGGGCAGTGAGTTCTAGTTCCGCCTTGGAGATAAAAGGTGGCTGGATGTCTTTCGGCCAATCACCAGGAGACAGTGAATTCTAGTCCTCCCTTAAATATGGAATACAGTTGGATGACTGGGCCAATCACCTAGGAAACGGTGACTTCTAGTTCTGCCATAGAGATGAAAGGTGGCTAGATGATTTTCAGCCAATCACCAGGAGACGGTGAGTTCTAGTTCCGCATTAGAGGTGAAAACTGGTTGGGTGACTGAGCCAAACACCAGGAGATGGTGAGTTCTAGTCCTGCCTTAGGCATGAAAACCCAGCTGATTACTTTGGGTCAATCATTAGGAGACAGTGAGTTCTAGTTCCGCCTTGGAGATAAAAGATGGATGGATGACTGGGCCAATCACCAGGTGAAATGAGTTCTAGTCTCACTTTCGGCATGAAAGCTGGCTGGTTAACTTTGGGCCAGTCCCTTTCCCTCCCCCTCAGCCCAGCCCACCTCACAAGGTTGTTGTTCTGAGGAAAATAACGGGAAGAAGGAACCTGGTGTGTGTTTGCCGCCTGAAGTTATTTATAAAAATAATAAACGTGGGATATAAACCGAACAAGTAAATAAAACCAGATTAAACAGGCTCTCCCACCAACGAAATATCGATCCAGGATGTCCATACCTCTCCAATGATCCAGAAATATTTTCTAATTTTCACCAAGGAAAGTAAATATAAAAAGACAAGAACGAAGAAAGAAAAGAAACACAGATACGGAAGGATGAGAGCCGCAGGATGAAAGAAAAAAGATTTTTGTTGGTTTTTTTTTCAACATTGAAAAAATCACGAACAAAAGGTCCAGGTCCTTCTCATGATCAAAACAGTGACCGGAAATTTCATTGTTAAGCAAGGAGGTTGTTAAGTGAGTCATGTCTAATTTTATGACCTCTTTTGTTAAGCAAATCACGGCAGCAAACCAGGCCGTCGTTAGGTGAAACTGGCATTCAGCCTATGAATTCCAATTCTGTTATTCTGTTAAATACATTCCCTTTGTCAAGTGCCCAAATTTTCAATCGTCTGACCGCGACGGTTGTAAGTGCGAGGAAGCCGGCTGTCGCTCGGTCCTTTTTTCTATGCCTCTTGGAACTTCAAACGGTCACTAAACGAACTGTTGTAAGTTAAGGACAGCCCGTTTCGTACACTTGGACCGTTCCTCTGTTTGTAGTACTGACAGGAACCACCAGGGGGCAGCCAGGGCTCACCAAGACACCCGTCTGACTGCCGGAAACACGGAAATGATTTTAAGCGGATCCTTTTTTCTCTTATAAACAATTGATTTAATCTTTCTGCAAATAAAACGGAGATCTACGGGAATGCAGCCAAACGGATTTGCAACTTGTTGACGATTGTCCATCGGTGCCCAAAATCTGTCTACCATTCAGGAGGCACAAATAGATAGGTATTCCCCGGGTTTACGACCGCAATGGAGCCCAAAATCTCTGCAGGACATTTGTTAAGGGACTTTGGCCCCGTTTTACGACCTTTCTTGTTAAGTGAATCGCAGCCGTGGTTAAGTTAGCCACCCGGTCGTTAAGCGAATCTGGCTTCCTGCTCATTGACTTTGCTCGTCGGAAAGTCGCAAAAGGGGATCACCTGACCCCGGGATACTGCAACGACCATCGTAAGTCTGAACCAGTTGTCAAATGTCAGAATCTTTGAATCCGGTGATCGCGGCGATCCTGCCCAGGTCGTAAATGTGAAAAAGAGCCATGAGGGATCTTTTTTGGGGCCGTTGTAACTTTGAACAGTAACTAACCGCCCGCCCAGAGAGTCCTCGACTTAACAACACCTCATTCAGTGACCATTCATAGTTACGATGCAGGGGTGAAATCTACTTACCTTTCTTACCGGTTCGGAAGCAAGCAAGCGCATCACAGACCCGCGCAGACCTTTTGCGCATGTGCAAAATCTTCTGAGCATGTGCAGAAGGTAAAAAAGACATTACTTCCTGGTTACAACCAGGAAATAATGACACCCGGCTGGATGGACGGAGCTATGCTCCGCTGTCACTACCGGATTGCCAAACCACCGGCCAAGATCACTACCGGATGGAGCGATCTGGTCCGATCTGGGAGCATTTCACCCCTGTTACGACGTCACTGAAAAAAAGTGAGTTACGACCATTTTTCACACTTAACAACCACTGTAGGCATCTCCACAGTCAGCTGATCAAAATTTGGAGGCGGGTCACTTTTTTTTCAGGGCCAATGTAACTTCGAACGGTCGCTAAACGAACGGTTGTAAATTGAGGACTACCTATACACAACCCAGCTCCTTTCCTGGTGTTTTTTATTCAGCGGGCCGTCGTACAAAGGAGCCCAAGAATCCTTACTGGTCCTTTTCTACTTTGATCTCCACAAAGGAGCTGAGCTCAGGATCGAAAGCTTTGTGGGTGGGTACGTGGGCCAGGGTGCCCGTTTTGGGGTCTTCCTCCTGGAAGTGGGGGTTGTAGAGCTGCGGGGGCAGAAGCTGGACTTCGGCAGAGGGGAGGCGTTCGGAAGGCGGCCCGTAAACCCGATTGGCTTTGGTGCCGTGCTTGGAGTTGGCATCCAGACGGTAGCAGAGCTGGCTAAGAGGCGTCGCTCGGAAGCGGGGCGGACGCGCCACCCACACGCCGGCTTCGCGGGCGCTATCTTCCTCATCCGACATCAGCTCTTCGGTGACCCCTCGCCACAATCGCTGCTCTTCCGAGCCCAACAACTGGGCCACCCCCGAACGGTTGGCGAAAAGCTTGGAAAGGGAGGAAAAAAAGAAAAAAAAAGAGGAGATTCCGATTTATTTCGGCAAGAAAAACAAAATGCACAGGTACAGTAGAATGGTATGTCAAGAGTTCGCGCAGGTCTCTCACGTGTATCAACCGAGAAGCAAGAACAACTGACAGTGGTTTGTATCAAATAGTGGTCTTTATCTACACTAGTAATATAGGGATGCTATACATACACGTGCTACAAGCAGTAGCTAAACAAACAGCAATTACAGCAGGGAAGAAACTCCACAAACTGCGAACACTCTATTTTTATTTATTTTATTTTATTTTTAATTTGATTTATACGCCGCCCTTCTCCGGAGACTCAGGGCGGCTTACAATGCGTTAAGCAATAGCCTTCATACTTTTGTATATTTATACAAAGTCAGCTTATTGCCCCCATAATCTGGGTCCTCATTTTACCTACCTTAGAAAGGATGGAAGCAAGAGTCAACCTTGAGCCTGGTGAGATTTGAACTTGCAGTAATTGCAGGCAGCAGATATAAGTGGATGTTAATTAGTCTGCTGAGCCACCAGAGCAGGGCCTCCTCATATTACACAGGCACTTAAAGGGATAACAGCCAAAAATCCTGCGGAGTCATTCCCACTGTTGCTCCAGCTGGTCAGCTCTCTTAAATTATTACCTTGACATGGTACGTCGCTCACTAGTAGTAACTGTGAGGAGGATCTTGGAGACCTAGTGGACAATCGCTTAAATAGGAGAAAAAAGTCCGTAGAGAGTCTCAGTCATCCAGGTCACGTTTGTCCCAAAAATGGTTTTTCAAAAGGCAACCGGACTATCTTGTTTTTTCTTCGAGCAGTGATTCTCAACCTGTGGGTCGGGACCCCTTTGGGGGTCAAACGACCCTTTCACAGGGGTCACCTAAGACCGTCCGAAAACACATATTTTCAATGGTCTTAGGAATAATTTTATGGTTGGGGGTCACCACAACATGAGGAACTGTATTAAAGGGTCGCGGCATTAAGAAGGTTGAGACCCACTGTCTTAGAGGGTCGTTGAAGCACTTGGAGGTTTATCTGTGTCCTCAGGGTTACCTGAGTAGTGTTCCTGGTCTTCAAAAGAAAAAACAACAACAAGGAAGTCCAGTTGCCTCCTGAAAAACCACCTTGGGGGACACTAAAATAGGAGCCAGCCGTCTGCGGCAGCTGCCAAAAAAGCCAACACAGTTCTAGGCTGTGTAAACAGAGGGATAGAATCAAGATCATGTGAAGTGTTAATACCACTTTATAATGCCTTGGTAAAGCCACAATTGGAATACCGCATCCAGTTTTGGTCGCCACTATGTAAAAAAGATGTGGAGACTCTAGAAAAGAGTGCAGAGAAGAGCGACAAAGAGGATTAGGGGACTGGAGGCTAAAACATATGAAGAACGGTTGCAGGAACTGGTTATGTCTATTTTGATGAAAAGAAGGATTGGGGTGACATGATAGCAGTCTTCCAATATCTCAGGGGCTGCCACAAAGGAGGGGGAGTCAAGCTATTCCCCAAAGCAGCAGAAAGCAGGACAAGAAGCAAAGGATGGAAACTAATCAAGGAGAGAAGCAACTTAGAACTAAGGAGAAATTTCTTGACGGAGAGAACAATGAATCAGTGGAACAACTTGCCACCAGAAGTTGTGAGTGCTCCAACACTGGAAGTTTTTAAGAAGAGATTGGATAATCATTTGTCTGAAGTGGTGTAGGGCAGGGGTCTCAAATTCAAGGCCCACGGGCCAAATCCGGCCTATAGGTTGCTTAGATCTGGCTCACGGCGCTGCCCTCGAAATAGTGAAGGGCCAACCCGCAGCTTCCTCTGCCAGCGAAAATGGAGCTTGGAAGGACCGGGTGCAGCCTTCACAAGCTCTGTTTTCGCTGGCGGAGGATAGGTTACCAGCAGAATTTTATAAAGAGTTTGAAGAAACTTTGATCCCAAAACTACAGAAATTGTATAATAAGATATTACATGGAGGGTGATATTCCCATGTCCTGGAATAGAACAATTATATCCTTAATCCCGAAATCAGGTAAAGATTTATTCAGCCGGTTTAGACAGGTTCGCCCGAACCGGTAGCGGAAATTGCAGGCTCTATGCCATCCTATTGAGGCACGGTTTTGAGGGCGGGTGCATACGCGGAAGGCCGGGCGCATGGGTGGACGGGGCGCGCATGTGCTCACATTTGTGAAAATGGAGGGAAAGTAAGTGAATACTACCACTGCACCACAGGTGCCCCCCCCAAGTGATGTCATGTTGGCCATGTCCCCCTGGCCACTCCCCGACCGCCCCGAGGTCAAACCCTGATGCAGCCCTCAATGAAATCGAATTTGATACTAAAAGACTAGAAGGTCCCTTCCAAATTCTGTTATTCTCTTCTATTCCCTTCCCAGATTATCACAACAATGGCCTTCACCCCTGCCCATTGCCCACCTGTCCGTCCACCTCTCTTTCCAAGCCATCCTGGACTTACGACCACAAATGAGCCACCAAGGGTCGGAAATGCTCTTAGGGTCTCCTGCTTGAGCCGGGGGTTGGACTAGAAGACCTCTAAGGTCCCTTCCAGCTCCGTTCCAATTGAATTTCCAGTGCCGAGCACGAGAATCGTTGCAAGTGACTTTTGCCTCGTTTTACGACCTCTCTCGCCACAGTCGCCGAGTGATTGTTAGGGTAGTAACCCGGTTGTTAAGCAAACCTGGCTTTCCCCGCTGACCTTGTTTGTCAGGAGGGCGCCAAAGGGAATCGCGTGACCACGGGACACCTGCAACGGTCATAAATACGAAGCCCTTGAATTTTGATGCCGTGATCACAGGAACGCCGCAAAAGTTTGTGGAAAAATGAGCCTAAGTCACTTGCTTTCAGTGCCATTGTAACTTTGAACCAGTGGTGGTATTTGGCTGGTTCTATCCGGTTCGGACAAACCTGTAGTGGTGGCGGAGGGAGGTTCCACGTAATCACGACCCATTTTTTACGATCTGCGTATACAGCACGCTCAACAGTGGTGGGTTCCTCCTGGTTTGGCCCGGTTCTGCCGAGCTGGTAGCGGTGACGATATGACATCATCGAACCAATTCTGCTCCCCGCCCCCCACTGCATTATTCTTACCTTTTATTTGGCCCCACCCCAAATCTATTGCTGCCTCCTGAGTCCCAGCTGATCGTCTAGAAGGAAAAAAACTGTTTAAACTCTTGCCGCAGGGCTTCAAAGGGCCGCCCTACAGCTGATCAGTGGTAAAAGGCAGTTTGGTGGTAGACCGGTGCCTCCAAAAACAAATGAGTAGACCGGTGCCTGCAAAAAAAATGGGTAGACCAGTGCCTCCAAAAACAAATGAGTAGACCGGTACAGTTCTGCAAGCAGTTAAAAGCCTGGTAGACCAGTACCTCTGCTAAATCCTAAAGAATTGTCACATGACCATCAAGCCACGCCCACAAAATAAGCCATGCCCACAGAACCGGCAGTAAAAAAATTTAGAACCCACCCCTGACGCTCACATTCGCGAACCGGTAGCAAAGGTAAGTGAATACCACCTCTGCTTTCAACGGTCACTAAATGAACAGTTGTAAGTCAACTACCTGTATTTTCTTTGCATGCGTGCGTGCGTGCGTGCAAGCCTCGGTTCCCTGTCCCACCTTTGGCAGAGTGGGTTCCGGGAAGCAATCCCGTCAATGTGTCAGAAGCCCACGCGGCTTCGCGGATCAGATGACCGTGACTAATTCAAAAACTTCTTGGCAGGTGGAAGGGTGAGTGGGTTTGAAGCTGGCGGGTTCCCTTTGCCAGCCCCCCCACCCCACTCCGCAGCTGCTGCTGCTGGGGGGGGGAGGGTGGTCTTGGGTGAGGGAAGCTTCCATCGATCACAATGACCAGCTCAATTTTTCCGCCGTTGGAAAGCCAAAGCGAGCTCTGGCTTTGCCGAACGCTATTGGAAAACCGGTGGATTGCAGACAAATCGCAGGCTGTCATCCCAATTTTTTTTTATTTTTTTTTTGTTGTGGCCTGTTGGCTGCCGTCCTCTCCAGCAGCCGAATCCGACGAGGGTGGGAGTCAGGGTCCGCGTCAAGGCAACCTGAGAGCTCCAAGGGGGAAGAGGAAATGGAGCTGGCAGAGAGAGACAGAGGCGGAGCCTGGGCCGTCCGTCAGCCCTCAGATGGAGAGTCAACAGCCCTCAGGTCTGGAGGTGGCTGATGAGGAAGAGGAGGAACAGCTGGGTCCAGTGCCTGACATGCGGATGCGCAGAAGGCAGAGGAGAGGAGAGCAGTGGAAATCTATGGTTTAGGTTTAGGTTTTATTAAATTTGTATACCGCCCTACTCCCGAAGGACTCAAGGCGGTGAACAGGAACAGGATAAAATACAGAAATACAAAAGTTAAAAACAATTTAAAACCAAATTAAATAATTTGGCCCACGACAATTAAAATCCCAATAAATTTAAAACAAATTTAAATTTAAATTTAAAATTTAAAAGAAAGGGGAGAAAAATTAGGCTAGGCCGGCTTGCTGGAATAAGAGGGTCTTAAGAGCACGGTGGAAGGTGTGCAGATCCGGGATCCTCCGTATCTCCGGGAGCTCATTCCAGATAGTGGGTGCCCCCACAGAGAAGGCCCTCCCCCTGGGGGCCACCAGTCGACACTGCTTGGCTGACAGCACCCGGAGGAGCCCCTCTCTATGAGAGCGTACTGGCCGGTGGGAGGCTATTTGTGGTAGTAGGCGGTCCCGTAAATAACCAGGTCCTAAGCCATGGAGCGCTTTAAAGGTGGTAACGAAAACCTTGAAGCGCACATGGAAGACCACCGGGACCCAGTGCAGCTCGCGCAGGAGGTGTTACACGGGCGCGCCATGTCGCTCCCATAACCACCCGCGCGGCCGCACTCTGCGCCAGTTGGAGCCTCCACGTGCTCCTCAAGGGGAGCCCCATGCAGAGAGCATTACAATAGTCCAGGCGGGAGGTGACGAGGGCATGAGTGACTGTGTGTAGGGAGTCCCGATCCAGAAAGGGACGCAACTGGCGGATCAGGCAAACCTGATGAAAAATCCTCCTGGTCATGGCCGTCAAGTGCTCTTCTAAAGACAGCCGTGAATCCAGGAGGACGCCCAAGTTGCGAGCCCTCTCCGTGGGGGCCAGCGATTCGCCCCCAATAGTCAGCGATGGCGTCAACTGACTATATCGTGACGTCGGAAACCACAGCCACTCAGTCTTGGATGAGTTGAGCCTGAGCCTGTTCCTCCCCATCCAGATCCGCACAGCCTCCAGACACCGGGACATCACTTCAAGGGCATCGTTGGGGTGGTCCTTGGGACGGAAAAGCCACCGCTGCTATCCAAGTACCACCCTAGCTCTGGGGATAAAAGGCAGGGGGCGGAGATGAATAGATGTGGCAGACAAGTATTCATCTTCTGGACAGACGGATTTGTTAGCCTGCGGTGAGAGAGAAACATTTTGCTGGGTGGGGTTGCCGACGCTCCTAATTAAAGGAATCTTTGAGTTAGCTTCAGAGGGTTTGTCATGTTTTGGGAGTTTTTCTCTGCTGACCATCTACCAGCATTTTGGGGAATTAAACTCTCCTGATCTGGGAGGGGGCCGTTAAAATGAAATATACAGACCGTTTTCAACTTACGACCCCAATTGAACCCAACCCTTCTGTTGCTAAGCGAGACGGTTTTTACGTGTTGCCCCGTTTGATGACTTTTCGGGCCCCAGCGGCCACTGCCGTTGTTAAGTGAGGACCATGGTTGTTAAGTGAATCTGGCTTCCCCCTTGACTTTGCTACTCAGAAGGTCGTAAAAAGGGGATCAGGTTATTCCCGGGGACATTGCGACCGTTGTAAAGACGAGTCAGGTCCTAACTCACATAGCAATAAAAGAGCTTTTTGGGACTACTTGTGTCTTTTAATGACTCAATAAGCCTAGGTCACAACAATAAGTCACTTTTTCCAACACTGTTGTAACTTTGAATCGTCACTAAGTGAACACTTGTAAGTTAAGGGCTACCTGAATACAGATACTCCTCGATTTACAACCTCAATTGAACCAAGATAGTTGTTAAGTATTGATCTGGGAGGGGCCGTTAAGATTCAATACAGGTAGCCCTCAACGTACGACCAGAATTGAGCCTTAACCGTTGTTAAGTGAATCCTTGCCATTTTTGCAAGTTAGGAACATGGCTGTTAAGTGAATCTGGCTACGCCGTTCACATTGCTTGTTAGAATGTCACAACTTTTGATCCCATGACCCCAGGACACTGCAACCGTCATAAATGCAAGCCCCTTGCCAAGCGTCCGAATTTTGATCATCTCACAACTCCAGCTCCCAGACTCCAACTCCCAGAATTCCTCAGACAGCAGGGAATTGTGGGAGCAAATCGGGAGGTGAGCTGCTGCTTGGGAAAATAATATTTTTAGGGGGGCTTGTTTTAAGAAGCCGGAAGCCTCTCGCCTGTCATCTTCCAGATTAACTCTGGAAAAAAAAATCAAATTTATTTCTCGAAGACGTCCATTCATAACTTAACAAGATGATAACCGTAAAAAAAAGATCCCAGAGACATTTTCCGATTAAAGACCTTGCTTGTTTAAGCAAAGGATAAAACTTAAATCATGTCTAGTCTTGTAAAAGGTTCATTTTGGAATTTTTATGCTCT